>CM056377.1:127151016-127195227 GCA_029718625.1 Synaphobranchus kaupii
GTGCTTAACTCAGTGCTGAGTAATCGGTAAGCTTGCTTTTATCCCAGTGCCTAGTAATCAGTAAGCTTGCTTTATCTCAGTGCTGAGTATATCAGTAAGCTTGCTTGTATCCAGTGGGCTGAGTATATCAGTAAGCTTGCTTTATCTCAGTGCTGAGTATATCAGTAAGCTTGCTTTATCTCAGTGCTGAGTATATCAGTAAGCTTGCTTTATCTCAGTGCTGAGTATATCAGTAAGCTTGCTTTATCTCAGTGCTGAGTATATCAGTAAGCTTGCTTTATCTCAGTGCTGAGTATATCAGTAAGCTTGCTTTATCTCAGTGCTGAGTATATCAGTAAGCCTGCTTTATCTCAGTGCTGAGTATATCAGTAAGCCTGCTTTATCTCAGTGCTGAGTATATCAGTAAGCCTGCTTTATCTCAGTGCTGAGTATATCAGTAAGCTTGCTTTATCTCAGTGCTGAGTATATCAGTAAGCCTGCTTTATCTCAGTGCTGAGTATATCAGTAAGCCTTGCTTTATCCCAGTGCTGAGTATATCAGTAAGCTTGCTTTATCTCAGTGCTGAGTATATCAGTAAGCCTTGCTTTATCTCAGTGCTGAGTATATCAGTAAGCTTGCTTTATCTCAGTGCTGAGTATATCAGTAAGCTTGCTTTATCTCAGTGCTGAGTATATCAGTAAGCTTGCTTTATCCTCAGTGCTGAGTATATCAGTAAGCTTGCTTTATCTCAGTGCTGAGTATATCAGTAAGCTTGCTTTATCTCAGTGCTGAGTATATCAGTAAGCTTGCTTTATCTCAGTGCTGAGTATATCAGTAAGCTTGCTTTATCTCAGTGCTGAGTATATCAGTAAGCTTGCTTTATCTCAGTGCTGAGTATATCAGTAAGCTTGCTTTATCTCAGTGCTGAGTATATCAGTAAGCTTGCTTTATCTCAGTGCTGAGTATATCAGTAAGCTTGCTTTATCTCAGTGCTGAGTATATCAGTAAGCTTGCTTTATCTCAGTGCTGAGTATATCAGTAAGCTTGCTTTATCTCAGTGCTGAGTATATCAGTAAGCTTGCTTTATCTCAGTGCTGAGTATATCAGTAAGCTTGCTTTATCTCAGTGCTGAGTATATCAGTAAGCTTGCTTTATCTCAGTGCTTGAGTATATCAGTAAGCTTGCTTTATCCCAGTGCTGAGTATATCAGTAAGCTTGCTTTATCTCAGTGCTGAGTATATCAGTAAGCTTGCTTTATCTCAGTGCTGAATATATCAGTAAGCTTGCTTTATCTCAGTGCTGAGTATATCAGTAAGCTTGCTTTATTCTCAGTGCTGAGTATATCAGTAAGCTTGCTTTATCTCAGTGCTGAGTATATCAGTAAGCTTGCTTTATCTCAGTGCTGAGTATATCAGTAAGCTTGCTTTATTTCAGTGCTGAGTATATCAGTAAGCCTGCTTTATCTCAGTGCTGAGTATATCAGTAAGCTTGCTTTATCTCAGTGCTGAGTATATCAGTAAGCCTGCTTTATCTCAGTGCTGAGTATATCAGTAAGCCTGCTTTATCTCAGTGCTGAGTATATCAGTAAGCTTGCTTTATCTCAGTGCTGAGTATATCAGTAAGCTTGCTTTATCTCAGTGCTGAGTATATCAGTAAGCCTGCTTTATCTCAGTGCTGAGTATATCAGTAAGCTTGCTTTATCTCAGTGCTGAGTATATCAGTAAGCCTGCTTTATCTCAGTGCTGAGTATATCAGTAAGCCTGCTTTATCTCAGTGCTGAGTATATCAGTAAGCTTGCTTTATCTCAGTGCTGAGTATATCAGTAAGCTTGCTTTATCCCAGTGCTGAGTATATCAGTAAGCTTGCTTTATCTCAGTGCTGAGTATATCAGTAAGCTTGCTTTATCTCAGTGCCGAGTATATCAGTAAGCTTGCTTTATCCCAGTGCTGAGTATATCAGTAAGCTTGCTTTATCTCAGTGCTGAGTATATCAGTAAGCTTGCTTTATCTCAGTGCTGAGTATATCAGTAAGCTTGCTTTATCTCAGTGCTGAGTATATCAGTAAGCTTGCTTTATCTCAGTGCTGAGTATATCAGTAAGCTTGCTTTATCTCAGTGCTGAGTATATCAGTAAGCTTGCTTTATCTCAGTGCTGAGTATATCAGTAAGCTTGCTTTATCTCAGTGCTGAGTATATCAGTAAGCTTGCTTTATCTCAGTGCTGAGTATATCAGTAAGCTTGCTTTATCTCAGTGCTGAGTATATCAGTAAGCTTGCTTTATCTCAGTGCTGAGTATATCAGTAAGCTTGCTTTATCTCAGTGCTGAGTATATCAGTAAGCTTGCTTTATCTCAGTGCTGAGTATATCAGTAAGCTTGCTTTATCCCAGTGCTGAGTATATCAGTAAGCTTGCTTTATCTCAGTGCTGAGTATATCAGTAAGCTTGCTTTATCCCAGTGCTGAGTATATCAGTAAGCTTGCTTTATCTCAGTGCTGAGTATATCAGTAAGCTTGCTTTATCTCAGTGCTGAATATATCAGTAAGCTTGCTTTATCTCAGTGCTGAGTATATCAGTAAGCTTGCTTTATCTCAGTGCTGAGTATATCAGTAAGCTTGCTTTATCTCAGTGCTGAGTATATCAGTAAGCTTGCTTTATCTCAGTGCTGAGTATATCAGTAAGCTTGCTTTATTTCAGTGCTGAGTATATCAGTAAGCCTGCTTTATCTCAGTGCTGAGTATATCAGTAAGCTTGCTTTATCTCAGTGCTGAGTATATCAGTAAGCCTGCTTTATCTCAGTGCTGAGTATATCAGTAAGCCTGCTTTATCTCAGTGCTGAGTATATCAGTAAGCTTGCTTTATCTCAGTGCTGAGTATATCAGTAAGCTTGCTTTATCTCAGTGCTGAGTATATCAGTAAGCCTGCTTCATCTCAGTGCTGAGTATATCAGTAAGCTTGCTTTATCTCAGTGCTGAGTATATCAGTAAGCTTGCTTTATCTCAGTGCTGAGTATATCAGTAAGCTTGCTTTATCTCAGTGCTGAGTATATCAGTAAGCCTGCTTTATCTCAGTGCTGAGTATATCAGTAAGCCTGCTTTATCTCAGTGCTGAGTATATCAGTAAGCTTGCTTTATCTCAGTGCTGAGTATATCAGTAAGCCTGCTTTATCTCAGTGCTGAGTATATCAGTAAGCCTGCTTTATCTCAGTGCTGAGTATATCAGTAAGCCTGCTTTATCTCAGTGCTGAGTATATCAGTAAGCTTGCTTTATCCCAGTGCTGAGTATATCAGTAAGCTTGCTTTATCTCAGTGCTGAGTATATCAGTAAGCTTGCTTTATCTCAGTGCTGAGTATATCAGTAAGCTTGCTTTATCTCAGTGCTGAGTATATCAGTAAGCTTGCTTTATCTCAGTGCTGAGTATATCAGTAAGCTTGCTTTATCTCAGTGCTGAGTATATCAGTAAGCTTGCTTTATCTCAGTGCTGAGTATATCAGTAAGCTTGCTTTATCTCAGTGCTGAGTATATCAGTAAGCTTGCTTTATCTCAGTGCTGAGTATATCAGTAAGCTTGCTTTATCTCAGTGCTGAGTATATCAGTAAGCTTGCTTTATCTCAGTGCTGAGTATATCAGTAAGCTTGCTTTATCTCAGTGCTGAGTATATCAGTAAGCTTGCTTTATCTCAGTGCTGAGTATATCAGTAAGCTTGCTTTATCTCAGTGCTGAGTATATCAGTAAGCTTGCTTTATCTCAGTGCTGAGTATATCAGTAAGCTTGCTTTATCTCAGTGCTGCTATTCTCTCATAGACATGACTTGAAATTAGGGCCACCTGTTTGTCTCCACCACATGACCTGCAGGGATTTAAACTTGTATTTCAATGGTTATCCTCCAGGGGGTCCCCATAGGCACTCCAACTGCACAGTCCAGTGACTAATCATACAATTGAGTTTCTAATTCAGATGTTTATAAAAACAATTAGTTGATCGAATAGAACATAGTTGAAAGAAATTGAACATGGCTGGAAGTTTAAATGCTACGAAAAGCATGGCTGTGTTCGGATCTAACTTAACACATTCCCTTCCCTGGCTGTCTTTCCTCGAGTGAGCTATCTTGTGACGTAATTGGTTACGTGCAGCAAGCAAAATTAACAGGTGCTCTGCAAAGGAGGGTAGACAAGAAAGAAAACAAAATGTAACTGAATGGCCCTCGCAACGATATAGGAATTCTACCCCATAGAGTTGAAACGTGACCGCCCACGTGCGTGGAGCATTGCATTGTGAGGGTACCAAGGTAATATAATTAGCCTACTAATTATATTTATATAATTACTCCCTCCCCTTAAATTGGAACCGAATCCCACTTGTTGTGGCTGCCATATTTCATCCTGGCATGTTCAGGATTCCCCCCTTGAAGCAAGAGAAGGGAACGACAGGAAGAAAGAATAAATTCAGATCCGAACGCAGCCCCCGTATTTTTGTGCCAACAAGTGAAGCAGTATCCGCCTGGTACACTGCATACTGACAGATTGAGTTTATTTTGCACAATTTGCAATTTAACAATAAATTACGCAAAGAAGATAACAACAGACCGACATTTAAAAACTAAGAAACATCACAGAAGAGACTGTCAAACAGCTGGCCATGATTAAACATATTCACAGAGCTTTCATTTGAACTTTGTACATTACATTACAGGCATTTAGCAGATGCTCTTATCCAGAGCGACTTACACAACTTTTTAGCTTTTCTTTTACATACGTATATTATCCATTTATACAGCTGGATATATACTGAAGCGATTCAGGTTAAGTACCTTTAGCTCAAGGGTACAACGGCAGTGTCCTACCTGGGAATCAAACCTACAACCTTCAGTTACAAGGCCAGTTCCTTAACCATTATACTACACTGCCGCCCTACATGACATTCACCACATTTATTTAATTTCTTTTCTCTTTTACTATACCTAAGCTGCAACTTATTTTCTTATTACTACAAACCCCAATTCCAAAAAAGTTGGAACAGTATGTAAAATGCACATAAAAGCAGGAAAGCAGTGATTTCTCACCCATCAGCTACAACATTAAAACCACTGACAGGTGAAGTGAATAACATTGATTATCTTGTTCTTATTTTGGTTCTGTACTCTAACACTTTGAGTTGCAAAGGATACAATGACAACAAGGTTGAAGTGCAGACTGTCAGCTTTAATTTGAGTGTATTTTCATCCATATTGGATGAACCATTTAGAAATTATAGAACCTTTTGTTCATTTTCGAAAAATATTGGACAGTTTAACATAATGTAGAATAAAGTAATCATTTTTAATATTTGGTCGGCATATCCTTTGCATGCCATGACTTCCTAATGTCTGTGACTCAACAATATCAAAAGACTCTTGGGGCCCTATCTTACACCCGGCGCAAAGCGGCGCTAACGCAACCGCAAGTGTCTTTGCTATCTTACACCCGGCGCTAGGTCCATAATAATGCCTAACGCTTATGCCGTTTAACTAGCATTGCGCCATTAACTAGTCTTGCGCCATCATTAGTGAACTGGGCGTGTTGGTCTTAAGATGAGGAGTGGCCAGGATTCTTTTTAGCCTATTGCTATCTTGAGCAGCAGAAAGCGCTTGCGCTAGAACCACCACAAACCTGGTCTAAAGTCATGTCGCAGTTGTTTACATGCTATTTTAACGGCGCATATAAGTGCGTCTACATAGGCGTGTGCACAACGCGCATACCCTCCTGTCTGTTACACACAGGGGCGTGCACAGGCATGACTAAAATATCTAGATCACAATGTGAAATATTATTATTGTGTAGGCTATATCAAAAATGCATAATAATAAAAGGTTCCATAGGTCCACATACCTTTCCCTCAGCGAAGGGAAACAATGCCACATTACATTGCTCTCAGCCCACTCCATCAACATCCAGGCGATGTGCGATGGTACGGGACAATGGCTATCCATAAAAAGGAGCTGATAACACCTATAGCTATCAAGCCTAATGCGCGAATTGTCTTTGCACCTAATGCGTGAATTGTCATTCAATGGAAAACTCGCGCACAGCAATAGACGGACATTTAAGTTCTGAAAATGCGCTTCAGATGTCATTACAATACAGCTCTGTTTATCTATGAATACAGCCTGTAAGTAAATAGAATGGTTTCTGACTGAAAAAAGTTCAAAACCTTGTCCAGTGAATATTGCATTTATTGTTTTTCAAATAGCCTAGGCTACAGCGAATTCGCTGTGCATAAGGTTTTTTTCGATAGCCTATGGTTAAAAAACGGAGATGTCACCATGTTAACTAAATTGTAACCTTAGCTATTCTTCGTCCTTCATATTTTTTTAAATTACAGTGACCAGGTTTCCATACTCTCACCGTTTAAAACCCAGCTGATTTCACCCGTTATTCCTTAACTGAGCAAAACGATTTTAAAGAGAACTAAGCGTCTAATTAGAAACTAAAACAAATTTGCAGCACGTTACACAATTAATTCACAATTAATTTTAATGCCATTCTCTGCACGTGAGCTGCATGTTCTCTGTTTCCCCTGCTGTAAGTTCACGGTCTTCCTGGGAAAGTGGATTGTTTTAAAGGATTACGCTACGAGTAAAACAGGTTGGTCACATTTCCATAAACAGGACATTATTAAACAAGGGGAAATATGCGGTGAACGTATGGGTTGCGAACCTGACAGCTTTATTGTAGGCTATTTAGTGTCATCATTAAGGCAAAATAACGGTATGTATGTTATTAATCAATATTAGCCTACTATGCAGGTAGCCTAATGAACTTTGGATGAAGCTTGAACTTCGAGAACTCCATGAGAACAGCCTCTTGGAATTGATGTTTGACACTTTCATTGCATAATCAAACGAAATTCGCTGAACAAGCAGGCTAATTTGGCGTTTTCTAAGGTGAGACTGAAGCCATTGATAGCTTATTCTCAGCTGTTGCAGGTCCTTTAGCTAAATTTAACCGCACATATTTTGTAAAATAACAGCCCTGTCTGGAATTACCGGGAACTCATAGGCTAATGGTTAGTCCGAATAATATTGATCATACTCTATTTAGCCTACTCCTTGATCACACTAAACACGCACGAGCATGTCTGTTTCGCCATCATAAGCAACCCGCCAAGGTGGAAAAGCAGGCTTTTAAAGGGAATGGGATATGACATTTTGATTGGTTTATTGAATGTCACGCCCAAGACACACCTATAATTAATGAAGAGACTAGGTTCAGCCCAGTTGCGCCATGCGCCGTGCTTAGCGCCAAAAAAACACGCCGTTAAAATAGCAAAAGTGGACTTGGACACGCCCTAAATGGACTTAGCGCCATGCGCTTAGACTAAGCGCCAAGATCGCCAAGATAGGGCCCTTGATATCTTATTTTCTGGTACTCTTACAAGCGATACTATAACGTCTCTGCATTTTAATGGATCTCTATGGGAATTGGGGGGAGGGACTAGATTTAGCTGGAAATTACATGGGAATAGTATGGAACACATCGTTGGCTAAATGGCTTTAAGTCATCAAGGGTCTGATGTATCAAACAAGCCTTAAACCATCACTCTGCTGCCAGATAAGCAGTAGATATGGATGGATAACTTGAAGGGTTTCTTCTCCTGACTTATTTTTCCATAAATTTCAATAGTAAAATTTGTCAGGAGAAACAACCCTTGAAGTGATCCATCCATATCTACTGCATATCTGGCAGCAGAGAGATGCTTTGAGGCTCGTTTGATACATCAGACCCTTGATGACTTAAAGCCATTTAGCCAACCATGGGTTCCATACTAGTCCCGTGTCATTTACAGATTAATCTAGTCCCTCCCCCCATTCCCATAGAGATCCATTCAAATGCAGAGACGCATCAAATTCGGAATTAGAGTATATTTACAAAAATCAAGAAAGTTTATAAAGTAAAACATTAAATATCTTTTCTTTGTACTGTTTTCAATTAAATATATGTAAAAGAGCATTTACAAATCACTGCTTTAATGTGCATTTTACATACTGTCCCAACTTTTTTGGAATATGGGTTTGTAATACAATTGAACATTTTTGTGCAAGTTAAATGTTATATAACTGCTCTCATTTTAATGCGGGCATTTCCCAATGCTACTAACAACAGCTAAAATGCTCCTGAAGCAGACCAATCAAAAACATACAAAAACTGTCTGAGCCAATCAAAAACATACATTAAAACTGAGCCAATCAAAAACATACACTAAAATTGAGCCAATCAAAAACATACACTAAAACTGAGCCAATCAAAAACATACACTAAAACAGCCAATCAAAAACTGAAACATATAGGAAAATCACGAAGTGAATTACCACTTTTATATATTTCCAAATGTCTGATCAGGGTGTACTACTGTTGAAATATATGATATGGATATATTACAGAAAAGGCAGGCCTTAATATCTGATTAGGTTATATTTTAGAGAGAGCAGCTCTTAATATCTGAATGGGTTATATTTTAGAGAAAGCAGCTCTTAATATCTGATTAGGTTATATTATAGAGAGAGCAGCTCTTAATATCTGATTAGGTTATATTATAGAGAGAGCAGCTCCTAACTCAGGGATCAGGAAGCATGTGTCCCGTTTACAGCCAAGAGACACAGGTCTGCTACTGATACCGCTATCAAACAACATCACCCTCATGACATCACCCGCAGCCTTAATGACGCCATCATCAATCTACATTATCAGTAAATTACATCATAAGCAGCCCCCAAAAGGAGGCCAAGATTGAAAGGCCTAACATCTGCGTTACAGAGCAGAGGCAGAGGCAGTGCTCACAGCTGAAAATGGAGAGCGAGAGATAGAGAGTGAGAGAGATAGAGGGTGGAGGGACGCAGAAAGGTGCCAGCCTATAGAGGGATGGAGGGACGCAGGAAGGTGCCAGCCTACCTTCTGTAACATAGTCTCGCAGGAAGCTGTGGTTGATGTTTTGGGTGTCAGCTTCCTCGCCCATTTACAGCTGCAGGGTGAGGGAGCGCGCCCATCGGAGGGAGGAGGGGCCCATCCTGTCGCATCTAGTGCTCTGGCCCACCGCTCGGCATTGTGGGGACTTGAGGAAAGAGCACAGGGGAGGCCGAGGTCCTGCTGCAGCCTGACGCAGTGAGAGAGAGGAGGGGAGGGGATAGAATGCTGCGGAGAGAGTGTTGCCGTGGTGACGCAGCGAGAGAGAGGAGGGGAGGGGACAGAATGCTGCGGAGAGAGTGTTGCCGTGGTGACGCAGCGAGAGAGAGGAGGGGAGGGGACAGAATGCTGCGGAGAGTGTTGCCGTGGTGACGCAGTGAGAGAGAGGAGGGGAGGGGACAGAATGCTGCGGGAGAGAGTGTTGCCGTGGTGACGCAGCGAGAGAGAGGAGGGGAGGAGACAGAATGCTGCGGAGAGAGTGTTGCCGTGGTGACGCAGAACAGCAGGAGGAGAAGAGGAGGCAGAGCTCAGAGAGAGAGGGGGGGGGGAGAGAGAGAGAGAGGCTCTTCTCAGCTCAGCCAATCACAGTGCAGCTCACTGAATCCAATCACAGTGCAGAGACCAGCTCAGTGACACACCAGGGGCCCTATCTTACACCCGGCGCAAAGCGGCGCTAACCCAAACGCAAGTGTCTTTGCTATCTTACACCCGGCGCTAGGCTCATTATAATGCCTAGCGCTCACGTCCTTTAACTAGCATGTATTCTTGTTCATCATGTTAACTGGATTGTAACCTTAGCTATTCTTCGTCCTTCATATTTTTTAAATTACAGTGACAAGGTTTCCATACCCTCAGCTTATTAAAAACCCAGCTGATTTCACCTGTTATTCCATAACTGAACAAAATATTTTAAAGAGAACTAAGCGGCTAATTAGAAACGAAATTTACAGCACGTTACAAAAATTACAATTCATTTACAATTCATTTTTATGCCATTATCTGCATGTGCACTTTACATGAGCAGGTCTGTTTCCCTTGCTGTAAATCACACTTTTCACGGTCTTCCTGGGAAAGTGGATCGTTTTAAAGCATTACGCTACCAGTAAAATAGGTTGGTCACATTTCCATAAGCAGGACATTATAAAACAAGGGAAAATATGCTGAACCTATGGGTTGCCAACCTGACAGATTTATTGTATTTAGTGTCATCATTAAGGCAAAATAACGTTATTTAAGTTATTAATCAAATTAGAATGCAGGTAGCCTAATGAACTTCGGATGAAGCTTGAACATGAGTTAATTGCATAATCAAACGAAATTCGTTAAACAAGCAGGCTAATTTGGCGTTTTCTAAGGTGACACGGAAGCCATTGGTCGCTTATTCTCAGCTGTTGCAGGTGAAATTTAACCGCATATATTTTGTAAAGAGCACTGTCAGAATTACCGGGAACTCATAATGGTTAGCCTGAATAATATTGATCATAGGCTACTATTGATCCACTCAGACAGTCCTAATGCACGGCACTGTCCAGCATGGCAGAGACTCTGCGGCATTATGCTAGCGGAGGTAATAATTACCTACTTGGTGGAGGTAATAATTAAACACTCAAAGTGGCAGTCATCCCGACAGACATATCCCCACATTCAGACTTTCCTGCGGGGCAGCATGTATCCCACCCTCTGGATCCCTTTACCACACAGAGGACATACGTAGATCTCCAGAAAATAATATGCAACTTCCAGGCCCTGGGGACCTAGAACAGCTGGCCATGAAACAATAGGCTATACCTACATTACAATACATTAGCATATGCTCTTATGCAGAACGATTTACAAGAGAAACAAAAGTCCATTCGCCTGATTAAAATCTAGTATTACCACACCCAGTGGAGTATCCAGACCAATTTTAAAGGGGGGGGGGGCAAGCTTGCCACAGAATTACACAGGGGGGGGGGGGGGTTAGGGACATCTATGAATGACCAAATTTGACTTATCACAACAAATGTAATTTCTTTTCAATACTGCCAAATGTTCATTTTTTAAAATGATCTCATAACAATCTCTTGACAGTTAAAATTACATTGCAGACTATTAATAAAAGCAATTAAAATATTAATATCACACTGAGAGAGATTGATAGTGGATAGAGAGACACTACATACAGAGAGGGAGTGATAGATGACGTATAGAGAGAAAGAGGAGAGAGAGTATATAGAGGATAGAGGTTAGAGAGGACAGAGGTCAGGGTAAACAGGTTAGAGAGAGGATAGAGGTCAGGATAAACAGGTTAGAGAGGGGGATAGAGGTCAGGATAAACAGGTTAGAGAGGGGATAGAGGTCAGGATAAACAGGTTAGAGAGAGGATGGAGGTCAGGATAAACAGGTTAGAGAGGGGATAGAGGTCAGGATAAACAGGTTAGAGAGAGGATAGAGGTCAGGATAAACAGGTTAGAGAGAGGATAGAGGTCAGGATAAACAGGTTAGAGAGGGGACAGAGGTCAGGATAAACAGGTTAGAGAGAGGATAGAGGTCAGGATAAACAGGTTAGAGAGGGGATAGAGGTCAGGATAAACAGGTTAGAGAGGGGGATAGAGGTCAGGATAAACAGGTTAGAGAGAGGATGGAGGTCAGGATAAACAGGTTAGAGAGGGGATAGAGGTCAGGATAAACAGGTTAGAGAGGGGATAGAGGTCAGGATAAACAGGTTAGAGAGGGGATAGAGGTCAGGATAAACAGGTTAGAGAGAGGATAGAGGTCAGGATAAACAGGTTAGAGAGGGGATAGAGGTCAGGATAAACAGGTTAGAGAGAGGATAGAGGTCAGGATAAACAGGTTAGAGAGGGGATAGAGGTCAGGATAAACAGGTTAGAGAGGGGATAGAGGTCAGGATAAACAGGTTAGAGAGAGGATAGAGGTCAGGATAAACAGGTTAGAGAGAGGATAGAGGTCAGGATAAACAGGTTAGAGAGGGGGATAGAGGTCAGGATAAACAGGTTAGAGAGAGGATAGAGGTCAGGATAAACAGGTTAGAGAGAGGATGGAGGTCAGGATAAACAGGTTAGAGAGAGGATAGAGGTCAGGATAAACAGGTTAGAGAGAGGATAGAGGTCAGGATAAACAGGTTAGAGAGAGGATAGAGGTCAGGATAAACAGGTTAGAGAGAGGATAGAGGTCAGGATAAACAGGTTAATGAGGGGATAGAGGTGAGGATAAACAGGTTAGAGAGAGGATAGAGGTCAGGATAAACAGGTTAGAGAGAGGATAGAGGTCAGGATAAACAGGTTAGAGAGAGGATAGAGGTCAGGATAAACAGGTTAGAGAGAGGATAGAGGTCAGGATAAACAGGTTAGAGAGAGGATAGAGGTCAGGATAAACAGGTAGAGAGAGGATAGAGGTCAGGATAAACAGGTTAGAGAGAGGATAGAGGTCAGGATAAACAGGTTAGAGAGAGGATAGAGGTCAGGATAAACAGGTTAGAGAGAGGATAGAGGTCAGGATAAACAGGTTAGAGAGAGGATAGAGGTCAGGATAAACAGGTTAGAGAGAGGATAGAGGTCAGGATAAACAGGTTAGAGAGGGGATAGAGGTCAGGATAAACAGGTTAGAGAGAGGATAGAGGTCAGGATAAACAGGTTAGAGAGAGGATAGATGTCAGGATAAACAGGTTAGCGAGAGGATAGAGGTCAGGATAAACAGGTTAGAGAGAGGATAGATGTCAGGATAAACAGGTTAGAGAGAGGATAGAGATCAGGATAAACAGGTTAGAGAGAGGATAGAGGTCAGGATAAACAGGTTAGAGAGAGGATAGATGTCAGGATAAACAGGTTAGAGAGAGGATAGAGGTCAGGATAAACAGGTTAGAGAGGGGATGGAGGTCAGGATAAACAGGTTAGAGAGGGGATGGAGGTCAGGATAAACAGGTTAGAGAGGGGATAGAGTTCAGGATAAACAGGTTAGAGAGGGGATGGAGGTCAGGATAAACAGGTTAGAGAGAGGATGGAGGTCAGGATAAACAGGTTAGAGAGGGGATAGAGGTCAGGATAAACAGGTTAGAAGGGGATAGAGGTCAGGATAAACAGGTTAGAGAGAGGATAGAGGTCAGGATAAACAGGTTAGAGAGAGGGATAGAGGTCAGGATAAACAGGTTAGAGAGAGGATGGAGGTCAGGATAAACAGGTTAGAGAGAGGATAGAGGTCAGGATAAACAGGTTAGAGAGAGGATAGAGGTCAGGATAAACAGGTTAGAGAGAGGATAGAGATCAGGATAAACAGGTTAGAGAGAGGATAGAGGTCAGGATAAACAGGTTAGAGAGAGGATAGATGTCAGGATAAACAGGTTAGAGAGAGGATAGAGGTCAGGATAAACAGGTTAGAGAGGGGATGGAGGTCAGGATAAACAGGTTAGAGAGGGGATGGAGGTCAGGATAAACAGGTTAGAGAGGGGATAGAGTTCAGGATAAACAGGTTAGAGAGGGGATGGAGGTCAGGATAAACAGGTTAGAGAGAGGATGGAGGTCAGGATAAACAGGTTAGAGAGGGGATAGAGGTCAGGATAAACAGGTTAGAGAGGGGATAGAGGTCAGGATAAACAGGTTAGAGAGAGGATAGAGGTCAGGATAAACAGGTTAGAGAGGGGATAGAGGTCAGGATAAACAGGTTAGAGAGAGGATGGAGGTCAGGATAAACAGGTTAGAGAGAGGATAGAGGTCAGGATAAACAGGTTAGAGAGAGGATAGAGGTCAGGATAAACAGGTTAGAGAGAGGATAGAGGTCAGGATAAACAGGTTAGAGAGAGGATAGAGGTCAGGATAAACAGGTTAGAGAGGGGATGGAGGTCAGGATAAACAGGTTAGAGAGAGGATAGAGGTCAGGATAAACAGGTTAGAGAGAGGATAGAGGTCAGGATAAACAGGTTAGAGAGAGGATAGAGGTCAGGATAAACAGGTTAGAGAGGAGGATGGAGGTCAGGATAAACAGGTTAGAGAGAGGATGGAGGTCAGGATAAACAGGTTAGAGAGAGGATAGAGGTCAGGATAAACAGGTTAGAGAGAGGATAGAGGTCAGGATAAACAGGTTAGAGAGAGGATAGAGGTCAGGATAAACAGGTTAGAGAGAGGATAGAGGTCAGGATAAACAGGTTAGAGAGAGGATAGAGGTCAGGATAAACAGGTTAGAGAGAGGATAGATGTCAGGATAAACAGGTTAGAGAGAGGATAGAGGTCAGGATAAACAGGTTAGAGAGGGGATAGAGGTCAGGATAAACAGGTTAGAGAGGGGATAGAGGTCAGGATAAACAGGTTAGAGAGGGGATGGAGGTCAGGATAAACAGGTTAGAGAGAGGATAGAGGTCAGGATAAACAGGTTAGAGAGGGGATGGAGGTCAGGATAAACAGGTTAGAGAGAGGATAGAGGTCAGGATAAACAGGTTAGAGAGAGGATAGAGGTCAGGATAAACAGGTTAGAGAGAGGATAGAGGTCAGGATAAACAGGTTAGAGAGAGGATAGATGTCAGGATAAACAGGTTAGAGAGAGGATAGAGGTCAGGATAAACAGGTTAGAGAGAGGATAGAGGTCAGGATAAACAGGTTAGAGAGGGGATAGAGGTCAGGATAAACAGGTTAGAGAGAGGATAGAGTTCAGGATAAACAGGTTAAAGAGGGGATAGAGGTCAGGATAAACAGGTTAGAGAGAGGATAGAGGTCAGGATAAACAGGTTAGAGAGGGGATAGAGGTCAGGATAAACAGGTTAGAGAGAGGATAGAGGTCAGGATAAACAGGTTAGAGAGAGGATAGAGGTCAGGATAAACAGGTTAGAGAGGGGATGGAGGTCAGGATAAACAGGTTAGAGAGAGGATAGAGGTCAGGATAAACAGGTTAGAGAGAGGATAGAGGTCAGGATAAACAGGTTAGAGAGAGGATAGAGGTCAGGATAAACAGGTTAGAGAGAGGATAGAGGTCAGGATAAACAGGTTAGAGAGAGGATGGAGGTCAGGATAAACAGGTTAGAGAGAGGATAGAGGTCAGGATAAACAGGTTAGAGAGGGGATAGAGGTCAGGATAAACAGGTTAGAGAGAGGATAGAGGTCAGGATAAACAGGTTAGAGAGAGGATAGATGTCAGGATAAACAGGTTAGCGAGAGGATAGAGGTCAGGATAAACAGGTTAGAGAGAGGATAGATGTCAGGATAAACAGGTTAGAGAGAGGATAGAGATCAGGATAAACAGGTTAGAGAGAGGATAGAGGTCAGGATAAACAGGTTAGAGAGAGGATAGATGTCAGGATAAACAGGTTAGAGAGAGGATAGAGGTCAGGATAAACAGGTTAGAGAGGGGATGGAGGTCAGGATAAACAGGTTAGAGAGGGGATGGAGGTCAGGATAAACAGGTTAGAGAGGGGATGGAGGTCAGGATAAACAGGTTAGAGAGGGGATAGAGTTCAGGATAAACAGGTTAGAGAGGGGATGGAGGTCAGGATAAACAGGTTAGAGAGAGGATGGAGGTCAGGATAAACAGGTTAGAGAGGGGATAGAGGTCAGGATAAACAGGTTAGAGAGGGGATAGAGGTCAGGATAAACAGGTTAGAGAGAGGATAGAGGTCAGGATAAACAGGTTAGAGAGGGGATAGAGGTCAGGATAAACAGGTTAGAGAGAGGATGGAGGTCAGGATAAACAGGTTAGAGAGAGGATAGAGGTCAGGATAAACAGGTTAGAGAGAGGATAGAGGTCAGGATAAACAGGTTAGAGAGAGGATAGAGGTCAGGATAAACAGGTTAGAGAGAGGATAGAGGTCAGGATAAACAGGTTAGAGAGGGGATGGAGGTCAGGATAAACAGGTTAGAGAGAGGATAGAGGTCAGGATAAACAGGTTAGAGAGAGGATAGAGGTCAGGATAAACAGGTTAGAGAGAGGATAGAGGTCAGGATAAACAGGTTAGAGAGAGGATGGAGGTCAGGATAAACAGGTTAGAGAGAGGATGGAGGTCAGGATAAACAGGTTAGAGAGAGGATAGAGGTCAGGATAAACAGGTTAGAGAGAGGATAGAGGTCAGGATAAACAGGTTAGAGAGAGGATAGAGGTCAGGATAAACAGGTTAGAGAGAGGATAGAGGTCAGGATAAACAGGTTAGAGAGAGGATAGAGGTCAGGATAAACAGGTTAGAGAGAGGATAGATGTCAGGATAAACAGGTTAGAGAGAGGATAGAGGTCAGGATAAACAGGTTAGAGAGGGGATAGAGGTCAGGATAAACAGGTTAGAGAGGGGATAGAGGTCAGGATAAACAGGTTAGAGAGGGGATGGAGGTCAGGATAAACAGGTTAGAGAGAGGATAGAGGTCAGGATAAACAGGTTAGAGAGGGGATGGAGGTCAGGATAAACAGGTTAGAGAGAGGATAGAGGTCAGGATAAACAGGTTAGAGAGAGGATAGAGGTCAGGATAAACAGGTTAGAGAGAGGATAGAGGTCAGGATAAACAGGTTAGAGAGAGGATAGATGTCAGGATAAACAGGTTAGAGAGAGGATAGAGGTCAGGATAAACAGGTTAGAGAGAGGATAGAGGTCAGGATAAACAGGTTAGAGAGGGGATAGAGGTCAGGATAAACAGGTTAGAGAGAGGATAGAGTTCAGGATAAACAGGTTAAAGAGGGGATAGAGGTCAGGATAAACAGGTTAGAGAGAGGATAGAGGTCAGGATAAACAGGTTAGAGAGGGGATAGAGGTCAGGATAAACAGGTTAGAGAGAGGATAGAGGTCAGGATAAACAGGTTAGAGAGAGGATAGAGGTCAGGATAAACAGGTTAGAGAGGGGATGGAGGTCAGGATAAACAGGTTAGAGAGAGGATAGAGGTCAGGATAAACAGGTTAGAGAGAGGATAGAGGTCAGGATAAACAGGTTAGAGAGAGGATAGAGGTCAGGATAAACAGGTTAGAGAGAGGATAGAGGTCAGGATAAACAGGTTAGAGAGAGGATGGAGGTCAGGATAAACAGGTTAGAGAGAGGATAGAGGTCAGGATAAACAGGTTAGAGAGAGGATAGAGGTCAGGATAAACAGGTTAGAGAGAGGATAGAGGTCAGGATAAACAGGTTAGAGAGAGGATAGAGGTCAGGATAAACAGGTTAGAGAGAGGATAGAGGTCAGGATAAACAGGTTAGAGAGAGGATAGAGGTCAGGATAAACAGGTTAGAGAGAGGATATAGGTCAGAATAAACAGGTTAGAGAGAGGATAGAGGTCAGGATAAACAGGTTAGAGAGAGGATGGAGGTCAGGATAAACAGGTTAGAGAGAGGATAGAGGTCAGGATAAACAGGTTAGAGAGAGGATAGAGGTCAGGATAAACAGGTTAGAGAGGGGATAGAGGTCAGGATAAACAGGTTAGAGAGAGGATAGAGGTCAGGATAAACAGGTTAGAGAGAGGATGGAGGTCAGGATAAACAGGTTAGAGAGAGGATAGAGGTCAGGATAAACAGGTTAGAGAGAGGATGGAGGTCAGGATAAACAGGTTAGAGAGAGGATAGATGTCAGGATAAACAGGTTAGAGAGAGGATAGAGGTCAGGATAAACAGGTTAGAGAGAGGATAGAGGTCAGGATAAACAGGTTAGAGAGAGGATGGAGGTCAGGATAAACAGGTTAGAGAGAGGATAGAGGTCAGGATAAACAGGTTAGAGAGAGGATAGAGTTCAGGATAAACAGGTTAGAGAGAGGATAGAGGTCAGGATAAACAGGTTAGAGAGGGGATAGAGGTCAGGATAAACAGGTTAGAGAGAGGATAGAGGTCAGGATAAACAGGTTAGAGAGAGGATGGAGGTCAGGATAAACAGAGGTTAGAGAGAGGATAGAGGTCAGGATAAACAGAGGTTAGAGAGAGGATAGAGGTCAGGATAAACAGGTTAGAGAGGGGATAGAGTTCAGGATAAACAGGTTAGAGAGGGGATGGAGGTCAGGATAAACAGAGGTTAGAGAGAGGATAGAGGTCAGGATAAACAGAGGTTAGAGAGAGGATAGAGGTCAGGATAAACAGAGGTTAGAGAGAGGATGGAGGTCAGGATAAACAGGTTAGAGAGGGGATAGAGTTCAGGATAAACAGGTTAGAGAGAGGATAGAGGTCAGGATAAACAGAGGTTAGAGAGGGGATAGAGGTCAGGATAAACAGAGGTTAGAGAGAGGATGGAGGTCAGGATAAACAGAGGTTAGAGAGAGGATGGAGGTCAGGATAAACAGGTTAGAGAGGGGATAGAGTTCAGGATAAACAGGTTAGAGAGAGGATAGAGGTCAGGATAAACAGGTTAGAGAGGGGATAGAGTTCAGGATAAACAGGTTAGAGAGGGGATAGAGGTCAGGATAAACAGGTTAGAGAGAGGATAGAGGTCAGGATAAACAGAGGTTAGAGAGAGGATAGAGGTCAGGATAAACAGAGGTTAGAGAGGGGATAGAGGTCAGGATAAACAGAGGTTAGAGAGGGGATAGAGGTCAGGATAAACAGAGGTTAGAGAGGGGATAGAGGTCAGGATAAACAGAGGTTAGAGAGAGGATAGAGTTCAGGATAAACAGAGGTTAGAGAGAGGATAGAGTTCAGGATAAACAGGTTAGAGAGGGGATAGAGGTCAGGATAAACAGAGGTTAGAGAGGGGATAGAGGTCAGGATAAACAGAGGTTAGAGAGGGGATAGAGGTCAGGATAACCAGAGGTTAGAGAGGGGATAGAGGTCAGGATAAACAGAGGTTAGAGAGGGGATAGAGGTCAGGATAAACAGGTTAGAGAGGGGATAGAGGTCAGGATAAACAGAGGTTAGAGAGGGGATAGAGTTCAGGATAAACAGAGGTTAGAGAGAGGATAGAGGTCAGGATAAACAGAGGTTAGAGAGGGGATAGAGTTCAGGATAAACAGAGGTTAGAGAGAGGATAGAGTTCAGGATAAACAGAGGTTAGAGAGGGGATGGAGGTCAGGATAAACAGGTTAGAGAGGGGATAGAGTTCAGGATAAACAGAGGTTAGAGAGAGGATAGAGTTCAGGATAAACAGAGGTTAGAGAGGGGATGGAGGTCAGGATAAACAGGTTAGAGAGGGGATGGAGGTCAGGATAAACAGGTTAGAGAGGGGATGGAGGTCAGGATAAACAGGTTAGAGAGGGGATAGAGTTCAGGATAAACAGAGGTTAGAGAGAGGATGGAGGTCAGGATAAACAGAGGTTAGAGAGAGGATAGAGGTCAGGATAAACAGGTTAGAGAGAGGATAGAGGTCAGGATAAACAGGTTAGAGAGAGGATAGAGGTCAGGATAAACAGAGGTTAGAGAGGGGATAGAGTTCAGGATAAACAGAGGTTAGAGAGAGGATAGAGGTCAGGATAAACAGAGGTTAGAGAGGGGATAGAGTTCAGGATAAACAGAGGTTAGAGAGAGGATAGAGGTCAGGATAAACAGAGGTTAGAGAGAGGATAGAGGTCAGGATAAACAGGTTAGAGAGAGGATAGAGGTCAGGATAAACAGAGGTTAGAGAGGGGATAGAGTTCAGGATAAACAGAGGTTAGAGAGAGGATAGAGGTCAGGATAAACAGAGGTTAGATAGGGGATAGAGGTCAGGATAAACAGAGGTTAGAGAGAGGATAGAGGTCAGGATAAACAGAGGTTAGAGAGGGGATAGAGGTCAGGATAAACAGTGGTTAGAGAGGGATAGAGGTCAGGATAAACAGAGGTTAGAGAGAGGATAGAGGTCAGGATAAACAGAGGTTAGAGAGAGGATAGAGGTCAGGATAAACAGAGGTTAGATAGAGGATAGAGTTCAGGATAAACAGAGGTTAGAGAGAGGATAGAGGTCAGGATAAACAGAGGTTAGAGAGAGGATAGAGGTCAGGATAAACAGAGGTTAGAGAGGGATAGAGGTCAGGATAAACAGAGGTTAGAGAGAGGATAGAGGTCAGGATAAACAGAGGTTAGAGAGAGGATAGAGGTCAGGATAAACAGAGGTTAGATAGGGGATAGAGGTCAGGATAAACAGAGGTTAGAGAGAGGATAGAGGTCAGGATAAACAGAGGTTAGAGAGGGGATAGAGGTCAGGATAAACAGTGGTTAGAGAGGGATAGAGGTCAGGATAAACAGAGGTTAGAGAGAGGATAGAGGTCAGGATAAACAGAGGTTAGAGAGAGGATAGAGGTCAGGATAAACAGAGGTTAGATAGAGGATAGAGTTCAGGATAAACAGAGGTTAGAGAGAGGATAGAGGTCAGGATAAACAGAGGTTAGAGAGAGGATAGAGGTCAGGATAAACAGAGGTTAGATAGGGGATAGAGTTCAGGATAAACAGAGGTTAGAGAGAGGATAGAGGTCAGGATAAACAGAGGTTAGAGAGGGGATAGAGGTCAGGATAAACAGAGGTTAGAGAGGGGATAGAGGTCAGGATAAACAGAGGTTAGATAGGGGATAGAGTTCAGGATAAACAGAGGTTAGAGAGAGGATAGAGGTCAGGATAAACAGAGGTTAGAGAGAGGATAGAGGTCAGGATAAACAGAGGTTAGACAGAAGGTAAATAGGCTAGAGGGGATTGATAGAGGAAATACAGGAGAGAGAAAAAATATCGGATATCAGGGTTGTGGAAAATTCTGAATTTAAGAATTCAATGAATGGATTGGAATTTGAATTGAATTGGCCACGCTCCACAAGATGTTGAATTTAATGACAGGAAGTGGCATTTAATTCATTGCAATTCAAACAAATTCTGCTCTGTCACACAAGAGAATAATTGTATTCAATCTAATTTAAAATATTTTGCTGAAAATATAAATAATTACATAATTAATTTCAAGAAGTGATTCCCATTTGTTCCCTTATATGTAGAATAGATAAAGAGTAATATTGTTTTTTTCATTTCAACCTTAGCATTCAAACAAATGACAAAAAGTCACTGTAAATGCAATTATCATTTCTAATGCACAACTCATTTTTCAACATTGTTACATTTAATTGTTAATGAATTGCTCTAACCATCAAATTTAGTAGACCCTCTCAAACAAACACTGTTAGGCCACCTCATCTTGCTTGGCTCCATTTTGAAGAATTTGTGGTAAAGTAAAGCATTCTGGGAAATTAACTGTTCTTCCACCATGTTCCACAAAATGAAAGTTAAATTAAATATGATCATTATTCTATAGATGGTACTTTAAAGATTCATTGTTGGGAGAAAACATTTGTTGTTAATAAAATCTAATGTTTAGAAGCATACCATATGCAAATCATATATAAAGCCTTACCGTTAAAAGCTAGTATATGAATTTCTTTTCATTTCATAGAATCTAAATTTTACTTCCTTTAATTCAAATTCGAATTGCAATTCTGCATCCTGTTTGCTACCTCAATTCAAATTCAAGAGGCATTCTCAATTAAATTCTGAATGGTGCACAACGCTGTAGGATACAGAGAGAGGGAGGGAGAAAGAGGGAGAGGGAGGGAGAAATAGAGAGGCGAGATAGAGGGAGAAATATAGTGAGAAACAGATACAGAGGGAGACAGAGAGATGGAAAGGGGGGATGGAGGGAGACATATAGAGGGACAAACAGATACAGAGGGATGGAGAGGGGAGGGAGGGTTACATACAAAGGCACAGACAGACTGATCATGTAGCAATCACACTAAATATATATATTGCAGAACCCCCTCCACAATCTCCCTACAGCAAATAAGATATCAGGGGCTCTATCTTGGCGATCGTGGCGCTTGGTCTAAGCGCATGGCGTAAAGTCCATTTAGGGCGTGTCCAAGTCATCTGACAATTTCAGTAAGTAACTCGGAAGTAAAAACGTAAAAGACGTAGAGCGTATCTGCATATTTATGTTACAAGAGTGGGTCATATTACGAAATACTCTTTTTTATTTTTGTTAGTTCTATCTTCATTCATAGTCTACACTTTGTAACAATTGTCATATGTTAACTGATTGATATTCTCAATAAAAATGAATAAATTAAAAAAGATATTACGAACTACTTCCTCACTAGTTTGGAAAGAGTTTTGCGGGATTTCTTTCGCACACTGTTTCGCAATGTGAGGGGACAGGGCACATAGTAGACAGGGGTCTGAGTGGACAGGGAATAGGGCTCTGATTCGGACACAGCCCAGGTTTGTGGTGGTTCTAGCGCAAGCGCTTTCTGCTGGCTCAAGATAGCAATATGCCAGAAAGAATCCTGGCCACTCCTCATCTTAAGACCAACACGCCCAGTTCACTTGTAATGGGCGCAAGAATACATGGTAGTTAAACGACGTGAACGCAAGGCGTTATTATGAACCATGCGCCGGGTGTACGATAGCAAAGACACTTGCGTTTGGGTTAGCGCCGGGTGTAAGATAAAGCCCCAAGAGTCTTTTGATGTTGGGTCACAGACATCAGGAAGTCATGGCATGCAAAGGATATGCGACCAAATATTAAAAATTTAAAGGCACAGTCAACTTAGTGTATGTAAACTTCTGACCCACTGGAATTGTGATATTGTTAATTAAAAGTGAAATAATCTGTCTGTAAACAATTGTTGGAAAAAATACTTGTGTCATGCACAAAGTAGATGTCCTAAGTGACTTGCCAACACTATAGTTTGCTAACATGAAATCTGTGGAGTGGTTAAAAATGAGTTTTAATGACTTCAACCTAAGTGTATGTAAACTTCTGACTTCAACTGTATCTACCAGGCTTATTTATTAACCACACAAACTGCATGTTGCTTATACAATCCTTTTTACTAGTGTTATGAAATATTCTCTTTTCCTTCCATATTCAATTAATAACACTATTTTTGGGGTAGGGGATAAATAACATAATTAAAATATATCAAATAATAACGTTATTTGGCTTAAAATTTTTATTTTAAAAAAAAAGGATCGGATCTATGCGGTTGTTTATGGCCACGACCGCTGGGGGGGGGTGTATAGAGTGTTTATCCCAGCGGCCGGCCCTGTATGAGTCTGCTATGGACAGATTAGGCTCATATGTAGGCTACACTGTTAGAGTTGAATTAACACTGGACATTTTACTGTGTATAAACCGATTAAACCGAGTCGGCTTCGTGATACAGAAAACCCAGGGTTGAAGCTTAATTTAGTTCCCTGCCACCTTAATCTCCTAGGCTTGTATACCCCTCTGGTGATGCCCATAAACAAACGGACAAAGTCCGGCTCACCGGCTTGTTCGAGGGGCTGGTAGCTTGAGTTTGCCATTCTACTTTATCTTTAGGCTACAGATAATCATTTACAGTCTTCCGTGAGTACGGAAGACAGCACCTGTCTCTAGAATTTTCCTCTCTGTTCAATTTTATGTTTTTACTTTTTTTAATTGTCTAGTTGGCTAGATTAATGTGGAAACCGCAACATGCTGATGGATTCACTGTCAGTTTTAAGGGTAAATTAGATATTAAATATGGCTGATGGTGAAGCTGTTTTAGGTACCATCGTTTTTTTTTCCGCCTTCATAGGACTCATTTATGTTGGCATGACAGTAACCGAAAGAATAAGAAATTATTTTTGGGAGCCACTTTGTTCAATAGTTTACAATCCCAATGGTAAGTAGTCTATGCTATAGCTGTAAAATATCAACGTAATTTTATGATCATAGTTGCTTTTTACTTTCATAAAATGGGCCAAGCGGTTCCACACAGAGTTCAGTTCGGAATCAAGTGTGCCGTTAAGCATTATTTAAACACTGTTTAGACATACAGTGAGCACCATAATTCATTGGACAGTGACACGATACGGATGAAAATACCTTCAAACTAAAGCTGAGTCTGCACTTCAACCTCCTTATCCTTTCAAACTCAAAGTGCTAGAGTAGGCTACTACAGAACCAAAATAATAAAAAAATGTGTCACTGTCCAATGAATTAGCTATGGTGCTCTGGATGTCGTGGAGCGTTTATTTCACCGCAGATAATGCATCTTATAACAGAGCCCATTGAACATTTTTGGGTAGGCTAAAAAAATGTTCAGTAGGCTAGTGAAATGCCGTCTCGCGTCTACGTAAGGTTTTTTTAACCGGCAAGGATGTAGCCAAGCCGGCGGACGCATTAATTTGCCTGAAATAGGTTTGGAATCTATCCTGTTCAAATTACGAACCGGCAAACGTACCACACAGTCGCTGCGCCACATCCATTAGGCTACACTATGCGACTTCTGGAATCGTAATTCCAACATCCGATCACACCAGGTCAGATTGAGATGCGTCCATACCTGACAGTTCAATGTGACCTCCTGTGATCAGATCGTAGTTCGGATTTCATTCCCCCGCGCAATATTTAAATACTAGCCTACTATAGCCTACTCTTCCTGGAAAATGTCATTCGGTGTTCGTGAGGTTGTGCTTCTTTTAATTTTGTTCAAATTGTCTTGTCGAGGTATGGCCTGTGTAACTGCGAAGACTGCTCCCTCTGCGGAGAAGATTGCGAGGCAGCCGCAGAGGCGTGCTATTAATGCGAGCATATTGCGTTTCTGTGTACAACAGCTGTTTCGGTGGAGAGGAGGGTATGGGTTCGCGAACGTAGCCAGCACTGGTGGAACCATATTGTGCATGATTTTGCGGATTCCGACTGGGTGCTCAATTTCCGCATGCGAAAGCACACATCCAATCAGCTACAGCCTCGTCTTTACCGTCAGCGTACCACAGAACAGTTCTGTGCATCGTACTCCTAATCTCCGAGCCTATATATGGGCGTGTTTAAAGCGAGGGGCCAAGACTGGCCTTTCGTTTTGAAGCTCACTTACTGGTTGGGCTGGGAGCGGCAATTGTGCCGTTGCTCACTAGCGCCACTGCGATTGGCTCCAGTATAGGTCTTTCACCATGTAAGTCAATGGTAGCAATGTGGTCAAAATACTCAAAAAAATGTAATTGCAATAGGTGACTTTCCTTCATCTAATGCCTCTGCATGTGCTGATTTTTTTTAATATTGTGTCGTTTGGACAGGGTATTAACATTTGTTCAGGACCAATCAGAGGGACAGGTTGAGTCCTCTTCGGCTCCACGGAGCAGATGCAGTTTGTACAAACGGGCGGTGAAAAAGATATCCGGAGCCTCAATTCAGTTTTTACGAGGCCGTGGAAAGGCAATGGGTGAGGTCACAGTGGCTTTGTCCATATTTTTATACAGTCTAAAGACGTTTTTCTGGTGAATGCCTTTTGAGAAGTCTGATTACGTCCAGACTACAAGCAATTCTGATCTTAAAGTGTGCTAGGCCACCTCGCCGAGTGGTTTGGCAAATCCGATCCCAATGCGGACAAAATCAGATTTGTGCGTGTCCAGGCCGGTCCAGGCCTGTCAGTTAATGCAGCCTAGCGATATCGGATGCCAGAAGTCGCATTGAAGTGACTACTGTAACCGTAGCCCATGATGCACCACGCGATCGCATCGCATTCTCTCCATAGAAAATGAATAGAATGTGTCCAACCGATGCAGCTGGATTTGGTGAGAACCCACCTTCACGCGTGAGCGAGGAAACGTGCACGATTGTAGCCAAATCCCGGAGTGAGAGGCACGGCTTTTGACACAGGGGCGCATCCATTTTTTATTTCATTTTATTATTTTTTGCTGGGAAGGGTGGAATATAAACAGTTATGATGGGAATTTACAAAGTCAGAAAAATATCATAAAACATGCTTCTATGTTAGTCTAGTCTAGATAACTGTGGTGGCCAGATTTATTTCTGATCCAATACGATTA
This sequence comes from Synaphobranchus kaupii, assembly GCA_029718625.1. Lineage (NCBI taxonomy): Eukaryota > Metazoa > Chordata > Actinopteri > Anguilliformes > Synaphobranchidae > Synaphobranchus > Synaphobranchus kaupii. Next base: position 127,176,606 of record CM056377.1, read on the forward strand.
TGATGCGCCACAATGTTATTGTTGCCATAAATTCTATAATGATGCAGTAACTGAATATTTAAGCAATAACTCATGACAGGCTGCGGTAGCCCTACAGGCTATTGTGATTATATCACAGCTTAGGGATGTTGTGCGTGTCGGGCCGGTGTTGTGCCGTTTTTTTACATTTAGGCATAAAATGGTAGTCTATTGAGATATGTTAATTATTCCTATACAATGTGTATGGGTGTCTTGTCATAATTTTGCAATAAATAGGCTACTGTGTTGATGGTGTGCAAATAATACCAGAATCCAAAGAGCGCAAGTTATGGATGAGGTGAGTAGGCTAATTGAGAAACCATATGTCATGGTTATTTGCAGCCTTTGCTGTTCTACGTTTTGGTTTCCCTTTTGGCGTCGTCAGGACGCTCTATCGGATTTTTTTGCCCGACAATTATTCCCTACACCTGTTTTGTGTTTCCTGCTGACTATACATAGCCCAGGACTTCCGCATTTCCGACACTTTGATATTGTCTTTGCTATGTTGACAACAAAGTCGGTAAAGTATAGAAAATTCGGTCAGTGCATTTCTGGTTTGTACGAATAGGAAACGCAGCAAGTCCAGTTTAAGAAATTAGGATTAGATTGGTTTTCTCTTTTCTTTCCAATCGTTTTCATTATCCTTATTCTTTTTACCTGTTACCCTTTGTTTTCAAGCTCCTATAGAGCTTTGGATAACAGGTTTTCTTTTCTGTTCCTTGCTTTCACTCGTTTTTTCGAGTTTTTGCTTTGTTTCTCTAACCTCCAGTTATGCCTAATGATTTAGTGCGTGAGGTTCTTTTGTTATTTATTCTCGCTGTTTATCAAGATACGCCTCCGTTTTTGAGGTTGCCTTGATTTGCCTTGTGCTCGGGAAGTTTAGCCAATGGGTTCAGAGATTGTATAAGAGGCAACTGCTGTGCTAGGTTATGTATCTATGATAATGTTGGCTAGACTTGCTAAGATAGGGAACATGCCATATTCACATTTGATTTGTTATGTTCATAGTACATGTACAATTTTAGCCAACTTGCAAGCTAACTTTTCCGGCAAAAATACCCTCAGTATAGACTTGGTCAATATTGTGTCCATTGCTCCTTCACTCTGCCCTCATGTGGTTGAATGGATTCCCTGCTGTGTTCCTGCTTCCTCTGCATCCACACTGTGTGTTCCCCACAGGTTTGGCCTTTGATTTGAGAAATTCTCTCTATGGCCAGCACCTGGCCTCTGAGGTCATTCTGAAGGCAGTGACGGGGTTTATGGAGGACAATAACCCCTCTAAACCTTTGGTCCTCTCTCTCCACGGGAGCTCCGGAACAGGGAAGAATCTCGTTGCCAAGATCATCGCTAAGAACCTCTTCGAAGGAGGAGACCTGAGCACCCAGGTGCACCTGTTCATCGCCACTCATCACTTCCCACACAGCGCCAAGGTGGACACCTACAAGGTAAGCACATCCCAGCCACACAGAGCAGAGCAACCCTGTACAAACTACCTCTTATACTGCCCCCTACAGGAACAGAGCAACCCTGTACAACCTACCTCTTATACTGCCCCCTACAGGAACATAGCAACCCTGTACAAACTACCTCTTATACTGCCCCCTACAGGAGCAGAGTAACCCTGTACAAACTACCTCTTATACTGCCCCCTACAGGAACAGAGCAACCCTGTACAAACTACCTCTTATACTGCCCCCTACAGGAACATAGCAACCCTGTACAACCTACCTCTTATACTGCCCCCTACAGGAACATAGCAACCCTGTACAAACTACCTCTTATACTGCCCCCTACAGGAGCAGAGTAACCCTGTACAAACTACCTCTTATACTGCCCCCTACAGGAGCAGAGCAACCCTGTACAACCTACCTCTTATACTGCCCCCTACAGGAACAGAGCAACCCTGTACAAACTACCTCTTATACTGCCCCCTACAGGAGCAGAGTAACCCTGTACAAACTACCTCTTATACTGCCCCCTACAGGAACAGAGCAACCCTGTACAAACTACCTCTTATACTGCCCCCTACAGGAACATAGCAACCCTGTACAACCTACCTCTTATACTGCCCCCTACAGGAACATAGCAACCCTGTACAACCTACCTCTTATACTGCCCCCTACAGGAACATAGCAACCTTGTACAAACTACCTCTTATACTGCCCCCTACAGGAGCAGAGTAACCCTGTACAACCTACCTCTTATACTGCCCCCTACAGGAACATAGCAACCCTGTACAAACAACCTCTTATACTGCCCCCTACAGGAGCAGAGTAACCCTGTACAAACTACCTCTTATACTGCCCCCTACAGGAACATAGCAACCCTGTACAAACTACCTCTTATACTGCCCCCTACAGGAACATAGCAACCCTGTACAAACTACCTCTTATACTGCCCCCTACAGGAGCAGAGCAACCCTATACAACCTACCTCTTATACTGCCCCCTACAGGAACATAGCAATCCTGTACAAACTACCTCTTATACTGCCCCCTACAGGAGCAGAGCAACCCTGTACAAACTACCTCTTATACTGCCCCCTACAGGAACAGAGCAACCCTGTACAACCTACGTCTTATACTGCCCCCTACAGGAACATAGCAACCCTGTACAAACTACCTCTTATACTGCCCCCTACAGGAGCAGAGCAACCCTGTACAAACTACCTCTTATACTGCCCCCTACAGGAACAGAGCAACCCTGTACAACCTACCTCTTATACTGCCCCCTACAGGAACATAGCAACCCTGTACAAACTACCTCTTATACTGCCCCCTACAGGAGCAGAGTAACCCTGTACAAACTACCTCTTATACTGCCCCCTACAGGAACAGAGCAACCCTGTACAAACTACCTCTTATACTGCCCCCTACAGGAACATAGCAACCCTGTACAACCTACCTCTTATACTGCCCCCTACAGGAGCATAGCAACCCTGTACAAACTACCTCTTATACTGCCCCCTACAGGAGCAGAGTAACCCTGTACAAACTACCTCTTATACTGCCCCCTACAGGAGCAGAGCAACCCTGTACAACCTACCTCTTATACTGCCCCCTACAGGAACAGAGCAACCCTGTACAAACTACCTCTTATACTGCCCCCTACAGGAGCAGAGTAACCCTGTACAAACTACCTCTTATACTGCCCCCTACAGGAACAGAGCAACCCTGTACAAACTACCTCTTATACTGCCCCCTACAGGAACATAGCAACCCTGTACAACCTACCTCTTATACTGCCCCCTACAGGAACATAGCAACCCTGTACAACCTACCTCTTATACTGCCCCCTACAGGAACATAGCAACCTTGTACAAACTACCTCTTATACTGCCCCCTACAGGAGCAGAGTAACCCTGTACAACCTACCTCTTATACTGCCCCCTACAGGAACATAGCAACCCTGTACAAACAACCTCTTATACTGCCCCCTACAGGAGCAGAGTAACCCTGTACAAACTACCTCTTATACTGCCCCCTACAGGAACATAGCAACCCTGTACAAACTACCTCTTATACTGCCCCCTACAGGAACATAGCAACCCTGTACAAACTACCTCTTATACTGCCCCCTACAGGAGCAGAGCAACCCTATACAACCTACCTCTTATACTGCCCCCTACAGGAACATAGCAATCCTGTACAAACTACCTCTTATACTGCCCCCTACAGGAGCAGAGCAACCCTGTACAAACTACCTCTTATACTGCCCCCTACAGGAACAGAGCAACCCTGTACAACCTACGTCTTATACTGCCCCCTACAGGAACATAGCAACCCTGTACAAACTACCTCTTATACTGCCCCCTACAGGAACAGAGCAACCCTGTACAAACTAAATATAAGAAGGTGATTGAACAGTCTTCAGCCATGCAACCAGTGGGGAAACCCCGCCCTCTATCAGTCACCAACAGTCTCTGTGTCTGTCTGTAGGCTCAGCTGCAGCAGTGGATCAGAGGAAACGTGTCTGTTTGTCCACGTTCTATGTTCATCTTTGACGAGATGGACAAGATGAACCCGGTACTTACTGACACTATCAAGTGCTTCCTGGATCACTACACGCAGGTGGATGGAGTGTCCTATCGGCAGGCCATTTTCCTCTTTCTCAGGTGGTTAGACTCACCTACACTTCACCTTAACCAAACCTATGTCTGACAATAACACACCTCTAACTCCACATTCTCTCCTGATAGTAATGATGGTGGGCGGGTCATAAACAGAATGGCGCTGGATTTCTTGAAAGCTGGCAAGGAGAGGGAGGATATTAAGCTGAACAGCCAGGGCCTGGAGACTGCCATTAACAATGACCTTTTCAACAATAAGAACGGTACGATCAACTCCTTACCTGCCTGTCTCTCTGTAAATGTGAACATTTTCAGCATTGGCCAAAAATGTGAGGCATATCTTAATAGAATATTTTTTTTAAATAACTAAAATGTATACAGCTAATGGACACTATACTATATGTTAATTCAATTTCAATAGTGCAAAGACTAGTGATGTTTTTATAGAACATAACATCAATTTAATTACCACTGAACCACCTTACCACTGGACTCTGTATCTGTAGGTGTGTGTAGCCCACATGTGTGTGTGTGTGTGTGTGTGTGTGTGTATCTCACCTGTGTGTGTGTGTATGTGTGTAGCTCATCTGTGTATTTATATTTGCAGGTGGGTTCTGGCGCTCCAGCCTGATTGACAGCAATGTTGTGGATTTCTTTGTCCCTTTCCTGCCTCTAGAGCACAAGCATGTAGTCATGTGTGCTCTGGCAGAGATGCACACTCTCAAACTAGCGCCTGATACCGCCATCGCTGGGAAGATCGCCAACGACATTCCCTACTTCCCCCAGGAGACCAAGATGTTCTCTGTCAAAGGCTGCAAGTCTGTCAAACAGAGGCTCAAATACTACCTCTAGAGTGTGTCAGGGAAGTGAGGATTAAGTAAAAATGTGCATTTCCTGAATCCAGCAGCACTCTGAATACTGAACACATTACATTACATTACAATAATTTAGCAGAACACAAGTGGTATCGAATGCGAAAATCCCTCACTCAACCTACATTAAAATATATTTAATGGATTTAATTTAATAATTATTACTTAAAATGACAATCATAAATTAAATCACCGAATTTGTTGATAGGACAGTCGAACAGTAACCTGGTGGACCAACCAACAAGCCGACAACAAGATGAGAAACATTACCGGCCAAAATAATTAAATTGTACTATCATCACTGCAATAACTATTTTAAATGAGAAATATAACATTTATTAATATACATTTTCGCCATTCTTAAAGATTGTCTTTAATATAGATATTAAGTAACATTGCTAAAGCAAAATGCATATTTACACAGGGTTCATACATGTTAATTTCTGTCCACATTATCATTGTTTGGTGCCTTCCTTTTTGGGCCAGAGAGCATATTTACCAACATTTTGCTCTTGGTATTAATTTTAGACCCTGGCTGTCGGACTGAAATACATCTACAGCTAACAAACTGAAATACAACATCTGCAGCTAACAGACTGAAATACAACATCTGCAGCTAACAGACTAAAATACTACATCTACAGCTAACAGACTGAAATACTACATCTACAGCTAACGGACTGAAATACTACATCTACAGCTAACGGACTGAAATACTACATCTACAGCTAACAGACTGAAATACTACATCTACAGCTAACAGACTAAAATACTACATCTACAGCTAACAGACTGAAATACTACATCTACAGCTAACGGACTGAAATACTACATCTACAGCTAACAGACTGAAATAATACATCTACAGCTAACGGAGTAAAATACTACATCTACAGCTAACGGACTGAAATACTACATCTACAGCTAACAGACTGAAATATAACATCTGCAGCTAACAGACTGAAATACAACATCTACAGCTGTCTGTCGGACTGAAATACTACATCTACAGCTAACATACTGAAATACTACATCTACAGCTAACATACTGAAATACTACATCTACAGCTAACATACTGAAATACTACATCTCTACTGTGAGGGGTGGAAGCAACAAAAATTATTAAATAAATTATGAATTCTTTAAATTGCAATCAAATGAAATGTTGAATCAAATTACTGTGAATGCGATCAAATTAAATGTTTCAAATAGAATGCATCAAATAAAATACAATTAAATATCGAAGATGTGACCCTTATTGAAAGTGACCTAATTGTTAATATGAGATTGTGATTATTCAAGATAGTAATTTAATTTGAAAGGAAAGATCAATATTTTGACAGAATGATACTTTTATTGAGTAATAAGTTGAAGTGAAGGTGCTGTTGAACTTGGAATTTTCCCTCTATTTTCTCTGCTGTTCTGAATTAAATATATTAGAAGTGAAAATTAAATAATGACTCTTTGGTTATTGGTAAAATATTATAAATCACTCTTAACTAGTTAACTATTAACTGTCTGGGTGATATGCTGAGCTCACGTTTAGTGTCGTCAGACCAGAAGGTCTCAAGACCCAAACTCCAGGCATGAATTAAACTTGGCCTTTCTCCGTCTTGCCGCTCTCCCAAGGAGGCCAAGAAGAGATATGTTTGCCAGAAGCAATCTAACGTTAGCGTTATCGGACTCGGACGTCTGCTGGTCGGACAGAGACCCGTCAGCAAATCCGACTGCTCTCACACTCTGAGCACTCTGTAGGCCTCCTCCAGACAGGAGGGCTTGAGCCCCAAATTTCCCACATAATTCGTGGTGAATATGTTACCTCAAAAATACACTTTGATGGGGCCTATAATTAATGTTACATATAATTACAGATGAAACTGAAAAGAAAGTTAGTTTGTAAGTCCCCCGATACAGATCTGTAGGCATCAAAATGACCAGAGATGAACACCTTCAAAGACCGATTAGTACTGGGCTCCAGCTTCACTTTGCTCACAGACCGCTCCCAACATACACAATCCTCCAGCTTTACTAACATTGCCCCGCTGATGCATCACTGGATGAAAAACAGCAGCGTAGTCCAACGTTAATTGACTAGTGGCCTGTTATCAGGATGCTATCTGGTCGGCTAATTTGTTTGAAAAGTGAGTATTTCTAACCAGCTAGGATGTAGCCAGGCTATATCCGGGTAAAACCTTAGCTAATTTAGGGATAAAATAAACTTAATTGACACGTCTGTCAACCTAGATTTACACCCCTCTCAACGATGCATATGACGGCATAGCCTATAGCTTGTTCGTTGTGCTTTGTTCACACAGCTTCGAACAACATAACGGCGAGTAGCTAGTTAATGTTACGAACAAAACAGCTTGTTAATAACGCTAGTTAACGAGAAAACTGTTAAACATTTTTTTTAAACTATTCGAGGCTCATTTATCTGAATTTTCAGTTGTGGTAATGGTTAGGCTGTGAGGCAATTTCAACAAGATAGCCTACCTAGCCTTACACATTAATCTGTCTAAAATACGCTACAAGATCACCATAATTCATTCTATCAGTCTCACATTGACATTCCGGACATTGAAAAAGCAGTTGGGATCACCGACTGCAATACCACAGATGGTAAATAAACAAGCAGGTACAATAATCATCATTTAAGTATGTGAAACATAATTTTCACATAACATCGATTGTCCTCACAAGGTCTGGGTGGGTGCTGTACTCAGGAAAACGGGCTGGAAAGAACTTTGTTTTAATACAAGGGAAAGCATGGTGGATCCAACATGTCATTAACATTGACGTTAGGGGAATGCTCCCCGTTGCCTATAGTAGCCTAGCTAGGCTATATAGGACAGTGCATTGTAGCTTACATGAAAAACACGTTCCATGAAAAGTTATTGTGGCTGCGTTTACTATTTTATGTTGCTCTTGTATGTCGGTTTACATGCGTGTACCCTCTCATCGCTCAAAATAAATCAGTTCTGTGAGCATAACTTAGCGGTTTTCACTAACTAGAGTTACAGTGACAGCTATTACTCTGTGCAAAAGGGACAAAATGACCACCTGACATTGTCACGTTGGTCAATCAGAGAAAAAACTGGGCCGTGGAAAAAGCGCCTTTTTGAGAAGGCAGTGTCCTCTCTAGTTCTTCTATAGTTCTGTGGTTTAACTGGAGGCTCACAATCCACCCCCTCACGCCACGCCCCCTGGTCTGCAGGCTGCAGCCGGACCCTTCTCGATAAAAGGACAATAAGAAATATATATATATATATATACAGATCCTTTCCAAAAAATTAGAATATCATGGAAAAGTTGTTTTTTTTCCATAATTCCATTCAAAAAGTGAAACTTTCATAGATTATAGATTCATTACACACAAAGTGAAATATTTCTAGCCTTTATTTGTTTCATTTTTCATAATTTTGGCTTACAGCTCCAGAAAACCCCCAAAACAGTATTTCAAGAAATTAGAATAGTGTGTCGAAAATCAGCATTTACTTAATTTAATAGCATTTAATAGTTATTTCAGAGAATGAGTGGAGTGGCTTGACTCGAGGAATCCGACAGTTGTAGCCCATGTCCCGGATACGTCTGTACGTGGTGGTTTTTGAAGCATGACTCCAGCCTCAGTCCACTCCCTCTGCATCTCCACCAAATTTTGGAATCGTCTTTGCTTGACAATCCGCTGAAGCCTACGGTCATCTCTTTTGCTTGTGCACCTTCTCCTGCCACATTTTTCCCTTCCACTAAACTTTCTATTGATATGCTTGGACACTGCACTCTGTGAACAGCCAGCCTCCTTAGCGATGACCTTTTGTGGCTTACCCATCTTCTGGAGGGTGTCAATGATGGCCTTCTGGCCAATTGTCAAGTCTGCAGTCTTCCCCATACTGAACCAAACTGAAATAAACTTTGCAGGTGTTTTGAGTAAATTAGATGATAGTGTGACACTCAGTCTAAAACATTCATTCTCTGAAATAACTGAAGTAAATGCTGATTTTCGACACACTATTCTAATTTCTTGAAATACTGTTTTGGGAGTTTTCTGGAGCTGTAAGCCAAAATTATGAAAAATGAAACAAATAAAGGCTAGAAATATTTCACTTTGTGTGTAATGAATCTATAATCTATGAAAGTTTCACTTTTTGAATGTAATTATGGAAAAAAAAAAACTTTTCCATGATATTCTAATTTTTTGGAAAGGATCTGTATATAAATATACTGTATATATATTTCTTATATATATACAGTGGACATCGAAAGTATTCGGACAGTGACACAATTTTGGGCGCTGTACTCTAGAACATTGGATTTGAAATGGAGCAGTGACTATGAGGTTAAAGTGCAGACCCCCGATGGATGACTTTAAGGTTAAGGGTTGTTTCTCCTGACTCATTTTCCTATTGAACTCTATAGAAAAATAAGTCAGGATAAACAATCCTTAAAGTGCTTCATCCTTATCTACTGCATATCTGGCAGCAGAGTGATGGTTTGAGGCTTGTTTGATACCCCAGACCCTTGATGACTTACAGCCATTTAGCCAACAATGTATTTTACAGCTTAATCTACCCCCCCTCCAATTCCCATAGAGATCCATTCAAATGCAGAGAGGTTATAGTATCGCTTGTAAGAGCACTTGAAAATAAGATATGAAGAGTCTTTTGATGGTGTTGGGTCACAGACATCAGGAACTCATAGCATACAAATGATATGCAATCAAATATTAAATATGATTACTTTATTTAAGTTTATGTTAATTTGTCCAATTACTTTACGTCCCCTAAAATGGGAGGGGGGGGGGGGGGGGGGGGGTTGTGTATAAACAGGGCTACAATTGCTACACAGTTCACCCGATATGGATGTAAAAATCCTCGAACTAAAGCTTAAAGTCTGCACTTTAACCTCATAGTCATTGTTCCATTTCGAATCCAATGTGCTGGAGTACAGAGGCAAAACAACAAAAATTCTGTCACTGCCTGAATACTTTCCGTCCCCACTGTATATACAGTATGTTCATTCTCTCATGTTACCCAAACACATCTCATACCAAATAAAAAGACTGCAACTAAAAACAAAGCCACTCCCTGATTAAACAAATTAAATATCAGCTTGCAGGACAAAGTGAGATTGGGTCATAAATATTACAGAGACTACTGATTGACTACCTATCTTTGACAGACTGTGACCCCCCCACCTGCAAACACGCGTTCCAACCAGTTAACCCTGTGGCAGTACAGTGTGGGCAGGGATCATGTGAGTGTAACCCTGTGGCAGTATAGTGTGGGCAGGGATCATGTGAGAGTAACCCTGTGGCAGTATAGTTTGGGCAGGGATCATGTGAGAGTAACCCTGTGGCAGTATAGTGTGGGCAGGGATTATGTGAGTGTAAACCTGTGGCAGTATAGTTTGGGCAGGGATCATGTGAGTGTAACCCTGTGGCAGTATAGTTTGGGCAGGGATCATGTGAGAGTAACCCTGTGGCAGTATAGTTTGGGCAGGGATCATGTGAGAGTAACCCTGTGGCAGTATAGTTTGGGCAGGGATCATGTGAGAGTAACCCTGTGGCAGTATAGTTTGGGCAGGGATCATGTGAGTGTAACCCTGTGGCAGTATAGTTTGGGCAGGGATCATGTGAGAGTAACCCTGTGGCAGTATAGTTTGGGCAGGGATCATGTGAGAGTAACCCTGTGGCAGTATAGTTTGGGCAGGGATCATGTGAGTGTAACCCTGTGGCAGTATAGTTTGGGCAGGGATCATGTGAGAGTAACCCTGTGGCAGTATAGTTTGGGCAGGGATCATGTGAGAGTAACCCTGTGCAGTATAGTTTGGGCAGGGATCATGTGAGGTTAACCCTGTGGCAGTATAGTTTGGGCAGGGATCATGTGAGGTTAACCCTGTGGCAGTATAGTTTGGGCAGGGATCATGTGAGAGTAACCCTGTGGCAGTATAGTTTGGGCAGGGATCATGTGAGAGTAACCCTGTGGCAGTATAGTTTGGGCAGGGATCATGTGAGGTTAACCCTGTGGCAGTATAGTTTGGGCAGGGATCATGTGAGGTTAACCCTGTGGCAGTATAGTTTGGGCAGGGATCATGTGAGAGTAACCCTGTGGCAGTATAGTTTGGGCAGGGATCATGTGAGAGTAACCCTGTGGTAGTATAGTGTGGGCAGGGATCATGTGAGAGTAACCCTGTGGTAGTATAGTGTGGGCAGGGATCATGTGAGAGTAACCCTGTGGTAGTATAGTTTGGGCAGGGATCATGTGAGAGTTACCCTGTGGTAGTATAGTGTGGGCAGGGATCATGTGAGAGTAACCCTGTGGCAGTATAGTTTGGGCAGGGATCATGTGAGAGTAACCCTGTGGCAGTATAGTTTGGGCAGGGATCATGTGAGGTTAACCCTGTGGCAGTATAGTTTGGGCAGGGATCATGTGAGAGTAACCCTGTGGCAGTATAGTTTGGGCAGGGATCATGTGAGGTTAACCGTGTGGCAGTATAGTGTGGGCAGGGATCATGTGAGTGTAACCCTGTGGCAGTATAGTTTGGGCAGGGATCATGTGAGGTTAACCCTGTGGCAGTATAGTGTGGGCAGGGATCATGTGAGGTTAACCCTGTGGCAGTATAGTGTGGGCAGGGATCATGTGAGGTTAACCCTGTGGCAGTATAGTTTGGGCAGGGATCATGTGAGAGTAACCCTGTGGCAGTATAGTTTGGGCAGGGATCATGTGAGAGTTACCCTGTGGCAGTATAGTTTGGGCAGGGATCATGTGAGTGTAACCCTGTGGCAGTATAGTGTGGGCAGGGATCATGTGAGGTTAACCCTGTGGCAGTATAGTTTGGGCAGGGATCATGTGAGGTTAACCCTGTGGCAGTATAGTGTGGGCAGGGATCATGTGAGTGTAACTCTGTGGCAGTATAGTGTGGGCAGGGATCATGTGAGTGTAACCCTGTGGCAGTATAGTTTGGGCAGGGATCATGTGAGAGTAACCCTGTGGCAGTATAGTTTGGGCAGGGATCATGTGAGAGTAACCCTGTGGCAGTATAGTGTGGGCAGGGATCATGTGAATGTAACCCTGTGGCAGTATAGTTTGGGCAGGGATCATGTGAGAGTAACCCTGTGGCAGTATAGTTTGGGCAGGGATCATGTGAGTGTAACCCTGTGGCAGTATAGTTTGGGCAGGGATCATGTGAGAGTAACCCTGTGGCAGTATAGTTTGGGCAGGGATCATGTGAGTGTAACCCTGTGGCAGTATAGTTTGGGTAGGGATCATGTGAGTGTAACCCTGTGGCAGTATAGTTTGGGCAGGGATCATGTGAGAGTAACCCTGTGGCAGTATAGTTTGGGCAGGGATCATGTGAGAGTAACCCTGTGGCAGTATAGTTTGGGCAGGGATCATGTGAATGTAACCCTGTGGCAGTATAGTTTGGGCAGGGATCATGTGAGAGTAACCCTGTGGCAGTATAGTGTGGGCAGGGATCATGTGAGTGTAACCCTGTGGCAGTATAGTTTGGGCAGGGATCATGTGAGAGTAACCCTGTGGCAGTATAGTTTGGGCAGGGATCATGTGAGTGTAAACCTGTGGCAGTATAGTTTGGGCAGGGATCATGTGAGTGTAACCCTGTGGCAGTAGAGTTTGGGCAGGGATCATGTGAGAGTAACCCTGTGGCAGTATAGTTTGGGCAGGGATCATGTGAGTGTAACCCTGTGGCAGTAGAGTTTGGGCAGGGATCATGTGAGAGTAACCCTGTGGCAGTATAGTTTGGGCAGGGATCATGTGAGAGTAACCCTGTGGCAGTATAGTTTGGGCAGGGATCATGTGAGTGTAACCCTGTGGCAGTATAGTTTGGGCAGGGATCATGTGAGTGTAACCCTGTGGCAGTATAGTTTGGGCAGGGATCATGTGAGAGTAACCCTGTGGCAGTATAGTTTGGGCAGGGATCATGTGAGTGTAACCCCGTGGCAGTATAGTTTGGGCAGGGATCATGTGCGGTTAACCCTGTGGCAGTATAGTTTGGGCAGGGATCATGTGAGAGTAACCCTGTGGCAGTATAGTTTGGGCAGGGATCATGTGAGTGTAACCCTGTGGCAGTAGAGTTTGGGCAGGGATCATGTGAGAGTAACCCTGTGGCAGTATAGTTTGGGCAGGGATCATGTGCGGTTAACCCTGTGGCAGTATAGTTTGGGCAGGGATCATGTGAGTGTAACCCTGTGGCAGTATAGTGTGGGCAGGGATCATGTGAGGTTAACCCTGTGGCAGTATAGTTTGGGCAGGGATCATGTGCGGTTAACCCTGTGGCAGTATAGTTTGGGCAGGGATCATGTGAGTGTAACCCTGTGGCAGTATAGTTTGGGCAGGGATCATGTGAGTGTAACCCTGTGGCAGTATAGTTTGGGCAGGGATCATGTGAGAGTAACCCTGTGGCAGTATAGTTTGGGCAGGGATCATGTGAGTGTAACCCTGTGGCAGTATAGTTTGGGCAGGGATCATGTGCGGTTAACCCTGTGGCAGTATAGTTTGGGCAGGGATCATGTGAGTGTAACCCTGTGGCAGTATAGTTTGGGCAGGGATCATGTGAGAGTAACCCTGTGGCAGTATAGTGTGGGCAGGGATCATGTGAATGTAACCCTGTGGCAGTATAGTTTGGGCAGTGATCATGTGAGGTTAACCCTGTGGCAGTATAGTGTGGGCAGGGATCATGTGAGAGTTACCCTGTGGCAGTATAGTTTGGGCAGGGATCATGTGAGGTTAACCCTGTGGCAGTATAGTGTGGGCAGGGATCATGTGAGGTTAACCCCGTGGCAGTATAGTTTGGGCAGGGATCATGTGAGAGTAACCCTGTGGCAGTAGAGTTTGGGCAGGGATCATGTGAGTGTAACCCTGTGGCAGTATAGTTTGGGCAGAGATCATGTGAGAGTAACCCTGTGGCAGTATAGTTTGGGCAGGGATCATGTGAGTGTAACCCCGTGGCAGTATAGTTTGGGCAGGGATCATGTGCGGTTAACCCTGTGGCAGTATAGTTTGGGCAGGGATCATGTGAGAGTAACCCTGTGGCAGTATAGTTTGGGCAGGGATCATGTGAGTGTAACCCTGTGGCAGTATAGTTTGGGCAGGGATCATGTGAGTGTAACCCTGTGGCAGTATAGTTTGGGCAGGGATCATGTGAGTGTAACCCTGTGGCAGTAGAGTTTGGGCAGGGATCATGTGAGAGTAACCCTGTGGCAGTATAGTTTGGGCAGGGATCATGTGCGGTTAACCCTGTGGCAGTATAGTTTGGGCAGGGATCATGTGAGAGTAACCCTGTGGCAGTAGAGTGTGGGCAGGGATCATGTGAGAGTAACCCTGTGGCAGTATAGTTTGGGCAGGGCTCATGTGAGAGTAACCCTGTGGCAGTATAGTTTGGGCAGGGATCATGTGAGTGTAACCCTGTGGCAGTATAGTTTGGGCAGGGATCATGTGAGTGTAACCCTGTGGCAGTATAGTTTGGGCAGGGATCATGTGAGTGTAACTCTGTGGCAGTATAGTGTGGGCAGGGATCATGTGAGTGTAACCCTGTGGCAGTATAGTTTGGGCAGGGATCATGTGAGGTTAACCCTGTGGCAGTATAGTTTGGGCAGGGATCATGTGAGAGTAACCCTGTGGCAGTATAGTTTGGGCAGTGATCATGTGAGGTTAACCCTGTGGCAGTATAGTGTGGGCAGGGATCATGTGAGAGTTACCCTGTGGCAGTATAGTTTGGGCAGGGATCATGTGAGGTTAACCCTGTGGCAGTATAGTGTGGGCAGGGATCATGTGAGGTTAACCCCGTGGCAGTATAGTTTGGGCAGGGATCATGTGAGAGTAACCCTGTGGCAGTAGAGTTTGGGCAGGGATCATGTGAGTGTAACCCTGTGGCAGTATAGTTTGGGCAGAGATCATGTGAGAGTAACCCTGTGGCAGTATAGTTTGGGCAGGGATCATGTGAGTGTAACCCCGTGGCAGTATAGTTTGGGCAGGGATCATGTGCGGTTAACCCTGTGGCAGTATAGTTTGGGCAGGGATCATGTGAGAGTAACCCTGTGGCAGTATAGTTTGGGCAGGGATCATGTGAGTGTAACCCTGTGGCAGTATAGTTTGGGCAGGGATCATGTGAGTGTAACCCTGTGGCAGTATAGTTTGGGCAGGGATCATGTGAGTGTAACCCTGTGGCAGTAGAGTTTGGGCAGGGATCATGTGAGAGTAACCCTGTGGCAGTATAGTTTGGGCAGGGATCATGTGCGGTTAACCCTGTGGCAGTATAGTTTGGGCAGGGATCATGTGAGAGTAACCCTGTGGCAGTAGAGTGTGGGCAGGGATCATGTGAGAGTAACCCTGTGGCAGTATAGTTTGGGCAGGGATCATGTGAGAGTAACCCTGTGGCAGTATAGTTTGGGCAGGGATCATGTGAGTGTAACCCTGTGGCAGTATAGTTTGGGCAGGGATCATGTGAGTGTAACCCTGTGGCAGTATAGTTTGGGCAGGGATCATGTGAGTGTAACTCTGTGGCAGTATAGTGTGGGCAGGGATCATGTGAGTGTAACCCTGTGGCAGTATAGTTTGGGCAGGGATCATGTGAGGTTAACCCTGTGGCAGTATAGTTTGGGCAGGGATCATGTGAGAGTAACCCTGTGGCAGTATAGTTTGGGCAGGGATCATGTGAGTGTAACCCTGTGGCAGTATAGTTTGGGCAGGGATCATGTGAGTGTAACTCTGTGGCAGTATAGTGTGGGCAGGGATCATGTGAGTGTAACCCTGTGGCAGTATAGTGTGGGCAGGGATCATGTGAGTGTAACCCTGTGGCAGTATAGTTTAGGCAGGGATCATGTGAGTGTAACCCTGTGGCAGTATAGTTTGGGCAGGGATCATGTGAGAGTAACCCTGTGGCAGTATAGTTTGGGCAGGGATCATGTGAGTGTAACCCTGTGGCAGTATAGTTTGGGCAGGGATCATGTGAGAGTAACCCTGTGGCAGTATAGTTTGGGCAGGGATCATGTGAGGTTAACCCTGTGGCAGTATAGTGTGGGCAGGGATCATGTGAGTGTAACTCTGTGGCAGTATAGTGTGGGCAGGGATCATGTGAGTGTAACCCTGTGGCAGTATAGTTTGGGCAGGGATCATGTGCGGTTAACCCTGTGGCAGTATAGTGTGGGCAGGGATCATGTGAGTGTAACCCTGTGGCAGTATAGTTTGGGCAGGGATCATGTGAGGTTAACCCTGTGGCAGTATAGTTTGGGCAGGGATCATGTGCGGTTAACCCTGTGGCAGTATAGTGTGGGCAGGGTTCATGTGAGTGTAACCCTGTGGCAGTATAGTTTGGGCAGGGATCATGTGAGAGTAACCCTGTGGCAGTATAGTGTGGGCAGGGATCATGTGAGGTTAACCCTGTGGCAATACAGTTTGGGCAGGGATCATGTGAGTGTAACCCTGTGGCAGTATAGTGTGGGCAGGGATCATGTGAGGTTAACCCTGTGGCAGTATAGTTTGGGCAGGGATCATGTGAGTGTAACCCTGTGGCAGTACAGTTTGGGCAGGGATCATGTGAGGTTAACCCTGTGGCAGTATAGTTTGGGCAGGGATCATGTGAGTGTAACCCTGTGGCAGTACAGTTTGGGCAGGGATCATGTGAGGTTAACCCTGTGGCAGTATAGTTTGGGCAGGGATCATGTGAGGTTAACCCCGTGGCAGTATAGTTTGGGCAGGGATCATGTGAGTGTAACCCTGTGGCAGTATAGTGTGGGCAGGGATCATGTGAGTGTAACCCTGTGGCAGTATAGTTTGGGCAGGGATCATGTGAGTGTAACCCTGTGGCAGTATAGTTTGGGCAGGGATCATGTGAGTGTAACCCTGTGGCAGTATAGTTTGGGCATGGATCATGTGAGGTTAACCCTGTGGCAGTATAGTTTGGGCAGGGATCATGTGAGAGTAACCCTGTGGCAGTATAGTATCATAAGCCTCTTGATAACTTATTTTCAGGTCTCTTACAAGCGATAATATAACCTCTCTGCAATTGAATGGATCTCTATGGGTATTGGGGGGTGGGACTAGATTAAGCTGTAAATTACACGGGACTAGTATGGCCCCATGGTTGGCTAAATGGCTATAAGTCATCGAGGGTCTGTGGTTTCAAACAAGCCTCAAATCATCACTCTGCTGCCTGATATGCAGTAGATATGGATCGATCACTTGAAGAGTTGTTTCTCCTGATTTATTTTTCCATAGAGTTCAATAGGAAAATGAGTCAGGAGAAACAACCCTTAAGTGATCCATCCATATCTGCTGCATATCTAGCAGCAGAGTGATGGTTTAAGGCTCGTTTGATCAAAAAAAAAAATTTGATTGAAAAACTAAAACAATTTTGCTTCCATTTTGCTTCCATTTTAATACTATTTCTATTTAGTTTTAAACCCGATGTTTTAAAGTCAGTTTAGTTTTCGTTTTTCAAGCTTGGTTTTAGTTTTTATTTAAATTAACAAATAGATTTTTTATAGATTTTTCTCGTTTTAGTTTGAGTTTTCATTAATGATAATAACCTTGTTGGACACGGTTTTGTCTGACGGACATCTCAGGCAGAGTGCTCATCAACAAACCATCAGGTCCAGCGTCAGGCCCTCTGGCATCCCTCCTGTAGGTCATTTCTCTCACCCAGGCATTGCTGGTGACCCACTGCTGGGTGCCCAGGGAGGTCGGCTTGGGGTGAGGCCGTATATGGAAGGCACAGATAGTTATTCTATCATCTCTGCTAACAAGGTGTTAGACGACTGTGCAGCCATAGGTGCCCTAGTCAGTGGGGGAAAGGGCCAGTAATTCTCATCTCTGAGTTGGAGCGAGCCACTAACCGTTTCCTTTCCTATCTGCAGGGACAGCATCAACCTCTTAGGCAGCATCTCCCAGGCAGATGGAGAGGAGGGCTGAGATGGGAGGGAGCCCATTGACCCGTCCAGGAGCACACTGCCGCTGAGCATGCTGGGTAAGATCCTGGGCCTTCCCCTTCTCCTCTATGTGGGGAGGTCGTTTCCCCCAGACAAGGCCACTAGTAAAATCATAGCCAGAATGGCCTTTTGTTTTGTCTGGGGGAACACCATGGAAAACTTAGAAGTACTCATCAAAGATTTTTTATGATTTTGGTGTCGGGTATATAATACGTAGGGTATATAATGCGTTGGGTATATAATGGGTTGGGTATATAATGGGTTGGGTATATAATGGGTTGGGTATATAATGTGTGGGTATATAATGTGTTGGGTATATAATGGGTTGGGTATATAATGTGTTGGGTATATAATGGGTTGGGTATATAATGGGTTGGGTATATAATGGGTTGGGTATATAATGGGTTGGGTATATAGTGGGTTGGGTATATAATGTGTTGGGTATATAATGGGTTGGGTATATAATGTGTTGGGTATATAATGGGTTGGGTATATAATGTGTTGGGTATATAATGTGTTGGGTATATAATGGGTTGGGTATATAATGGGTTGGGTATATAATGTGTTGGGTATATAATGTGTTGGGTATATAATGGGTTGGGTATATAATGGGTTGGGTATATAATGGGTTGGGTATATTATGTATTTAAAATGATTGTTTGTTCCCTGTTGATTGTATTTCTGTCATGTTGTGTGCGCCCATATTTTCATATGTAAAACACT
>CM056377.1:127195250-127205250 GCA_029718625.1 Synaphobranchus kaupii
TAGAGGGATTGCTTACTGTAACGTTCCATTCCCGTCCTGTCCGTTTTCCATGTTTTACCATTTCCCTCCGTGTCATGTTGGATTCCCTTTGTCCGTGTTTTCCCCATTGCTACAGACTGGGCGTGTTCCTTCTGTTTGTTTCACTCTTTCCCTACTCCGGTTTCAACCTTTCCCCGTTGCTGCATGCATTCCGCACCTGTCACTTATTCAATCACCCTCGTTTACATTCCGCACGCTTTCTTTATTGTTTTCAATTTCACTCCCCTATTTAACCCTCCGGCTGGCTGCTATTCGGCGCCAGTTCATTAACGTTCTCCGTTTGTATCCTGGTCTTCGAATGCCTGTCCTGTGCCCTAAAGACTTCAGTTGGTTTGACTCTGTGCTTTACTGCTCTAAACCTTCTGTGTTGTTAACTAGCCCTGTCTGGTTGCGGTTTCCCTGCCTGAACTTTGCCTGTCTTTAATTACCTTCATCTACTGTGTCTGCCAGTCTGTAGCTGTGTACCACTCCCTGTGTGTGTTGCGGTACCTCTGCCTCCATCTGACGTTGCGCCCGCAGTTGGGTGTTCTGCCTTTCCACCCTACAGTGGTTCCTGTCCGGCCGTGGCTACCGCCATTGCTACGATTACGGTTCCAGCCTTCACTGTGACCCTGCTGCTCCAACCGGGCCAACCAGAGCTCCGCTACACTGCTCTGCCTTGCCGTATCCAGCCATATCCCTTCCTCTGCTTCCAGTCCAGATCCAGTCCAGTTCCAGTCCAGTTCCGGTCTGGAACATTACAGTGTTCCAGTACTCCAGTTCCAGTTGAACCGCTCCAGTCTCCTGTATCAAGTCCAGTTCCGGTTTGGAACAATTCCATGTTCCCGTGATTCCGTTCCTGTTGGACTATCCAGTCCAGTTCCGGTTTGGAACTCCAGTCTCCTGAATCAAGCCCAGTTCCGGTTTGGAACAACTCCATGTTCCGGTGATCCAGCTCCAGTAATCCATTCCAGTTTCCTGTCCTGTCCAGTTCCGGCTTGGAACATCCGGTGACTGTTCCAGTCCAGCTCCGGCTTGGAGCATATTCAAGTGCCGGAGAAATCCCTGTCCTTTCCGTTATTGTTGTGTTTAATCTTGGAACTACCCCAAGCCTCCTAAATAAATTACCTTTTCTGTCCTCCTGTCTCCTGGTCGTTGCATTTGGGTCCAGCCCGTGTTAGGTTCGTGACAGAACGAACTGGCCTAAAAATGGACCCAGCCGACCTAGAGCAGATTCGCAACGCCTTCTCCTGCCAAACCGCGGTCAGTGACCAACAGGGCCGCCGTTTGGACGACGTGTTGGAGGTGCTGAGGGGGCTTACGGAGCAGGTCACCCAGCTATCGCTTCACCAGCCTCCCGAGGTTCCGGCTCCCTCTCCGAGCCGGGAACCCAGAGTTCAACACCCCAAATTATACCGCGGAGGTTTGAGGAGGTGCCGTGAATTCCTAATGAAGTGCGACATTGTCTTCCGCATGCAGCCCACCTCCTTCGCCTCTGACCCATGCAAGATCGCTTTTGTAATGAGCAGCCTGGGAGGCAGTAGTAGTATATGGAACCCGGCTTATGTCACTTTTTGATTGAATTTGATTGATGGTTAATAGGTCAAAGGTCAAGCGGTCAAATGGGGGTCACATTTGCATATTTTAATTTTTAATTTTTATATTAATTAATTATTTTTTATTTTTTAATTATTTTTTATTTTTTATTTTTTTTATTTATAAGTTATTATTATTCGGAGGGTTGTGTCATTTTATTGGGGGTTGTTTGTTGTAAACGTTGGTTTTTATGGTCGTTCTTTGGGTGAGGAATTTTAAATTTATTAGAACAACATCGTGAAAAAGTAACTTTGTGTATATATATATAAATAAAAACAAAAGTATAGGTTAGTGGCAATAGTTTGTGTTAGCAGAAGCGTAATAAAAGAATAAAATAATTCAAGACGGTTAATTGCAGACTTTTTTAAACGTGACAGACCGCGGTAGGCTAAATGAACAAACTAGCACATCCAGGTCGGTAGAGAGCCGAAGGGTGCAAAATGTTGAAAGCTCTGCATCAAAAGGGAAAAAACTCAACAAATTAAGTCAGGGAAACCCGAGTACAAAGTCCGTGCGGAGTTCGGATAGATCTTTTTCCCAGACTTGCTAGAGAGAGTTGTTGTAAACTACGCATAACTCTTTCAGCTGAAAATGAACAAGTCCCCAGCAGTCTGCTTAACACAGATACTCAGAGACAGGGGCAGACAATCACACAGCGTTGAACTAACAACAGATGTTGGAATGCTTGAGTACTGATGCTAGGGGGGAAACCTTTTGATTGACGAGGAACAGTTGTTATACAACGCGGTTGATTCAAAAAATAAGCTTGAAATGCATAGACTGGAAATATTTCAACAGGCCGCAAAATGCCCCGACCCCATTGAAAAGAACTCCAAGAAGCGTTTTCCAAAAATCTAAAAGTCTGTATCACTGGTTCAGAACCATTAAATAAAACTTTTCAGGATTTTGTACAAGTTTTTGTAATAGGGTAATACTTAGAGCCAACATGAGTGTTTAGTATCGATCGGTTACTAAAAAGATGGGGTTATTCAATTTTATAATTGAAATATAATATTGTGTAAGCGTAACTGGTGCAGTGGGCCCTGGAGGCTATGTAAGATTTTACAGAATTAAAAAGCTAAAACCTAAAACGAACTCTGAATTATTCTTGGGTTCCGCGGGGCTATAGAGATGGTCTATAGCGTTGCAGAGAGATCTTTCCAGACGGGGCTAGAGGGCGGACAAATGGAGTAATTAGTTCATCGGGCCTGTGTACAACTGAAAATGGGATACACCCCCATGTAGTGTCCTACCACACCTAGACAATTGACGGGCGTTTACACGGGCCAATGAGAGGGCTGTATAGCTTATGACAAAACGGATTCTGATGGCTAACAACAGCTGGGGAGTGCTGACGCGATGCTAGGGGAAACCTTTGATTTGATTGAGGAACAGTTGTTATACAACGCGGTTGATTCAAAGTAAGTTTGAAATGAATGAATGAAATGCATAGACTGGAAATATTTCAACAGGCCACAAAAGGACCCAATTTATCGTGGAAAAGCCATTGAAAAGGCGTCTATATACCAAACCCCAGGCTAATGTTTTTTTTTTCACTGGTCAGATTCATGAAACAAACCTTTCAGTATTTTGTACAAGGTTTTGTAATAGGGTAATACTTAGAGCCAATATGAGTGTTTAGTATCGATGGGTTACTAAAAAGATGGGGTTATTCAATTTAAACAGGTTTGAGTCGGCACATAGCCAATACTGTTTAAACGTAACTCTTTCAAAAAAGCATTTCCTTTTTAAATTTCGGTGGGGCTACAATTCACAGCAGGGGTTTGTGTGACGTCTGAATGACAGGAGCAGCGGTTATACTGGCTGGGGTATCCAAGGATATTTGAATGTAAGGCATATAGAAAATAAACCAGTATGCAAAAGGCCCCATTTTGTCGTGGAAAAGCCATTGAGGAGGCATCCAAGAAGCGTTTCCAAAAGCAATGTAACCGTCTATATACCTATAGGCTAATGTTTTTTCACTGGTCAGCTTCATGAAACAAAACTTTCAGTATTATGCACAAGGTTGCTAATACTTAGTGTCAATGTTACTGCTTAGTATCGAATGGGATGTAAAAAGATGGGTTATTAAATGTAAACAGGATTGAGCTATTATATATAGCCTATAGGGTGTAAGCATATCTAGGCTACTTCAAATGTGTATTTAATTTCGGAGAACTTCGGATGAATAGAACTCGCTGTGTGCCGGGAAAACACTATTGCAGAAAGCTTTGTAGAACAATTGCTTTATTGACCAGTAGCCTAGTCTACCCATCAGAACACTTTTCGGTCATGAGGTGTAATTTGGCTATTAAAAGTATAGTATTAGTATAAGCTACAAAGACAACTTAGATAGAGACATGATGCATAGGCTATAGAAAATGTCTTGGACATGTGAAACAAGACCGTTGATCCAATTTTAGCCATGTCAACATTTAATTACAATAAAGTCTACAGGCAAAATGTTGAATATGGACATGTGTGAACCTCAAAAATT
The DNA here is from genome assembly GCA_029718625.1 of Synaphobranchus kaupii. Classification (NCBI taxonomy): domain Eukaryota; kingdom Metazoa; phylum Chordata; class Actinopteri; order Anguilliformes; family Synaphobranchidae; genus Synaphobranchus; species Synaphobranchus kaupii. Next base: position 127,199,362 of record CM056377.1, read on the forward strand.
AATAAAACTAAACTCTGCATTGTAATCAGGGGTTGTTGAGTTGTACAGGATAGTAGATATAATTTAGCAATGACAATACTTAGGCTAATAGCGTTTTAAAACGTGTTTCAAATATGTTTATTTTTTATTCATTTCTTTATTTAAAACTGATTATACGCAACTATGTAGCTATAAGACATTTTAACACACATAATCCGTCCGTAATGATATAAACTTGGATACAAGGTAGTAGCCTACTATTACAGGTTTTTGGGGTGAGAGGGAATGTGTCGCAATCTATTTTTATACAGTGTATGGTTGCAATTCCTAACAAGGTCTGGAGAATAGGCTCTGATTAGGCTACGTCGTGCCTATATCAATCCTACGCCACACTCCAACACTGTAGGTGCCGGTAATACCCTTTAACGTAGGAGGGGCTGCGAAACCCAATAAACACCTTCGAAGGAGAAGAAGAAGAAGGCCTAGCTTTAGACCTAAATAAAACGTAGGGTAGGCTACGCGTAAAGTAGAGCTAGCTAGTTGACTGTACAGCTTTCTTCAAATAGCCTAGGCCTACGCAAATTTAATTTCGGCATTCTAAAACTTGTTTGTTGTTGTAACGTGACAGATTTCTTATTTTTACGTTTTTATTAACGTAAGTAAATTAGACTCAACGACGTGTAGGCTATTAAAATCACAAGGATACAATCTACTGGTTGCTCATGGAGAGGTTTGTGTAAAATATTTCGATTTTATTTGGTCTAAAACTTTAATTTGGAAAACCGTTTGCTACCTTGCTATTAACTAATCTACACGGTCACTCAGAAAGTGGCCTATCGCATAAAGTTATGTAGGCTATAAATGTATGGCTATGAACGTTTTCAATATTCCAGGTTCCTGTACGAAGCAGGCTAAATGTGTTCATTGGATAAGGCCAACAGTGTAGCTAGGTAAAACCAAATATTTTAGAGTGGTTAACAAGATACGGCTTTCCCCTGTTTTTATTTTTTATTTGTTTATTTATTTTGTCCGTACAAGCAAAAATGTTAGATATATGGCCAGATAAGCAACTGGCGCTTTTCCACATTGGATTTTTTGTCAGCACAAGGGGTAAGTGATCAGGCATGCAGAGTAGTGTTTTCAGTTAGCGTAGCAACTAAAGTTACATAACGTAGCATAGAGTGACGCGAATCTACCCCCGGGGGCTAGTCGGATTTTAAGTTGGCTTTCGTTGCATAGTCAAAATCATAACGGGTTTTAAGCAGTAGTACTGGGTGCTGACAACCTAGGCAAACAAAATATAATAAAGATAAGGGAAACTTGATTTCATCGGTCTGGTAATGAAACGTTAATGAACTGTTTTGTGATAAATCCATGGATCTCCAGTCATTCTGCGAGAGCCGTTTGTCTGTCTAAGTTACAGCCTCGAAGTTACAACGCTCACGCGGCCTATTCCTCTCTGGTAAAACCCAGGACGGGTGTTTTTGCGTCATGCTTTTAAGACAGTAGTTTATTCTCAAGACGTTATTTGATATTTTGGTGGGGTTTTGTGGGATGTATCAAATGTTATATTGAAGCCTTGTGTATTGTAGGTTATATTAAATCTAATTATATTAAAGTTCAAATGAAAAAAGATGTGCACCGTGTTTTAGTTGTTCTTTTCTTTCAAGTTTACATATTTTTGGATGCCAGCATTGAGCAGACCATTAAATGAAAAGCGTCAATATTTGAAAAAAGTGATTCCCGCTACTTATTATAAAACAATTCAGGCACTGGGGTAATTGTGTGTGTGTGTGTTTGTGATACATTATAGCTATGATAATACTCAATATTGTAGGCATGTTGTTGGTGTATGTGTGCGCTATGGTTTTTAAATAATAAAGTTTGTTTGTTGTGACAAGATTGCAAAAGTGTAATGTTTTCAAATCTATACCAACAGTGTATTCCTAATAATAGAGGACCCCACAACACACATAATTTAATAGGTCTTTCTGACCCTTCAAAAGTAACTTTAATTCAGTGTGCATTTTAAATTCAAATTAAGAGGCAGTGGACAAACTTACCTTAATGAAATGTGCTACAGCACGGTTGAAATAAAATGATTCAATTCAACAGTTTTTAACTGACTCTTTGTGTAATTTTATTCTTATTCTTGATACATATCAAATTTTATTTCTGCTTTGCGCATCTTAATGCACGGAACAGACCTAACACAGGGTTAAGACCCTTAGGTATGTTTCACCAGGAGGAGAGCTATTTATTTTTCAGGAGCGTGTGTGTGTGTGTGTGTTTGATTAAATTTTATTTAACAATGGGCTTGTTTTGTTTGTAACTATGTAGCTTTTAACAAAATAGCAGTGCGAACATGGACAACGTGACCTATTGTTTAGGCAATAGGACTTAGACACACAAACATAAACATCTAACCATCTAAAGTCCGATCTAACCAAGTGTATTTCAAGGGTTTTTCTCTGTTACGGGAAAAGAGGTAGCTAGCTACGGATAGTGTGACATAAAAATATGTGAAAGTTAATGTCTTAAACTGAAAAGGTCAAGCCATTAAAGCCGGTGATATGTTGAGTTAGAATGTTCGACGTAGCAGAATTAAAGTAGACTATTCATTAGCTGCTCACGAACATGTAAATAACGGAACTTTTCAACAGACATCAACAGAATGACAATAAGTTGTTTAAACAAGGCAATATACTGTATTTTATTTACACAAGAGTTGTTGAATGCACAGACACTACACAACCCCCTTCAAATGCAGCACCAAAACGCATGCATATCAGAGACTGAGAGTTGTCTCCTGTCGAGGATCACACACACTATGGTACCAACAAGAAACAGATAAAGTGTGAAGAGACTAAGGACACTAAAGACTCTTTACGGTGGCAGTTGGTGTTTGTGTGTAACATTATGGCACCCTAAGACTCAATATTGTACAAATGTTGTTTTTGGTGTGAAGTGACTGTTTATAAAAGCATTTAATACACAAAAAGACACTGTCAATATTGTTTACAAGTTGTTGTTGTGTTCGGTTCTGAGTTTTTGAGGCTTGAAACACTAGATACGGAGACAGTGAGTTGTTAGAAGGGTATCAAAACCAGGAATAGTGTGCCCTATACTGACACGAAAAGCATAACAACAAATGTGCATAGGGGACAACATGCATTACCTTGGTACAATTAAACAGAAGTGTTTAATTCTTTTGTTGTTTAAAACAGAGCGAGCATATCTTGTTGTTGCTGAATTAAAGTACTCATTACTCACAAACCATGCAAATAATGGAACTTTTGTACAGTATTTTCTTCAGACTGTCTACCATTGAAAGACATAAGGGTAAAAGATCATTTGTGTTTTACACAATCAAATGAGCAGTAGTTTCAAAACACTTGAAAGTTTTGTTTCAACATCAGCTCAATTGAAAAGCACTTTGTTGCTAACCTGTTTGGGGTTTTCAAGACTAAGTGTATAATTGCTAAGCAGCCACAAGGCGTCTTAAAAAAGTTTCAAACGAGCAACAAAACACACTCTAAAACCTTTTTTTTTGTACCTCGAGGGCGGACACTATTACGGTATCAAATCATTGACAGGTTTCTTAGGCAGTCAATATGTTTGTACATTTTGTTACACTCCATACACATCGAAACATAGCCACTCCTGTTTACATTATTGTAACGTCTGTTTTGGCGCAGAATGTTTTACACATCGATCTTTAGCCCCTTAGCCTCTCTATGGGTGGCTTAGCCTCTCTATGGGTGGTCCTTTTTTTTATTTTACTTGTGCCTCTCAGCAACCGCTAGAGGACTTTAGCCTCTCCTGAAAGGTCTTGTGCCTCTCAGCAACCGCTAGAGGACTTTAGCCTCTCCTGAAAGGTCTTGTGCCTCTCAGCAACCGCTAGAGGACTTTAGCCTCTCCTGAAAGGTCTTGTGCCTCTCAGCAACCGCTAGAGGACTTTAGCCTCTCCTGAAAGGTCTTGTGCCTCTCAGCAACCGCTAGAGGACTTTAGCCTCTCCTGAAAGGTCTTGTGCCTCTCAGCCACCGCTAGAGGACTTTAGCCTCTCCTGAAAGGTCTTGTGCCTCTCAGCCACCGCTAGAGGACTTTAGCCTCTCCTGAAAGGTCTTGTGCCTCTCAGCAACCGCTAGAGGACTTTAGCCTCTCCTGACAGGTCTTGTGCCTCTCAGCAACCGCTAGAGGACTTTAGCCTCTCCTGAAAGGTCTTGTGCCTCTCAGCAACCGCTAGAGGACTTTAGCCTCTCCTGAAAGGTCTTGTGCCTCTCAGCCACCGCTAGAGGACTTTAGCCTCTCCTGAAAGGTCTTGTGCCTCTCAGCCACTGCTAGAGGACTTTAGCCTCTCCTGAAAGGTCTTGTGCCTCTCAGCAACCGCTAGAGGACTTTAGCCTCTCCTGAAAGGTCTTGTGCCTCTCAGCCACCGCTAGAGGACTTTAGCCTCTCCTGAAAGGTCTTGTGCCTCTCAGCCACCGCTAGAGGACTTTAGCCTCTCCTGAAAGGTCTTGTGCCTCTCAGCCACCGCTAGAGGACTTTAGCCTCTCCTGACAGGTCTTGTGCCTCTCAGCAACCGCTAGAGGACTTTAGCCTCTCCTGAAAGGTCTTGTGCCTCTCAGCCACCGCTAGAGGACTTTAGCCTCTCCTGAAAGGTCTTGTGCCTCTCAGCCACCGCTAGAGGACTTTAGCCTCTCCTGAAAGGTCTTGTGCCTCTCAGCAACCGCTAGAGGACTTTAGCCTCTCCTGAAAGGTCTTGTGCCTCTCAGCCACCGCTAGAGGACTTTAGCCTCTCCTGAAAGGTCTTGTGCCTCTCAGCAACCGCTAGAGGACTTTTTGCCTTTTCCTTGAGGTCTTTTGCCCCTCTTAATAGAGGACTTTGCCTTGGCTATGCCAAAAGGACTTCCTGCCACCCGTATAGAGGTCTTTTGCCCTGCTTTATAGAGGACTTCAAGTGCTCAGCAGACAACAAGCAGCAACTGAACATAATGTAAAATAAGATGGTAGATAAAACCCACTTGATAATAATAGCAATAAAAGAAAAATAGACATAAAATGAACAGAAAAACAGAAAAATAGAAATAAGTAAATAAAATAACTAGTACATGGTAATAGATAATAAAAACACTATCAGTAGCCTAAAAGTAAGAACATTAAGGCAGAGCAAGCTAACTGAAGGCAAGTTTAAATAAGTTTCTTAAAAATGTTAAGAGTTTCTGCCTCTTTGATATTGCCTGGTAGGGCGTTCCAAAGCCGAGGGGCATAAAAGCTAAAAGCCGCCTCACCGCTTCACTTACGGTTTACTTTGGGAATCACTAAGAGAGAAGCAGTGGAGGATCTAAGGGTTCTACTAGGCACATGTTCCTGAACGCAGTCACCTAAATATGTTGGTGCTGAACCTTTTATCGTTTTAAAAACCAGAAGAAGAACCTTAAAATCTATTCTAAAATGCACAGGTAGCGAGGGTAGTGTAAGGTGTGTGGGGGTAATGTGGTCTCTCTTTTTTGTGCGAGTTTGCTTGCATAATTAATAAAGACACAAATGTAACTCCACAGAGCAGGAGATATTTCCTCAGTCTGAGCAGACCCACCTAGATATATACATACATCTATACATTACATTACACTATGTTCCTGCTCGACCACTTCGCTCTTCTACAGCAGGGCGACTGGCACTTCCCCCCCTCCGTGTCAAAGGCTCTCGCTTGTCCCGACTGCGGAGTTTTTCCACATTAACACCTCAGTGGTGGAATGAACTTCCCATTCCCCTACGTTCTACTCCAACCCTGCCTGCATTCCGTCGAGGCCTGAAGACACACCTCTTCAGACTCCACCTTGACTGATATCCTCACCTAGGAATATCAGTTCCCTGTTCCCTGTGTTTTCCTGTCTGTTTATTATAGT
>CM056377.1:127207750-127217750 GCA_029718625.1 Synaphobranchus kaupii
GAGAGAGAGAGGGATATATTACTGCTCACACTGACAGAGAGAGAGGGATATATTACTGCTCACACTGACAGAGAGAGAGGGATATATTACTGCTCACACTGACAGAGAGAGAGGGATATATTACTGCTCACACTGACAGAGAGAGGGATATATTACTGCTCACACTGACAGAGAGAGAGGGATATATTACTGCTCACACTGACAGAGAGAGAAAGAGGGGGGAGAGAGAGAGAGAGAGAGGACATGCTTCACATGAGCTCCTGAACTATCAATACATTTGTTGTTTTAAAATGAGACAAACTTCCTTTTTTTTTTTTACTTTAATTCAAATTAGATATGAAACTATAAGTACACAAGTATAACCAGATATAAAGTAGGAGTAAAATCATTTGACTTTAGGTTTAAATAATCAAACAAAATTCAACTGCTAACAGCTAACTGCGAACAGCTAACTTGACATTGAACTGTTTAAAAAAAGAAAAAACAAGAGGATTACCAGTCAACTAATGAAGCATAAGGAGAGAACAAGGGAAAAGAAAAGTGTGCAGTAAGTACATCCGTTTTTAATTCTGGACCATTAGATGCAAACAAGGCTAAAATCCTAATCATTCTGTTCTCAAGAAAAACTGGCAGTTAGAGCAAAAGTGGCAGTTAGAAAAAATAACAGCTGAGCAGCAGCCCACATCTTGGAAAAGTAACCATTCCGCATGGATACATTGTTGGGTACAAGTGGGCAGCAGCAGCCCCTCCCCCTCTGCACTGAACTACACTACCCAGCAGAGCTGAAGAATGAGGCTTCCAGGAAGCACTACAAGCACACCTTCATGAAAGACAGACCAGAGACACTCATTGCTGATACCTATCAAAATGGGGGTGTGAGCAACCTAATTTTCTTTACAGAGAATCCTACCACCTGGCATACAGCTATATGCAAGTACTACCCTAACATAAAAAAAACGGGTATTTGCAATGGCTGGAAAGTACAAATCCGCGAAGCTGATGATCCCGACATTGTCAAACAAACAATTAATCTATATAAAAATGGCACAGTAATGGTGCAGGGCAGCCTGAGGGATTTTGAAAAAGATTTCTCAGCCATAAAAGAGCTGGCCAATAAGAAACCCACTCCTCAACACACAGACAGTGCTCACACCCTCACCAGTCCAACACAGGAAGGCCTGACCCCTGAGGAGACTGACTCCATCAGCTTAGACTCTGCGCCGCCCCTCCAGCTCCACAGCACTGTCACTCTAATGAAGGACAATTTCACCCAGTTAGAGGTAGAACTGGTGCAGCTAAGGGAACTGGTGCTATCACAACTATGCGCTAAGGACAGCACACAGCACTTACAAGAACAAATAATAAAAATAAAAAACGAACATGAGAGCTCAAGGACAGCTCTCTTAAAGGAACTTCAGAGAGACAGGGAGATATTTATGGGGGAATTAAAAACGCTTACTGAGGAGGTTAGGCAGCTACAGCAGGACAGAGAGACACACAGGAGGGAGTTAACGGCAGTGACTGAGGAACTGCGGGACAGAGACAGGACAGTGCAGAACCTGACGGAGAAGCTGCACTCACTCTCCACCCACAACCACCAAACTTCAGTGAGCCCCACCCAGAACATCCAGGACCCCCCAGCACAGCCAGAATCTTCCACCACCCCCTCAATCACAGACAACCCCCTCATCTCACCCACAGCATCAGAAACCCACACACAACCTGCTTCCCCTGCACCAAACCCTGAGGGGGCTGAAATAGTGCTCCTCATTGACTCCAATGGGAAATTTATTGATGAGAAGCAGCTTTTCCCGAGACACAGAGTGAGTAAGATATGGTGTCCGAACACTAAAAAAGCGTTAGAGCTGCTCACAGCATCCAGGCTTGGCTCCCCCAGTCATATTTTGATCCACACAGGTACAAACGACCTGAGAGCACAGCAGGAGAGGGTGGCAATGTCAATCAGGGGGGTGATAGAGAAGGCCACCCACACCTTCCCCGAATCAAGAATTATTATATCAACTCTGCTGCCCAGAAAGGATTTCCACCCCCAGACAATCCAAAAGGTGAACGCAGTCATCTCCAGGGAGTGTGCCCTGCGGCCCAATGTTCATCTGGCCCACCATCCAACCCTCGGTCCCGACAGCCTATTCGACCATGTGCATCTCTACAGAGAAGCAGTGCATGTGTTTGCTCAGTCCCTTAAGAACACAGCCCTGGGACAAAATCCAGTCACCCCCTACAGGAGCAACAGGCGAGCCCCCAGGACACAGAGACCAGCGGCACATACCTCTGGACCGGAACACAGAACTCCAGTCAGGATGCCTCCACCAAGACCAGAGCACTACCCACCACAGCGCCCTCCGCAGTGCCCACCACAGCGCCCTCCGCAGTACCCACCACAGCGCCCTCCGCAGTACCCACCACAGCGCCCTCCGCAGTGCCCACCACAGCACCCTCCGCAATGCCCACCTTTGGACCCCCAGCAACACAGGCAGCACAGGATCCCCCAGACACAGCTGGGACCTTTCTCACAAGGACACAGCCAGCCTGGCCCAGCCCCTCCCCTCTGCAGCCCAGCACCAGCTCAGCAGCAGGTCCAGCACCCAGGTGGACTGAGCTACGCCCAGGCCCTGTGCAGACCAGCAGGCCCCGCCCCCAACGAGCTGGCACACATACAGCATATGCTCAGCCTCATATGCTCCCGCCTCATGGGCTAGGTACAGCGGTAAGGGGACAAAAAGCGTTACAAAATTTATGTGCTTATACCCTATATAAAATATATGATGTTAAATTGAGTGATAACATGTTTGTGTTCTGATATTTGTTGTATTCTATATTGAAAATAATCACTTTTAATGAAAAAAAATGAAAATACTGTATTATTATTTTGCTAAAAAAAAAATAAAATAAAAAATAAAAAAACAGGTTTGTCTCATTTTCAAATGACAAAACTATCAAAGTAGTCAATGAAATCATTAAGTATCTCAATGTGGAACATTCAGGGCTTAAACTCTTCAGCTTTCGGTATGAAGAGCAGAAACCCTGATTTCATTAAGCAAATAAGAGACATGGACATCATAATATTACAGGAGACATGGTATAAAGCTGACCAAGTCACTGGCTGTCCTTCAGGCTACAAAGAGCTGGTAGTACCCTCAGTAAAATTGAACAATGTTACTCAAGGCAGGAACTCAGGGGGAATATTAATTTGGTTTAAATCAGAGCTATCGTTAGAAATGGTAAAAAAAGGGGAATATCACATGTGGTTACAAATTAACGTGGAAATCATCTCCAAAAGAAACAGTATTTTCCTCTGTGCTATTTATATCCCTCCCTCAGAGTCTCCTTATTTTAAAGAGGATACATTTACTAACATTGAACAGGAGATCTGCCATTTCCAGGCCCAGGGAAATGTGCTGATCTGTGGTGATCTAAATGCCAGGACGGGAGAAGAACCAGAAGTCATCAGCACACATGGTGACAACCACATCCTTGGCCAGAACCACCTTCATTTCCCCATTTATTCTCACAGGAATAGTTATGACAAAACGACTAACAAAAATGGAAAACAACTCTTGCAGCTCTGTAGAGGACTGGGTCTGTACTTCGTCAATGGTAGGTTAAGAGGGGACTCTTATGGGAGATACACCTACAGCTCACCTCTTGGCAACAGCACCGTTGACTATGCGATCACAGATATGGATCCATTCTCTTTCAGAGCCTTCACAGTCAGGCCACTAACCCCTCTGTCAGATCACAGCCAAATTACTGTGTATCTAAAACGGACAGAAACAACACAGCCACACAGCCCAGTAAGCTGTACAACATTCACAAATCTTACAGATGGGCCCAAAACAGCACAGAAGAGTACCAGAAAGCAATTAAAGACCAAGAAATACAATCACTCTTAGATATATTTCTGGTTACCACATATCCTCACAATAAAGACGGAATAGACCTGGCAGTGAATAATATAAATTTCATTTTTGAAAAAATTGCCTTAAAATCCAATCTGATATTATCCAAAAGTAAACCAAAACCAAAAAATGTGAAACAAGAAAAATGGTTTGATAGTGATTGCAAAACCATTAGAAAAAATCTCCGGACATTGTCCAATCAAAAACATAAACATCCAGATAACCAGGATCTACGCCGTAGTTATTGTGAGACCCTAAAACAATACAAGCACACACTCAGAACCAAAAAAGAACAACATGTCAATGATCAACTGACTTTAATCGAGGAGTCTATTAAATCCAACAAGTTCTGGGATAACTGGAATTCCCTCAACAAACCCCAACATGAAGAACTGGCCATTCAAAACGGGGATATATGGAGGAACCATTTTGAGAAACTGTATAGTAAAATTATAAAAAACCCAGAACAAAAAAGCATTTGCAAAAAATTGGAAAAACTTGAACTTGCCATTAAAGACAACCAGAACCCTTTAGACTCCCCCATTACTGAACAGGAATTACTAGAAAAAATACAGATTCTGAAGCCCAAAAAAGCCTGCGGACCAGACAGCATTTTAAATGAGATGCTGATACATACTGATGAAAAAATGAAGATAGTCATTCTAAATCTGTTCAATTTGGTTCTGAGTGTAGGCTATTTTCCTGACATCTGGAATCAAGGACTCACAACCCCCATTTTTAAAAGTGGAGACAAATTTGACCCTAACAACTACCGAGGCATTTGTGTGAGCAGTAATCTGGGGAAGATTCTATGTAGTATCATAAATACAAGACTTCTACACTTCCTTAACGAGCACAATGTCTTGAGTAAAAGTCAGATTGGTTTTTTACCAAAACACCGCACAACCGATCATATTTACACCCTACACACCCTAATAGACAAACATGTTAACCAAAAAAAGAATAAAATATTTGCCTGCTTTATTGATTTCCAAAAAGCTTTTGATTCAATCTGGCATGAAGGTTTACTATATAAACTTATAGAAAGTGGTGTAGGGGGTAAAACATATGATATTATTAAATCAATGTATACAGGAAATAAATGTGCAATAAAGATTGGAAAAAAACAAACCAAATTTTTCAATCAGGGGCGTGGAGTGAGGCAGGGCTGCAGTCTGAGTCCAACACTTTTTAACATTTATATTAATGAACTGGCCAAAGTTTTGGAACAATCAGCTGCCCCTGGTCTCACTTTACTGGACAATGAAATCAAATTTTTGCTTTACGCAGACGATCTGGTTCTGCTGTCGCCCACAAAACAGGGGCTGCAACAGAAACTAGATTTACTGCAGCAATTCTGCAAGACCTGGGCCCTTGCAGTAAATTTTAAAAAGACAAAAATAATGATTTTCCAGAAAAGATCCAGATCTCAGGAAATCAGACACAACTTTACACTAGGAACAACACATATAGAATACACTACAAATTACTCATACCTAGGTTTAAAGATTAGCTCAACAGGGAGCTTCAACTTGGCTGTGAATGAACTGAAAGAGAAGGCACGCAGGGCATTTTATGCCATCAAGAAACAAATTAAAATAGACATACCAATTAAGGTCTGGCTCAAATTATTCAAATCCATAATTGAACCAATTGCACTATATGGCAGTGAAGTGTGGGGTCCGCTCACAAAGCAAGATTTTGCAAATTGGGATAAACAACCAACTGAAACCCTGCATGCAGAGTTCTGTAAAAGCATCCTCCATGTGCAGAGAAAAACACCGAACAATGCATGCAGGGCAGAATTAGGCCAATATCCGCTACTCATTAGCATCCAAAAAAGAGCCATCAAATTCTGGAAGCACCTAAAAAACAGCGACCCCCACTCATACCATTACAAAGCCCTGAAATGCCAAGAGCTGAGCCCAGAGAAGAGTCCCCTCACCCAGCTGGTCCTGAGGCTCAGTTCACTAACCCCCACTAACAGCATCCAGCCTCAGGACAGCCCCTTTCCAATTAAGCCAATTAGAATCAACCAAACCATAACACAGCAAAAACAAAATTACATTACTTATTGGGAAACTCAAACAAAAAATCAAAGCAAATTGGCATGTTATCTGGCCCTAAATCGAGAATACACTGTGGCAGACTATCTGACCACAGTGAAAAACAACAAACATAGAAAAACATTGACGAAGTACAGACTCAGCGAGCACAGCCTGGCGATAGAGACCGGCCGACACCGGCAGACCTGGCTGCCCAGGGAGGAGAGGCTGTGCTCACACTGCAACAAAGAGCAGATAGAGACAGAGCTGCACTTCCTCTTTAATTGTGGGAAATACAAAACAATTAGAGAAAATTTTTTCCCAAAATTCACAAAACAAATCCCAAACTTCCCTAACCTACCTGAACCAAAGAAAATTCTAATTCTCCTTGGAGAAGAAAGGTGCTGCCAAAATTTGGCCGCACAATATGTAGCTACCTGCCACAGCCTGAGGGACAGTTGCGACCCTTAATAACAACATCTAATATTGTCAATTGGTTTTAATCATTATTATTTTTCATCTTATCATTGTTAGTTTATGTATTTGCATGTATTTGTCATGTTTTAAAAAAAAAAAAAAAAAAGGTACATTTATTTTATTTTAATTTTATTTACATATTTCAGGACACATTATGGTGTATTTTATGTACGTTGTAATATGCTTCTGTAAAGCTTTGGCAACACATAATGCAATATGTCATGCCAATAAAGCATTTTGAATTGAATTGAATTGAGAGAGGGATATATTACTGCTCACACTGACAGAGAGAGAGGGATATATTACTGCTCACACTGACAGAGAGAGAGGGGGATATATTACTGCTCACACTGACAGAGAGAGAGAGGGATATATTACTGCTCACACTGACAGAGAGAGAGAGGGATATATTACTGCTCACACTGACAGAGAGAGAGAGGGATATATTACTGCTCGCACTGACAGAGAGAGGGATATATTACTGCTCACACTGACAGAGAGAGAGGGATATATTACTGCTCACACTGACAGAGAGAGAGAGGGATATATTACTGCTCATACTGACAGAGAGAGAGAGGGATATATTACTGCTCACACTGACAGAGAGAGAGGGATATATTACTGCTCACACTGACAGAGAGAGAGGGATATATTACTGCTCACACTGACAGAGAGAGAGAGGGATATATTACTGCTCACACTGACAGAGAGAGAGGGATATATTACTGCTCACACTGACAGAGAGAGAGGGATATATTACTGCTCACACTGACAGAGAGAGAGGGATATATTACTGCTCACACTGACAGAGAGAGAGAGGGATATATTACTGCTCACACTGACAGAGAGAGAGGGATATATTACTGCTCACACTGACAGAGAGAGGGATATATTACTGTTCACACTGACAGAGAGAGAGGGATATATTACTGCTCACACTGACAGAGAGAGAGAGGGATATATTACTGCTCACACTGACAGAGAGAGAGAGGGATATATTACTGCTCACACTGACAGAGAGAGAGGGATATATTACTGCTCACACTGACAGAGAGAGAGGGATATATTACTGCTCACACTGACAGAGAGAGAGGGATATATTACTGCTCACACTGACAGAGAGAGAGAGGGATATATTACTGCTCACAGAGAGAGAGGGATATATTACTGCTCACACTGACAGAGAGAGAGAGGGATATATTACTGCTCACACTGACAGAGAGAGAGGGATATATTACTGCTCGCACTGACAGAGAGAGGGATATATTACTGCTCACACTGACAGAGAGAGAGAGGGATATATTACTGCTCACACTGACAGAGAGAGAGAGGGATATATTACAGTTCACACTGACAGAGAGAGAGGGATATATTACTGCTCACACTGACAGAGAGAGAGGGATATATTACTGTTCACACTGACAGAGAGAGAGGGATATATTACTGCTCACACTGACAGAGAGAGAGGGATATATTACTGCTCACACTGACAGAGAGAGAGGGATATATTACTGCTCACACTGACAGAGAGGGATATATTACTGCTCACACTGACAGAGAGAGAGGGATATATTACTGTTCACACTGACAGAGAGAGAGGGATATATTACTGCTCACACTGACAGAGAGAGAGGGATATATTACTGCTCACACTGACAGAGAGAGAGGGATATATTACTGTTCACACTGACAGAGAGAGAGGGATATATTACTGCTCACACTGACAGAGAGAGAGGGATATATTACTGTTCACACTGACAGAGAGAGAGGGATATATTACTGTTCACACTGACAGAGAGAGAGGGATATATTACTGCTCACACTGACAGAGAGAGAGAGGGATATATTACTGCTCACACTGACAGAGAGAGAGGGATATATTACTGCTCACACTGAGAGAGACAGAGTTTTGATTTCCTGAAAACTGTGTGACAGAGAGAGAGGGAGTGATGTCCTGGTGCTGCCCAAAGCTGCTTGAGGTGTGGTGTTGGACTGAGGCCAGGCTGAGCAAAACAGTGAGTGTAGAGAGAAAGATGTGATCGGTCTGGTCATACCTGTTTCATACCTGGGGTTTGGTGATGGAGTAAAGCCAGAGTACAAAGAAACTAGGAACTGTACCAGCACAGAGCCTGCAGTCACTCACAACCTCCTACTTATGGATTCTATTATTACTGTTATTGTCAAGGATAAATATGGCATATTTCACTGTCTAATTTGCGCTGTGTGGAGAAATCCGTTAAAGCGTGTTTGATTTGCAACAAATGACCATCACTCACTTTCCCCCCCAAATCTCATTTCCCCCACATTACTGGTAAAATTTGAATAGAAAAAATATTTGTATAATATTTGTATTTGCACTATCTGCAATTCTAAATATGGAATTCAATTTCAGGTACACTTCTAGTTCCTTCCATGACACAGTAAGTGATGTGACTTCATATTCAATATATAATATCCTTGGTAAATAACAAGGATATGCTTCATATGTGATATACATATGTCTTCCCTTGAGGGAGCGATCTTGTGACACAATTTGCTACGTGCAGCAAGCAAACTTAAAAGGTGCCCTGCAAGGGAGGATTGACAAGAAACAAACAAAAACGGAACCGAACCGCCCTGGCAACATTTCGGAAGTGCAACACCATAGAGTTGAAATGTGACCGCCACATAGTTCTGTGGTGACCGCCCACTTTTTCCTTGTGGAGCATTGCATTGTGGGATTCCCTTCTTGCTGGAAGCTTGCTTTTTATACCTTTGGTGGAAGGGAGGATAAACGAGGGAGCGAGGGAATATAATTACTCCCTCCCCTTTCTTAAATTGGATCCGAATCACACTTGGTGTGGTTGCCATATTTCATCCTGGCATTTTGGGAATTCCCCCCTTGAAGCAAGGGAAGGGAACGACAGGAAGAAAGGATAAATTTCATTGGACCGCTGTTGCTCTATATTTTAGATGGCAGGCCCCATCTGGGTATTATTTTGCGCATCAGTGCTTTTCCCACACTCGCCACATCTGCTTTTCTGCACGGAAAACATTTTACCCATTTAGAAAACATGCCTATTATCACCAGTATTAGTAACCCTGGCAGGGGGTTAACTCCATAAAATCCATCATCAGGTCAAAGGGGCCTGCGGGCTTTGGATTCCAGTGTCTGGCTCTCCCAACCAATACATGTAGTTGTAGCACTTTTCTTCCGATCGGGCAGCAGACCAGCCACTAATGCGTATGCCTGGTCTCCCGACACCGTTCCTTTGAGCGGGTCCCCGGGGATCCGGGAATGCCACAAGGGGAACAACGGTTTTCCATGCTGGTAGTGTAGCCGGGGATACAGGGAAGTGGGGGCTGGGTCCGCAGTCGCAGTAGTTGGTGCGGTCAGGCGTTGGTAGGGGGGTGGCAGGCACTGTTCTTATAAATCTGTCATTCAGTCATTTCCAAAATTAGAGTATGCATTTGATTCATTTGAAGTGTTAGTTATGAACACTCAGCCAGCAGTGGTTGGTAGAAACCGCCTCTTCTCAGCCTATTTTACTTGTAACTGTCTATAGACCTCCTGACCCA
>CM056377.1:127222750-127225401 GCA_029718625.1 Synaphobranchus kaupii
ATAGAAATAAGTAAATAAAAGAACTAGTACATGGTAATAGATAATAAAAGCACTATCAGTAGCCTAAAAGTAAGAACATTAAGGCAGAGCAAGCTAACTGAAGGCAAGTTTAAATAAGTGTGTTTTAAGAAGTTTCTTAAAAGTGTTAAGAGTTTCTGCCTCTCTGATATTGCCTGGTAGGGCGTTCCAAAGCCTAGGGGCATAAAAGCTAAAAGCTGCCTCACCGCTTCTTTTACGGTTTACTTTGGGAATCACTAAGAGAGAAGCAGTGGAGGATCTAAGGGTTCTACTAGGCACATGTTCCTGAGCGCAGTCACCTAAGTATGTTGGTGCTGAACCTTTTATCGTTTTAAAAATCAGAAGAAGAACCTTAAAATCTATTCTAAAACGCACAGGTAGCGAGTGTAGTGTGTAGTGTGGGGGTAATGTGGTCTCTCTTTTTTGTGCGAGTTTGATTGCATAATTAATAAAGACACAAATGTAACTCCACAGAGCAGGAGATATTTCCTCAGTCTGAGCAGATCCACCTAGATATATACCTATATACATCTATACATTACATATATACATTACTGCTCACACAGAGAGAGAGAGGGATATATTACTGCTCACACTGAGAGAGAGAGAGAGAGAGAGAGAGAGAGAGAGAGAGAGAGAGAGAGAGAGAGAGAGAGAGAGAGAGAGGGATATATTACTGCTCACACTGACAGAGAGAGGGGATATATTACTGCTCACAGAGAGAGAGAGAGGGATATATTACTGCTCACACTGACAGAGAGAGAGGGATATATTACTGCTCACACTGACAGAGAGAGAGGGATATATTACTGCTCACACTGACAGAGAGGGATATATTACTGCTCACGCTGACAGAGAGAGAGAGAGGGATATATTACTGCTCACACTGACAGAGAGAGAGGGATATATTACTGCTCACAGAGAGAGAGAGGGGGATATATTACTGCTCACACTGACAGAGAGGGATATATTACTGCTCACGCTGACAGAGAGAGAGGGATATATTACTGCTCACACTGACAGAGAGAGAGGGATATATTACTGCTCACACTGACAGAGAGAGAGGGATATATTACTGCTCACACTGACAGAGAGAGAGGGATATATTACTGCTCACACTGACAGAGAGAGAGGGATATATTACTGCTCACACTGACAGAGAGAGAGAGGGATATATTACTGCTCACACTGACAGAGAGAGAGGGATATATTACTGCTCACACTGACAGAGAGAGAGAGAGGGATATATTACTGCTCACACTGACAGAGAGAGAGGGATATATTACTGCTCACATTGACAGAGAGAGAGGGATATATTACTGCTCACACTGACAGAGAGAGAGAGGGATATATTACTGCTCACACTGACAGAGAGAGAGGGATATATTACTGCTCACACTGACAGAGAGAGAGAGGGATATATTACTGCTCACACTGACAGAGAGAGAGAGGGATATATTACTGCTCACACTGACAGAGAGAGAGGGATATATTACTGCTCACACTGACAGAGAGAGAGAGGGATATATTACTGCTCACACTGACAGAGAGAGAGGGATATATTACTGCTCACACTGACAGAGAGAGAGGGATATATTACTGCTCACACTGACAGAGAGAGAGAGGGATATATTACTGCTCACACTGACAGAGAGAGAGAGGGATATATTACTGCTCACATTGACAGAGAGAGAGGGATATATTACTGCTCACATTGACAGAGAGAGAGAGGGATATATTACTGCTCACACTGACAGAGAGAGAGGGATATATTACTGCTCACACTGACAGAGAGAGAGGGGGATATATTACTGCTCACATTGACAGAGAGAGAGGGATATATTACTGCTCACACTGACAGAGAGAGAGGGATATATTACTGCTCACACTGACAGAGAGAGAGGGATATTTTACTGCTCACACTGACAGAGAGAGAGGGATATATTACTGCTCACACTGACAGAGAGAGAGAGGGATATATTACTGCTCACACTGACAGAGAGAGAGAGGGATATATTACTGCTCACACTGACAGAGAGCGAGAGGGATATATTACTGCTCACACTGACAGAGAGAGAGGGATATATTACTGCTCACACTGACAGAGAGAAAGAGGGATATATTACTGCTCACACTGACAGAGAGAGAGAGGGATATATTACTGCTCACATTGACAGAGAGAGAGGGATATATTACTGCTCACACTGACAGAGAGAGAGGGATATATTACTGCTCACATTGACAGAGAGAGAGGGATATATTACTGCTCACACTGACAGAGAGAGAGAGGGATATATTACTGCTCACACTGACAGAGAGAGAGAGGGATATGCTCACTGACAGTGAGAGAGGGATAATACTGCTCACATTGACAGAGAGAGAGGGATATATTACTGCTCACACTGACAGAGAGAGAGGGATATATTACTGCTCACACTGACAGAGAGAGAGAGGGATATATTACTGCTCACACTGACAGAGAGAGAGGGATATATTACTGCTCACACTGACAGAGAGAGAGGGATATATTACTGCTCACACTGACAGAGAGAGAGGGATATATTACTGCTCACATTGACAGAGAGAGAGGGATATATTACTGCTCACACTGACAGAGAGAGAGAGGGGTATAT
>CM056377.1:127225901-127265901 GCA_029718625.1 Synaphobranchus kaupii
TAAATATATGAGCCTATATATATGTTTTGTATTCTATTATATCCACAGAGGAAGAACAAGACTAAACAGATTTTACAGAAAACTGCACATACTTAATCCTTTGCCTGTGACTCCAAAGAAAGCAGTTCTACAGTTAAATAGTCATGGATTGCTCTTTCTGTAACAGCTGTGCTGAGTGTCCCTGGAGTTGTGGACAGAGTCCTGCTCCTGCCTGCCAATATGTAGTGGGGTGCTGAACTGCCTGCCCCAGTACTGAGGCAGCCAATAAGCATACAGGACAGATGTGGGAAATTCCGTTACAGGAGGGACTGACGCAGGCACGGGGGGAGGAGTGTTAGAGCAGGACAAATTCAAATGCCCGTTCTTTCTGGCTTTTTGCCAAGTTATTTTCAGAAAGCTATTGGCTACTGACTACTAGCTTATTGCCCAAGACTGGGGATTCCAGCACTTGGTGTTCTGCAAAATTTCACCATTTGCTTGTGTTGTGCTTTAGCTTGGTACAAACTACACACACACACCCTAAACGCACATCCAGAGGAAACATTGGAGGTACATTTAAACTGTAGTTTCTAACATGATTCCACTTCAACGTCTGCATGGGGTTAGGGTTGGTGGACAGCTTTATTACATATTTTCTGTATTTTTACAACAAAAAAATATGTGAATATATGTACACCCCCAAATAAAGAAAGAAATAAGAAAGATGGAAAGAACAATAAACAAAGTAGAAAAAAACACAAAGTAGTAATAATGATACGATGAATAAGAGGAAGAAGAATTAATTTTAAAAAATTCAAGCCACAAGTATTACAACAAAACAAACATCTCACCATATTCATACACACAACATGTTACACATCGCCACGGCAACAGATAGAGAAGCATGGGTCTAATACAGGCTGAAAAGGACAACAATTACAAAAGCTAACCCTATGTTCTGTTATTATGGACATGGGTTATTGTACATTGATCTGGAAATGGTTCAAAAAGGGAGTCCATGTCTGAACATATTCATGTTGATGTTGGTGGATGAGCATGTTGTTTTCAAACGCACGTTCTTTCTTTTTGCCAAGTTATTTCCGGGAAGCTGCTGGCTACTGACTACTAGCCCATTGCCCAAGACTGGGGACTTCAGCACTTTGTCTCCTCCCAAATTTCACCATTTGCTTGTTTTGTGCTTTAACCCCTTTGTGCAGAGGCTTAATTTTACCCATTTTCGTCTGTTTTGTACCGTTCTGTTTAAAGCTTTATAACTACAGATATCAATGTAACACAAACACCAATAATGGCTTAAATTAAAGAAGACCCTGGTACCATTTATTATTATGCCTTAAATTTAATTCTTTTCATAACTCAGATGTAAATTATGGGCAGTGAATGCACAACCCCCTGTGAAAAACAAAGTTCCAGCACTCTAGTTTACAGAGAACACCTGAGAGTCAAATATGTGAATATGGTTAAACTTTACATGTTCTGGTTTGCAAACCTCCTGTCTGCATGTGTACAAAATATGAAAGTGATATGTATTACTGCTCAAATCCTATGAGGCAATTTGAAACGGTGTACCTTGGTGTCCAAAAATCTACCCAAAATGGATAATTGTGCATCACAGTAATTCAGGAGATAATCAAAATTTTTCAACAGATAAACTCTTTTGACTCGTTGGAAATATATTTGCATCTATATCATTAGATAATTTTCAACTTTTGCAAAAGATTAGAGGAATGGTTATAGTTGTCCAAAAACATACCCAAACCTTTCCAAACCCATGAAAACCCATGGAAACACAAGCAAAGTATCCAAGCTGTCCAACGCTTTCCACGCTATCCAAACAAGAACACAGCTTTGATGTCCATTTGAAGCACATTATTGTGGTACTATGAGGAGGCCATTAAGGAGGGGAATGACCCTTAGATAATCAATTTCTTTGTCTCAGTTTAGTTTCCAGTGCCAGAAATATCCAACACAGTCCCATTCTCATTATAAAAGGTAATTTATTACCAACCAGACAGACTAACAATGTATGAGAACATGCACACAATTTACAGCATCATATAAATGACTACAACTATTACTATTACAACTACTATAATTATCTCCTATATAAACATATGCCAACCCACTGATTACTGTATGGGACAACAATCTGCCGTGTCATCCATTTCTGTCCCTATATTATAGAGTAAGAACGCTGTCCAAAATACATATGCATAACTTTAAACATTCATGTGTAAATACATTTGTTGTACACAAGACGTATGCATAACTTTAAACATTCGTCCGTAAATACATTTGTTGTACACAAAATTATGTTTTCATACACATAAATCATACATAAAATATGAAGTTGTAAAATTGCGTGTGTGTGTGCTTTTATGAGAGTACGAATCTAAAAGCTACGACTGCAAAGATTTATGGATACAACTCAGATTTCTACGACTACGAATTCTTCCTTATGAATACAGATTCAAGTTTGTGGGTATGAGTCGAAAAGTGTTAAAATTAAGTCACTGGGGCACAGGCAGGTCACAGGGAAAATGAATCCATCATCGATTCCACCAAATGTGCATGCATCAAAGGCGCAAGATGGCTTTGAAATCACTAATTGAAATGTATTCAATGAATTAAAATAAATAGGCTACACTTTAAATGGATTCACTGATGATATTACACCAATTAGAGTATATACAACTAACACATTAGTAGGCTACACAGGATAATTACAACTTCAAGAATGTTCTGGACCAATAACGTCAGTTTAAACTGTAGAACAGAACAGTGGTTCCCAAACTCGGTCCTGGGGGCCCCTGTGTATGCTCGTTTTCCTTCCAACCACAATTGCAATCCTAGAATTTTAACAAGCTGTTACGTTTTTCTTAATTAGGTGCTTTTCACGTTTAGAGGGATTGCTTACCATCTGAAACTACATTATATCAGAAATAGCTATGCACGCCACAAATAATAAAAGCCCAATGTTCAGTATTTTGCTATAGGCTATTGTAATTACAGAGATTTGTCCTCTGCATTTGACCCATCCTAGCTACCTGGGAGCAGTGGGCAGCCACAGTGCAGCGCCAGGGGACCAACTCCAGTGCATTGATCAAGGACAATGGCAGGAGTTTGCCTAACCTCACATACGTGTCTTTGGTGTGGGAGGAAACCGGAGTTCCCGGAGGAAATGTGAACACGGGGAGAACATGTAAACTCCACGCAGAGAGGACCACGATTCGAACCCAGAGCCTCTTTCGTGCGAGGCGACAGTGCTAACCACTGCACCACCGTGCCGCCCGAAGATCTGATCTTAGAAGATCTAGCAAACATCAGAACCCAGCGTGAGAGAAACTTGAAGTCTTGACGAATCAAGTCGCAGTCACCACCTTCTATCACTCCTTACACGGCCACTTTCCCAGTGATACCTCCATCCTCTCTTCTGCCCTTTCCTCCACCTGTACCGGCACAACTTTTTTTGTGAATGGTTATTTTCTTTTTTTTATCTCAGCTGTACGTAGTTCACAATTCAGAGGAAGCATTTTAGCCCTATCCTCTGCCACATAGTGGCCTTTGAGCTAGACTGCACACCACTACTAATGCTCCCAATTAGCACACATTTATTTTCATGTTAATTCATAAGCATTTCAATTTTACCCTCCCAGAAAAATTGTTCTTCTTTGCTTTCCTGATGCACTCCATAGCCTGTAATACTGGAGAAAACTGTGTTGGCATGTGTGTGTTTTAAAGGAGGTTGCCGTGCCTAATATGGTAGTAAATGGACGTGTGAGTATGGTAATTCATAATGAAATAATTTTCATACACAAGTTGGTACGCTCATATATACAGATCCTTTCCAAAAAATTTGAATATCATGGAAAAGTTTTTTTTTTTTCCATAATTCCATTCAAAAAGTGAAACTTTCATAGATTATAGATTCATTACACACAAAGTGAAATATTTCTAGCCTTTATTTGTTTCATTTTTCATAATTTTGGCGAAAATCAACATTTACTTCAGTTATTTCAGAGAATGAATGTTTTAGACTGAGTGTCATACTATCATCTAATTTACTCAAAACACCTGCAAAGTTTATCTCAGTTTGGTTCAGTATGGGGAAGACTGCAGACTTGACAATTGGCCAGAAGACCATCATTGACACCCTCCAGAAGATGGGTAAGCCACAAAAGGTCATCGCTAAGGAGGCTGGCTGTTCACAGAGTGCAGTGTCCAAGCATATCAATAGAAAGTTTAGTGGAAGGGAAAAATGTGGCAGGAGAAGGTGCACAAGCAAAAGAGATGACCGTAGGCTTCAGCGGATTGTCAAGCAAAGACGATTACAAAATTTGGCGGAGATGCAGAGGGAGTGGACTGAGGCTGGAGTCAGTGCTTCAAAAACCACCACGTACAGACGTATCCGGGACATGGGCTACAACTGTCGGATTCCTCGAGTCAAGCCACTCCACTCATTCTCTGAAATAACTGAAGTAAATGCTGATTTTCGACACACTATTCTAATTTCTTGAAATACTGTTTTGGGGTTTTCTGGAGCTGTAAGCCAAAATTATGAAAAATGAAACAAATAAAGGCTAGAAATATTTCACTTTGTGTGTAATGAATCTATAATCTATGAAAGTTTGAATGGAATTATGGAGAAAAAAAAAAACTTTTCCATGATATTCTAATTTTTTGGAAAGGATATATTCCAAAGGCTATTCTCTCTGCTTTATTAATTGGCGATATGCATTCCAAGCCTTCGGGTGGCGCTGTGAAAGAAAATTTTATAATTTCGATTGTGATGAAGAGTTAGACATGTGTACTCTATGGTCGCAGCACTGTTTTTTTTTTTCGGATCAGAGAAAACGAACAACGAGAAAAAATGTCAGGGCGCGGGAAACGAAGACCAAAATCTACATTGCAGGTATCTAACGTTATCTAGCTTTGCAGCCAGCAAAAGGAAGAATGAACGAGGGCCAGCCAGTATGATAGGTTATAGTGAAACATGTAGTGCCAGTATTGTTTTATTAGGATTAATTAAATTGTAGATAACGACAGGTAAGTAGTGACGTTAAGCTAGCAAGCTAACGTTTAATTTATTAAGCAGCCTACTGGTAACGTTAACTAACGTTATATATATCGTTTGCTAACGTTACTTAAAGTTAGTTACGGTTGGCTAGGTACGTAGCGTTAGGTAATTTAACGTAAACTTGCTTCTGGTGTTTTATTTAGAAATGAATGCCGCTAACATTTAGCCATCGTTTCCACACGTTGAGTTGCTAGCGAGTTAAATTTCGGTCATTGGATAGTTAACGTTACCTAGCACGCATTACAGTCATAGCACTAAACGTCGAATCCATATAACCGGTAACTTAACGTGTACCGAGCAATGCTACCGAGCGAAGCGGCTAGCCAGCAATGCTACCGAGCGAAGCGGTGAGCCAGCAATGCTACCGAGCGAAGCGGCGAGCCAGCTTTTCAATGCCAGTCGCCAGGTGAGCTAGTTGAACATTGCTTGCTGGTTAGTTAACCCTTGGCTCATTTCAATTGTATTGAATCAGTACCGTTAGCTAGAATCGCAGCTCAACGTTAGGTGGACAGATAGCTGCCGATTTAAAAATGATGGTTAGATAGCTAACTATTCAGGAATGGTGGGGTTTTTTAAGATCACTTTGCCATTAGCTAACAAGCCAACCGTCACTAACTGACAGCAACAAATTTATGAGTATCAGTGCTGGACGACGCTGAAGTTGGCTCCCGATTCGCAGCTCCCGATTCGGAATTGCCGGTCCACCTTAAATCGGTCGCGAAAAGCGATTGTATGCTTTCACGGTCATCCTTCCGCTTTTTTCTCCGCTAAATCTAATTGGCTCAACATTCTGATAGCCTAGTTGTGTGTGTATATACATACATTTATTTATTTATTTATTTATTTATTTATTTTGGATACTGCACCGTTTTGAAATGATCGCACTCCAAACTTCCTATGTCCACCAATGTAAATTGCTGAAAAAGGTGAAATTTTGAATAGGATTTTCTTGCCAATTTTAGAACGTCTCAAACTTTTGACACTTGGGTATGAGAGAAGAGGTTCTCCACTATATCTGACCCGAGTTGGGTGAAATATTACTGTAGCATTTTGAAATAATCCCACTTCAAACTTTCTATGCAATCCAATGTAAAACGACTGAAAAAGGTGAAAGTTTGAATAGGATTTTCTTGCCAATTTTAGAACGTCTCAAACTTTTGACACTTGGGTATGAGAGAAGAGGTCCTCCTCTATATCTGACCTGAGTTGGGTGAAATATTACTGTAGCATTTTGAAATAATCCCACTTCAAACTTTCTATGTAATCCAATGTAAAACGACTGAAAAAGGTGAAAGTTTGAATAGGATTTTCTTGCCAATTTTAGAACGTCTCAAACGTTTGACACTTGGGTATGAGAGAAGAGGTCCTCCACTATATCTGACCCGAGTTGGGTGAAATATTACTTTAGCATTTTGAAATAATCCCACTTCAAACGTTCTATGTAATCCAATGTAAAACGACTGAAAAAGGTGAAAGTTTGAATAGGATTTTCTTGCCAATTTTAGAACGTCTCAAACTTTTGACACTTGGGTATGAGAGAAGAGGTCCTCCACTATATCTGACCCGAGTTGGGTGAAATATTACTTTAGCATTTTGAAATAATCCCACTTCAAACGTTCTATGTAATCCAATGTAAAACGACTGAAAAAGGTGAAAGTTTGAATAGGATTTTCTTGCCAATTTTATAACGTCTCAAACTTTTGACACTTGGGTATGAGAGAAGAGGTGCTCCTCTATATCTGACCTGAGTTGGGTGAAATATTACTGTAGCATTTTGAAATAATCCCACTTCAAACTTTCTATGTAATCCAATGTAAAACGACTGAAAAAGGTGAAAGTTTGAATAGGATTTTCTTGCCAATTTTAGAACGTCTCAAACTTTTGACACTAGGGTATGAGAGAAGAGGTCCTCCACTATATCTGACCCGAGTTGGGTGAAATATTACTGTAGCATTTTGAAATAATCCCACTTCAAATTTTCTATGCAATCCAATGTAAAACGACTGAAAAAGGTGAAAGTTTGAATAGGATTTTCTTGCCAATTGTAGAACATCTCAAACTTTTGACACTTGGGTATGAGAGAAGAGGTCCTCCTCTATAACTGACCTGAGTTGGGTGAAATATTACTGTAGCATTTTGAAATAATCCCACTTCAAACTTTCTATGTAATCCAATGTAAAACGACTGAAAAAGGTGAAAGTTTGAATAGGATTTTCTTGCCAATTTAAGAACGTCTCAAACTTTTGACACTTGGGTATGAGAGAAGAGGTCCTCCTCTATATCTGACCTGAGTTGGGTGAAATATTACTGTAGCATTTTGAAATAATCCCACTTCAAACTTTCTATGTAATCCAATGTAAAACGACTGAAAAAGGTGAAAGTTTGAATAGGATTTTCTTGCCAATTTTAGAACGTCTCAAACTTTTGACACTAGGGTATGAGAGAAGAAGTCCTCCACTATATCTGCCCCGAGTTGGGTGAAATATTACTGTAGCATTTTGAAATAATCCCACTTCAAACTTTCTATGTAATCCAATGTAAAACGACTGAAAAAGGTGAAAGTTTGAATAGGATTTTCTTGCCAATTTTAGAACGTCTCAAACTTTTGACACTTGGGTATGAGAGAAGAGGTCCTCCACTATATCTGACCCGAGTTGGGTGAAATATTACTGTAGCATTTTGAAATAATCCCACTTCAAACTTTCTATGTAATCCAATGTAAAACGACTGAAAAAGGTGAAAGTTTGAATAGGATTTTCTTGCCAATTTTAGAACCTCTCAAACTTTTGACACTAGGGTATGAGAGAAGAGGTCCTCCACTATATCTGACCCGAGTTGGGTGAAATATTACTGTAGCATTTTGAAATAATCCCACTTCAAACTTTCTATGTAATCCAATGTAAAACGACTGAAAAATGTGAAAGTTTGAATAGGATTTTCTTGCCAATTTTAGAACGTCTCAAACTTTTGACACTGGGGTATGAGAGAAGAGGTCCTCCACTATATCTGACCCGAGTTGGGTTAAATATTACTGTAGCATTTTGAAATAATCCCACTTCAAACTTTCTATGTAATCCAATGTAAAACGACAGAAAAATGTGAAAGTTTGAATAGGATTTTCTTGCCAATTTTAGAACGTCTCAAACTTTTGACATGTGGGTATGAGAGAAGAGGTCCTCCCCTATATCTGACCTGAGTTGGGTGAAATATTACTGTAGCATTTTCACATAATCCCTCTTCAAACTTTCTATGTAATCCAATGTCAATCTACTGAATAAAACTTTGAATTTTTAATCGGAATTTCTTGCCAATTTTAAAACGTCTCAAACTTTTGACACTTGGATATGAGAGAGGAAGAAGGTTCTATTTCATATTGTTCAATATGGCATGGTATGGGAGGAGACTGGATAGAAAATTAACCACCACTACAGGAGGAACCACGTCACGCCATAAATATGGCGCTTGCACGCCATCCGGCCTTTTTTTGTCTCAGTTTGAGCTGAGACTGGTTTGTATGGTACCCTTTAGAATTTCTTGCCTCTCCCTATTGCCTGGAGCTACATCCTGAACGGAGTATGCTTTCTGGGGCTTTCCCTCCCCAGCAACGCGGAATCACGGTTTGTTGCTGTTTGTTTGGCTACCATTACTCAGTAGAGTTGTTACCTTTTGTTAGGCAGTTCACTGCTGGTTTTCCTTGCAGAAGTAGATCGGGTTATGCCGATATCTTCTGATTGTATTTTGTCCTGTTGAGGCATTGAATTTTCTTTCTCCTTGTTGTTACTAAGAAAGGGAAAAGGGACAAGCCGGAAGTAGCCTCTGTGTCAGTGGACACACGCTACCTGAGGTTTTAGCGGTCTCTGGCGGCCCTTCAGTGCTACTGATTCGGGCCTACTGCTAGCCACCTGCGCCAGCCTACTAGGCCTCTGCTTGGTTGGCTTAGCTAGCCGACACTACGCTGCCTGTGGTGTGTTGGAGGGATTTCCGCAGGATATGTCCTCCGCTACCCCTAGTAACCTTGCTATGGCGCCCACGTACCCGATGTCCTTCAGTGCTCAGCACCTTGGAGTCGGGGTACAAGCTCCAGTTCACACGCGGCCGGAGAGGGCTCAACTGCTTCCTAAAGCGCCTGCCCTTGCACATGCTCTGCCGTTCCAGTCTCCCCCTACTGGTGGGAGACAGCGATTGGTTCACATCTGTGTCCCTGCCGGATGTATACTTCCATATCCCCATACACCGGGATCACCGGAAGTACCTTCCGCTTTTCCTTCCAAGGCAAAGGGTACGATCACTCGGTCCTCTCCTTCGGCCTAGCCCTGGCCCCACACACTTTTTATGAAGTGCAAGGAGACACGCTGATCCCACTCTGTCACTAAGGGATTCGCATTGCGAACTACCTGGACGACTGGCTAATCTGCAATCCTTCAGAGGAGCAAGCCAGAAGGGATACAAGGTCAGTACTGGCCCACTTAGCTAGCTTGGGCCTGACCCTGAACAGGGGAAAAGAGCCACCTCAGCCCCTCCAGAGAGAGGGTTTTCCTGGGCCCGGTTTTGGTCTCAATGTCCATGCAGGCCCCTCTGACCCAGAGAGGCAGCATGTTTTTGATGGACAGTCTGTCCCACTTTGCTGCAGCGCAGCAGGTGACAGTAAACATTAACCGGAGGTTGCTTGGCTTGATGTCTTCAGCGGCCCAGGTGGTGCCACTTGGGCTGCTGCATACGTGTCCATTACAGCGTTGGGCGGCAGCACAGGGAGTAAGCCCGCACGAGGACAGGCGGCGACTCCTCCCTATTTACCCAGTGTGTTACCTAGGGTGACGACCACCACGGACGCCTCCAAGACTGGCTGGGAGCGGTCGGAGAGGGTCATTCCCTACAAGGGTTGTGGAGCCACTCATGGGTCGGGAAGCACATCAACCTGCCAGAAACGGAGGCAGTGCATCAGGCATTGACCCATTCCTCCCAGTGGTCCGACACAGACAGGTTCTTGTCCGGACAGACAATTCCACTGTGGTCTCCTACCTCAACCAACAGGGTGGGCTTTGGTCTCCAACTCGACATGCAAAGTATGTCAACTCCTGCTGTGGGCACAGGCCTAGGGTATGTCCCCGAAGGCAGTACATGTACTGGGCACAATCAATGTGGAAGCCGATATGCTGTCCAGGGGTGGCCTGAGAGCGGGGAAATGGTGCCTGCACCCAGACAGTGCAGTTCATTTAGGGAGTTGCTAGTGGGCACCCCTTCGCGCCTCCCGACCAGAGCGGATTTGCTGCCGCAGGCCTGCTTTGGCAACCAAATCCACAGTTGTATGACCTGCTTGGCCCCTAGATGGGAGTGGCCACAGGGCCTGGGGCCAGCAGTACTGGAAACATTTCAGGCATCAAAGCCCCATCTACGAGGGTGCTCTATGCTGGGAAGTGGGCAGACGTTAGCTGCTGGTACCACAATAATGGGTTTACCCAATTATGACAGTTCAGTCGTTTTGGCATTCCTCCAGTCCCTCTTCAAAGAGTGGCTAGTGGAGTCCACGCTAAGGTGTTATCTGGCAGCCATATTTGACAGCCATGAGCGTATTGAGGGCCTGATGGTGGGGTCTCACCCTCTCGCCAGCCAGTTTCCCTGAGGAGCCAGGTGGCTTTGCCCACCCAGGTCTAACTTAGTCCCTTCGTGGGACTTACAACTGGCTTTGAATCCACTTACTGAGCCGCCCTTCGAGCTGGATGGACTCAGTCTAACCTTGAAGACTGCATTCCTGCTCGCTATCGCCTCCGCGAGGCGTGTGAGCGAGCTGCATGCACTGTCAGTAAAACCCTCCTGTATGCGGTTGGGTGACAGTAGCTCATCAGTCTTTCTGCTTCTTAACCTTGTGTTTCAGCCAAAGGCCCTCTCGCGGTCGTACATCTCTGTCTATGGTGTTGGAGCCGTTTCACCATCCTCCCCACGAGACCCCTGAAGAAGCCAGGCTGCACTCACTGTGCCCCGTCCGGGCTCTACGGTCTTATATCTCCTGCACAAGTGCAGTGAGGAAGACCAAAAATCCTTTTATTGTTTTGGAGGGGCTATGAAGGGCTTTGCCCTATTGTACAGCACGCGGCCCTCTGGATCATAGAGACGGTTCCATGGCGTACAGCAGTTCTGACACATCCCCTCCCACAGGCGTGGTAGCTCACTCCACTCGGGGCGTAGCTACCTCCTGGGCCTTACTACGTGGCACCACAATTGCTGACATTTGCGCAGCAGCGGGCTGGGCCTCATCACTCACTTTCAACAGGTTTTATCACCTGGACGTAGCATCATCGGCATCAGTTGCCTCCTCTGTCCTCAGGGCAGCGGAGCAACCTTGTATGAAATTTTGTGATGATTTAGGGTTTCTATTACCCGGTGGTTATTTTCCACGTTTCCCACTTGAGCTTGCTCTTCTGGTAAGAACAGCAGCCAATAGTGCATTTTGTTTTTTACAGGATTCGCACTAATGCAATGACCTGCGGTCCTGGTACCCCACTATATACCGCGCCCAACGTTATTTGGTATTCTGTGATACCGTGGTCAGGCAGGGAACCTTGCACCCTCAGGATGGCAAGTGCCCTTAAGTCAGCAAAAGAGGCCGGGCGGCGTACAAGCGCCATATTTATGGCGTGACGTGGTTCCGCCCGTAGTGGTGCTTAATTTGCTATTCAGTTTCCCAGCAGCTCTTCCTCTCACCGAGGATGCCCCATAGTGTGGCGTGTTGACCGATATGAAATAGAACCTCGTTCGTCTGTCATATCCAAGTGTCAAAAGTTTGACACCTTCTAAAATAGGAAAGAAATTCCTATCCAAAATTTCACCTTTTTCAGTAGATTTACAAAGGATTACATAGAAAGTTTGAAGAGGGATTATTTTAAAATGCTACAGTAATATTTCACCCAACTCGGGTCAGATATAGAGGAGGACCTCTTCTCTCATAGCCAAGTGTCAAAAGTTTGAGAAGTTCTAAAATTGGCAAGAAAACCCTATTCAAACTTTCACCTTTTTCATTCGTTTTACATTGGATTACATAGAAAGTTTGAAGTGGGATTATTTCAAAATGCTACAGTAATATTTCACCCAACTCGGGTCAGATATAGTGGAGAACCTCTTCTCTCATACCCAAGTGTCAAAAGTTTGAGACGTTCTAAAATTGGCAAGAAAATCCTATTCAAACTTTCACCTTTTTCAGTCGTTTTACATTGGATTACATAGAAAGTTTGAAGTGGGATTATTTCAAAATGCTACAGTAATATTTCACCCAACTCAGGTCAGATATAGAGGAGGACCTCTTCTCTCATACCCAAGTGTCAAAAGTTTGAGACGTTCTAAAATTGGCAAGAAAACCCTATTCAAACTTTCACCTTTTTCAGTCGATTTACATTGGATTACATAGAAAGTTTGAAGTGGGATTATTTCAAAATGCTACAGTAATATTTCACCCAACTCGGGTCAGATATAGTGGAGGACCTCTTCTCTCATACCCAAGTGTCAAAAGTTTGAGACGTTCTACAATTGGCAAGAAAATCCTATTCAAAATGTCACCTTTTTCAGTCGATTTACATTGGATTACATAGAAAGTTTGAAGTGGGATTATTTCAAAATGCTACAGTAATATTTCACCCAACTCGGGTCAGATATAGTGGAGGACCTCTTCTCTCATACCCAAGTGTCAAAAGTTTGAGACGTTCTAAAATTGGCAAGAAAATCCTATTCAAACTTTCACCTTTTTCAGTCGATTTACATTGGATTACATAGAAAGTTTGAAGTGGGATTATTTCAAAATGCTACAGTAATATTTCACCCAACTCAGGTCAGATATAGAGGAGGACCTCTTCTCTCATACCCAAGTGTCAAAAGTTTGAGACGTTCTAAAATTGGCAAGAAAACCCTATTCAAACTTTCACCTTTTTCAGTCGATTTACATTGGATTACATAGAAAGTTTGAAGTGGGATTATTTCAAAATGCTACAGTAATATTTCACCCAACTCGGGTCAGATATAGTGGAGGACCTCTTCTCTCATACCCAAGTGTCAAAAGTTTGAGACGTTCTACAATTGGCAAGAAAATCCTATTCAAACTTTCACCTTTTTCAGTCGTTTTACATTGGATTACATAGAAAGTTTGAATTGGGATTATTTCAAAATGCTACAGTAATATTTCACCCAACTCGGGTCAGATATAGTGGAGGACCTCTTCTCTCATACCCAAGTGTCAAAAGTTTGAGACGTTTTAAAATTGGCAAGAAAATCCTAATCAAACTTTCACCTTTTTCAGTCGTTTTACATTGGATTACATAGAAAGTTTGAAGTGGGATTATTTCAAAATGCTACAGTAATATTTCACCCAACTCGGGTCAGATATAGTGGAGGACCTCTTCTCTCATACCCAAGTGTCAAAAGTTTGATACGTTCTAAAATTGGCAAGAAAATCCTATTCAAACTTTCACCTTTTTCAGTCGTTTTACATTGGATTACATAGAAAGTTTGAAGTGGGATTATTTCAAAATGCTACAGTAATATTTCACCCAACTCGGGTCAGATATAGTGGAGGACCTCTTCTCTCATACCCAAGTGTCAAAAGTTTGAGACGTTCTAAAATTGGCAAGAAAATCCTATTCAAACTTTCACCTTTTTCAGTCGTTTTACATTGGATTACATAGAAAGTTTGAAGTGGGATTATTTCAAAATGCTACAGTAATATTTCACCCAACTCAGGTCAGATATAGAGGAGGACCTCTTCTCTCATACCCAAGTGTCAAAAGTTTGAGACGTTCTAAAATTGGCAAGAAAACCCTATTCAAACTTTCACCTTTTTCAGTCGATTTACATTGGATTACATAGAAAGTTTGAAGTGGGATTATTTCAAAATGCTACAGTAATATTTCACCCAACTCGGGTCAGATATAGTGGAGGACCTCTTCTCTCATACCCAAGTGTCAAAAGTTTGAGACGTTCTAAAATTGGCAAGAAAATCCTATTCAAACTTTCACCTTTTTCAGTCGTTTTACATTGTATTACATAGAAAGTTTGAAGTGGGATTATTTCAAAATGCTACAGTAATATTTCACCCAACTCGGGTCAGATATAGTGGAGGACCTCTTCTCTCATACAAGTTTGAGACGTTTTAAAATTGGCAAGAAAATCCTATTCAAACTTTCACCTTTTTCAGTCGTTTTACATTGGATTACATAGAAAGTTTGAAGTGGGATTATTTCAAAATGCTACAGTAATATTTCACCCAACTCGGGTCAGATATAGTGGAGGACCTCTTCTCTCATACCCAAGTGTCAAAAGTTTGAGACGTTCTAAAATTGGCAAGAAAATCCTATTCAAACTTTCACCTTTTTCAGTCGTTTTACATTGGATTACATAGAAAGTTTGAAGTGGGATTATTTCAAAATGCTACAGTAATATTTCACCCAACTCAGGTCAGATATAGAGGAGGACCTCTTCTCTCATACCCAAGTGTCAAAAGTTTGAGACGTTCTAAAATTGGCAAGAAAACCCTATTCAAACTTTCACCTTTTTCAGTCGATTTACATTGGATTACATAGAAAGTTTGAAGTGGGATTATTTCAAAATGCTACAGTAATATTTCACCCAACTCGGGTCAGATATAGTGGAGGACCTCTTCTCTCATACCCAAGTGTCAAAAGTTTGAGACGTTCTACAATTGGCAAGAAAATCCTATTCAAAATGTCACCTTTTTCAGTCGATTTACATTGGATTACATAGAAAGTTTGAAGTGGGATTATTTCAAAATGCTACAGTAATATTTCACCCAACTCGGGTCAGATATAGTGGAGGACCTCTTCTCTCATACCCAAGTGTCAAAAGTTTGAGACGTTCTAAAATTGGCAAGAAAATCCTATTCAAACTTTCACCTTTTTCAGTCGTTTTACATTGGATTACATAGAAAGTTTGAAGTGGGATTATTTCAAAATGCTACAGTAATATTTCACCCAACTCGGGTCAGATATAGTGGAGGACCTCTTCTCTCATACCCTAGTGTCAAAAGTTTGAGACGTTCTAAAATTGGCAAGAAAATCCTATTCAAACTTTCACCTTTTTCAGTCGTTTTACATTGGATTACATAGAAAGTTTGAAGTGAGATTATTTCAAAATGCTACAGTAATATTTCACCCAACTCAGGTCAGATATAGAGGAGGACCTCTTCTCTCATACCCAAGTGTCAAAAGTTTGACACGTTCTAAAATTGGCAAGAAAATCCTATTCAAACTTTCACCTTTTTCAGTCGTTTTACATTGGATTACATAGAAAGTTTGAAGTGGGATTATTTCAAAATGCTACAGTAATATTTCACCCAACTCAGGTCAGATATAGAGGAGGACCTCTTCTCTCATACCCAAGTGTCAAAAGTTTGAGACGTTCTAAAATTGGCAAGAAAACCCTATTCAAACTTTCACCTTTTTCAGTCGATTTACATTGGATTACATAGAAAGTTTGAAGTGGGATTATTTCAAAATGCTACAGTAATATTTCACCCAACTCGGGTCAGATATAGTGGAGGACCTCTTCTCTCATACCCAAGTGTCAAAAGTTTGAGACGTTCTACAATTGGCAAGAAAATCCTATTCAAACTTTCACCTTTTTCAGTCGTTTTACATTGGATTACATAGAAAGTTTGAATTGGGATTATTTCAAAATGCTACAGTAATATTTCACCCAACTCGGGTCAGATATAGTGGAGGACCTCTTCTCTCATACCCAAGTGTCAAAAGTTTGAGACGTTCTAAAATTGGCAAGAAAATCCTATTCAAACTTTCACCTTTTTCAGTCGTTTTACATTGTATTACATAGAAAGTTTGAAGTGGGATTATTTCAAAATGCTACAGTAATATTTCACCCAACTCGGGTCAGATATAGTGGAGGACCTCTTCTCTCATACAAGTTTGAGACGTTTTAAAATTGGCAAGAAAATCCTATTCAAACTTTCACCTTTTTCAGTCGTTTTACATTGGATTACATAGAAAGTTTGAAGTGGGATTATTTCAAAATGCTACAGTAATATTTCACCCAACTCGGGTCAGATATAGTGGAGGACCTCTTCTCTCATACCCAAGTGTCAAAAGTTTGAGACGTTCTAAAATTGGCAAGAAAATCCTATTCAAACTTTCACCTTTTTCAGTCGTTTTACATTGGATTACATAGAAAGTTTGAAGTGGGATTATTTCAAAATGCTACAGTAATATTTCACCCAACTCAGGTCAGATATAGAGGAGGACCTCTTCTCTCATACCCAAGTGTCAAAAGTTTGAGACGTTCTAAAATTGGCAAGAAAACCCTATTCAAACTTTCCACCTTTTTCAGTCGATTTACATTGGATTACATAGAAAGTTTGAAGTGGGATTATTTCAAAATGCTACAGTAATATTTCACCCAACTCGGGTCAGATATAGTGGAGGACCTCTTCTCTCATACCCAAGTGTCAAAAGTTTGAGACGTTCTACAATTGGCAAGAAAAATCCTATTCAAAATGTCACCTTTTTCAGTCGATTTACATTGGATTACATAGAAAGTTTTGAAGTGGGATTATTTCAAAATGCTACAGTAATATTTCACCCAACTCGGGTCAGATATAGTGGAGGACCTCTTCTCTCATACCCAAGTGTCAAAAGTTTGAGACGTTCTAAAATTGGCAAGAAAATCCTATTCAAACTTTCACCTTTTTCAGTCGTTTTACATTGGATTACATAGAAAGTTTGAAGTGGGATTATTTCAAAATGCTACAGTAATATTTCACCCAACTCGGGTCAGATATAGTGGAGGACCTCTTCTCTCATACCCTAGTGTCAAAAGTTTGAGACGTTCTAAAATTGGCAAGAAAATCCTATTCAAACTTTCACCTTTTTCAGTCGTTTTACATTGGATTACATAGAAAGTTTGAAGTGAGATTATTTCAAAATGCTACAGTAATATTTCACCCAACTCAGGTCAGATATAGAGGAGGACCTCTTCTCTCATACCCAAGTGTCAAAAGTTTGACACGTTCTAAAATTGGCAAGAAAATCCTATTCAAACTTTCACCTTTTTCAGTCGTTTTACATTGGATTACATAGAAAGTTTGAAGTGGGATTATTTCAAAATGCTACAGTAATATTTCACCCAACTCAGGTCAGATATAGAGGAGGACCTCTTCTCTCATACCCAAGTGTCAAAAGTTTGAGACGTTCTACAATTGGCAAGAAAATCCTATTCAAACTTTCACCTTTTTCAGTCGTTTTACATTGGATTACATAGAAAGTTTGAATTGGGATTATTTCAAAATGCTACAGTAATATTTCACCCAACTCGGGTCAGATATAGTGGAGGACCTCTTCTCTCATACCCAAGTGTCAAAAGTTTGAGACGTTCTAAAATTGGCAATAAAATCCTATTCAAACTTTCACCTTTTTCAGTCGTTTTACATTGGATTACATAGAAAGTTTGAAGTGGGATTATTTCAAAATGCTACAGTAATATTTCACCCAACTCAGGTCAGATATAGTGGAGGACCTCTTCTCTCATACCCAAGTGTCAAAAGTTTGAGACGTTCTACAATTGGCAAGAAAATCCTATTCAAACTTTCACCTTTTTCAGTCGTTTTACATTGGATTACATAGAAAGTTTGAATTGGGATTATTTCAAAATGCTACAGTAATATTTCACCCAACTCGGGTCAGATATAGTGGAGGACCTCTTCTCTCATACCCAAGTGTCAAAAGTTTGAGACGTTTTAAAATTGGCAAGAAAATCCTAATCAAACTTTCACCTTTTTCAGTCGTTTTACATTGGATTACATAGAAAGTTTGAAGTGGGATTATTTCAAAATGCTACAGTAATATTTCACCCAACTCGGGTCAGATATAGTGGAGGACCTCTTCTCTCATACCCAAGTGTCAAAAGTTTGAGACGTTCTAAAATTGGCAAGAAAATCCTATTCAAACTTTCACCTTTTTCAGTCGTTTTACATTGGATTACATAGAAAGTTTGAAGTGGGATTATTTCAAAATGCTACAGTAATATTTCACCCAACTCAGGTCAGATATAGAGGAGGACCTCTTCTCTCATACCCAAGTGTCAAAAGTTTGAGACGTTCTAAAATTGGCAAGAAAACCCTATTCAAACTTTCACCTTTTTCAGTCGATTTACATTGGATTACATAGAAAGTTTGAAGTGGGATTATTTCAAAATGCTACAGTAATATTTCACCCAACTCGGGTCAGATATAGTGGAGGACCTCTTCTCTCATACCCAAGTGTCAAAAGTTTGAGACGTTCTACAATTGGCAAGAAAATCCTATTCAAAATGTCACCTTTTTCAGTCGATTTACATTGGATTACATAGAAAGTTTGAAGTGGGATTATTTCAAAATGCTACAGTAATATTTCACCCAACTCGGGTCAGATATAGTGGAGGACCTCTTCTCTCATACCCAAGTGTCAAAAGTTTGAGACGTTCTAAAATTGGCAAGAAAATCCTATTCAAACTTTCACCTTTTTCAGTCGTTTTACATTGGATTACATAGAAAGTTTGAAGTGGGATTATTTCAAAATGCTACAGTAATATTTCACCCAACTCGGGTCAGATATAGTGGAGGACCTCTTCTCTCATACCCTAGTGTCAAAAGTTTGAGACGTTCTAAAATTGGCAAGAAAATCCTATTCAAACTTTCACCTTTTTCAGTCGTTTTACATTGGATTACATAGAAAGTTTGAAGTGAGATTATTTCAAAATGCTACAGTAATATTTCACCCAACTCAGGTCAGATATAGAGGAGGACCTCTTCTCTCATACCCAAGTGTCAAAAGTTTGACACGTTCTAAAATTGGCAAGAAAATCCTATTCAAACTTTCACCTTTTTCAGTCGTTTTACATTGGATTACATAGAAAGTTTGAAGTGGGATTATTTCAAAATGCTACAGTAATATTTCACCCAACTCAGGTCAGATATAGAGGAGGACCTCTTCTCTCATACCCAAGTGTCAAAAGTTTGAGACGTTCTAAAATTGGCAAGAAAACCCTATTCAAACTTTCACCTTTTTCAGTCGATTTACATTGGATTACATAGAAAGTTTGAAGTGGGATTATTTCAAAATGCTACAGTAATATTTCACCCAACTCGGGTCAGATATAGTGGAGGACCTCTTCTCTCATACCCAAGTGTCAAAAGTTTGAGACGTTCTACAATTGGCAAGAAAATCCTATTCAAACTTTCACCTTTTTCAGTCGTTTTACATTGGATTACATAGAAAGTTTGAATTGGGATTATTTCAAAATGCTACAGTAATATTTCACCCAACTCGGGTCAGATATAGTGGAGGACCTCTTCTCTCATACCCAAGTGTCAAAAGTTTGAGACGTTCTAAAATTGGCAATAAAATCCTATTCAAACTTTCACCTTTTTCAGTCGTTTTACATTGGATTACATAGAAAGTTTGAAGTGGGATTATTTCAAAATGCTACAGTAATATTTCACCCAACTCAGGTCAGATATAGTGGAGGACCTCTTCTCTCATACCCAAGTGTCAAAAGTTTGAGACGTTCTACAATTGGCAAGAAAATCCTATTCAAACTTTCACCTTTTTCAGTCGTTTTACATTGGATTACATAGAAAGTTTGAATTGGGATTATTTCAAAATGCTACAGTAATATTTCACCCAACTCGGGTCAGATATAGTGGAGGACCTCTTCTCTCATACCCAAGTGTCAAAAGTTTGAGACGTTTTAAAATTGGCAAGAAAATCCTAATCAAACTTTCACCTTTTTCAGTCGTTTTACATTGGATTACATAGAAAGTTTGAAGTGGGATTATTTCAAAATGCTACAGTAATATTTCACCCAACTCGGGTCAGATATAGTGGAGGACCTCTTCTCTCATACCCAAGTGTCAAAAGTTTGAGACGTTCTAAAATTGGCAAGAAAATCCTATTCAAACTTTCACCTTTTTCAGTCGTTTTACATTGGATTACATAGAAAGTTTGAAGTGGGATTATTTCAAAATGCTACAGTAATATTTCACCCAACTCAGGTCAGATATAGAGGAGGACCTCTTCTCTCATACCCAAGTGTCAAAAGTTTGAGACGTTCTAAAATTGGCAAGAAAACCCTATTCAAACTTTCACCTTTTTCAGTCGATTTACATTGGATTACATAGAAAGTTTGAAGTGGGATTATTTCAAAATGCTACAGTAATATTTCACCCAACTCGGGTCAGATATAGTGGAGGACCTCTTCTCTCATACCCAAGTGTCAAAAGTTTGAGACGTTCTAAAATTGGCAAGAAAATCCTATTCAAACTTTCACCTTTTTCAGTCGTTTTACATTGGATTACATAGAAAGTTTGAAGTGGGATTATTTCAAAATGCTACAGTAATATTTCACCCAACTCGGGTCAGATATAGTGGAGGGCCTCTTCGCTCATACCCTAGTGTCAAAAGTTTGAGACGTTCTAAAATTGGCAAGAAAATCCTATTCAAACTTTCACCTTTTTCAGTCGTTTTACATTGGATTACATAGAAAGTTTGAAGTGAGATTATTTCAAAATGCTACAGTAATATTTCACCCAACTCAGGTCAGATATAGAGGAGGACCTCTTCTCTCATACCCAAGTGTCAAAAGTTTGACACGTTCTAAAATTGGCAAGAAAATCCTATTCAAACTTTCACCTTTTTCAGTCGTTTTACATTGGATTACATAGAAAGTTTGAAGTGGGATTATTTCAAAATGCTACAGTAATATTTCACCCAACTCGGGTCAGATATAGTGGAGAACCTCTTCTCTCATACCCAAGTGTCAAAAGTTTGAGACGTTCTAAAATTGGCAAGAAAATCCTATTCAAAATTTCACCTTTTTCAGCAATTTACATTGGTGGACATAGGAAGTTTGGAGTGCGATTATTTCAAAACGGTGCAGTATCCAAAATAAATAAATAAATAAATAAATAAATAAATGTATGTATACACACACACGACTAGGCTATCAGAATGTTGAGCCAATTAGATTTAGCGGAGAAAAAAGCGGAAGGATGACCGTGAAAGCATACAATCGCTTTTCGCGACCGATTTAAGGTGGACCGGCAATTCCGAATCGGGAGCTGCGAATCGGGAGCCAACTTCAGCGTCGTCAGTGCTGGGTACCCTTGTCCTCCCAAGTTTCATAGCTGCAGGCGTGCAAGATGAGTGTTACTGCAAGTTAGGGACCGTATTGTGATTTACTTATGTGAGTAGAGTGCTATGTTAATGTAGATAATGGTTATTATCAGGAGATTAAGACGGCGGGTTGTTATTCCTGGGTCTGGCATGGACTGGTTCTCATATTTATCAAACAGGAAATATTTAGTTTCGATTGCATTGGTGATTTTATATCGTCAACTTCAGTGATCATATATGGTGTTACTCCAAGGTTCAATTCTTGGACCAGTATTGATCTCTAACTTATATATGCTGCCCCGAGGCCACATTATCCATCGTTATAACATCTCTCTGCATTGCTGTGCGGTCAATCAGCTGTACCTATCTGTGTAGGGGATACAAAATTAAGCTTCATCGAGAATATCGCGTTTTGCTTATACTGCGCTTTTTATGCAGCCAAATCACTATTTAAAAAGAACCTTTATAACGTTATGCGGCTATATTAGTATCTAGAATAACCGGAGAGTTGTCTGCAACGACCCCCCCCCCCCTAATAAAATTGCCTTCCATAATGACTGATAGCTATTACCGTCGATATTTTGATTTTAGTTTTTTTACCATTGAGTTTTAATGCTACTAATGCTATTGCTGTTTTACTTTTATTGTGCTTGTAATTATAGTTGATGTGCAGTGCAATGGTGGTTGTTATTTTAATGTAGGATATAATCATTACTGACGTGCAGTTATTTTAATGTAGGATATAATCATTACTGATGTGCAGTGGTTATTTTAATGTAGGATATAATCATTACTGATGTGCAGTGGTTATTTTAATGGAGGATATAATCATTACTGATGTGCAGTGGTTATTTTAATGGAGGATATAATCATTACTGACGTGCAGTGGTTATTTTAATGGAGGATATAATCATTACTGACATGCAGTGGTTATTTTAATGTAGGATATAATCATTACTGACGTGCAGCAGTTATTTTAATGGAGGATATAATCATTACTGACATGCAGTGGTTATTTTAATGGAGGATATAATCATTACTGATTGGCTGTTGTGTTGTGAGTAGGATGCAGACACAGCCAATGGGCAGTTGAAGAAATCCAGGTCAGGAACGGAGTGCCAGGTCCCAGCGGAGCTGCGGCAGGAAGTAGAGAGTTTGTACCAGCTGCCAATGCCTGATGACTTCTTCCACTTTTGGAACTTCTGCAAGCGTCTCCATGTACAAAACCCATGTGGTATGACTCATAAACAACACACTTCCTCCTTATAAACATCATACACAATCTGTATGGACCTCCTCTTTTTGTAAAATACGCCTCTTCTCTGACCCCTGACCCCTGTGCCCTTTCTCTCTGACCCCCGTCACCCTCCTCTCTGCACCCTGACCCCACTGTGCCTTGGTGCACAGATGCTTTGAGGGAGACATAATCAACTTGCTATCGTTTGGATTTAATATGTCTACGTTAAAGTCACCGCATATAAAAACCTTTGATTGTTTCATTTTTGATATTATTTCTCCCATACAATTTTTGAAAATGTTTATTTTTGAGCTAGGAGCTCTGTAAACATTGCATAAAACAATTTTTTTACCTTTTAACGCTGAGAATTCAATTGTTATACACTCCATTACATTTTCAACGACAGTTGACAAGCTTTCCATTATCTCAAAATTTATGCTCTCCTCAATAAACAGTGCAACTCCTCCACCAGATTTGTTGATTCTGTTCTTACACACAAAATTATACCCTTCCAGGTGGAAATCCATGCCTTTCTCAACGTTAATCCAAGTTTCCGACACCGCAATGATGTTAAATGGTTTGGCAAATGTACATAGATACTCCTGTATCTGTTCAAAGTTTGCGTATAGACTCCTGCTGTTGAAATGGATTATTGACAGCTTTCCACCCATACTAATGTTCTTATTGAATTGTTCTTCCAAGTAATATCCACATTTGTTTGTTTCATTATAAAAAAAGTGTCTGTCTGGATCCGCTTCTTCATTCGGGGCTTTTGATCTTGGGTTCTGGTTAGATATCATACTCCTTTTTTCATGGTCAGCAATTTTATCCATCAATTCATTCAATATAATCCGTGAAGTTTTACTTTTTGGTTGTACTGAGTTCATGACGTTTTCACATTGTTTTCACGTACCTTACTATTCATATTTCTCCAGCTCCTCCAGCGCCCTGATTAGCACCGGTCTGGTGTTTTCTAAAGACCCAATTGGTTTGATAAAAACTTTGCAATTTGCCGTCCAGGTGTTTTGTAGTTTTTC
The DNA here is from genome assembly GCA_029718625.1 of Synaphobranchus kaupii. Lineage (NCBI taxonomy): Eukaryota > Metazoa > Chordata > Actinopteri > Anguilliformes > Synaphobranchidae > Synaphobranchus > Synaphobranchus kaupii. The sequence goes on from CM056377.1 coordinate 127,249,407, forward strand.
CCCTTTCTTTAATTGACACGCTTTCCAAGCGATGGTGGCGTTTACTTTGGTGAGATTTTCATTGATGAACACGTTGGATCCTTTCAGATTTTTGCCCTGTTTCAGTAGAGCAACTTTGTATTTCCTACTTATGAATCTCAGCACCACGGCACGGGTTTCGTTTTCCCTACCTTCATTAGTTTTTCTCTTGGGCAGCAGATAACAAGAATCCACATTTGTAAGATCCATATCGATTTTTTTGGAATCAAGAAAGTTCCACACTTGTATTTCCACTGATTGAATGTCTGCCTCGTCTGGCTCCTCGTTGGACCTCGTCGCCTTGGCATAGTTCCTTGGTTTGATTCTGAGCCCTGTGATGATCACATCATTAAGTTTCCCATGTTGTTCTAGCTCCTCCACTCTGTATGTTAGAGTCTTTATTTGTTGGTCTTTCTTGACATTTTCATCTTTAAGTTCTTTTAACTCCTGCCTTATGTCTTTGAGTTGAATCTTGATATCTTCCAGGCTTTCCATAATTGTTGTTGCCAAGTCCGCTGGAATAGAGTGACTTGTTTTAGCTGACTTATCAGACTTATCTGGCTTGACCATTTTCTTGATTTTCTTGGTTTCAGTGATTTTTAAACAATTAATATGGCATTTGCTATATTTGCATTTGTTATGTTGATTTATTGTTTCGTCGAGTTTATCATTCCATTCTTTCTCTCCCCCAGTTCCCGTTGCAGTTGTAGCCTTGAGCTGTTGCCTTGAGCTGTTGCTCCTTCAGCAACCATATGGCTTGGTGTTTGTGTGTAACATTATGGCACCCTAAGACTCAATATTGTACAAATGTTGTTTTTGGTGTGAAGTGACTATGTTTATAAAAGCATTTAATACACAAAAAGACACTGTCAATATTGTTTACATGTTGTTGTTGTGTTCGGTTCTAAGTTTTTGAGGCTTGAAACACTAGATACGGAGACAGTGAGTTGTTAGAAGAGTATCAAAACCAGGAATAGTGTGCCCTATACTGACACGAAACGCATAACAACAAATGTGCATAGGGGACAACATGCATTACCTTGGTACAATTAAACAGAAGTGTTTCATTCTTTTGTTGTTTAAAACAGAGCGAGCATATCTTGTTGTTGCTGAATTAAAGTACTCATTACTCACAAACCATGCAAATAATGGAACTTTTGTACAGTATTTTCTTCAGACTGTCTACCATTGAAAGACATAAGGGTAAAAGATCATTTGTGTTTTACACAAGCAAATGAGCAGTAGTTTCAAAACACTTTAAAGTTTGTTTCAAGATCAGCTCAATTGAAAAGCACTTTGTTGCTAACCTGTTTGGGGTTTTCAAGACTAAGTGTATAATTGCTAAGCAGCCACAAGGCGTCTTAAAAAAGTTTCAAACGAGCAACAAAACACACTCTAAAACCTTTTTTTTTGTACCTCGAGGGCGGACACTATTACGGTATCAAATCATTGACAGGTTTCTTAGGCAGTCAATATGTTTGTACATTTTGTTACACTCCATACACATCGAAACATAGCCACTCCTGTTTACATTATTGTAACGTCTGTTTTGGCGCAGAATGTTTTACACATCGTTCATCAACGATAAGGTGTAAGGATTGTAAGCGACTCTGTCGGTCTAGGTTTTGTTATAACGAGCATAAAGTTTTGAAACTGCAGGAGTCTAGCGGTAAAATGCTCAGCTCGTGTGATACTAGAAAGTTCTGTGACAAATGTGCGCGAACATATGCGTAAGTAGCAAAGCATCTAAAGCACACAAATGTAGTCTAAAGCTCTGCAAAGCCTGCAAGGCTGTATTGACCCCTGAAGTTGAGCGTACGTTGGGGTGTTCAGTTTTCACAGTTTAAGCAATCCGCCAAGGTGGAAAAGCAGGCTTTTAAAGGGAATGGGATATGACATTTTGATTGGTTTATTGCATGTCAGGCCCAAGACACACCTATAATTAATGAAGCGACTAGGTTCAGCCCAGTTGCGCCATGCGCCGTGCTTAGCGCCAAAAAAACACGCCGTTAAAATAGCAAAAGTGGACTTGGACACGCCCTAAATGGACTTAGCGCCATGCGCTTAGACTAAGCACCAAGATAGGGCCCTCAATGTTTTTGTTCTGTGATGTGCTGATTGGTGTTTTCGCATGTTTGTGTTTCTCCTTAAAAGAAATGCTTTATTTTGAAAAAATTGTGACCAATAAAACCAATAAAAAACCAATAAAGATCTCAAAGCATTTAAGGCATATTTTTGCTTTCAATAAAATATTTTTTTGATTGCAGTGTCAAAAGGTTTAATAATAATTATAATAATAAGCTTTATTTGTATAGCACCTTTCATACAAAGAATGCAGCCCAAAGTGCTTCACAACAATAAAAAACAAAACAAAATACAGAACAGAGCAATAAAAGAAAAATAGACATAAAAACAGGGAGAGTGCCATAGTTCTTGCTACTTGCTCTCTGCTGTGCACAGTACATATGAGACAAGCATATTATGTGCTCTTTAGCCCCTTAGCCTCTCTATGGGTGGCTTAGCCTCTCTATGGGTGGTCCTTTTTTTTATTTTACTTGTGCCTCTCAGCAACCGCTAGAGGACTTTAGCCTCTCCTGAAAGGTCTTGTGCCTCTCAGCCACCGCTAGAGGACTTTAGCCTCTCCTGAAAGGTCTTGTGCCTCTCAGCCACCGCTAGAGGACTTTAGCCTCTCCTGAAAGGTCTTGTGCCTCTCAGCAACCGCTAGAGGACTTTAGCCTCTCCTGAAAGGTCTTGTGCCTCTCAGCCACCGCTAGAGGACTTTAGCCTCTCCTGAAAGGTCTTGTGCCTCTCAGCAACCGCTAGAGGACTTTAGCCTCTCCTGAAAGGTCTTGTGCCTCTCAGCAACCGCTAGAGGACTTTAGCCTCTCCTGAAAGGTCTTGTGCCTCTCAGCAACCGCTAGAGGACTTTAACCTCTCCTGAAAGGTCTTGTGCCTCTCAGCAACCGCTAGAGGACTTTAGCCTCTCCTGAAAGGTCTTGTGCCTCTCAGCCACCGCTAGAGGACTTTAGCCTCTCCTGAAAGGTCTTGTGCCTCTCAGCCACCGCTAGAGGACTTTAGCCTCTCCTGAAAGGTCTTGTGCCTCTCAGCAACCGCTAGAGGACTTTAGCCTCTCCTGAAAGGTCTTGTGCCTCTCAGCAACCGCTAGAGGACTTTAGCCTCTCCTGAAAGGTCTTGTGCCTCTCAGCAACCGCTAGAGGACTTTAGCCTCTCCTGAAAGGTCTTGTGCCTCTCAGCAACCGCTAGAGGACTTTAGCCTCTCCTGAAAGGTCTTGTGCCTCTCAGCAACCGCTAGAGGACTTTAGCCTCTCCTGAAAGGTCTTGTGCCTCTCAGCAACCGCTAGAGGACTTTAGCCTCTCCTGAAAGGTCTTGTGCCTCTCAGCAACCGCTAGAGGACTTTAGCCTCTCCTGAAAGGTCTTGTGCCTCTCAGCCACCGCTAGAGGACTTTAGCCTCTCCTGAAAGGTCTTGTGCCTCTCAGCAACCGCTAGAGGACTTTAGCCTCTCCTGAAAGGTCTTGTGCCTCTCAGCAACCGCTAGAGGACTTTAGCCTCTCCTGAAAGGTCTTGTGCCTCTCAGCAACCGCTAGAGGACTTTAGCCTCTCCTGAAAGGTCTTGTGCCTCTCAGCAACCGCTAGAGGACTTTAGCCTCTCCTGAAAGGTCTTGTGCCTCTCAGCAACCGCTAGAGGACTTTAGCCTCTCCTGAAAGATCTTGTGCCTCTCAGCCACCGCTAGAGGACTTTAGCCTCTCCTGAAAGGTCTTGTGCCTCTCAGCAACCGCTAGAGGACTTTTTGCCTTTTCCTTGAGGTCTTTTGCCCCTCTTAATAGAGGACTTCGCCTTGGCTACGCCAAAAGGTCTTCCTGCCACCCGTATAGAGGTCTTTTGCCCTGCTTTATAGAGGACTTCAAGTGCTCAGCAGACAACAAGCAGCAACTGAACATAATGTAAAATAAGATGGTAGATAAAACCCACTTGATAATAATAGCAATAAAAGAAAAATAGACATAAAATGAACATAAAAACCCAAGTAAAAACAGAAAAATAGAAATAAGTAAATAAAATAACTAGTACATGGTAATAGATAATAAAAACACTATCAGTAGCCTAAAAGTAAGAACATTAAGGCAGAGCAAGCTAACTGAAGGCAAGTTTAAATAAGTTTCTTAAAAATGTTAAGAGTTTCTGCCTCTTTGATATTGCCTGGTAGGGCGTTCCAAAGCCGAGGGGCATAAAAGCTAAAAGCCGCCTCACCGCTTCACTTACGGTTTACTTTGGGAATCACTAAGAGAGAAGCAGTGGAGGATCTAAGGGTTCTACTAGGCACATGTTCCTGAACGCAGTCACCTAAATATGTTGGTGCTGAACCTTTTATCGTTTTAAAAACCAGAAGAAGAACCTTAAAATCTATTCTAAAATGCACAGGTAGCGAGGGTAGTGTAAGGTGTGTGGGGGTAATGTGGTCTCTCTTTTTTGTGCGAGTTTGCTTGCATAATTAATAAAGACACAAATGTAACTCCACAGAGCAGGAGATATTTCCTCAGTCTGAGCAGACCCACCTAGATATATACATACATCTATACATTACATATATACATTACTGCTCACAGAGAGAGAGAGAGAGAGAGAGAGAGAGAGAGAGAGAGAGAGAGAGGGAGAGAGAGAGAGAGGGATATATTACTGCTCACACTGACAGACAGAGAGGGATATATTACTGATCACAGAGAGAGAGAGAGGGATATATTACTGCTCACACTGACAGAGAGAGAGGGATATATTACTGCTCACACTGACAGAGAGAGGGATATATTACTGTTCACACTGACAGAGAGAGAGGGGATATATTACTGCTCACACTGACAGAGAGAGAGGGATATATTACTGCTCACACTGACAGAGAGAGAGAGGGATATATTACTGCTCACACTGACAGAGAGGGATATATTACTGCTCACACTGACAGAGAGAGGGATATATTACTGTTCACACTGACAGAGAGAGAGGGATATATTACTGTTCACACTGACAGAGAGAGAGGGATATATTACTGCTCACACTGACAGAGAGAGAGGGATATATTACTGCTCACACTGACAGAGAGAGGGATATATTACTGCTCACACTGACAGAGAGAGAGGGATATATTACTGCTCACACTGACAGAGAGAGGGATATATTACTGTTCACACTGACAGAGAGAGGGATATATTACTGCTCACACTGACAGAGAGAGAGAGGGATATATTACTGCTCACAGAGAGAGAGGGATATATTACTGCTCACACTGACAGAGAGAGAGAGCGATATATTACTGCTCACACTGACAGAGAGAGAGAGGGATATATTACTGCTCACACTGACAGAGAGAGAGGGATATATTACTGCTCACACTGACAGAGAGGGATATATTACTGCTCACACTGACAGAGAGAGAGAGGGATATATTACTGCTCGCACTGACAGAGAGAGAGGGATATATTACTGCTCACACTGACAGAGAGAGAGAGGGATATATTACTGCTCACACTGACAGAGAGAGAGGGATATATTACTGCTCGCACTGACAGAGAGAGAGGGATATATTACTGCTCACACTGACAGAGAGAGAGGGATATATTACTGCTCACTGACAGAGAGAGAGAGGGATATATTACTGCTCACACTGACAGAGAGAGAGGGATATATTACTGCTCGCACTGACAGAGAGAGGGATATATTACTGCTCACACTGACAGAGAGAGAGAGGGATATATTACTGCTCACACTGACAGAGAGAGAGAGGGATATATTACAGTTCACACTGACATAGAGAGAGGGATATATTACTGCTCACACTGACAGAGAGAGAGGGATATATTACTGCTCACACTGACAGAGAGGGATATATTACTGCTCACACTGAGAGAGACAGAGTTTTGATTTCCTGAAAACTGTGTGACAGAGAGAGAGGGAGCGATGTCCTGGTGCTGCCCAAAGCTGCTTGAGGTGTGGTGTTGGACTGAGGCCAGGCTGAGCAAAACAGTGAGTGTAGAGAGAAAGATGTGATCGGTCTGGTCATACCTGTTTCATACCTGGGGTTTGGTGATGGAGTAAAGCCAGAGTACAAAGAAACTAGGAACTGTACCAGCACAGAGCCTGCAGTCACTCACAACCTCCTACTTATGGATTCTATTATTACTGTTATTGTCAAGGATAAATATGGCATATTTCACTGTCTAATTTGCGCTGTGTGGAGAAATCCATTAAAGCGTGTTTGATTTGCAACAAATGACCATCACTCACTTTCCCCCCCAAATCTCATTTCCCCCACATTACTGGTAAAATTTGAATAGAAAAAATATTTGTATAATATTTGTATTTGCACTATCTGCAATTCTAAATATGGAATTCAATTTCAGGTACACTTCTAATTCCTTCCATGACACAGTAAGTGATGTGACTTCATATTCAATATATAATACATTATTGTTGGTAAATAACAAGGATATGCTTCATATGTGATATACATATGTCTTCCCTTGAGGGAGCGATCTTGTGACACAATTTGCTACGTGCAGCAAGCAAACTTAAAAGGTGCCCTGCAAGGGAGGATTGACGAGAAACAAACAAAAACGGAACCGAACCGCCCTGGCAACATTTCGGAAGTGCAACACCATAGAGTTGAAATGTGACCGCCACATAGTTCTGTGGTGACCGCCCACTTTTTCCTTGTGGAGCATTGCATTGTGGGATTCCCTTCTTGCTGGAAGCTTGCATTCTATACCCTTGGTGGAAGGGAGGATAAACGAGGGAGCGAGGGAATATAATTACTCCCTCCCCTTTCTTAAATTGGATCCGAATCACACTTGGGGCCCTATCTTGGCGATCTTGGCGCTTAGTCTAAGCGCATGGCGCTAAGTCCATTTAGGGCGTGTCCAAGTCCACTTTTGCTATTTTAACGGCGTGTTTTTTTGGCGCTAAGCACGGCGCGTGGTGCAACTGGGCTGAACCTAGTCGCTTCATTAATTATAGGTGTGTCTTGGGCGTGACATTCAATAAACCAATCAAAATGTCATATCCCATTCCCTTTAAAAGCCTGCTTTTCCACCTTGGCGGATTGCTTATGATGGCGAAACAGACATGCTCGTGCGTGTTTAGTGTGATCAAGGAATAGGCTAAATGGAGTATGATCAATATTATTCGGACTAACCTTTAGCCTACGAGTTCCCGGTAATTCCAGACAGGGCTGTTATTTTACAAAATATGTGCGGTTAAATTTCGTTAAAAGGACCTGCAACAGCTGAGAATAAGCTATCAATGGCTTCAGTCTCACCTTAGAAAACGCCAAATTAGCCTGCTTGTTCAGCGAATTTCGTTTGATTATGCAATGAAAGTGTCAAACATCAATTCCAAGAGGCTGTTCTCATGGAGTTCTCGAAGTTCAAGCTTCATCCAAAGTTCATTAGGCTACCTGCATAGTAGGCTAATATTGATTAATAACATACATACCGTTATTTTGCCTTAATGATGACACTAAATAGCCATACAATAAAGCTGTCAGGTTCGCAACCCATAAGTTCACGCATATTTCCCCTTGTTTAATAATGTCCTGTTTATGGAAATGTGACCAACCTGTTTTACTCGTAGCGTAATCCTTTAAAACAACCCACTTTCCCAGGAAGACCGTTAAACGTGCAGAGAATGGCATTAAAATTAATTGAGAATTAATTTTGTAACGTGCTGCAAATTTGTTTTAGTTTCTAATTAGACGCTTAGTTCTCTTTAAAATCGTTTTGTTCAGTTAAGGAATAACGGGTGAAATCAGCTGGGTTTTAAACGGTGAGAGTATGGAAACCTGGTCACTGTCATTTAAAAAAATATGAAGGACGAAGAATAGCTAAGGTTACAATTTAGTTAACATGGTGACATCTCCGTTTTTTAACCATAGGCTATCGAAAAAAACCTTATGCACAGCGAATTCGCTGTAGCCTAGGCTATTTGAAAAACAATAAATGCAATATTCACTGGACAAGGTTTTGAACTTTTTTCAGTCACAAACCATTCTATTTACTTACAGGCTGTATTCATAGATAAACAGAGCTGTATTGTAATGACATCTGAAGCGCATTTTCAGAACTTAAATGTCCGTCTATTGCCGTGCGCGAGTTTTCCATTGAATGACAATTCACGCATTAGGTGCAAAGACAATTTGCGCATTAGGCTTGATAGCTATAGGTGTTATCAGCTCCTTTTTAATGGATAGCCATTGTCCCGTACCATCGCACATCGCCTGGATGTTGATGGAGTGGGCTGAGAGCAATGTAATGTGGCATTGTTTCCCTTCGCTGAGGGAAAGGTATGTGGACCTATGGAACCTTTTATTATTATGCATTTTTGATATAGCCTACACAATAATAATATTTCACATTGTGATCTAGATATTTTAGTCATGCCTGTGCACGCCCCTGTGTGTAACAGACAGGAGGGTATGCGCGTTGTGCACACGCCTATGTAGACGCACTTATATGCGCTGTTAAAATAGCATGTAAACAACTGCGACATGACTTTAGACCAGGTTTGTGGTGGTTCTAGCGCAAGCGCTTTCTGCTGGCTCAAGATAGCAATACGCCAAAAAGAATCCTGGCCACTCCTCATCTTAAGACCAACACGCCCAGTTCACTAATGATGGCGCAAGAGTTACGCCGTCAAACATGCTAGTTTGACGGCGTAAGCCTTAGGCGTTATTATGGACCTAGCGCCGGGTGTAAGATAGCAAAGACACTTGCGTTTGCGTTAGCGCCGCTTTGCGCCGGGTGTAAGATAGGGCCCTTGGTGTGGTTGCCATATTTCATCCTGCCATTTTGGAGATTTCCCCCTTGAAGCAAGGGAAGGGAACGACAGGAAGAAAGGATAAATTTTATTGGACCGTTGTTGCTCTATATTTTAGATGGCAGGCCCCATCTGGGTATTATTTTGCGCATCAGTGCTTTTCCCACACTCGCCACATCTGCTTTTCTGCACGGAAAACATTTTACCCATTTAGAAAACATGCCTATTATCACCAGTATTAGTAACCCTGGCAGGGGGTTAACTCCATAAAATCCATCATCAGGTCAAAGGGGCCTGCGGGCTTTGGATTCCAGTGTCTGGCTCTCCCAACCAATAAATGTAGTTGTAGCACTTTTCTTCCGATCGGGCAGCAGACCAGCCACTAATGCGTATGCCTGGTCTCCCGACACCGTTCCTTTGAGCGGGTCCCTGGGGATCCGGGAATGCCACAAGGGGAACAACAGTTTTCCATGCTGGTAGTGTAGCTGGGGATACAGGGAAGTGGGGGTTGGGTCCGCTGTCGCAGTAGTTGGTGCGGTCAGGCGTTGGTAGGGGGGTGGCAGGCACTGTTCTTTTAAATCTCATTCAGTCATTTCCAAAATTAGAGTATGCATTTGATTCATTTGAAGTGTTAGTTATGAACACTCAGCCAGCAGTGGTTGGTAGAAACTGCCTCTTCTCAGCAGCCCCGGTTCTAGACTGCTGTGATTGGGGGGGCAGACAGAAATTTAGGGGGGGAACCTTTTTATTTAAGGCACTGTGTGTGCCATACAGTTCCCAGGCTTTTTCCCCTCGTTTGCATATATTTGTGTGTGTGTGTGTGTGTGTGTGTGTGTGTGTGTGTGTGTGTGTGTGTGTGTGTGTGTGTGTGTGTGTGTGTGTGTGTGTGTGTGTGTGTGTGTGTGTATCTAGATGGGAGCAAGGCCTATGATATTATATACTTAGACTTCCAAATGCATTTCAGAGTGGGTTCGGAACTGGTTACGGGATAGAACACAAAGGGTAGTAGTAGGAGGGATCTTATCTGAGCAGGGTAAAGTGGGAAGTGGAGTTCCACAGGGTTCGGTTCTGGGTCCACTGCTCTTCCTCATTTAAATAAATGAACTAGATGCGGATATTGAAAGTACATTAGTTAAATTTGCGGATGATACAAAACTGGGCGGTTTAGCTAACTGTCTGGAAGCTACTAAGGTAATCCAAGAAGATTTAAACAAATTCCAGAAGTGGGCAGAAACCTGGCAAATGAAATTCAATATAACTATATGTAAAGTTCTACATGTGGGGAATAAAAACATAGGGCAGGATTACTTTATGCGGGGTACAAAACTAGAATGTGCACATGCAGAAAAAGACTTGGGAGTAATAGTCGATCAAAGCCTATCAGGGTCTGGTCAATGTGCTGTAGCGCTAAAAAAAAGCTAACAGGATGCTGGGATACATAGCCAGGAGTATTGAGTATAAATCTAAGGAGATCATACTCACACTGTACAATGCCCTTGTCAGACCACACTTAGAGTACTGTCTGCAGTTCTGGGGACCTTACTACAAGAAAGATATAGAGGCGCTGGAAAAGGTCCAAAGAAGGGCAACCAGATTGATCCCGGGTATAAAAGATAAGTTTTATGAGGAAAGGCTTGAAATGCTAGGACTTTTCAAGCTTAGTAAAAGGAGACTTAGGGGGGATTTCATTGAGGCGTTTAAATTTATTAAAGGGATCAACAAAGTGAACTACAGGAAATTATTCAAGTTGAGCTCGGTTAGCAGAACGAGGGGGCATAAATGGAAACTGGCAAAGAATACATTTCTCACAGACACTAGGAAATATTTTTTCACACAGAGAGTGGTCAATACGTGGAATAGCTTGCCTGAACATGTGGTGGAGGCAGAAACACTGGGGGTGTTCAAGGCCCGGCTTGATTCAGTGTTAGACACTATTAGTACAGTTTAGAGGTAAGAATAGACAAGCATTGTTGGGCTGAATGGCCTGTTCTCGTCTTTCCTTGTTATGTTATGTTATGTTATGTTATGTTATGTGTGTAGGGGTGTTCAGAGAGGCCACTATTTGTATTTCTTGAGGCCTAATTATGCGTGTTTGTATTCAGATAAAAATTAAGTTAGCACAGTTTGCAGCTCTGCAACAAAAAAAGAAGGAAACTTGGCAGACAATACTGTTTTTTGGCACTGACATTCCTATTGTTGGAATATGAAATCATTTAACTCACTTTTCTATAATAGCCTAACATAATATTTAAAGTATAACAACAGTCTTACATGTTATGCAAAAGTAGAAGGCTAACAGCAGAGCTAACTATTGTATACCACCCTGGCAAATGACAGCTGCTTTATGCAAATAAAATGGGGTAAGCTCCACAAAATTAATTATGTTGTACCAAAGTGAAATAAGGTTATCCCTTTAAATAAAAGCTGAGTGTGCTCTTTAGCTAAATCAAGAAAAAAAAGTCTTTGTCCCAAACATGGAGCTTACAGTTGCCTACATCACCCATTCAGTGATTAAGCTGAACTACCACTACACCGAATCTCAGGACTGTTTTCAAGAAATAAAGCAGCAAGCACTTTTACAAACAAAGGTAATGTCAAAAAAAGAAAAAGATTTGTAGGCTATGGTTTCTCTTAAAACTGTTGGAGATTTCTAACAATATGGTTAAAAGAAAAAAGAAGGCCTAGCTATTCCCACTGCAAAACACAAAGTAATTGCCTCAAAGCATGAGTCTTCTGTTTGTTTTCATAAAAGCCCTAACAAACTCATCCAAATCAATACTCTTGGTTATTCATTTTTCATGTGCCAGAATCACCAAATTCCTTTTTCTCTCATGCAGCATTGTGCGGCGGAAGGGTGTTAGGACACGTGTCAGAGTGGAGAAAGAACTCTCACATGATGCTGAGGATACTCCAATCACCAGTGCAGTTGCATACACTGCATGTAGCTCTGGAAAGGCTTCCTTATAGCCCTGTATATGTCGACACACTGTTGACAGGTCCGCGTCAGTGGAGAACTTCTTGAGCAACATGGACTTTGCCACATCAATTTCATTTTTCAGACTATTGGTTGTTGCATCAGTACCGGCAAGTAGCTGCAGCGGTTTCAATAGGGCCAACTCTAGAAAAGATGTAGACTGGGGAACAAGACAGCTTACTGCCCTCATCAGGTCAATATTTCTCCTCGAAAACCTGTCCTCAATCTCTGCAATAGCTCTGTCCAAGATGTTTAGGAGGGCTCTTCTCAAAGACTGGCTGGGAGTGTTGGAGGAATCGGACTCAGTGTGACCAACGGTGGAGAGAACAAAACTGTCTATGAGCTGTTTGCTCATTGTTCTCCTTCTTTTTGTAGCAGTGGGGCTGTCTAATATCTCGAAATTATCCCATGAATCATCTTCTCGGATATCTTTTAAAGCTTGCAGTGAGGCACTGATAACCTCCCCAGCACTGCAAAGATACACAGCCTTAGCCTGCAGAATAGAATTTGCTGGCTTCAAGACACCAAAAATTTTGATGAGGAATTTACCAATTTCAAAAAAATGATGCTTCCTGAGTTGTACTAGGAGCCCTGATGCCTCTGTGCATAAAGCCATTGCTGCCACACTCTTCAGAAATCGCTGACAAAATGTTCAAGATGGCATCCTCATTGTCTACCAGACATTTTGTTACATCATAATGACTGGTCCACCGTATCTCGAGTAACCTTTTAAGAGAGGGTGCATTATAGTTCTGGGCTACATAATGATGGCGAACGAAGGAATGTAGTGAGCCGGAGAGTTCAAAGAATGTTTTGGCTCATGGCTCTTCCTGAATGGCATGCACCACTGCTAGGTGCAGCTGATGGTTGTAGCAATGTACATAAGGAATGAGCCTGCCAAGCTTCTGTTGCAACAATGCTTGAACCCCACCCCTGATCCCACTCATGACTGATGCGCCATCATAACATTGGCTGATTATATTATCAGCACTGTAACCTTCACTGGACAGGTGTTTGAGCATTTCTGTTGTTATATATTCTGAATCCAACCCACTCAAGTCCAGTAAACCAATCAAATGCTCCTCAGGAACCGAATTACAGACAAACCGAATCACAAGTGAAAGATTCTCAACATTGCACCTGTCTCTGGTTCCATCACATTTGATGCAGAACCCTACTGTATCTGCATTATCATATTTTATTTTCACCTCATGCAACACCATACTGGCTAGAGTGTTAATTATCTCATTTTGAATGCCTTTTGATGTGTACTTTGCATTCTGAGGGATGTTTTTTGCTATTTCAGCAAGTTTGGAATCCTTAGCCAGAGTGTACTCAAACAATTTCAGGAACAGCCCAGCAGAGATATCACTGTCATCGTTTATTTTGGACTGACTTTCAGTGCTTCCACGAAAAGCAAGTTCGTTCACAGCCAGAAACTGCACCACTTCCCCTATGCTTCTGATGTAGTATCGGTTTTTCTCAACCTGTGTTTTTCCCAAAAGACATGATATAGTGTCACCAGTTTCCACTCTCGTGTTCAGTTCTGTCCATGATCGTGCAGCATTCAAATGGCTATGGCTAGATGCATGCCTGTATAATCCCCTGTCCTTTTCTAATGCCGTTTTCCAGTTAATAAACCCCGTCTTGGTAAAAACTAGATCTCTGTCATTTGTGCTTGAAAACTTGCGACAGGGGAAGCAGAAACATGCATCTAGTTTCACTGAATATTCTAGCCATGATCGTGACTGATACCAGCTTGGGTTGAAAGAACGAGCCTTTTTGCCAAACTCCCGTTTGGGAAATACTTTTAGAACTGGCTGAGATGGTGTGTTATCATTTAAATCGTGGCCGAGATCCACGGAAGCACCCCCGACTGCCTTTTCTTCCGAACTGGGACCGGGTACAGGATCCGATACTGAGCATGAAGATTCTGAACTACCGGTATGTACAACTAGAGCTGCATTTGTGTTAACATTACTGTGCTTTGGTTTAGTAATCAAAAATCGATGCATAATGATTTAGGCTAATACCGTATAAGCAAGTAGGGTAACTGTCACCAAAAGGAAAGAAGAACCGTGGAGCACAGAGAATAAGAAAAGAAAGAAAAACACATTAACGACCTAACCGTCAGTTAGCTTTAGCTATAACGGTGACAATTAGCTAGCTAACAGTTAACGTTAGCTAGTCTAACGTAAACTAGTACTGTAGCTAGCTAGCTAACGTTCTGTAAAACCACCACCACTAAGCCCCTCAGACAGTAATAACACTAAACCACTAAAATCAAACAAGACAAGACTCAAAATACACAGGCTTAATTATAAACTTTTAAACAGAATAACTTTTAGACCTATATTATTTTTATTTATTTTTTCTGTGGGCAAACGTTAACCTCTTCAAGTGACTGACAAACACCGACAAATGTAGAGAGTGACAGCAGATCGGTCCGTCTCCCAGTTTTAACCTGCCAAACCAACCAATCAGAATTACATTGCCAAGTTGTTGTTTTTGATATTTTGAATAGAACATTATGATTGGCTAAGTCTCCTGAACTGAGAAAGAATGTAAAATATCGGTTAAAAAAAAATAATAATAACTTGGATTTTTTCTAGGGATCGATCAAAGCAATTGATTAATTTAAGTCAATGGTCAAAGTTTTGGGGGGGCACAGCAAAAATTTGGGGGGGCACGGCCCCCTCTGGCCCCACCCCTAGATCTGGCCCTGCTTCTCAGCCTATTTTACTTGTGACTGTCTATAGACCTCCTGGCCCATATTCTGGCTTTATTCATGAATTTGCAGATTTTCTCTCTCATTTAGCTGTAAGTCATGACAAAGTGTTAATATTGGGTGATTTTAATCTGCATTTTGAAAATACAGATGATCCTTTTACCTCAGCATTTATGGCCATTTTGGAACCAATTAGTTTCATTCAAAATGTTGTCGGCCCCACACATTATCGTAGTCATACTTTAGACCTGGTCTTAAGTTTTGGTATTGATATTGTTAATGTTAAAATTCACTCACATAATCCTATTCTGTTTGACCATTTCCTCATTACTCTGCAGTTAAAATTAGCCCATTCTGTAGCATCTGAACTCAGAACGTATACAGGTCGCACTATCACTACCTCCACAACTAGAAACTTTATTCATGTGCTACCTGATTACTTTGATTTAGACACTTCATCCAGCTCCATGTCAACCAATGATCTGACAGAGAAATTAGCTACTGCTCTATGCAAAACCCTTGAAGTAGTTGCTCCGTTAAAAAGCAAAAAAGTAACTGAGAAGAGGCTTGCCCCTTGGTACACCGACCACACGCGGGCTCTTAAACAAAAGTCTCGCCAGCTTGAACGCAAATGGCGTTCCACTAAACTGCAGGTTTTCCACTTGGCCTGGAAAGAGAGTCTTAGTACCTATAAGCATGCTCTCTCCAATGCTAGGTCCTCTTACTTTTCAAAGCTTATACAAGAAAATAAGACCAATCCCCGATTTCTATTCAGAACAGTTGCTGAACTCACTAATAATCATGCAGCAACTAACCCTCAAATTCCAGTCTCATGTAGTAGTAATGATTTTTTGAATTTCTTTAGTTGTAAAATAATTGGAATTAGGAAAAAGATCACAAGTTAGTATTCATGGTTTTGACGATATAGAACTGCCTCCTAGACACACTGAACGTCTTGAATCGTTTACTCCCATACTTGAGAGCGAACTAATTAAGTTAGTTTCTTCTTATAAATCGACATAGACATAAAATGAACATAAAAACCCAAGTAAAAACAGAAAAATTGAAATAAGTAAATAAAAGAACTAGTACATGGTAATAGATAATAAAAACACTATCAGTAGCCTAAAAGTAAGAACATTAAGGCAGAGCAAGCTAACTGAAGGCAAGTTTAAATAAGTTTCTTAAAAATGTTAAGAGTTTCTGCCTCTTTGATATTGCCTGGTAGGGCGTTCCAAAGCCTAGGTGCATAAAAGCTAAGAGCCGCCTCACCGCTTCACTTACGGTTTACTTTGGGAATCACTAAGAGAGAAGCAGTGGAGGATCTAAGGGTTCTACTAGGCACATGTTCCTGAACGCAGTCACCTAAGTATGTTGGTGCTGAACCTTTTATCGTTTTAAAAACCAGAAGAAGAACTTTAAAATATATTCTAAAACGCACAGGTAGCGAGGGTAGTGTAAGGTGTGTGGGGGTAATGTGGTCTCTCTTTTTTGTGCGAGTTTGCTTGCATAATTAATAAAGACACAAATGTAACTCCACAGAGCAGGAGATATTTCCTCAGTCTGAGCAGACCCACCTAGATATATACATACATCTACACATTACATATATACATTACTGCTCACACAGAGAGAGAGAGAGAGAGGGATATATTACTGCTCACACAGACAGAGAGAGGGATATATTACTGCTCACACTGACAGAGAGAGAGGGATATATTACTGCTCACACAGACAGAGAGAGAAGGATATATTACTGCTCACACTGACGTAGAGAGAGGGATATATTACTGCTCACAGAGAGAGAGAGAGAGGGATATATTACTGCTCACAGAGAGAGAGAGAGAGAGAGAGAGGGAGGGATATATTACTGCTCACACTGACAGAGAGAGAGGGATATATTACTGCTCACACTGACAGAGAGAGAGGGATATATTACTGCTCACAGA
>CM056377.1:127268401-127363401 GCA_029718625.1 Synaphobranchus kaupii
CACACTGACAGAGAGAGAGGGATATATTACTGATCACACTGACAGAGAGAGAGGAATATATTACTGCTCACTGACAGAGAGAGAGGGATATATTACTGCTCACACTGACAGAGAGAGAGGGATATATTACTGCTCACACTGACAGAGAGAGAGGGATATATTACTGCTCACGCTGACAGAGAGAGAGGGATATATTACTGCTCACACTGACAGAGAGAGAGGGATATATTACTGCTCACACTGACAGAGAGAGAGGGATATATTACTGCTCAAACTGACAGAGAGAGAGAGGGATATATTACTGCTCACACTGACAGAGAGAGAGGGATATATTACTGCTCACGCTGACAGAGAGAGAGGGATATATTACTGCTCACGCTGACAGAGAGAGAGGGATATATTACTGCTCACACTGACAGAGAGAGAGGGATATATTACTGCTCACACTGACAGAGAGAGAGGGATATATTACTGCTCACGCTGACAGAGAGAGAGGGATATATTACTGCTCACACTGACAGAGAGAGAGGGATATATTACTGCTCACACTGACAGAGAGAGAGAGGGATATATTACTGCTCACACTGACAGAGAGAGAGGGATATATTACTGCTCACACTGACAGAGAGAGAGGGATATATTACTGCTCACACTGACAGAGAGAGAGAGGGATATATTACTGCTCACACTGACAGAGAGAGAGGGATATATTACTGCTCACACTGACAGAGAGACAGAGAGAGAGATATTACTGCTCACACTGACAGAGAGAGAGGGATATATTACTGATCACACTGACAGAGAGAGAGGGATATATTACTGAGCACACTGACAGAGAGAGAGGGATATATTACTGCTCACTGACAGAGAGAGAGAGGCATATATTACTGATCACACTGACAGAGAGAGAGGGATATATTACTGCTCACACTGACAGAGAGAGAGGGATATATTACTGCTCACACTGACAGAGAGAGAGGGGGATATATTACTGCTCACACTGACAGAGAGAGAGAGGGATATATTACTGCTCACACTGACAGAGAGAGAGGGATATATTACTGATCACACTGACAGAGAGAGAGGGATATATTACTGCTCACACTGGCAGAGAGAGAGGGATATATTACTGCTCACACTGACAGAGAGAGAGGGATATATTACTGCTCACACTGACAGAGAGAGAGGGATATATTACTGCTCACACTGACAGAGAGAGAGAGGGATATATTACTGCTCACACTGACAGAGAGAGAGGGATATATTACTGCTCACAGAGAGAGAGAGAGAGAGAGGGATATATTACTGCTCACACTGACAGAGAGAGAGGGATATATTACTGCTCACAGAGAGAGAGAGAGGGATATATTACTGCTCACACTGACAGAGAGAGAGAGGGATATATTACTGTTCACACTGACAGAGAGAGAGGGATATATTACTGTTCACACTGACAGAGAGAGAGGGATATATTACTGCTCACACTGACAGAGAGAGAGGGGGATATATTACTGCTCACACTGACAGAGAGAGAGAGGGATATATTACTGCTCACACTGACAGAGAGAGAGAGGGATATATTACTGCTCACACTGACAGAGAGAGGGATATATTACTGCTCACATTGACAGAGAGAGAGGGATATATTACTGATCACACTGACAGAGAGAGAGGGATATATTACTGCTCACACTGACAGAGAGAGAGAGGGATATATTACTGCTCACACTGACAGAGAGAGAGGGATATATTACTGCTCACAGAGAGAGAGAGAGAGAGAGAGGGATATATTACTGCTCACACTGACAGAGAGAGAGGGATATATTACTGCTCACAGAGAGAGAGAGAGAGAGAGAGAGGGATATATTACTGCTCACACTGACAGAGAGAGAGAGGGATATATTACTGTTCACACTGACAGAGAGAGAGGGATATATTACTGCTCACACTGACAGAGAGAGAGGGATATATTACTGCTCACACTGACAGAGAGAGAGGGATATATTACTGCTCACACTGACAGAGAGAGAGGGATATATTACTGCTCACACTGACAGAGAGAGAGAGGGATATATTACTGCTCACACTGACAGAGAGAGAGGGATATATTACTGATCACACTGACAGAGAGAGAGGGATATATTACTGCTCACACTGACAGAGAGAGAGAGGCATATATTACTGATCACACTGACAGAGAGAGAGGGATATATTACTGCTCACACTGACAGAGAGAGAGGGATATATTACTGCTCACACTGACAGAGAGAGAGGGATATATTACTGCTCACACTGACAGAGAGAGAGAGGGATATATTACTGCTCACACTGACAGAGAGAGAGAGGGATATATTACTGCTCACACTGACAGAGAGAGAGGGATATATTACTGATCACACTGACAGAGAGAGAGGGATATATTACTGCTCACACTGACAGAGAGAGAGGGATATATTACTGCTCACACTGACAGAGAGAGGATATATTACTGCTCACACTGACAGAGAGAGAGAGGGATATATTACTGCTCACACTGACAGAGAGAGAGGGATATATTACTGATCACACTGACAGAGAGAGAGGGATATATTACTGATCACACTGACAGAGAGAGAGGGATATATTACTGCTCACACTGACAGAGAGAGAGGGATATATTACTGCTCACACTGACAGAGAGAGAGGGGGATATATTACTGCTCACACTGACAGAGAGAGAGGGATATATTACTGCTCACACTGACAGAGAGAGAGGGATATATTACTGCTCACACTGACAGAGAGAGGGGGATATATTACTGCTCACACTGACAGAGAGAGGGATATATTACTGCTCACACTGACAGAGAGAGAGAGGGATATATTACTGCTCACACTGACAGAGAGAGGGATATATTACTGCTCACACTGACAGAGAGAGAGGGATATATTACTGATCACACTGACAGAGAGAGAGGGATATATTACTGATCACACTGACAGAGAGAGAGGGATATATCACTGCTCACACTGACAGAGAGAGGGATATATTACTGCTCACACTGACAGAGAGAGAGGGATATATTACTGCTCACAGAGAGAGAGAGAGGGATATATTACTGCTCACACTGACCGAGAGAGAGGGATATATTACTGCTCACAGAGAGTGAGAGAGGGATATATTACTGCTCACACTGACAGAGAGAGAGATATATTACTGCTCACACTGACAGAGAGAGAGGGATATATTACTGCTCACACTGACAGAGAGGGATATATTACTGCTCACACTGACAGAGAGAGAGGGATATATTACTGCTCACACTGACAGAGAGGGATATATTACTGCTCACACTGACAGAGAGAGAGAGGGATATATTACTGCTCACATTGACAGAGAGAGAGGGATATATTACTGCTCACACTGACAGAGAGAGAGGGATATATTACTGTTCACACTGACAGAGAGAGAGGGATATATTACTGCTCACACTGACAGAGAGAGAGGGATATATTACTGCTCACACTGACAGAGAGAGAGGGATATATTACTGCTCACACTGACAGAGAGGGATATATTACTGCTCACATTGACAGAGAGAGAGGGATATATTACTGTTCACACTGACAGAGAGAGAGGGATATATTACTGCTCACACTGACAGAGAGAGAGGGATATATTACTGCTCACACTGACAGAGAGAGAGATATATTACTGCTCACACTGACAGAGAGAGAGGGATATATTACTGCTCACACTGACAGAGAGGGATATATTACTGCTCACACTGACAGAGAGAGAGAGAGGGATATATTACTGCTCACACTGACAGAGAGGGATATATTACTGCTCACACTGACAGAGAGAGAGAGGGATATATTACTGCTCACATTGACAGAGAGAGAGGGATATATTACTGCTCACACTGACAGAGAGAGAGGGATATATTACTGTTCACACCGACAGAGAGAGAGGGATATATTACTGCTCACACTGACAGAGAGAGAGGGATATATTACTGCTCACACTGATAGAGAGAGAGGGATATATTACTGCTCACACTGACAGAGAGAGAGGGATATATTACTGCTCACACTGACAGAGAGAGAGGGATATATTACTGCTCACACTGACAGAGAGAGGGATATATTACTGCTCACACTGACAGAGAGAGAGGGATATATTACTGCTCACACTGACAGAGAGAGAGGGATATATTACTGCTCACGCTGACAGAGAGGGATATATTACTGCTCACATTGACAGAGAGAGAGGGATATATTACTGTTCACACTGACAGAGAGAGAGGGATATATTACTGCTCACACTGACAGAGAGAGAGGGATATATTACTGCTCACACTGACAGAGAGAGAGGGATATATTACTGCTCACACTGACAGAGAGAGAGAGGGATATATTACTGCTCACACTGACAGAGAGAGAGGGATATATTACTGATCACACTGACAGAGAGAGAGGGATATATTACTGCTCACAATGACAGAGAGAGAGAGGGATATATTACTGATCACACTGACAGAGAGAGAGAGGGATATATTACTGCTCACACTGACAGAGAGAGAGGGATATATTACTGATCACACTGACAGAGAGAGAGGGATATATTACTGCTCACACTGACAGAGAGAGAGGGATATATTACTGCTCACACTGACAGAGAGAGGCATATATTACTGCTCACACTGACAGAGAGCGAGGGATATATTACTGCTCACACTGAGAGAGACAGAGTTTTGATTTCCTGAAAACTGTGTGACAGAGGGATATTTTACTGCTCACACTGAGAGACAGAGTTTTGATTTCCTGAAAACTGTGTGACAGAGAGAGAGGGAGCGATGTCCTGGTGCTGCCCAAAGCTGCTTGAGGTGTGGTGTTGGACTCAGGCCAGGCTGAGCAAAACAGTGAGTGTAGAGAGAAAGATGTGATCTGTCTGGTCATACCTGTTTCATACCTGGGGTTTGGTGATGGAGTAAAGCCAGAGTACAAAGAAACTAAGAACTGTACCAGCACAGAGCCTGCAGTCACTCACAAACTCCTACTTATGGATTATATTATTATTGTTATTGTCAAGGATAAATATGGCATATTTCACTGTCTAATTTGTGCTGTGTGGAGAAATCCGTTAAAGCTTGTTTGACAAACAAACAACAAATGACCATCACTCACTTTCCCCCCCAAATCTCATTTCCCCCACATTACTGGTAAAATTTGAATAGAAAAAATATTTGTATAATATTTCAGCCTGGTCTCACTCCCAAGTCGTCACATAGCGACGCTTGGGCAGCTCCTCCTTTAGACGCAGAAGGAGGCCTTTTGTGTCATTATTTGATGCACTCGTCGCAAATTTACGAATCCTACTATGGCGAAGGCTTTGCTCATGATAACCGACTGCGAGCATGCCCGCTCAGTCTTCGCCGTGTGCACGTAGATTATTCTGAGTTTGTGATTCCCGTACTCCACCCCCAACCCCTAAACATAACCTCACAGGGCAGAAGCGTCGCTATGTGACGAGTCCGCGTGAGACCACGTTGCATATTCGATATATAATACATTATTGTTGGTAAATAACAAGGATGTGCTTCATATGTGATATACAGTGAACACCATAATTCATTGGACAGTTACACATTTTTTGTTGTTTTGGTTCTGTACTCTAGCACTTTGAGTTTGAAAGGATACATTGACAATGAGGTGGAAGTGCAGACAGCTAAATCTAGTGCCACCCCCCAATTCCCATAGAGATCCATTCCAATGCAGAGAGGTTATAGTATCGCTTGTAAGAGTACCAGAAAACAAGATATGAAGTCTTTTGATATTGTTGGGTCACAGACATCAGGAAGTCATGACATGCAAAGGATATGTGACCAAATATTAAAAATGATAACTTTATTCTACATTATGTTAAACTGTCGAATATTTTTTGATGCCTGAAAATGTGGGGGAATATGTACAAAATATATCTATAATATATATAAAATATATCTATATTTTCTAAACGGTTCATCCGATATGGATCAAAATACCCTCATATTAAAGATGACAGTCTGCACTTCAACCGCATTGTATCCTTTCAAACTCAAAGTGCTAGAGTACAGAACCAAAACAACAAAAAATGTGTCTAAGGGATGGCCACCTGTGAACGAGGTCAGAGGAACTCAGAGCGGCGCGATGACAGAGTGGCCTTTGATTCCCAGGTAAGACTCTGCCGTCGTACACTTGAGCAAGGTACTTAACCTGAATTGCTTCAGTATATATCCAGCTGTATGAATGGATAAATGTAATAAGATGTAAGTCACTCTGGATAAGAGCGTCTGCTAAATGCCTGTAATGTAATGTAATGTAATGGTGAACTGTTGGAGGACACAAACATATACTGTATGTGGATGCAATAATGGAGAACATACCAGCGAGTAAAAGCTATCTGACTGAACTTAAAGAGCAACTGAGCACTTACAGTGTGTGCTCACAAGTGATGAACCATTGCCTGGACGGATGGCTAGACCGCTGCAGCCTGGACGGAACACTGAAACAATACTGGGCTGAGAGAGGGATATATTACTGATCACACTGACAGAGATAGGGATATATTACTGATCACACTGACAGAGACAGAGGGATATATGTGCTCCTAGCGTGCATGACGGACTGTTGCTACAATGCACAAGGTTAGTTATCCCCTCCACAATGAGAAACTGGAGTGTACTGGAGAGAATCCATGAAGGGCACCAGGGTGTTGTCAAATGCAGAGAGTGTGCTAGTCTGGTGACCTGGGCTCAGTAGTCAGTAGAGCTAGTGCTAAACTGTAGAACATCTGTCAAGGAGAGGGCAAATGTGAAAGAGCCACTAATCCCAGCCAAACTACCAAATCTACCGTGGCAGACCTGGGGGCAGACCTGTTTGCATTGAACAGCACAAACTACTTACTAGTAGTAGACTATTTTTCACATTATGTTGAAATAGCTGAGTCACAGATAATTGGCCCCAGTTTTCAGGACAAGACATGAAAGCTTTTTCCTATGATTTTGGGCATGTGACGAGCATTCACAAGTTCCCTCAGCGCAATGGGGAATCGGAAAAGAGAAGTTCAGACAGTCGAAAACCTACTGAAGAAAGCTGAAGTACTACTCTGCCCACATTTCCAGCTATGTTGGAACCAGCCCTAATGAACATGAGAGCTGTTCAGAGCAAAGAAAGGGAGAGGAGGTGGATGGATATCGGGTGAGAGACCCTAACCCTTTCACCAGGAGACAATTCGGGATCCGAATCACACTTGGTGTGGTTGCCATATTTCATCCTGGCATTTTGGGAATTCCCCCCTTGAAGCAAGGGAAGGGAACGACAGGAAGAAAGGATAAATTTCATTGGACCGCTGTTGCTCTATATTTTAGATGGCAGGCCCCATCTGGGTATTATTTTGCGCATCAGTGCTTTTCCCACACTCGCCACATCTGCTTTTCTGCACGGAAAACATTCTACCCATTTAGAAAACATGCCTATTATCACCAGTATTAGTAACCCTGGTAGGGGGTTAACTCCATAAAATCCATCATCAGGTCAAAGGGGCCTGCGGGCTTTGGATTCCAGTGTCTGGCTCTCCCAACCAATACATGTAGTTGTAGCACTTTTCTTCCGATCGGGCAGCAGACCAGCCACTAATGCGTATGCCTGGTCTCCCGACACCGTTCCTTTGAGCGGGTCCCTGGGGATCCGGGAATGCCACAAGGGGAACAACGGTTTTCCATGCTGGTAGTGTAGCCGGGGATACAGGGAAGTGGGGGTTGGGTCCGCAGTCGCAGTAGTTGGTGCGGTCAGGCGTTGGTAGGGGGGTGGCAGACACTGTTCTTATAAATCTGTCATTCAGTCATTTCCAAAATTAGAGTATGCATTTGATTCATTTGAAGTGTTAGTTATGAAACTGAGAAGAGGCTTGCCCCTTGGTACACCGACCACACATGGGCTCTTAAACAAAAGTCTCGGCAGCTTGAACGCAAATGGCGTTCCACTA
This sequence comes from Synaphobranchus kaupii, assembly GCA_029718625.1. Taxonomy (NCBI): domain Eukaryota; kingdom Metazoa; phylum Chordata; class Actinopteri; order Anguilliformes; family Synaphobranchidae; genus Synaphobranchus; species Synaphobranchus kaupii. Next base: position 127,276,410 of record CM056377.1, read on the forward strand.
AACTGCAGGTTTTCCACTTGGCCTGGAAAGAGAGTCTTAGTACCTATAAGCATGCTCTCTCCAATGCTAGGTCCTCTTACTTTTCAAAGCTTATTCAAGAAAATAAGACCAATCCCCGATTTCTATTCAGAACAGTTGCTGAACTCACTAATAATCATGCAGCAACTAACCCTCAAATTCCAGTCTCATGTAGTAGTAATGATTTTTTGAATTTCTTTAGTGGTAAAATAATTGGAATTAGGAAAAAGATCACACAAGTTAGTGAAATTCTCCTTAATTCCCCTTATTTTTATTCTTCTCCCACCTGTTCGGTCAGCACAATCTATCTTATCCATTGTTATAAGTACAACTCCTGCTTAGTTATGGAACACAGGAGGAAAACATTCCTGTTTTGACTGGTGTGCTAGATGCCCTGTCCTTGCTGACAGAGAGCTATCCTGCACCCTCTCACAACCCCCGTACTTTTCCACTAGATCTTGACTGTATTATTTAATTATTTATCTTATTAAGGCTTTCTTGGGCCTACAGAACAGTTTCACAAAACAGCTTACTTCCACAACCCCTGAATATCTTAGTGACTTACTCATGACTGTCCTCCTAGATTACTTCGCTCTCAAAGTGCTGGCGATTTGAAAATTCCTATTATATCTAAAATTACAATGGGTGGCAGAGCTTTCTCTTACAGAGTTCCTTTCTTATGGAATAATCTTCCCATGTATGTACGGGCTTCAGACACACTTTCTGTCTTTAAGTGAATGTATGTATTCAAGAGAATGTATGTATGTGAGAGTGATAATATATGTATGTGAAAGTGAGAATATATGTATGTGAGAGTGATAATATATGTATGTGAAAGTGAGAATATATGTATGTGAGAGTGAGAATATATGTATGTGAGAGAGAGAATATATGTATGTGAGAGTGAGAATATATGTATGTGAGTGATAGAATATATGTATGTGAGAGTGAGAATATATGTATGTGAGAGTAAGAATATATGTATGTGAGAGTGAGAATATATGTATGTGAGAGTGAGAATATATGTATGTGAGAGAGAATATATGTATGTGAGAGTAAGAATATATGTATGTGAGAGAGAATATATGTATGTGAGAGTGAGAATATATGTATGTGAGAGAGAATATATGTATGTGAGAGAGAACATATGTATGTGAGAGAGAGTATATGTATGTGAGAGTGAGAATATATGTATGTGAGAGTGAGAATATATGTATGTGAGAGGTCCAAAATGAATTATGGCCTAAACGGCCCCTCATATGTTTCAGACATTCAAATGGTACAGATAGTTCTTCTTGCAAAGACAGAAGCAGTACATCTTGTGGAATCCTGTATCTGCTCAAAAGTTGTTTGCTTGCACCTCAACAGGTGCTGTTGCCTCAGTAACCTTTGAAAAAATTCCCTTGCTGCTCTTAGCACATTTTGGCACAAAGGTTAGGCATATTGCTTTAAACACATTTTTATGCACAGCATAAACATGTATGTCTACATTTTCTCCCACACGTACCGTCAGATGTAAAATAGGTTTTCTGTAATGTTACATTTAACGGATTATCACTTTCAATTTGTTTCCATCAACTTTGCCTGATTGTCAATCAAGCAATTGATTTACTTAGTTAATAAACAAGACAATAAGTAAATTATTAGGCTACCAATTTATTTTGATAGCATTATTGTTCTGTGCATCATAAACTTGTTGCATTGTTCTATATGCACATTTAAAATTCAGACTTTTAAATGCTCCATGTTTAAATGTTCAATGTTTCGTTTTTCTAGCCTTAATTATTAACCGTTGCGCTCAACGGTTCAAGACACCTAAGGGGCTGTCCTTTTTAAATTTTTAAATATGCTTTCAAACTTGCCAGTCATTGCTATTTGTTATTCAATGAATTGCTTGATTGATAATTATTGCTTGATTGATAACAATGAATTGCTTGATTGATAATTAAGGACTATAAATTGATGCTTTCTAATGTTGAAATTGCTTTAACTAATTAGCTGCATCTAACGCATTCAGATTACTGCCTGGTCCTTGTTAAATAATCTCAAATTAGTTATCGTTATCATTTCTTAATCACTATGGGGCGGCAGTGTAGTATAATGGTTAAGGAACTGGACTTGTAACCGAAAGGTTGCAGGTTCGATTCCCAGGTAGGACACTGCCGTTGTACCCTTGAGCAAGGTACTTAACCTGAAATGCTTCAGTATAGATCCAGCTGTATAAATGGATAATATGTAAAACATGATAAAAAAAGTTGTGTAAGTCGCTTTGGATAAGAGCGTCTGCTAAATGCCTATAATGTAATGTAATGTAACTATAGGCTACATATTGGCTTTGATTATTCAACGAATTAATTGTTTGATTGTTAGGCTACTCAAGCTAAATTAACGGAAACAAGACTAATGCTGCATACATCGCTTTTTCCAGCGCACCAGATATCAATACATAGGCTATATAATAAGTGCTACACATTTTATGACACAAAGAAAAATGCTAGTACAGAAAAACTTGCCAGTCATTGCTATTTGTTATTCAATGAATTGCTTGATTGATAATTAAGGACTATAAATTGAAACAGGTTGAGATCAATATCCGTATAAAGGTAAGGTTACAGAAGGTCTATTTTGCAGCCGACGGTAGCCTACGCCACTGGATCATAATGTAGTTTACATGGTTGTTCCTTACCAGGGGATTCAGTAAGACTAGGTTGCAGGTTTGATTCCCAGGTAGGACACTGCCGTTGTACCCTTGAGCAAGGTACTTAACCTGAATTTCTTCAGTATATATATCCAGCTGTATAAATGGATAAATGTAATAAGAAGTTGTGTAAGTCGCTCTGGATAAGAGCGTCTGCTAAATGCCTGTAATGTAATGTAATTTTGCCAAAATATCTTTAGGAAACAACGTGTCACAATGTAATTTTCAGATATTATAATAAAATAACAACGATCGCGAGCTTGATCCCGACTCGGTGACAAACGCGGCATTGTTTTACCCTTGGCCCCGCCCCTCAACTATGACAGAACACCGACTGAATCTACAGCTCCACACGCGCGGATACTGTTCTCTGTGCGCCCATTTCACAATTCCATGCGCGCGATATTTATGGAACTAGGCTAAATAAACTCCATATAGGCTATCAAGTGCAGCTTTAAGGGTAACTTATATATTCCCTAATTTACCCGATATGAATTATCTATTCTGTTTTAATTTAGCCTATTTTGGCGAAATAATACATTATGTTTGGAAGCCACTTTGTTCAACAGCTTACAATAAAACTGGTAAGTAGTCTATGCTATAGCTGTAAAATATCAACGTAATTTTATGGTCATAGTTGCGTTTTACTTCCATAAAGTGGACTAAACGCCGGTTCCACACAGAGCGTGCATGTTCATTTCGGAATAAGTGTGGCGTTAAGAGCAGACCTGACAAACAATGTTTAGACATATATGTCGTGGAACGTTTATTTTCCCGCAGATAAATGCGTCTCATAACAGAGTCCACTCAAAGAGACAGAGTACCGTCTACGTGAAAACCCGTCTGTTTGGTTGAAAAGTGAAGGTTTTTTAACCGGCTACGGTGTAGCCAGGCAATATCCGGGTAAAACCTGGGGCTAAATTAGGTCTAAATTGTCGTTTATTTCAAAACGTGTGAAACGCCTCTCAATCTGAGATTTCCACCGCTCTGGACGTCTAGATTCAGGCTTTTGCTCACTGGGAGGCGAGGGGCTCGACACGGAGATCTTCCTTTTGTTTGCTTACGTTGTCTAACTTGTCTAGCTGGTAAAATATGAAATCTGTAAAAACATAACATTTCGCTAATTAGGCCAAGCTTGTTCAGTTTGGACTTTTCTTCAAAGTTTATTTTCTTCAAAGTCCATTGCTCCTTCACTCTACCCTCATGTGGTTGAATGGAATCCCTGCTGTGTTCCTGCTTCCTCTGCATCCACACTGTGTGTTCCCCACAGGTTTGGCCTTTGACTTGAGAAATTCTCTCTATGGCCAGCACCTGGCCTCTGAGGTCATTCTGAAGGCAGTGACGGGGTTCATGGAGGACGATAACCCCTCTAAACCTTTGGTCCTCTCTCTCCACGGGAGCTCCGGAACAGGGAAGAATCTCGTTGCCAAGATCATCGCTAAGAACCTCTTCGAAGGAGGAGACCTGAGCACCCAGGTGCACCTGTTCATCGCCAGTTATCACTTCCGACACAGCGCCAACGTGGACACCTACAAGGTAAGCACATCCCAGCCACACAGAGCAGAGCAACCCTGTACAAACTACCTCTTATACTGCCCCCTACAGGAACATAGCAACCCTGTACAAACTACCTCTAATACTGCCCCCTACAGGAGCAGAGTAACCCTGTACAAACTACCTCTTAAACTGCCCCTACAGGAGCAGAGCAACCCTGTACAACCTACCTCTTATACTGCCCCCTACAGGAACAGAGTAACCCTGTACAACCTACCTCTTATACTGCCCCCTACAGGAACAGAGCAACCCTGTACAACCTACCTCTTATACTGCCCCCTACAGGAGCAGAGCAACCCTGTACAAACTACCTCTTATACTGCCCCCTACAGGAACATAGCAACCCTGTACAAACTACCTCTTATACTGCCCCCTACAGGAGCAGAGCAACCCTGTACAAACAACCTCTTATACTGCCCCCTACAGGAACAGAGCAACCCTGTACAAACTACTTCTTATACTGCCCCCTACAGGAACATAGCAACCCTGTACAACCTACCTCTTATACTGCCCCCTACAGGAGCAGAGCAACCCTGTACAAACTACCTCTTATACTGCCCCCTACAGGAACATAGCAATCCTGTACAAACTACCTCTTATACTGCCCCCTACAGGAACAGAGCAACCCTGTACAAACTACCTCTTATACTGCCCCCTACAGGAACAGAGCAACCCTGTACAAACTACCTCTTATACTGCCCCCTACAGGAGCAGAGCAACCCTGTACAAACTACCTCTTATACTGCCCCCTACAGGAACAGAGCAACCCTGTACAAACTACTTCTTATACTGCCCCCTACAGGAACATAGCAACCCTGTACAACCTACCTCTTATACTGCCCCCTACAGGAGCAGAGCAACCCTGTACAAACTACCTCTTATACTGCCCCCTACAGGAACATAGCAATCCTGTACAAACTACCTCTTATACTGCCCCCTACAGGAACAGAGCAACCCTGTACAAATTACCTCTTATACTGCCCCCTACAGGAACAGAGCAACCCTGTACAAACTACTTCTTATACTGCCCCCTACAGGAACATAGCAACCCTGTACAAACTAATTCTTATACTGCCCCCTACAGGAATATAGCAACCATGTACAAACTACCTCTTATACTGCCCCCTACAGGAACAGAGCAACCCTGTACAAACTACCTCTTATACTGCCCCCTACAGGAACATAGCAACCCTGTACAACCTACCTCTTATACTGCCCCCTACAGGAACATAGCAATCCTGTACAAACTACCTCTTATACTGCCCCCTACAGGAACAGAGCAACCCTGTACAAACTACCTCTTATACTGCCCCCTACAGGAACAGAGCAACCCTGTACAAACTACCTCTTATACTGCCCCCTACAGGAACATAGCAACCCTGTACAAACTACCTCTTATACTGCCCCCTACAGGAACATAGCAACCCTGTACAAACTACCTCTTATACTGCCCCCTACAGGAGCAGAGCAACCCTGTACAAACTACCTCTTATACTGCCCCCTACAGGAGCAGAGCAACCCTGTACAACCTACCTCTTATACTGCCCCCTACAGGAACAGAGCAACCCTGTACAACCTACCTCTTATACTGCCCCCTACAGGAGCAGAGCAACCCTGTACAAACTACCTCTTATACTGCCCCCTACAGGAACATAGCAACCCTGTACAAACTACCTCTTATACTGCCCCCTACAGGAACAGAGCAACCCTGTACAACCTACCTCTTATACTGCCCCCTACAGGAGCAGAGCAACCCTGTACAAACAACCTCTTATACTGCCCCCTACAGGAACAGAGTAACCCTGTACAAACTACCTCTTATACTGCCCCCTACAGGAACATAGCAACCCTGTACAAACTACCTCTTATACTGCCCCCTACAGGAGCAGAGCAACCCTGTACAAACTACCTCTTATACTGCCCCCTACAGGAACATAGCAACCCTGTACAAACTACCTCTTATACTGCCCCCTACAGGAACAGAGCAACCCTGTACAAACAACCTCTTATACTGCCCCCTACAGGAACAAAGCAACCCTGTACAAACAACCTCTTATACTGCCCCCTACAGGAGCAGAGTAACCCTGTACAACCTACCTCTTATACTGCCCCCTACAGGAACAGAGCAACCCTGTACAAACAACCTCTTATACTGCCCCCTACAGGAGCAGAGCAACCCTGTACAAACTACCTCTTATACTGCCCCCTACAGGAACATAGCAACCCTGTACAAACTACCTCTTATACTGCCCCCTACAGGAACAGAGCAACCCTGTACAAACTACCTCTTATACTGCCCCCTACAGGAACAGAGCAACCCTGTACAAACTACCTCTTATACTGCCCCCTACAGGAGCAGAGCAACCCTATACAACCTACCTATTATACTGCCCCCTACAGGAACAGAGTAACCCTGTACAAACTACCTCTTATACTGCCCCCTACAGGAACATAGCAACCCTGTACAAACTACCTCTTATACTGCCCCCTACAGGAACAGAGCAACCCTGTACAAACAACCTCTTATACTGCCCCCTACAGGAGCAGAGTAACCCTGTACAACCTACCTCTTATACTGCCCCCTACAGGAGCAGAGCAACCCTGTACAAACTACCTCTTATACTGCCCCCTACAGGAACATAGCAACCCTGTACAAACTACCTCTTATACTGCCCCCTACAGGAACAGAGCAACCCTGTACAAACTACCTCTTATACTGCCCCCTACAGGAACAGAGTAACCCTGTACAAACTACCTCTTATACTGCCCCCTACAGGAACATAGCAACCCTGTACAAACTACCTCTTATACTGCCCCCTACAGGAGCAGAGCAACCCTGTACAAACTACCTCTTATACTGCCCCCTACAGGAACATAGCAACCCTGTACAAACTACCTCTTATACTGCCCCCTACAGGAACAGAGCAACCCTGTACAAACAACCTCTTATACTGCCCCCTACAGGAACAAAGCAACCCTGTACAAACAACCTCTTATACTGCCCCCTACAGGAGCAGAGTAACCCTGTACAACCTACCTCTTATACTGCCCCCTACAGGAACAGAGCAACCCTGTACAAACAACCTCTTATACTGCCCCCTACAGGAGCAGAGCAACCCTGTACAAACTACCTCTTATACTGCCCCCTACAGGAACATAGCAACCCTGTACAAACTACCTCTTATACTGCCCCCTACAGGAACAGAGCAACCCTGTACAAACAACCTCTTATACTGCCCCCTACAGGAGCCGAGCAACCCTGTACAAACTACCTCTTATACTGCCCCCTACAGGAACATAGCAACCCTGTACAAACTACCTCTTATACGGCCCCCTACAGGAACAGAGCAACCCTGTACAAACTACCTCTTATACTGCCCCCTACAGGAACAGAGTAACCCTGTACAAACTACCTCTTATACTGCCCCCTACAGGAACAGAGCAACCCTGTACAAACTACCTCTTATACTGCCCCCTACAGGAACAGAGCAACCCTGTACAAACTACCTCTTATACTGCCCCCTACAGGAGCAGAGCAACCCTGTACAACCTACCTCTTATACTGCCCCCTACAGGAACAGAGCAACCCTGTACAACCTACCTCTTATACTGCCCCCTACAGGAACATAGCAACCCTGTACAAACTACCTCTTATACTGCCCCCTACAGGAACAGAGCAACCCTGTACAAACTACCTCTTATACTGCCCCCTACAGGAACAGAGCAACCCTGTACAAACTACCTCTTATACTGCCCCCTACAGGAACAGAGCAACCCTGGACAAACTACCTCTTATACTGCCCCCTACAGGAGCACAGCAACCCTGTACAACCTACCTCTTATACTGCCCCCTACAGGAACAGAGCAACCCTGTACAAACTACCTCTTATACTGCCCCCTACAGGAACAGAGCAACCCTGTACAACCTACCTCTTATACTGCCCCCTACAGGAGCAGAGCAACCCTGTACAAACTACCTCTTATACTGCCCCCTACAGGAACAGAGCAACCCTGTACAAACTACCTCTTATACTGCCCCCTACAGGAGCAGAGCAACCCTGTACAAACTACCTCTTATACTGCCCCCTACAGGAGCAGAGCATCCCTATACAAACTACCTCTTATACTGTCCCCTACAGGAACAGAGCAACCCTGTACAAACTACCTCTTATACTCCCCCCTACCTCTTCCCCTGCTCTGTGTCTGTCACCATCAGTCAGAAGAGTCCCTGGGCCCTATCTTACACCCGGCGCAAAGCGGCGCTAACCCAAACGCAAGTGTCTTTGCTATCTTACAACCGGCGGTAGGTTCATTATAACGCCTAACGCTCACGCCGTTAAACTAGCATGTACTCTTGCGCCGTTTGGGCGTGTTGGTCTTAAGATGAGGAGTGGCCAGGATTCTTTTTGGCGTATTGCTATCTTGAGCCAGCAGAAAGCGCTTGCGCTAGAACCACCACTAACCTGGTCTAAAGTCATGTCGCAGTTGTATACATGTTATTTTAACGGCGCATATAAGTGCATCTACAAAGGTGTGTGCACAATGCGCGTACCCTCCTGTCTGTTACACACAGGGGCGCGCACAAGCATGATTAAAATATCAAGATTACAATGTGAAATAGTATTATTGTGTAGCCTATATCAAAAAATACATAATAATAAAAGGGTCCATAGCCTACCTTTCCATCAGCGAAGGGGAATGCCATGCACATTAAATTGCTTTCAGCCCACTCCATCAACATTCAGGCGATGTGCGATGGTACGGGACAATGGCTATCCATTAAATAGCAGCTGATAACACCTATATCAAGCCTAATGCGCGAATTGTCATTTACACCTAATGCGTGAATTGTCATTCAATGGAAAACTCGCGCACGGCAATAGACGGACATTTAAGTTCTGAAAATGCGCTTCAGATGTCATTACAATACAGTTCTGTTTATCTATGAATACAGCCTGTAAGTAAATAGAATGGTTTGTGACTGAAAAAAGTTCAAAACCTTGTCCAGTGAATATTGCATTTATTGTTTTTCAAATAGCCTAGGCTACAGCGGATTCGCTGTGCATAAGGTTTTTTTCGATAGCCTATGGTTAAAAAACGGAGATTTCACCATGTTAACTAAATTGTAACCTTAGCTATTCTTCGTCCTTCATATTTTTTAAATTACAGTGACCAGGTTTCCATACTCTCACCGTTTAAAACCCAGCTGATTTCACCCGTTATTCCATAACTGAACAAAACGATTTTAAAGAGAACTAAGCGTCTAATTAGAAACTAAAACAAATTTGCAGCACGTTACACAATTAATTCACAATTAATTTTAATGCCATTCTCTGCACGTGCGCTGCATGTTCTCTGTTTCCCCTGCTGTAAGTCGCACGTTTCACGGTCTTCCTGGGAAAGTGGACTGATTTAAAGGATTACGCTACGAGTAAAACAGGTTGGTTTCCATAAACAGGACATTATTAAACAAGGGGAAATATGCGTGAACATATGGGTTGCGAACCTGACAGCTTTATTGTAGGCTATTTAGTGTCATCATTAAGGCAAAATAACGGTATGTATATTATTAATCAATATTAGCCTACTATGCAGGTAGCCTAATGAACTTTGGATGAAGCTTGAACTTCGAGAACTCCATGAGAACAGCCTCTTGGAATTGATGTTTGACACTTTCATTGCATAATCAAACGAAATTCGCTGAACAAGCTGGCTAATTTGGCGTTTTCTAAGGTGAGACTGAAGCCATTGATAGCTTATTCTCAGCTGTTGCAGGTCCTTTTAACAAAATTTAACCGCATATATTTTGTAAAATAACAGCCCTGTCTGGAATTACCGGGAACTCATAGGCTAATGGTTAGTCCGAATAATATTGATCATACTCCATTTAGCCTATTCCTTGATCACACTAAACACGCACGAGCATGTCTGTTTCGCCATCAAGCAATCCGCCAAGGTGGAAAAGCAGGCTTTTAAAGGGAATGGGATATGACATTTTGATTGGTTTATTGCATGTCAGGCCCAAGACACATCTATGATTAAAGAAGAGACTAGGTTCAGCCCAGTTGCACCTTGCGCCATGCTTAGCGCCAAAAAAACACGCCGTTAAAATAGCAAAAGTGGACTTGGACACGCCCAAAATGGACTTTATGCCATGCGCTTAGACTAAGCGCCAAGATAGGGCCCCCTGTGTCTCAGACCAGACTGAGTGCCATGTGGAATGAGTTCATGTCTGTCTGTCTGTGTGTCTGTCTGTAGGCTCAGCTGCAGCAGTGGATCAGAGGAAACGTGTCTGTTTGTCCACGTTCTATGTTCATCTTTGACGAGATGGACAAGATGAACCCGATTCTTACTGACACTATCAAGTGCTTCCTGGATCACTTCACGCAGGTGGATGGAGTGTCCTATCGGCAGGCCATTTTCCTCTTTCTCAGGTGGTTAGTCTCACCGACACTTCACCTAAACCAAACCTATGTCTGACAATAAGGCCCCTCTAACTCCATATTTTGTCCTCCATCTGAGAATAACACACCTCTAACTCCACATTCTCTCCTGATAGTAATGATGGTGGGTGGGTCATAAACAATATTGCGCTGGATTTCTGGAACGCTGGCAAGGAGAGAGAGGAGCTGAACAGCCAGGGCCTGGGAACTGCCATTTTCAAAGACCTTTTCAACAATAAGAATGGTACGATCAACTCCTTATACCTTAACTTCTTTATCTCATTTGTTTTTTATATTTTTTTCTGTAAAGTGCATGAAATGGCACGGTGTGTTTGAAATGTGCTATATAAATAAAGTGTATTATTATTATTATTCTTATTCTTATTCTTACCTGCTTGTCTCTCTGTAAATGTGACCATTTTCAGCATTGGCCAAAAAATGAGACTAAAGTGTATGCAGCTAATGGACGCTTGTAATATACTGTATTCTAATTCAATTTCAATAGTGCAAAGACTAGTGCTGTTTTTATAGAACATAACATCAAATTAATTACCACTGAACCACCTTACCACTGGACTCTATGTGTATCTGTAGGTGTGTGTAACCCACCTGTGTGTGTGTATATCTCACCTGTGTGTGTGTGTGTGTGTGTCTCACCTGTCTGTGTGTGTATGTGTGTACATATCTTACCTGTGTGTGTGTGTGTGTGTGTGTGTGTGTGTGTGTGTGTGTGTGTGTGTGTGTTTCTGTGTGCGTCTCACCTGTCTGTGTGTGTATGTGTGTACATATCTTACCTGTGTGTGTGTGTGTGTGTGTGTGTGTGTGTGCATATTTTACCTGTGTGTGTGTATGTGTGTAGCCCATGTGTGTGTGTGTGTGTATCTCACCTGTGTCTGTGTGTGTGTGTGTGTGTGTGTATGTGTGTAGCTCATCTGTGTATTTATATTTGCAGGTGGGTTCTGGCGCTCCAGCCTGATTGACAGCAACGTTGTGGATTTCTTTGTCCCTTTCCTGCCTCTACAGCACAAGCACGTAGTCATGTGTGCTCTGGCAGAGATGCACACTCTCAAAATAGCGCCTGATACCGCCATCGCTGAGAAGATCGCCAACGACATTCCCTACTTCCCCCAGGAGACCAAGATTTTCTCTATCAATGGCTGCAAGTCTGTCAGAAACACACTCAGATACTACCTCTAGAGTCAATCTACAGCTATCAGTAGGGTCCAGAATTAACTTTCTGGCTTACCTGCCAAGGTGGCGGACAGATGGGGGAAAAAAAATGTACCACTTGCACTACCAATATAATTCAGTCAATTCAATAAACAAGATAACCATTCCCCACTGAAATAACAATTTTAAATGAGAAATATAGCTGCAAGCAGCGATTCCCGGGTCCAAGCAGTATCAGCAACATTTGGCAAACATGGAGACACTAGGTGCGTCCTAATACCTTTTAGTCCTCACCTCCTTTCCTCCACTCCCCGACTACCAATCGTCTCCTACCCAGGAAGTATGTGGAGGAAAGGAGGGGAAGAGACGAATCGAGAAAAGGAGAGAACTACGAGGCGTGAACACAATTGGGACAGCCTATCTACTTCTCCGTCATAAAAGTCGTTGTTGACTATTGATTAAAGGGATAGTTCACCCATTTTGAAAAAATTGTATATTGTTTTACTTACTTTTAAAATATTGTTATACTTACTCCTGAAATAGTATGTAAGGCTGTCGTGATAGCTACAACGCTGAGACCAGGACAACATCACTATAGCCTTACATAATATTTTGGGGGTGAGTAAAACTATATCAAATTTTTCAAAATGGGTGAACTATCCATTTAAGTAGCCCTATCATAACCTTTGCTGATGCAGAGCCCTCAAATACTCCCATAGCTAATCACAGATCATAAACATTCATCAGCCTATTTAAAGGGGCACTATGCAGGATGTTTTGCCTTGCTGTGGTCCTGTATTTACAATCAAAAAGTCTCCTCCTCTTTCTAAACCCCGCCCACAACCCCTCCTTTGAGGCAGAAATTGTATAGTAAATTACGGGAAAGAAACATGCAAAAAATGTCAAGCAAAGATAAAATGAAAATAACATTTTTATCAATGTGTATTGTTCTATATGGATGGTAAAAGTAATTGGGCAGTGTTATAACAATTAAATAAAAACTTTTGAAATCGTTTTGAAGTCCTCAGCTCCCCAACATTGACCCCTGCTTCATAATGCATGCATTCATATACTGAAGGCTACGTCACTCTGGATAAAAGTGCCTGCTAAGTATCTGGCTCAACGTTACTACAGTCCCCGACAAACGCAGTTGTAATTGTGGATTCTATGTTTGCAACGTAAATGTTGCCAGTGGTTCAAGGATGTTAATGTTTACCCTTCTGTTTTCCTGGTGCAAGAGTGGATGGCATAGGCTACAATCAACCTCCCCTGATCATTAAAAAACACAAAATTACAAGCTGTAATCATTCATGTGGGTAGAAATTACACCAGGTTGAGAAAATCTAAAGTTTTAAAGAACGATTTTATTTCATTATAGGCCGATAACTGTATCAAACCCTTTTGCAAGCTTGTGATCTCAGGACAGCTTCCTGTTTTAAACCGTGGCAGTGACAAATTCAGTCAGCTCAGTGCCCTAAATGTCTGGCTGGAAAAATTATGTGCTTGACCAGTGTTCTAACGTTATTCTCATAATTAATTTTGCGAATTAACAGTGCGTTCGTCCATCGTCCTCGGTTTAGTGTGTGTGAGTAGCTCGGTTTAGTGTGTGTGAGTAGTAGAGATTCATGCTGTAGGCCTATAAGGTTTCTTACATTTTTTTTTTTAATGATGTATCCTATTAAAACTAATGTAAATGAGAGTTTGGCGGTGGTGAATGAGAAGCCAGCTTGATTCGCCGATGCTGGTAACTGCCTAGTTTAGCATCCCACTGGATTTGCGATTGACTTGGCTGGTCACTAGCATTCCTCGGCTGGTAACTCACATGCCTAGCATAGCTACCCAGTGGATTAGCAACTGAATTGGCTGGTCACTAGCGGGTTACTCACCTAGGCTACCTAGCCTGGCAACCCACTGGAATGGCGATTATTTAATTTATTTTTTTACCATTTCTGACTTAACTTGTCTCATTCGCAGTTTGAGTCTGTAGTATCCACAAGGCAACAGTTGCGCAGTTTGAGTCTGTAGTATCCACAAGGCAACAGTTGCGCAGTTTGAGTCTGTAGTATCCACAAGGCAACAGTTGCGCAGTTTGAGTCTGTAGTATCCACAAGGCAACAGTTGCGCAGTTTGAGTCTAGTATCCACAAGGCAACAGTTGCGCAGTTTGAGCCTGTAGTATCCACAAGGCAACAGTTGCGCAGTTTGAGTCTGTAGTATCCACAAGGCAACAGTTGCGCAGTTTGAGTCTGTAATATCCACAAGGCAACAGTTGCGCAGTTTGAGCCTGTAGTATCCACAAGGCAACAGTTGCGCAGTTTGAGCCTGTAGTATCCACAAGGCAACAGTTGCGCAGTTTGAGTCTGTAGTATCCACAAGGCAACAGTTGCACAGTTTGAGTCTAGTATCCACAAGGCAACAGTTGCGCAGTTTGAGTCTGTAGTATCCACAAGGCAACAGTTGCGCAGTTTGAGTCTGTAGTATCCACAAGGCAACAGTTGCGCAGTTTGAGCCTGTAGTATCCACAAGGCAACAGTTGCGCAGTTTGAGTCTGTAGTATCCACAAGGCAACAGTTGTTAAATTCAAGTACATGACTTAGTGCCTCAGCACTGCCCCCTTTTGCCCAAAGAATGCCATTGCACTTTTTTCACCTTACCTTGCAGTCATTGGAGTTGGCAAGGCTTTCTCTCACTCTGGGCTTTGGCAGTACCTACTGGTGGGGTTCTTAACAGTCTGTTTCGGGCTCATTGGACTTTGCTGTTATGTAGAAACTGTTGTTCCCCGGGTTATTATAATGCGGGCAGATTTTGGGACGTAAGCGCATGGAATAAAGCGCATGGAATAAAGCGCATGGAGTAAATGATCCACTTTTGGTGAATCTGACATGTGGAAATAGCATATCTTGACAATTGCATAGTGTTGGCGGAGGTATGTGCTTCTAGATGTGTCATGTTTTTGTTTTAGAGGATGCAATGAAGGTAGATTTTTTTTGCAAACACTTTTCAGCTACAGATAAGTGTCTTATTATACTGCTTCTTTTGAAATGGGGACAAAAACCGAGACCCACTAAAACGCATCAAGAGCAGTTTGTGCAGCTTATTAACAGCGGCTAACGCTACGAATATTAACAACTGATTAATTACCGAGTAACCGTGCAACCACACCCAACTGATTAATTACCGAGTAACCATGCAACCACACCCAAATGGCTAGTGACCACAGAAGCACAATACCAATAAATGAGTGAACACAATGTCAGGGAGAAAATGTAATATTATGTTTTTTTTTTTTTAATTCAGATTTTTTCCCATTTTTCTCCCAATTTGGTAGGCAATTCCACCCCTATGTAATTCAATTCCCTGTGTAGCAGCCGCTATACAAACCCCCGTCACAAGAGGCAGAACTTGGAGGAGTTCCGCCTCTTCAGGGTGCAACTCCTCCAAACCCTGACCGTGAGTCCAGCTCGCCCGAGGCAGAAAGGTCTCAGATATGGAACTGCATTGCACATAATATCAGTACTTTCAACCCAGAGATGGAGGGGAGCCAGCCCATTGCCTGTAGTTAAATGCTAATAGTGAGGTTATGGGGCAAGATTACAACCTGAGGCATAGGTGCCGATTACGTGGGTGCTCAGGGGCCTGGGGGTGCTCAGGGGCCTGGGGGTGTTCAGGGGCCTGGGGGTGCTCAGGGGCCTGGGGGTGTTCAGGGGCCTGGGGGTGTTCAGGGGCCTGGGGGTGCTCAGGGGCCTGGGGGTGTTCAGGCGCCTGGGGGTGTTCAGGGGCCTGGGGGTGTTCAGGGGCCTGGGGGTGCTCAGGGGCCTGGGGGTGTTCAGGGGCCTGGGGGTGTTCAGGGGCCTGGGGGTGCTCAGGGGCCTGGGGGTGCTCAGGGGCCTGGGGGTGTTCAGGGGCCTGGGGGTGCTCGGGCCTGGGGGTGCTCAGGGGCCTGGGGGTGCTCAGGGGCCTGGGGGTGTTCAGGGGCCTGGGGGTGCTCGGGCCTGGGGGTGCTCAGGGGCCTGGGGGTGCTCAGGGGCCTGGGGGTGCTCGGGGGCCTGGGGGTGCTCAGGGGCCTGGGGGTGCTCTGGGGCCTGGGGGTGCTCAGGGGCCTGGGGGTGCTCGGGGGCCTGGGGGTGCTCAGGGGCCTGGGGGTGCTCAGGGGCCTGGGGGTGCTCAGGCCTGGGCACCCATGGGCACATCGTAATGCAGAGTGAAGTTATAGTTTAATGGGGGTCACAGATGGTTTAACCTGGTTCAATGCACACTTGGAGCATGTGAAATAAATGTAAAACAAGTAACCAATTAACATACGCTGTTTGTTGAGGTATGCTACATAGGCCTACGACTGACTACAGTGGCAGCTATCAATAAGATATACCAGAGGTGATGTGATGTTGACTCCATAAAATGGACAAGTTTGTAAGAAAAAGTAAACCCACACAGAATTAAACATCACACCTGTATCAAACGATTCTGGGGGAAGTAACGTTAGCAGCCCAGATTCAACATCCCATGAACATTTTTGGGTTGAAAAGTCGGTTGAAACAACGTCTCGCGTTCAGGTGAAAAGCCGGCTAAAATTAACTGAAAAGTGAACATTTTTTAACCGGCTAGGATGTAGCCAGGCTATATCCAGGTAAAACCTGAGCTAAATTGACACGTTAATGTCACAAATCTGTCAAAACCAACTCTCAACCAAGATTTCCACCCCATCTAGACGTCTTAGATTCTGGTGTAACTGCTGCCTGCAGCCCCTGCTCAGTCTGTATCGACCCCTTATAGGATACAACCATAACACACTTTTACACCTGCGTAGGCTATGTAACTGCCTTTTTATGTTTGATATTAGTGCCAGTTAGTAGCCTCCCGGCTCAATAATTACAATTATATTATTGTAGCATTACAAGCAAGATAAATCTGATAAAGAAGCGATATAAATTTAAGCAGGGGGTGGAGGATTTCCTTTTTTTTTTTTGGGCACCCCCTGGTAAAAAATAAATCAGGCACCTATGACCTGAGGTATTAAACTAGCTGGTGAAAGTAGTTCATAAGACAGGAGCTCTGTGGAGGCTCTGTATCACATTGTAGTTTTAATTACAATATGAGCAAGACAATTTAAAGTCTGATAAGAAAGGAGAAGAAAATTGTCGTCAATTTGGACATAAACAAGCAACCTAATGAAGAGACAAAAGCACCATTTCTTGGTTCTTGTATGCAGCTGCATTCTGTACCAGTTGGAGACTTTTCAAGGTACACTAGTTCAGCCGAGAGGTTATTAAAGCATGAGCCATTTTTGGCATCATGCAGGAATGATATCTTCCTCAATTTAGATATAATCCCAAGGTGAAAAAGGCCACTCTTGTGTGGGACTGAAAGCAGAGATGCGAGTCAATAGTCACGCCAAGGGTTTTAACAACTGCATTAGCTGTGATGGTCAAGCCATTTAAATTTCAACAAAAATGTAAGAATTTATCTCTCAAGACTTGTGGCCTACTACTAATATCTCAGTCTTATCTGAATTTAACAGAGGGACATTTTCCAGGCCCCACTTTGGCAAGCTGGACAGCTGCTCTGGATTTAAAGTTGTGTATCAGCTGCACAGCTGTGGTAATTAATACCATGTTGGCTTATAATGTCCCCCAGGGGTAGCATACAAATAAAAGAGGAAAGAGCAAGAGACCCAGTACAGATCCTTGTGGTACTCTATAGCTTACTCTTGAACACTCAGATAACACATTATTTACCCTGATGAACTGATATCTTGATGGGATATAAACAGCAAAAGAGCTTGCCCAGTGAGAACTTGCCCAACTGAATGTTCTAGCCTGAGAAGGAGAATATGGTGGTCCTTTGTATCAAAGGCAGCACTTCAGTCAAGTCAGTTGAGTATGAAAACTACAAGTCAGATGAGTATGAAAACTACAAGTCAGGTGAGTATGAAAACTACAATCTGAGGAGAGAAACAAATCACTTAAATGTTGCTCAATACAAAGGAAATATAGAATGATCTTGCCATGGCATAAACTAAGTACCAATCTGATTTAACTCCTTGGATAATTCCTTTCAGGTAGTGTTTAAGGGAGCGGTCCAATGCTCTGAACCTGACTGCTATCTATATTGCACTGCCACGACCCACAGTTTTATCTGCCCACTTACAATAAATTAGGTCCTAGAAGAGGAAGGGGCATGACAATAGCTGACAAGTGTAATAATAGATTGAATTTTTAGTTGTTAAACATGATGTTCTGGCCATCGGGTCAGCCTTCATAAGAGCGAGGGTATTGCCAAGTTCCATCTTCTTTGCTCCATTTAGTTCACATTTGAGTTTATGTTTCAATTCAGTTATCTGAGCACAACTTTTTTTTTTAACTCCAGAAATTGGTTTTTGGTGTCACGTTATCCCTGAATGATCAATAAACATAAAAGGCTGGCTATTTCTGAGGTTGAGCAAGGTCTGATTTAATAACATAACTTGGAAACTTGTCTGCCATTTTATAAGCAATACATTTTTATTTGGTACACAAATAATGGTGTAGGAATAATAATGATTAAAACAGGAATCACTGAGACATAGAGAAGTTCAGCAGAATGAACAGCAAATGGATCTCTTCAGTATGTCTTGGAACAACTTTTATCTCAATGTTTTACATTTGTCTCTGTACATGAAATGACCTGCTTACATTATTGCAGAATTAAATTTACAGGTGATAAGATTTTACAGTTACAAACATTTCAGACTTGCATCTCTCTGAGGTTCTACTGTATTCTTTGTGGGTAAGGTTTATAAAGGTGACAGGTGCAATTAAAATAAATGTTACAATAATATTGTATACAATAATATTGTGGTTCTTTAAAAGGAAATTGGACTTTACCACATATTTACAATTTGCTTTAAATGAACCACCTTAGAGAATTTAGCAGTATACATTCCTGAACACAGTGGGCAGTGTGTTATTTGCCTCAAGTGACAAGGATGCATGTATTTTCAGAGAATATTTACAAGAGCAAATCTGAAATGTCAAAGATATTTGTCTACCAATTTATCTACCAAAGGACATCACACAAATCAATCGTAATGCACACAGACTTAAATTAATAGGCGATATCATCGAGAAAGGTAAACATACAATGCAGCATAGATTTTAATTAGACATAATGATTAGATTAAAGGCACATCACTATGTAACGTTTGAACTTGAGATTCATAAGTGTTTTGTGTCATGCATAAAGAATACAAATTCCATGGTTTTTAAAATCACAGTGCGTTGCTTGATCTTTACTGACCATAACCCTAACCCCTAACCCTAAACCTAACCCCTAACCCCTAACCCTAACCCCTAACCCTAACCCCAACAGTGTCTTTCCTCCCACTTTGGTGCACGGCGAGTCACCGAACTGCCAAACGGGCCCAGGTGCCTCAAAATCCATGACATTCGCCAGTGCGCTGGCTTACCGCATGCCATGCGCTGGCTTACCGCATGCCATGCGCTGGCTTACCGCATGCCATGCGCTGGCTTACCGCATGCCATGCGCTGGCTGTAAAATAGAGCCCTTTATGTCCTTGGACCCTTTTCACGTGACCCTTTGTATATACTGTGATTTGGCAGTATATACAAAATATATAAAAATTTTGTAATGTTCAAATATAATGTTTTATAGTAGAGGACAGAGAAATATTTATAGAATATAGACAAAACATAATTGTATTTTACAGACTTCTTTAAAACTGGAATGGAAAAATAAATGTACAAAAATAGCTTTTAGGAAGCAAAATACTCCTAGAGCATTGGATGTCGAACTGGGATCCTCTCACTCATAGGTTTTTGTGAACGGGCAAATTTTAGTGCACTTTATTTATTTTAGTGCATACTTTGTTTATTACCTTTTTAATCCAAAGTTTGGTTGTGTCACATTGCATTGGTCACACCTGCTTAAGAGACGTATTATTTGCATTCAATAAACACAGAATGTTGCCCTACATCTCGACCCTATGTAGGTTAAGGGTTACTGTTCTAGTTCATAAAAATGTGTGTTTGCAGGGGTGCATAGAACATTGGTATGTGGAGACAGGAGTTCAGAATGAACAGCATTTCTTTAGAGTCTAAAGTAAGAGCGGTCGGCTGCCTTTGGCATCACCGTTGCTCATTGATGCTGTGGGCTTCCTCTCCCAGCCCTGCCGTATCCTGGTAATGGCTCTGTCCACACAGGGAGTGATCAGTACAAACTTGAGGACCAGGACGATGCAGGGGACCACCAGTGCCAGCATGTGCGCGGGAGGAAGGTACCACCTGTACACGGAGGGCCTCAGGAATCTGTCCCAACCATAGATGAAGGTGTGCAACGTGCACAGGAACAGAGTCAGGTGGCCCAGTTTGGACTGTGGTGGGGAAGAGAGGGTTAGGGTTAGGGTTAAGCATATGAATGAAAGTCAAGGGTGGTATGAAATATGTATGTCAGTAATGCATTGAATGGTATGAAATATGTATGTCAGTTATGCATTGAATGGTATGAAATATATATGTCAGTTATGCATTGCATGGTATGAAATATGTATGTCAGTTATGCATTGAATGGTATGAAATATGTATGTTAGTTATGCATTGAATGGTATGAAATATATATGTCAGTTATGCATTGCATGGTATGAAATATGTATGTCAGTTATGCATTGAATGGTATGAAATATGTATGTCAGTTATGCATTGAATGGTATGAAATATATATGTCAGTTATGCATTGCATGGTATGAAATATGTATGTTAGTTATGCATTGAATGGTATGAAATATATATGTCAGTTATGCATTGCATGGTATGAAATATGTATGTCAGTTATGCATTGCATGGTATGAAATATGTATGTCAGTTATGCATTGAATGGTATGAAATATGTATGTCAGTTATGCATTGAATGGTATGAAATATATATGTCAGTTATGCATTGCATGGTATGAAATATGTATGTTAGTTATGCATTGAATGGTATGAAATATATATGTCAGTTATGCATTGCATGGTATGAAATATGTATGTCAGTTATGCATTGAATGGTATGAAATATATATGTCAGTTATGCATTGCATGGTATGAAATATGTATGTCAGTTATGCATTGCATGGTATGAAATATGTATGTCAGTTATGCATTGCATGGTATGAAATATGTATGTCAGTTATGCATTGAATGGTATGAAATATGTATGTCAGTTATGCATTGAATGGTATGAAATATATATGTCAGTTATGCATTGCATGGTATGAAATATGTATGTTAGTTATGCATTGAATGGTATGAAATATATATGTCAGTTATGCATTGCATGGTATGAAATATGTATGTCAGTTATGCATTGAATGGTATGAAATATATATGTCAGTTATGCATTGCATGGTATGAAATATGTATGTTAGTTATGCATTGAATGGTATGAAATATATATGTCAGTTATGCATTGCATGGTATGAAATATGTATGTCAGTTATGCATTGAATGGTATGAAATATATATGTCAGTTATGCATTGCATGGTATGAAATATGTATGTTAGTTATGCATTGAATGGTATGAAATATATATGTCAGTTATGCATTGCATGGTATGAAATATGTATGTCAGTTATGCATTGAATGGTATGAAATATGTATGTCAGTTATGCATTGAATGGTATGAAATATATATGTCAGTTATGCATTGCATGGTATGAAATATATATGTCAGTTATGCATTGAATGGTATGAAATATGTATGTCAGTTATGCATTGCATGGTATGAAATATGTATGTCAGTTATGCATTGCATGGTATGAAATATGTATGTCAGTTATGCATTGAATGGTATGAAATATGTATGTCAGTTATGCATTGAATGGTATGAAATATATATGTCAGTTATGCATTGCATGGTATGAAATATGTATGTCAGTTATGCATTGAATGGTATGAAATATGTATGTCAGTTATGCATTGCATGGTATGAAATATATATGTCAGTTATGCATTGCATGGTATGAAATATATATGTCAGTTATGCATTGCATGGTATGAAATATGTATGTCAGTTATGCATTGAATGGTATGAAATATGTATGTCAGTTATGCATTGAATGGTATGAAATATATATGTCAGTTATGCATTGCATGGTATGAAATATGTATGTCAGTTATGCATTGAATGGTATGAAATATGTATGTCAGTTATGCATTGCATGGTATGAGGCTAGCACGAGCTGCAACTGCCTATGAAATGTGGCGTAGGCCCAGGCTAGCATGAGCTGTATTCAGGGGAGAGCCTGCTATTTAGCCTCTTTTCTGTGCATACTTGACTGGTGTAACTAAACTGTGCTCCGTATTTAGCTTTGCTTTATTAGATTTTGCTTTGTTCAAGCAACTGGAACAGTACATGGTGAATTACGCCGACACACGTGAGCTTATCTACTTCAGGAGCGTGTGTTTTTCAAATTTCAATATAATATCTCTAATGCTGTAAATAGTACCTCTAATGCTGTAAACAGTGCATGTAATGCTGTAAATAGTGCCTGTAATGCTGTAAACAGTGCCTGTAATGCTGTAAACAGTGCCTGTAATGCTGTAAACAGTACCTGTAATGCTGTAAATAGTGCCTGTAATGCTGTAAACAGTGCCTGTAATGCTGTAAACAGTGCCTGTAATGCTGTAAACAGTACCTGTAATGCTGTAAATAGTGCCTGTAATGCTGTAAATAGTACCTGTAATGCTGTAAACAGTGCCTGTAATGCTGTAAACAGTACCTGTAATGCTGTAAATAGTGCATGTAATGCTGTAAATAGTGCCTGTAATGCTGTAAACAGTGCCTGTAATGCTGTAAACAGTGCCTGTAATGCTGTAAACAGTGCCTGTAATGCTGTAAACAGTATCTCTAATGCTGTAAATAGTACCTGTAATGCTGTAAATAGTGCATGTAATGCTGTAAACAGTGCCTGTAATGCTGTAAACAGTGCCTGTAATGCTGTAAACAGTGCCTGTAATGCTGTAAATAGTGCCTGTAATGCTGTAAACAGTGCCTGTAATTCTGTAAACAGTACCTGTAATGCTGTAAACAGTGCCTGTAATGCTGTAAACAGTATCTCTAATGCTGTAAACAGTGCCTGTAATGCTGTAAACAGTACCTGTAATGCTGTAAATAGTACCTGTAATGCTGTAAACAGTATCTCTAATGCTGTAAATAGTACCTGTAATGCTGTAAACAGTACCTGTAATGCTGTAAACAGTGCATGTAATGCTGTAAATAGTGCCTGTAATGCTGTAAACAGTGCCTGTAATGCTGTAAACAGTGCCTGTAATGCTGTAAACAGTGCCTGTAATTCTGTAAACAGTGCCTGTAATGCTGTAAACAGTATCTCTAATGCTGTAAACAGTGCCTGTAATGCTGTAAACAGTGCCTGTAATGCTGTAAACTACCTGTAATGCTGTAAACAGTGCCTGTAATGCTGTAAACAGTGCCTGTAATGCTGTAAACAGTACATGTAATGCTGTAAACAGTGCCTGTAATGCTGTAAATAGTATATATAATGCTGTAAACAGTGCCTGTAATGCTGTAAATAGTATATATAATGCTGTAAACAGTGACTGTAATGCTGTAAACAGTGCCTGTAATGCTGTACACAGTGCCTGTAATGCTGTAAATAGTATATATAATGCTGTAAACAGTGCCTGTAATGCTGTAAATAGTATATATAATGCTGTAAACAGTGACTGTAATGCTGTAAACAGTGCCTGTAATGCTGTACACAGTGCCTGTAATGCTGTAAACAGTGCCTGTAATGCTGTAAACAGTGCCTGTAATGCTGTAAACTACCTGTAATGCTGTAAACAGTGCCTGTAATGCTGTAAACAGTGCCTGTAATGCTGTAAACAGTACATGTAATGCTGTAAACAGTGCCTGTAATGCTGTAAACAGTGCCTGTAATGCTGTAAACAGTGCCTGTAATGCTGTAAACAGTACATGTAATGCTGTAAACAGTACCTGTAATGCTGTACCTGTATAAATCGAAATTCCCGCCAGTTGATGGTGTTGCTCACGGAGGGAAGAGACGTTATTCCCAAAAGGATATAGAAGGCAAATCCCAGGATCCCAATCGAGTAATACGAGTCCTTACGCCAGGCGATGGCGTTGTCAAACGCTTCTGTTTTGTTTAGTTTGATCTTAAAAGCAGGGGGAAAGTTTGTTAGCATAGTGGGTCCAAACGCACTGCATTGTGTTGTTGTTTTTTAAAGCTACAGTCAGTAATTGTCTGTACAAGGGGTTCAACCATCTACACAGCATGAGCAAATTATAAGCAAAAAAAAAAAACTTGGGGCTGTGTTTATTTGTTAGTCAAACATTGTGTTGAACAAAATGTGGATTGAATTCAGACATTTATTGACTCAAATACAGTACATATAAGTAACCTTTCTAAAATACAGTTTGGTGAGTTCACCAAACTCACTAAACTCTTCTTTTGAAGAACCTCAATTGAATTGTGAGTTTTTAAGTTAATTACAAATATCAATTTAATTGAATCTGGGCCTTTATTTGCATGGTAAACAGCCTCTTTGCATGGCTGGCTTGCTCACCTGAGAGATAGTCCAGGTGTTGTACCGGTACCTGACATAGTACCTGAGGGGAATGAGTAAGGTGTAGAGGACATGGAGGGTGGCCAAGGCCAAGGCAATCAGGCCTAGCTGCTTACGACACAGCATCCATCTGTCCAGCCAGTTGGGGAAACGGCGGTACTTGGTGCCGTTGTAGAGCTGCAGGAATCCCGCCATTACACCCGGAAGGTAGCACAGTGCCAGCATGATGAGGGAGACAATTGGGAACACCTTATTGGCCAGGGAAACCATGATCCGGAAGGAGGTGTCCTTCCCTGTAGTGACGGCAGTGTAGATGACGTCATAGGCAAGAACATAGAAGAAGATGAAGGCTGTGAGGCCCGTCGCCACGACGACGGGGAGCTTCCACAGAGGGAAGAGCTGTAGGGGGTAGTCTTCGATCTCTCCGGCTGCCCGGAGAGAACCCTTGTCCAGTGCGGTGAGGCCTAGGCTATGGGCGATGCCTAGCACCATCTGCTTGGCCTCGCTGTTATCTCCACAGAGCAAGACCTGGGGGGTTAGAGAGCAAAGGCACATCAGTACAGCAGAGAGGGACTGAGAATAAACCCAGGAAACAGCTGCTTATAAATGCACCATAGCATGCTGGTGAAGAAGTGAAACTCTTTAAGATTGATTTAAGAGTATGTTTGGTATGTCCAACAAAATACTGTCCCTCATTTCAAAATTCTTCCTGACTTCTTAAAACATTTTTCCCTAGAGAATATGCTTTCCCCTAGATATGATGATGAAAATGTAATAGCAACACACTAATTTTTTATAGAACAGCCCTCAGTAGCTTCTGGTGGCTGTATAAATGTCTTCATAAGGGATAGATTACTGATTTTTGATGTAAATTACATAATTTAGATTTCAAGAACACTTGCACTGAGTCAAATAAATGATCGCCAGATGTAAATGCCACAGCCAGGGAATGGGATATAATAACCTAAAGACACCACTTATGTTGGTGTGTTAAACTGTTCTTACAGCTTTAAATTGGAGGAGTAAAATTCAAAACGTCACTTGGAATTAAATTATTACATGGATTACAATCTGATGCTATGGTGCCCCCGTCATGGAATGAATAAAATTCTGGGGCTGGTATGTACCTGTCAACAAATACTGTCCCTTCCCCCCATAACACATCTGTTTGTTTTCTCAAGTACAGTGAGGAAGAGAATTTGGAGCAGAATCATGGATAGGAGGCTCCAGCTCATGTCCCTCAAAAAGGGACCAAATTTCATGCTTTGAGGCTGAGTCATTTTTGGTTTTGTTCCCTCTTCAAACCAGATTTAAATGGCAATATTACTGTAATGTACACACACCAACATTTACTTTTGGCAAAAACAAAAACTTTTTTTAAAATATAATATTTCTGAAAAATGCCTCACTGAATGGAGCCTTCACAGCAAAAATGGTGAAATGGTGGTGTACATTTAACACCCTACAGTGTACATTTAACACCCTACAGTGTTTATATGAGTCCGTGGACTTATGTAAACACCCAGGGGTGTTAAATTGACACCGGCATTTTTGCTGTGTTGATGCATTCCACATTCTGGTAATTTAGTTTTCCAATAATTCATCCTTTACCTGCCGGTTTGCATCCAGCCCTCCAGACTGCAGAGCCCACGCAGAGACTGTGTTGAACGCTTTGACCACAGAAGCAGCTGGAACCAGCTTGCTAAGGTGCTCTGCGTTGGACTCTGGGTACTGATTCCGCTTCAGGTTGTTGCTAACATCCACCAGGACTTTCCCTGCCAGCATCTCTCTCCCAGCTTCACGGAGGAAGTCATAGTTTTCCCGGTGCACAGCCACAAAGATGAGCCTGGAAGTCTGGGCTGCCTCTGTGTGGCTCAGCACCTGGGCCCCTTTGGGCAGGAGGCTTGAGTTCTTGGGATTCCGGCTCCCAAAAACTACCCCGTACCCAGCCTGCAGCAGCCGCAGGCCCAGAGACCGCCCAAAGTCGCCCGTCCCAAAGATGCAAATGGTCCCAAGCTTGCGCTGAAAGCCTGGTTCGCTCATCGGCATGGCGTCGGAGTTATCGGTCATATCTGAAAAAGACAACAACCACAGTCACAATCATGGCATAGTAGCTCATTCATTACTAGTAAACCATTTCTTAACCTAGGATTGATAAATATATGAGCCTATATATATGTTTTGTATTCTATTATATCCACAGAGGAAGAACAAGACTAAACAGATTTTACAGAAAACTGCACATACTTAATCCTTTGCCTGCGACTCCAAAGAAAGCAGTTCTACAGTTAAATAGTCATGGATTGCTCTTTCTGTAACAGCTGTGCTGAGTGTCCCTGGAGTTGTGGACAGAGTCCTGCTCCTGCCTGCCAATATGTAGTGGGGTGCTGAACTGCCTGCCCCAGTACTGAGGTAGCCAATAAGCATACAGGACAGATGTGGGAAATTCCGTTAGAGGAGGGACTGACGCAGGCACGGGGGGAGGAGTGTTAGAGCAGGACAAATTCAAATTCCCGTTCTTTCTGGCTTTTTGCCAAGTTATTTTCAGAAAGCTATTGGCTACTGACTACTAGCTTATTGCCCAAGACTGGGGATTCCAGCACTTGGTGTTCTGCAAAATTTCACCATTTGCTTGTGTTGTGCTTTAGCTTGGTACAAACTACACACACACACACCCTAAACGCACATCCAGAGGAAACATTGGAGGTACATTTAAACTGTAGTTTCTAACATGATTCCATTTCAACGTCTGCATGGGGTTAGGGTTGGTAGACAGCTTTATTACATATTTTCTGTATTTTTACAACAAAAAAATATGTGAAGATATGTACAACCCCCCCCCCTCGACAGACAGAATGATTATTATTGTTATTCTTTTTTCCACTTAAAAAATGAACAAGGTACAGAGGGAAAAAACAAATAAAGAAAGAAATAAGAAAGATGGAAAGAACAATAAACAAAGTAGAAAAAAACACAAAGTAGTAATAATGATACGATGAATAAGAGGAAGAAGAAGAATTCATTTTAAAAAATTCAAGCCACAAGTATTACAACAAAACAAACATCTCACCATATTCATACACACAACATGTTACACATCGCCACGGCGACAGATAGAGAAGCATGGGTCTAATACAGGCTGAAAAGGACAACAATTACAAAAGCTAACCCTATGTTCTGTTATTATGGACATGGGTTATTGTACATTGATCTGGAAATGGTTCAAAAAGGGAGTCCATGTCTGAACATATTCATGTCGATGTTGGTGGGATGAGCATGTTGTTTTCAAACGCACGTTCTTTCTTTTTGCCAAGTTATTTCCGGGAAGCTGCTGGCTACTGACTACTAGCCCATTGCCCAAGACTGGGGACTTCAGCACTTTGTCTCCTCCAAAATTTCACCATTTGCTTGTTTTGTGCTTTAACCCCTTTGCGCAGAGGCTTAATTTTACCCATTTTCTTCTGTTTTGTACCGTTCTGTTTAAAGCTTTATAACTACAGATATCAATGTAACACAAACACCAATAATGGCTTAAATTAAAGAAGACCCTGGTACCATTTATTATTATGCCTTAAATTTAATTATTTTCATAACTCAGATGTAAATTATGGGCAGTGAATGCACAACCCCCTGTGAAAAACAAAGTTCCAGCACTCTAGTTTACAGAGAACACCTGAGAGTCAAATATGTGAATATGGTTAAACTTTACATGTTCTGTTTTGCAAACCTCTGCATGTGTATAAAATATGAAAGTGATATGTATTACTGCTCAAATCCTATGAGGCAATTTGAAACGGTGTACCTTGGTGTCCAAAAATCTACCCAAAATGGATAATTGTGCATCACAGTAATTCAGGAGATAATCAAAATTTTTCAACAGATAAACTCTTTTGACTCGTTGGAAATATATTTGCATCTATATCATTAGATAATTTTCAACTTTTGCAAAAGATTAGAGGAATGGTTATAGTTGTCCAAAAACATACCCAAACCTTTCCAAACCCATGAAAACCCATGGAAACACAAGCAAAGTATCCAAGCTGTCCAACGCTTTCCACGCTATCCAAACAAGAACACAGCTTCGATGTCCATTTGAAGCACATTATTATGTGGTACTATGAGGAGGCCATTAAGGAGGGGAATGACCCTTAGATAATCAATTTCTTTGTCTCAGTTTAGTTTCCAGTGCCAGAAATATCCAACACAGTCCCATTCTCATTATAAAAGGTAATTTATTACCAACCAGACAGACTAACAATGTATGAGAACATGCACACAATTTACAGCATCATATAAATGACTACAACTATTACTATTACAACTACTATAATTATCTCCTATATAAACATATGCCAACCCACTGATTACTGTATGGGACAACAATCTGCCGTGTCATCCATTTCTGTCCCTATATTATAGAGTAAGAACGCTGTCAAAAATACATATGCATAACTTTAAACATTCATGTGTAAATACATTTGTTGTACACAAGATGTATGCATAACTTTAAACATTCGTCCGTAAATACATTTGTTGTACACAAAATTATGTTTTCATACACATAAATCATACATAAAATATGAAGTTGTAAAATTGCGTGTGTGTGTTTTTATGAGTACGAATCTAAAAGCCACGACTTCAAAGATTTATGGATACAACTCAGATTTCTACGGGTACGGATTCTTTCTTACGAATACGGATTCAAGTTTGTGGGTACGAGTCGAAAAGTGTTAAAATTACGTCACTGGGGCACAGGCAGGTCACAGGGAAAATTAATCCATCATCGATTCCACCAAATGTGCATGCATCAAAGGCACAAGATGGCTTTGAAATCACTAATTGAAATGTATTCAATGAATTAAAATAAATAGGCTACACTTTAAATGGATTCACTGATGATATTACACCAATTAGAGTATATACAACTCACACATTAGTAGGCTACACAGGATAATTACAACTTCAAGAATGTTCTGGACCAATAACGTCAGTTTAAACTGTAGAACAGAACAGTGGTTCCCAAACTCGGTCCTGGGGGCCCCTGTGTATGCTCGTTTTCCTTCCAACCACAATTGCAATCCTAGAATTTTAACAAGCTGTTACGTTTTTCTTAATTAGGTGCTTTTCACGTTTAGAGGGATTGCTTACTATCTGAAACTACATTATATCAGAAATAGCTATGCACGCCACAAATAATAAAAGCCCAATGTTCAGTATTTTGCTATAGGCTATTGTAATTACATAAAAAATGTTTTAATTGATAAAATTAAGGATTGAGATTAATTAATAGGCTCCTATTTAGGTTGTTGGACACATGTGTTTAAGTTTCATCATTTTTTCCTTGAACTAACACAATACAATTTGACTTGTCATTTGGTTTGTGTTTGAATTCTTCATTATCTACAAAATGGTTAGTTTTAATAGCCATGTGTCCACACTACCACCAATTAGGAACCTCAGCTTTTAATTTGATCAGTTTAAAAAAATATTGTAAGTATTTTGTAATTGTTTGCAAAATGGCATAATAAGTAATAATAAATCCCATATGAATATGCGACTTTTATTAAGTTAAGTGGGGTAATTTGTCCTCTGCATTTGACCCATCCTAGCTACCTGGGAGCAGTGGGCAGCCACAGTGCAGCGCCAGGGGACCAACTCCAGTGCATTGACCAAGGACAATGGCAGGAGTTTACCTAACCTCACTTACGTGTCTTTGGTGTGGGAGGAAATGCGAACACGGGGAGAACATGCAAACTCCACGCAGAGAGGACCAGGATTCGAACCCAGAGCCTCTTTCTTGCGAGGCGACAGTGCTAACCACTGCACCACCGTGCCGCCCGAAGATCTGATCTTAGAAGATCTAGCAAACATCAGAACCCAGCGTGAGAGAAACTTGAAGTCTTCACGAATCAAGTCGCAGTCACCACCTTCTATCACTCCTTACATGGCCACTTTCCCAGTGATACCCCCTCTCCTCACCATCCTCTCTTCTGCCCTTTCCTCCACCTGTACCGGCACAACTTTTTTTGTGAATGGTTATTTTCTTTTTTTTATCTCAGCTGTACGTAGTTCGCAATTCAGAGGAAGCATTTTAGCCCTATCCTCTGCCACATAGTGGCCTTTGAGCTAGACTGCACACCACTACTAATGCTCCCAATTAGCACACATTTATTTTCATGTTAATTCATAAGCATTTCAATTTTACCCTCCCAGAAAAATTGTTCTTCTTTGCTTTCCTGATGCACTCCATAGCCTGTAATACTGGAGAAAACTGTGTTGGCATGTGTGTGTTTTAAAGGAGGTTGCCGTGCCTAATATGGTAGTAAATGGACGTGTGAGTATGGTAATTCATAATGAAATAATTTTCATACACAAGTTGGTACGCTCATATATACAGATCCTTTCCAAAAAATTTGAATATCATGGAAAAGGTTTTTTTTTTTCCATAATTCCATTCAAAAAGTGAAACTTTCATAGATTATAGATTCATTACACACAAAGTGAAATATTTCTAGCCTTTATTTGTTTCATTTTTCATAATTTTGGCGAAAATCAACATTTACTTCAGTTATTTCAGAGAATGAATGTTTTAGACTGAGTGTCACACTATCATCTAATTTACTCAAAACACCTGCAAAGTTTATCTCAGTTTGGTTCAGTATGGGGAAGACTGCAGACTTGACAATTGGCCAGAAGACCATCATTGACACCCTCCAGAAGATGGGTAAGCCACAAAAGGTCATCGCTAAGGAGGCTGGCTGTTCACAGAGTGCAGTGTCCAAGCATATCAATAGAAAGTTTAGTGGAAGGGAAAAATGTGGCAGGAGAAGGTGCACAAGCAAAAGAGATGACCGTAGGCTTCAGCGGATTGTCAAGCAAAGACGATTCCAAAATTTGGCGGAGATGCAGAGGGAGTGGACTGAGGCTGGAGTCAGTGCTTCAAAAACCACCACGTACAGACGTATCCGGGACATGGGCTACAACTGTCGGATTCCTCGAGTAAAGCCACTCCACTCATTCTCTGAAATAACTGAAGTAAATGCTGATTTTCGACACACTATTCTAATTTCTTGAAATACTGTTTTGGGGGTTTTCTGGAGCTGTAAGCCAAAATTATGAAAAATGAAACAAATAAAGGCTAGAAATATTTCACTTTGTGTGTAATGAATCTATAATCTATGAAACTTTCACTTTTTGAATGGAATTATGAAAAAAACAAAAACTTTTCCATGATATTCTAATTTTTTGGAAAGGATATATTCCATAGGTTATTCTCTCTGCTTTATTAATTGGCGATATGCATTCCAAGCCTTCGGGTGGCGCTGTGAAAGAAAATTTTATAATTTCGATTGTAATGAAGAGTAAGACATGTGTACTCTATGGTCGCAGCACTGTTTTTTTTTTTCGGATCAGAGAAAACGAACAACGAGAAAAAATGTCAGGGCGCGGGAAACGAAGACCAAAATCTACATTGCAGGTATTTAACGTTATCTAGCTTTGCAGCCAGCAAAAGGAAGCATGAACGAGGGCTAGCCAGTATGATAGGTTATAGTGAAACATGTAGTGCCAGTATTGTTTTATTAGGATTAATTCAATTGTAGATAACGACAGGTAAGTAGTGACGTTAAGCTAGCAAGCTAACGTTTAATTTATTAAGCAGCCTACTGGTAACGTTAACTAACGTTATATATATCGTTTGCTAACGTTACTTAAAGTTAGTTACGGTTGGCTAGGTACGTAGCGTTAGGTAATTTAACGTAAACTTGCTTCTGGTGTTTTATTTAGAAATGAATGCCGCTAACATTTAGCCATCGTTTCCAGACGTTGAGTTGCTAGCGAGTTAAATTTCGGTCATTGGATAGTTAACGTTACCTAGCACGCATTACAGTCATAGCACTAAACGTCGAATCCATATAACCGGTAACTTAACGTGTACCGAGCAATGCTACCGAGCGAAGCGGCGAGCCAGCAATGTTACCGAGCGAAGCGGCTAGCCAGCAATGCTACCGAGCGAAGCGGTGAGCCAGCAATGCTACCGAGCGAAGCGGCGAGCCAGCTTTTCAATGCCAGTCGCCAGGTGAGCTAGTTGAACATTGCTTGCTGGTTAGTTAACCCTTGGCTCATTTCAATTGTATTGAATCAGTACCGTTAGCTAAAATCGCAGCTCAACGTTAGGTGGACAGATAGCTGCCGATTTAAAAATGATGGTTAGATAGCTAACTATTCAGGAATGGTGGGGTTTTTTAAGATCACTTTGCCATTAGCTAACAAGCCAACCGTCACTAACTGACAGCGACACATTTATGAGTATCAGTGCTGGGTACCCTTGTCCTCCCAAGTTTCATAGCTGCAGGCGTGCAAGATGAGTGTTACTGCAAGTTAGGGACCGTATTGTGATTTACTTATGTGAGTAGAGTGCTATGTTAATGTAGATAATGGTTATTATCAGGAGATTAAGACGGCGGGTTGTTATTCCTGGGTCTGGCATGGACTGGTTCTCATATTTATCAAACAGGAAATATTTAGTTTCGATTGCATTGGTGATTTTATATCGTCAACTTCAGTGATCATATATGGTGTTACTCCAAGGTTCAATTCTTGGACCAGTATTGATCTCTAACTTATATATGCTGCCCCGAGGCCACATTATCCGTCGTTATAACATCTCTCTGCATTGCTGTGCGGTCAATCAGCTGTACCTATCTGTGTAGGGGATACAAAATTAAGCTTCATCGAGAATATCGCGTTTTGCTTATACTGCGCTTTTTATGCAGCCAAATCACTATTTAAAAAGAACCTTTATAACGTTATGCGGCTATATTAGTATCTAGAATAACCGGAGAGTTGGCTGCAACGACCCCCCCCCCCCCTAATAAAATTGCCTTCCAT
The DNA here is from genome assembly GCA_029718625.1 of Synaphobranchus kaupii. Lineage (NCBI taxonomy): Eukaryota > Metazoa > Chordata > Actinopteri > Anguilliformes > Synaphobranchidae > Synaphobranchus > Synaphobranchus kaupii. The sequence continues at coordinate 127,309,760 of CM056377.1, forward strand.
AATGACTGATAGCTATTACCGTCGATATTTTTATTTTAGTTTTTTTACCATTGAGTTTTAATGCTACTAATGCTATTGCTGTTTTACTTTTATTGTGCTTGTAATTATAGTTGATGTGCAGTGCAATGGTGGTTGTTATTTTAATGTAGGATATAATCATTACTGACGTGCAGTTATTTTAATGTAGGATATAATCATTACTGATGTGCAGTGGTTATTTTAATGTAGGATATAATCATTACTGATGTGCAGTGGTTATTTTAATGGAGGATATAATCATTACTGATGTGCAGTGGTTATTTTAATGGAGGATATAATCATTACTGACGTGCAGTGGTTATTTTAATGGAGGATATAATCATTACTGACATGCAGTGGTTATTTTAATGTAGGATATAATCATTACTGATGTGCAGTGGTTATTTTAATGTAGGATATAATCATTACTGATGTGCAGTGGTTATTTTAATGGAGGATATAATCATTACTGATGTGCAGTGGTTATTTTAATGGAGGATATAATCATTACTGACGTGCAGTGGTTATTTTAATGGAGGATATAATCATTACTGACATGCAGTGGTTATTTTAATGTAGGATATAATCATTACTGACGTGCAGCGGTTATTTTAATGGAGGATATAATCATTACTGACATGCAGTGGTTATTTTAATGGAGGATATAATCATTACTGATTGGCTGTTGTGTTGTGAGTAGGATGCAGACACAGCCAATGGGCAGTTGAAGAAATCCCGGTCAGGAACGGAGTGCCAGGTCCCAGCGGAGCTGCGGCAGGAAGTAGAGAGTTTGTACCAGCTGCCAATGCCTGATGACTTCTTCCACTTTTGGAACTTCTGCAAGCGTCTCCATGTACAAAACCCATGTGGTATGACTCATAAACAACACACTTCCTCCTTATAAACATCATACACAATCTGTATGGACCTCCTCTTTTTGTAAAATACGCCTCTTCTCTGACCCCTGACCCCTGTGCCCTTTCTCTCTGACCCCCGTCACCCTCCTCTGTGCACCCTGACCCCACTGTGCCTTGGTGCACAGATGCTTTGAGGGAGACTTTGGGCCTGCAGCTGGTTGGTCCATTTGACATCATGGCTGGGAAGCATCAATCTGCCAAGAGTCCGAACTATTTCCTGCACTGGAGGCATTTCTACGACCCGCCGGAGCTTCAGACTGTCCTTATAGGGAGCAGTGATACGCAGCATCACATGGGCTACTACAGGTAAGCAGTGATACTCAGCATCACATGGGCTACTACAGGTAAGCAGTGATACGCAGCATCACATGGGCTACTACAGGTAAGCAGTGATACTCAGCATCACATGGGCTACTACAGGTAAGCAGTGATACTCAGCATCACATGGGCTACTACAGGTAAGCAGTGATACTCAGCATCACATGAGCTACTACAGGTAAGCAGTGATACTCAGCATCACATGGGCTACTACAGGTAAGCAGTGATACTCAGCATCACATGGGCTACTACAGGTAAGCAGTGATACTCAGCATCACATGGGCTACTACAGGTAAGCAGTGATACTCAGCATCACATGGGCTACTACAGGTAAGCAGTGATACGCAGCATCACATGGGCTACTACAGGTAAGCAGTGATACGCAGCATCACATGGGCTACTACAGGTAAGCAGTGATACTCAGCATCACATGGGCTACTACAGGTAAGCAGTGATACTCAGCATCACATGGGCTACTACAGGTAACAGCTACTCTTATTCATAATTAGTTTCACACAATGTTATGGAGCCAATTTAGTGCCAATATTATTTATGTGAGTTTCACACACCACAAAACACAATTCACACAACTACAAACTATAAATCTCAAGCTCTGGATACTCAAAATTACCAATCATTTTGGCACTTTTCCCGTGTACGAAAGGTAAAAATCCACACGTATATGCACCAATCACTATTAGTCTAGAGAGAGACAAGCTCACGGGCAACTGGATGCTAGTTAGAGAATCGCGGACGCACAAGATATCTACATAAATGTATTCATGCCGAATATAGATGATCAAACGAACATCTTCCATTAGTCGCTTGCAATAAAGATAGCCTAACGTTTTAATGGGGAAATGACTTTATGCAAGCTAAAGCTAGCCATGATTTGATTTCTGTGGAAGGCAGACAAACAACCTAAGCTTGTACATCACTGTTACTGTGATGTGGCTCGAGTCATTAGAATTTTACTGTAGCCTACTAAATTATGTATTCTAAGTTATAATCAGTGCATACTTTTTAGATGTATGAAGACTATCATTTGCAACAGGTGGGGTTCAGGGATGGTGAAAATGAATGAAATAAGGCAGATCTGGTCTGGGTTTGGCCCGAGTCCGGCAGCTTGTGGTCCAGTGTTGGTGCAGTTACATCACATACGGGACAGACTCGGCTGTGATGTGGCAGCCCGGACTCACCGCCACATCACTTGGCCGAGAATCGTGCCGTGATTCAAGGCCGACACAGCCGTATTAGAATGCCAGATCTGGGCCAAGCCCGTTTAGCTACCTGGGTAGCTGACTCAGTCTGCTTTGAATTGCTTGCAGCTAAATCTGGAACATGGATATGAAGAAACCTCTTTAACATTAGCCTAATCCAAAGTTAATTTGTTTGCAAATATAGTTTTGTGAAGTCCATCTTCTATCGTATGCTGGTGTTTTAACTTTGTCTAACCTAGCTGTTAGAACGGCTACATGCAGTGAATGTAAAGTTACTTGAACAAGAGCCTGTATGCACCTGGATTTTTAAAATTTTATTTTATTTTTTTAGAGTTCACCTGCTGTCAGGACATGGTCTTCATCAGTGTCTTATCAAGGCAAATTAATATCTGAACAAAAACATTTTCAACGTTAAAAAAAGGTTAGGGTTAGGTAAGTTACTCACACATAGCCTACAGAGCGCTGTCTATAAGTCCTTAATTCCAACTTGCAAAAACTAGGCCTGCCTTTAAAAGTATTGATATCAAAATGTGGCCAAGTTACAACTAACAATATTGCCTATCGTAGCTCACACTAAATAAACTAGCTCTATTCCAAAGCAATGCTACCCAAACTTTCCTACATTATTTAATGCTTAGCATAGCGTAGACTAGAGCCATGTTCAGAGGCTATTGTAATTTTTTTAAGTGACTAACCATGAAACGGATATGTTTGGGGAATTTACTGTTTATAAATCCGATATCTTAAGGGATTGCAGCTTATAGTAGGCTATCATCAATTCTTAATGTATTATCGTAAATTCTTAAATTTTCTAGTAGGCTGACATAATTTTTATGGTCACATTGTGTTATGTGTGAAAAGCATAAAGGACCAAGACATTGTTAAAGTAACGTTGCATGCTGGAGGCATGTAGTCTCTGCATAACAGCTAGCCTAGGTCAGGAAAAGACAAAGTTAAACACTAGCATACGATAGAAGCAGACGGACTTCATTAAACTATTTGCAATTTGCAAACAAATTAATGTTTGATTAATGCTGTAGAACAGAAATAAGTGCTCCAGTCCAGATTATTTTTTACAAGCAATTCAAAGCCGACGAAGTCACTATAATTCGGTAAATGTGTAAGCAGTCTTGTACACGCTTGTTAGTCTGCCTTTTATAGAAATCAAATCATGGCAAGCTCGCATAGAGTAATTTCTCGACCTTTCGTACACGGGAAAATGGTGCCAAAATTATTAATATTTTCCACAGTTTGAGATTTGTAGTTTGGAATTTGGAATTTAAGATCTGTAAAGCAGGATTTGTAGTTTTGCGATGCGTAAAGCACGTGTGAATTGTGAAACACGTGTAAATAATATTGCCACTAAATTCGCTCCATACAACGGCTGCTGATTTGTTCTCCAGTGGAGGTTCCTTTAAAGAAAACATTCCAGCTGTTTCAAATCAGTCTTTTTTTTTTTTTTTTGTGCTGTTTAATCCCCGCCCCAGGGACACGCCCGACACCCTGCCTGTTTTCATAGGGGAAAATGAAGCACAGAAGAGCTGCTCTATCACCCAGATGGGAGACAACCTCTTTGCTGCTGTCCTGTGGGTATTCTAAACGCCTGTGGGGGAAGGAGAGGGAGAGGGAGAGAGAGGTACTGTAGGAGATGGAGCTACTGTAGGACATACTGTAGGAGATGGTGGTACTGTAGGAGATACTGTAGTAGATGGAGATACTGTAGGAGATGGTGGTACTGTAGGAGATGGAGATACTGTAGGAGATGGAGGTACTGTAGGAGATGGAGATACTGTAGGAGATGGAGGTACTGTAGGAGATGGAGATACTGTAGGAGATGGAGGTACTGTAGGAGATGGAGGTACTGTAGGAGATGGAGGTACTGTAGGAGATGGAGGTACTGTAGGAGATGGAGATACTGTAGGAGATGGAGATACTGTAGGAGATGGAGGTACTGTAGGAGATGGAGATACTGTAGGAGATGGAGGTACTGTAGGAGATGGAGATACTGTAGGAGATGGAGGTACTGTAGGAGATGGAGATACTGTAGGAGACGGAGCTACTGTAGGAGATGGAGGTACTGTAGGAGATGGAGGTACTGTAGGAGATGGAGATACTGTAGGAGATACTGTAGGAGATGGAGATACTGTAGGAGATGGAGGTACTGTAGGAGATGGAGGTACTGTAGGAGATGGAGATACTGTAGGAGATACTGTAGGAGATGGAGATACTGTAGGAGATGGAGGTACTGTAGGAGATGGAGGTACTGTAGGAGATGGAGGTACTGTAGGAGATGGAGGTACTGTAGGAGACGGAGATACTGTAGGAGACGGAGCTACTGTAGGAGATGGAGGTACTGTAGGAGATGGTGGTACTGTAGGAGATGGTGGTACTGTAGGAGATGGTGGTACTGTAGGAGATGGTGGTACTGTAGGAGATACTGTAGGAGATGGAGGTACTGTAGGAGATGGAGATACTGTAGGAGACGGAGCTACTGTAGGAGATGGAGATACTGTAGGAGATGGAGGTACTGTAGGAGATGGAGATACTGTAGGAGACGGAGCTACTGTAGGAGATGGAGATACTGTAGGAGATGGAGGTACTGTAGGAGATGGAGGTACTGTAGGAGATGGAGGTACTGTAGGAGATGGAGATACTGTAGGAGACGGAGCTACTGTAGGAGATGGAGATACTGTAGGAGATGGAGGTACTGTAGGAGATGGAGGTACTGTAGGAGATGGAGGTACTGTAGGAGATGGAGCTACTGTAGGAGATGGAGGTACTGTAGGAGATGGAGGTACTGTAGGAGATGGAGATACTGTAGGAGATGGAGGTACTGTAGGAGATGGAGGTACTGTAGGAGATGGAGATACTTTAGGAGATGGAGCTACTGTAGGAGATGGAGGTACTGTAGGAGATGGAGATACTGTAGGAGACGGAGCTACTGTAGGAGATGGAGATACTGTAGGAGATGGAGGTACTGTAGGAGATGGAGGTACTGTAGGGGATGGAGGTACTGTAGGAGATGGAGGTACTGTAGGAGATGGAGATACTGTAGGAGATGGAGGTACTGTAGGAGATGGAGGTACTGTAGGAGATGGAGATACTGTAGGAGATGGAGATACTGTAGGAGATGGAGGTACTGTAGGAGATGGAGATACTGTAGGAGACGGAGCTACTGTAGGAGATGGAGATACTGTAGGAGATGGAGGTACTGTAGGAGATGGAGGTACTGTAGGAGATGGAGGTACTGTAGGAGATGGTGGTACTGTAGGAGGTGGTGGTACTGTAGGAGATGGTGGTACTGTAGGAGATGGTGGTACTGTAGGAGATACTGTAGGAGATGGAGGTACTGTAGGAGATGGAGATACTGTAGGAGATGGAGATACTGTAGGAGATGGAGGTACTGTAGGAGATGGAGGTACTGTAGGAGATGGAGGTACTGTAGGAGATGGAGATACTGTAGGAGACGGAGCTACTGTAGGAGATGGAGATACTGTAGGAGATGGAGGTACTGTAGGAGATGGAGGTACTGTAGGAGATGGAGGTACTGTAGGAGATGGAGCTACTGTAGGAGATGGAGGTACTGTAGGAGATGGAGGTACTGTAGGAGATGGAGATACTGTAGGAGATGGAGGTACTGTAGGAGATGGAGGTACTGTAGGAGATGGAGATACTGTAGGAGATGGAGCTACTGTAGGAGATGGAGGTACTGTAGGAGATGGAGATACTGTAGGAGACGGAGCTACTGTAGGAGATGGAGATACTGTAGGAGATGGAGGTACTGTAGGAGATGGAGCTACTGTAGGAGATGGAGGTACTGTAGGAGATGGAGGTACTGTAGGAGATGGAGATACTGTAGGAGACGGAGCTACTGTAGGAGATGGAGATACTGTAGGAGATGGAGGTACTGTAGGAGATGGAGGTACTGTAGGAGATGGAGGTACTGTAGGAGATGGAGGTACTGTAGGAGATGGAGCTACTGTAGGAGATGGAGGTACTGTAGGAGATGGAGGTACTGTAGGAGATGGAGGTACTGTAGGAGATGGAGGTACTGTAGGAGATGGAGGTACTGTAGGAGATGGAGGTACTGTAGGAGATGGAGGTACTGTAGGAGATGGAGGTACTGTAGGAGATGGAGGTACTGTAGGAGATGGAGGTACTGTAGGAGATGGAGATACTGTAGGAGATGGAGGTACTGTAGGAGATGGAGGTACTGTAGGAGATGGAGATACTGTAGGAGATGGAGATACTGTAGGAGATGGAGGTACTGTAGGAGATGGAGATACTGTAGGAGACGGAGCTACTGTAGGAGACGGAGGTACTGTAGGAGATGGAGGTACTGTAGGAGATGGAGATACTGTAGGAGATGGAGGTACTGTAGGAGATGGAGGTACTGTAGGAGATGGAGGTACTGTAGGAGATGGAGGTACTGTAGGAGAGCTACTGTAGGAGATGGAGGTACTGTAGGAGATGGAGCTACTGTAGGAGATGGAGGTACTGTAGGAGATGGAGATACTGTAGGAGACGGAGCTACTGTAGGAGATGGAGCTACTGTAGGAGATGGAGGTACTGTAGGAGATGGAGCTACTGTAGGAGATGGAGGTACTGTAGGAGATGGAGATACTGTAGGAGACGGAGATACTGTAGGAGACGGAGATACTGTAGGAGACGGAGCTACTGTAGGAGACGGAGCTACTGTAGGAGACGGAGCTACTGTAGGAGACGGAGCTACTGTAGGAGACGGAGCTACTGTAGGAGACGGAGCTACTGTAGGAGACGGAGCTACTGTAGGAGACGGAGCTACTGTAGGAGATGGAGCTACTGTAGGAGACGGAGCTACTGTAGGAGATGGAGCTACTGTAGGAGATGGAGCTACTGTAGGAGATGGAGCTACTGTAGGAGATGGAGGTACTGTAGGAGATGGAGATACTGTAGGAGACGGAGGTACTGTAGGAGACGGAGCTACTGTAGGAGACGGAGCTACTGTAGGAGACGGAGCTACTGTAGGAGACGGAGCTACTGTAGGAGACGGAGGTACTGTAGGAGATGGAGGTACTGTAGGAGATGGAGATACTGTAGGAGATGGAGGTACTGTAGGAGATGGAGGTACTGTAGGAGATGGAGGTACTGTAGGAGATGGAGGTACTGTAGGAGAGCTACTGTAGGAGATGGAGGTACTGTAGGAGATGGAGCTACTGTAGGAGATGGAGGTACTGTAGGAGATGGAGATACTGTAGGAGACGGAGCTACTGTAGGAGATGGAGCTACTGTAGGAGATGGAGGTACTGTAGGAGATGGAGCTACTGTAGGAGATGGAGGTACTGTAGGAGATGGAGATACTGTAGGAGACGGAGATACTGTAGGAGACGGAGATACTGTAGGAGACGGAGCTACTGTAGGAGACGGAGCTACTGTAGGAGACGGAGCTACTGTAGGAGACGGAGCTACTGTAGGAGACGGAGCTACTGTAGGAGACGGAGCTACTGTAGGAGACGGAGCTACTGTAGGAGACGGAGCTACTGTAGGAGATGGAGCTACTGTAGGAGACGGAGCTACTGTAGGAGATGGAGCTACTGTAGGAGATGGAGCTACTGTAGGAGATGGAGCTACTGTAGGAGATGGAGGTACTGTAGGAGATGGAGATACTGTAGGAGACGGAGGTACTGTAGGAGACGGAGCTACTGTAGGAGACGGAGCTACTGTAGGAGACGGAGCTACTGTAGGAGACGGAGCTACTGTAGGAGATGGAGCTACTGTAGGAGACGGAGCTACTGTAGGAGACGGAGCTACTGTAGGAGACGGAGCTACTGTAGGAGACGGAGCTACTGTAGGAGACGGAGCTACTGTAGGAGACGGAGATACTGTAGGAGATGGAGATACTGTAGGAGATGGAGATACTGTAGGAGATGGAGCTACTGTAGGAGACGGAGCTACTGTAGGAGATGGAGCTACTGTAGGAGACGGAGCTACTGTAGGAGATGGAGGTACTGTAGGAGATGGAGGTACTGTAGGAGATGGAGGTACTGTAGGAGATACTGTAGGAGATGGAGGTACTGTAGGAGATGGAGATACTGTAGGAGATGGAGGTACTGTAGGAGATGGAGGTACTGTAGGAGATGGAGGTACTGTAGGAGATGGAGGTACTGTAGGAGATGGAGATACTGTAGGAGATGGAGGTACTGTAGGAGACGGAGCTACTGTAGGAGATGGAGATACTGTAGGAGATGGAGATACTGTAGGAGATGGAGGTACTGTAGGAGACGGAGCTACTGTAGGAGATGGAGATACTGTAGGAGATGGAGATACTGTAGGAGATGGAGGTACTGTAGGAGATGGAGGTACTGTAGGAGATGGAGGTACTGTAGGAGATGGAGATACTGTAGGAGATGGAGATACTGTAGGAGATGGAGGTACTGTAGGAGATGGAGGTACTGTAGGAGATGGAGGTACTGTAGGAGATGGAGGTACTGTAGGAGATACTGTAGGAGATGGAGGTACTGTAGGAGATGGAGATACTGTAGGAGATGGAGGTACTGTAGGAGACGGAGCTACTGTAGGAGATGGAGATACTGTAGGAGATGGAGATACTGTAGGAGATGGAGATACTGTAGGAGACGGAGATACTGTAGGAGATGGAGGTACTGTAGGAGATGGAGGTACTGTAGGAGATACTGTAGGAGATGGAGGTACTGTAGGAGATGGAGATACTGTAGGAGATGGAGGTACTGTAGGAGATGGAGGTACTGTAGGAGATGGAGGTACTGTAGGAGACGGAGCTACTGTAGGAGATGGAGGTACTGTAGGATATGGAGATATAGAGAGAGGTACTGTAGGAGATGAGATGATGTCAAATTAATGTTTCATAATTCAACTTCGGTTTCATACTGATTAACTGTTTCCTCTAGCGCTGACTGCAACATTTATTCTAATCTGTGCATCTGAGGCATAATATTAGAAATATGAAACCCACGCGTATAGTAAGTGAGAATGTACAGTATTGGTCATAGCACCCTCATCAAATAATCACATTCCAGAGAAACCACGGTAAAAAAAAAAAATGTTTGTGCACGCAAATCACGTTGTATTAAGGGAATAGTGGATTTATGCTGTATTTTTATATATTTTTTCTGAGCAGCACTAACCAAGCCCCCGGAAGTGTGATCACAACAGCGTGTCATCTTACGCGAGCACAACAACAATCTTTCACTGCATAAAGTTCAATAAAGTCGTCAGTTGAAACGCCATAAAACAGCTGGTTGTAGGCTATTTCTGTGTGATTCCCCGTTTTAAAAGCCAGTTTTAACTTTGCTTTGTGCGAGTATATTCTAGGCCTGGTAAATTAATATTCGATATTCGAATATTCCTCGAATATGAAAAAAAAAGCTACATTCGAATATAAAAAAATACTATTCGATTATTGGGCGTGGCTTCCGCTCAGTGTACAAAATATATTTTTTTATTGGATCAGAGAAGTGCGCGCTGCCCTCTTCCGCTGTGTGTGTCCCTTACTGGCCTATGTAGTGAGCGAGCGAGTCACGTGTCATACAAGCCTCCTCTGTTGAAAACGGAAGACGCTGCATACGGGTCATTGCTATGCTTGTACTGGACGGACACGGCACTCATTTAATAGCAGATTGAAAATCAAATGTATAGGCATATTCGTTGAGCTGAAAAGAGCCAATAATTCAATAGCAGCAGCATGGCAGAGAGTTTCGGAAACCAGCTCAGCCGCGGAGAGAGTGATTAGCACTCCGAGCAATCTAAAAAGCCCCGTTTGGAAGTACTTCGGTTTTTGGTCAGTGAATGGCAAAATTGTGGAACCTCGAGACAAAGTTGTATGCAAGCTTTGTAAGCTACGTTAAACGTTAAAACTATGCTGATCCCAGTTCCCTCTCCAAAAGGTCAAAGATGGTACTTTTCTGTTTTTAATGGCACTTTATTGTAAATGATCCCTCAGGATCAATTCTTTTTAGTAACATTTCTCGAAATTGTGTGCCTTAATTTTATTCAAACAAACGCATTATAAAAGTGTGTATGTAGATTTTAAAAGCCATCTCGAATGTTAACGTTTTTTTTTAAAAACTTGACTGCGTTCATGTTTATGTTGAAATTAAATGTACCAATACTAGTTATGCGTCTCGTTGTATTGGTTTGTCCTCTTGTGAACCTAACGCGCAATAACACAGCCCGAAAGTTGGTCAAATTGTAACATTTTAAAATTGTAATGGATATTCGAATATATTCGAACTTATGTGTTTTTTCAGAAGGAATATTCGAATGTGATTTTTGGCCAATGTTGACAGCCCTAGTATATTCACGTCTCTTGTTTAGGCTAATCGTTTCCAAGAAGGAACATTTCATTAGTAAGTTGCTTGTTGGTTTGTGGCTACTTTGCGGTGATGGCAGAAGCCACTTTACGCTCAGTAATAAAAGGGGAACTGACGCTGTTCTATGGGCCTCGGCTCCGTCGCTGCAGCTAGGCCTTTTGCGTCCGTTTGGGAGGAAGCTCTCATGTTTTTTAGTGTCGGCTTTTAATCGAAAGGAGGAGAAGCCCGTGGAAGCATAGCGAGGAATCTAGCGTAACTGTGGAATTCGAACCTCCTTCTCTACCTTGCGTCGTGGTGCGACATCCAGTCGTATTGACGTAACTGTTCAACATAGCGAACTCCAACTTCACGAAAAATTACGACAAAAGGCGCATCATTGCCATCTGCATTTCACTTGAACCGTTCGTTTTATCTGCGAAATTTAGCATCTTAATAAATTTGGTGTGTTGTCTGATTGTGTCATTGTTTGTTTACTTTCTATTATAAGCCAATTAGGGTTGCAAATTCTAAGGAATTTCCTTGATCGATAGTCGTCAACGTTAATGAACAATCAATCGATCAATCGATAACAAAACAGCTAAAAATAGCTTATGACGTAGAAAATACAAAATGCATGTTTTTTTCCTCAATCAAAACTTTATTGAAACATTTGAGAAATACGCCTGTTTCATAGCATAACACAAATATAATTATGAACGCTGTTTTGTTTAAGTATGATATTTTAATAAGGCACGGGAAATTGCGCTCACTCTTCCGAGGCCAAACTCACGTGCCGCCCGGCTTGGACAAGAGGGAAAATAAATAATTTTAATTAAAACATTTTTTTAAATATTATTCTTTTTTTATATATAATATATATATATATTTTTTTATGTAGCTGCAATATTTCCCTTACCGCAGAATGCTGGAATGATCAAAATAGCATCTGGAAAAACCCTTGCCAAAACAGCTTCGGTTTCCGTTAGGCCTAATTGAAATTTTCGATGGCAGCGCTGATATTATGAGGGTGTAATTATAGTTTCCGCCTCTACGCAAAATGGCGCACTTTCGTCCGTTTCGCTATCTGACCAGAACTCTTAAGTGTAGAGTAAAAGCTAATACTGCACAGTCGCGGATCTATGGGTGGGCAAGCTGTCAATCTGGCCCCCTTATGTTTAACTTAATGATTGCATTTCACCAACAGCTCCCATTGACACAATTAAGATGAGACCGCAAATAGTTCAATTTGATCGTTAAATTTGAAATGGTCGATCGATCAAATTATTAACGGCAATTAATCGATCAACGATTAATCGTTAACACCCCTAAAGCCAATACTAACCAACAATACTAGCTATTCACATTTAAATTTCTGGCATTTCTCAGATGTTTGCCTTGTTTGAATTCAGTAATTCGGTAGGTTCCGGAAAACTCCAATGCTTATGAAAACATTGGTGGCATTGCATTGTGGGGCGCCAATACCTTTCTTTTGAAAAGGATAGTCCAGCATCCTTTGTGAAAGGACGGATAAAAGGAATTGTGAAGCTCCTTTCCTTCTCAGTATAAGAAATTCAAACGGTCCTTAGCATGGCTGCCCGGAAACTATTTCCGGTTCATATTATCTAAAGGCTCCTTCCTTGCTCAAATTTGACTATTGGAATGCAGCCTGAGTCTCTGTTCCAGAGGTGCTTTGGAATGCAACCATTGATAATTGGGACAGGGGGCGGGGTTTGTGACGGATCTCTGTCCCTAAGGCTCTTCCTGTTGAAGAAGAGGAAGGAGGCCAGAGGAAGGCAGGGGGCGGGGCCGCTGCAGGTTTTGGAGGCGGAGCTAAGGAGTTCAGCGGAAACTTTGGGGTACTCACTGGAGCAGAAGTCCAAAGCAATGAAGCAACGTGACCGAAAGGTGTCTCCCTTTGCTGTAATAACTGACAGTTACTGTAGCAACACATCCTGCTGTAGTGTCTCAGTGCCGTAGTGAGCAACTCAGTGCTGTTACTATAGCAACACATCCTGCTGTAATATCTGTGCCGTAGTGAGTAACTCAGTGCTGTTGCTATAGCAACACATCCTGCTGTAATATCTGTGCCGTAGTGAGTAACTCAGTGCTGTTACTATAGCAACACATCCTGCTGTAATATCTGTGCCGTAGTGAGTAACTCAGTGCTGTTACTATAGCAACACATCCTGCTGTAATATCTGTGCCGTAATGAGTAACTCAGTGCTGTTACTATAGCAACACATCCTGCTGTAATATCTGTGCCGTAGTGAGTAACTCAGTGCTGTTACTATAGCAACACATCCTGCTGTAATATCTGCCGTAGTGAGTAACTGTGCTGTTACTGTAATTCAGTTTTGATTCTGTTCTAGGTGGTCACTAAAACGTTCCATGGGGCTGGGATCGTGGTTCCTGTGGACAGGAATGATGTGGGCTATCGGGAGCTGCCTGAGACTGACGGTAAGACTAGTATCGTCCCCTAATCTATCCCCTACACCACGCTGAGTCCCCTACTCTACCCCCTACCCCACACTGAGTCCCCTACTCTATCCCCTACACCACGCTGAGTCCCCTACTCTACCCCCTACCCCACACTGAGTCCCCTACTCTACCCCCTACCCCACACTGAGTCCCCTACTCTACCCCCTACACCACGCTGAGTCCCCTACTCTACCCCCTACACCACGCTGAGTCCCCTACTCTACCCCCTACACCACGCTGAGTCCCCTACTCTACCCCCTACACCACGCTGAGTCCCCTACTCTACCCCCTACACCACGCTGAGTCCCCTACTCTACCCCCTACACCACGCTGAGTCCCCTACTCTACCCCCTACACCACGCTGAGTCCCCTACTCTACCCCCTACACCACGCTGAGTCCCCTACTCTACCCCCTACACCACGCTGAGTCCCCTACTCTACCCCCTACACCACGCTGAGTCCCCTACTCTACCCCCTACACCACGCTGAGTCCCCTACTCTACCCCCTACACCACGCTGAGTCCCCTACTCTACCCCCTACCCCACGCTGAGTCCCCTACTCTACCCCCTACCCCACACTGAGTCCCCTACTCTACCCCCTACACCACGCTGAGTCCCCTACTCTACCCCCTACCCCACACTGAGTCCCCTACTCTACCCCCTACCCCACACTGAGTCCCCTACTCTACCCCCTACACCACACTGAGTCCCCTACTCTACTCCCTACACCACGCTGAGTCCCCTACTCTACCCCCTACACCACGCTGAGTCCCCCTACTCTACCCCCTACCCCACGCTGTGTCCCCTACTCTACCCCCTACCCCACACTGAGTCCCCTACTCTACCCCCTACACCACGCTGTGTCCCCTACTCTACCCCCTACACCACGCTGAGTCCCCTACTCTACCCCCTACCCCACACTGAGTCCCCTACTCTACCCCCTACACCACGCTGTGTCCCCTACTCTACCCCCTACACCACACTGTGTTCCCTACTCTACCCCCTACACCACGCTGTGTCCCCTACTCTACCCCCTACACCACGCTGAGTCCCCTACTCTACCCCCTACCCCACACTGAGTCCCCTACTCTACCCCCTACCCCACACTGAGTCCCCTACTCTACCTCTGCACCACACGCTAAGTTGCGCTTCTCTCCCAGCTGGTCTGAAGAGAATATGCAAAGCCATTACTGATGCCAAAAATGACGAGGACAGAATGAAGGCGTTCGCCCCGATCCAGGAGATGATAACCTTCGTCCAGTTTGCCAACGACGAGTGCGACTACGGGATGGGCTATGAGCTCGGTCTCGACCTCTTCTGCTACGGCTCGCATGTAAGTGTGTGTGTGTGTGTGTGTGTGTGTGTGTGTGTGTACTTTACCCGAATCAGAACCTCACAGTAACTACTCCAGTCAGAACCTCACAGAACCCTGGCCCGTCTCTCTATTTCTCAGTATTTGTATAAGGTGGTGAAGCAGCTCCTGCCCCTGGCCTACAGTCTGCTGAAGAGGGATCTTTTTGGGCAGATTCTAGAGGCACACCTGTCCAACCGCAGTCGGGACCCCCTGGACCAGCTGTGTTCCTGAGGGACCGGCCCTGCCGCCTCCTCAATCCCTAATCCCACCCCCTCTGTTCCTAACCCCACCCCCTCTGTTCCTAACCCCACCCCCTCTGTTTCTGTGTTTTTTATGGTTCTGGTGCTCTCTGTTCATCTGGTACTGACTGGTGCCTGTGGGTCAAGCTGTAAAGGTAACTGTTAAATAAAATGTATATTTTTAATAGTTTGGCTCCAAGTTTTAGTTCAAATGGGGGGGAAAATACCGTCTTGACTTGTGTTTAATGTGTAGTAGAGCCACCCATGTAATTCATAGATAATCAGCACTGTGCTGGCTATTTAACATTATTTTTAATGTTATTATTATTACTATATATAATGTTATTATTACTTGGTAATCCTGTTATTTATTTATTTTTTTGGACCTATTTTTAAGAACTATTTCCACCATAGTGATCAGTAATAATAATAATGTTGTCATCTTTTTTTTTCGAGATTTGGTCGATCTTTGAACTTTATTTTATTTTATTTTGCACCATAAACAAATATAAACAATTGTTTCGAGAAAAAAACGATCTATTCAGTGCTGGGAGAGGAAGGAAGCCCAGAGGGCTTATACAAAGTCCTTTCCCATCATAAGAAAAAACAATTATTTGCAAAACAAAAAATAAGAAAGGAAAATAAAATAAAAGAAGCATACATAGGTATGACAGAGGAAGTGACCTTAATACTTAATTCTGCAGTATGGAAGTTTGAAAATATACAACACAAAAAGACTTCCCCCTTTGCTCTTCTGGTCCTATCTCTCTCCTAAGCCCCTCCCACCTCATGATGCTGCAGTGCATTCGCTGAGACAGGCAGACAGGGAGGGGTTTATTCTATGGGGAGGATATTTTGCTTGTAGATGGTTGCCCTGATTGGTAGCTACATAGCTAGCCCTGATTGGTTGGTTTTTGTAAGACTGGTGTGAGATGTTTTGATAGCCTAGTACAGAGCCCAGGTCACTCACAGAAACTGAATTTTTTTTCACCAGAACACTTGATTTATTGATAGCTGCTGGAATATAATGAGTAAATTTAATAAGATCTTGCCTACTGCACCTTTAACTATTCTGCGTGCATGGAAATTTATTTTCCAGTGTGGCTCACATTTATGACCTAATCAAATCTGTTGCTATAGCTGATTAAGTTCATATAGTATGCAACAAAATGTATTTTAATTTTGGCAAATTTCAACTTTCACACTGGCTTTCAGTTCCAAATAACAGGTTATTAAATAACCCATAAATTGGACTCCTTTGAGGTAAATTGAACCTGTATGTAAATATGCCCAATTGGGCGCAATTATAAAGCTGAGCGGAGCCGTTCTTTGGGCGAACAAATCTCAAAAAAAACATTATTATTATTATTACCGATCAGTATGGTGGAAATGGTTCTTAAAAATAGGCCCAAATAAAGGGATACTATCCCTTTAACCTTTTAAGTCGTACGGCACTTTTTCATACCTGACTAGCCCTGATTGGTTGGTTTTTAGAAGACCGGGTTGAGATTTTTTGACAGCCTAATACAGAGCCCAGGACACTCACAGAAACCGGATTTTTTCCCAGAACACTTGATTTATTGATAGCTGCTGGAATATAAAGAGTAAATTTAATAATTTTGCCAAAATTATATAGAGAAAACTCTTGCCTACTGCACCTGTAATCTTGATTTTAGTTTGGAACCATATATCCTGTTGCTCATTGAACCATTGCTCACACTGAAAATACCAGCACAGTTTAGCAAGCATACCACCCCCATCATATTAAACTTTTAAATGGTTTGAATCCCAAGTATATGTTGTTTAATGGGCACAATCTGTAACTGCATATTGGGATTTCTATTCAATGAAAAAAAATCTAATCCAAGGTGGACCTTTTTGCACCATTAATAAACATCCAGCCATTAAAAAAATAAAAAATCTTCAACATCAGAAATGTAATATAGTGGTTGTAAATACACATTTCAAAGAATATTTTTTTAGTGAGTGTTTGGCTTCCTATGCATGCTGGGAAAGGCTCCAGCCCCCCTGCGACCCAGGGGGAATATGCGGGTTAGATAATGGATGGACGGGGAATATGCGGGTTAGATAATGGATGGACAGGGGGAATATACATTACATTACAGGCATTTAGCAGACGCTCTTATCCAGAGCGACTTACACAACTTCTTATTACATTTATCCATTCATACAGCTGGATATATACTGAAGCAATTCAAGTTAAGTACCTTGCTCAAGGGTACAACGGCAGTGTCCGGCTGGGAATCGAACCTGCAACCTTTCGGTTACAGGTCCTGTTCCTTAACCATTATACTACACT
The DNA here is from genome assembly GCA_029718625.1 of Synaphobranchus kaupii. Taxonomy (NCBI): domain Eukaryota; kingdom Metazoa; phylum Chordata; class Actinopteri; order Anguilliformes; family Synaphobranchidae; genus Synaphobranchus; species Synaphobranchus kaupii. The sequence goes on from CM056377.1 coordinate 127,326,930, forward strand.
GCCGCCCTATATACGGGTTAGATAATGGATGGACAAGGGGAATATGCGGGTTAGATAATGGATGGACGGGGGAATATGCGGGTTAGATAATGGATGGACAAGGGGAATATGCGGGTTAGATAATGGATGGACAGGGGGAATATGCGGGTTAGATAATGGATGGACGGGGAATATGCCGGTTAGATAATGGATGGACAAGGGGGAATATGCCGGTTAGATAATGGATGGACAGGGGGAATATGCGGGTTAGATAATGGATGGACAAGGGGAATATGGGGGTTAGATAATGGATGGACAGGGGAATATGCGGGTTAGATAATGGATGGACAAGGGGAATATGCGGGTTAGATAATGGATGGACGGGGAATATGCGGGTTAGATAATGGATGGACGGGGAATATGCCGGTTAGATAATGGATGGACAGGGGGAATATGCGGGTTAGATAATGGATGGACAAGGGGAATATGCGGGTTAGATAATGGATGGACAGGGAATATGCGGGTTAGATAATGGATGGACGGGGAATATGCCGGTTAGATAATGGATGGACGGGGAATATGCGGGTTAGATAATGGATGGACAGGGGGAATATGCGGGTTAGATAATGGATGGACGAGGAATATGCGGGTTAGATAATGGATGGACAAGGGGAATATGCGGGTTAGATAATGGATGGACAGGGGGAATATGCGGGTTAGATAATGGATGGACAAGGGGAATATGCGGGTTAGATAATGGATGGACAGGGAATATGCGGGTTAGATAATGGATGGACGGGGAATATGCGGGTTAGATAATGGATGGACGGGGAATATGCGGGTTAGATAATGGATGGACGCGGAATATGCGGGTTAGATAATGGATGGACAGGGGGAATATGCGGGTTAGATAATGGATGGACAAGGGGGTGTTTGTACTGTCAGTCTGAATGGAATAGTTATTAGTGTTGGCCACCAGAGGGCATACGTAGTAGATGTACAAGGCCTATATCCAGATGTTACTGGAGCCCCGCTGGGTCCTACCATCGAGCGTATGTTAGCGTGGGTCCCACCCATACAGCACCGAGTCTGTGTCCGAATACGACCCCTACACTCTTTTGAGGGCGCATATTTGAGTCCACTTCGTCAAAAAGCTTTTGAGTGGGCGACACTTTGAATACGACCTCACTAGTTTGGAAAGAGTTTTGCGGGATTTCTTTCGCACACTCCAAAGTGAGGGGACAGGGCACATAGTAGACGGGTCTCAGTGGACAGGGGTAAGGGGTCGCATTCGGACACAGCCGTGTAGGTAGTGTAGGCATAGGAATAAAAGCCCTTTCCTGCTGCCTTCTGCCATAAGAGTCTGCAGTACTCTTAAACATAACGGCACAGTAAGCAGCATTACACAGCGGTAATGCAGAGTAATGGACCCCACAGTTCGTCTGCCATAAGAGGGGAAATATAAGTGCAATCTGCAGTACTCTTAAATATAACGGCACAGTAAGCAGCATTACACAGCGGTAATGCAGAGTAATGGACCCCACAGTTCCTCTGCGCTCTTGCTGACTGGACTGTTGATAAATGTCAATTAATTCAGTTGCTTTCCAAAGGGAATGAGGCTGCAGCTCAGTGGTTTTGGCCTGCATGCATATCACCATTTGCTTTCCACATAGAGAGGTTGCATTTACATTTATACATCTAGCAAATAGTCTTGTCCACAGAGATTTACAAGTGCACATAAAGTGGGGGGGGGGGTACCTTTAGTATTTCCACATGGAGGATAAAAACCTCTTCAGGGTTGTCTTGTTTGCCACACACACACTTTCTCCTGAACTGACAGCAGAATTTGACAGGAGGCATGTCTAAAGGCCCCAGTATGCTTGAAACTAAATCGAAATTGTCGGATTCGCACGGGCCATCGAACCGGTTTTTGCTGGTTTGCGACCAAAATGAAGTGTATTGGGCTTCGATTGTCGCAGTGTGTACAGGCTGGCTAGTCCGGGGCTGTGTCCGAGTACGACCCCTGACCCCTGTCCACTCAGACCCCTGTCTACTATGTGCCCTGTCCACTCAGACCCCTGTCTACTATGTGCCCTGTCCCCTCACTTTGCAAGCAGTGTGTGAAAAGAATCCCGCAAAACTCTCCAAACTAGTGAGGAAGTACTAATATTTGTGTTGTTGGCTCATTCCTTTAATCTGTGGATTATTGTTTTAATGCAGGAAGGTGTGATATGTTTAGTATACAGCTCTACTGTGGGCTTCAGGTGAGGTTCACTAAGTCAGTGTAGGTGGCTTTTGTGTTGTTTTCTAGTGACAGGGATAAATACACCGATCAGCCACTACATTAAAACCACTGACAGGTGAAGTGAATAACATTGATTATCTCATGATTATTTTGGTTCTGTACTCTAGCACTTTGAGTTTGAAAGGATACAATGACAACGAGGTTGAAGTGCAGACTGTCAGCTTTAATTTGCGGGTATTTTCATCCATATCGGATGAACCGTTTAGAAATTATAGAACCTTTTGTATATAGTCCCCCCCCCATTAACATAATGTAGAATAAAATAATCATTTTTAATATTTGGTCGCATATCCTTTGCTTGCCATGACTTCCTGATGTCTGTGACCCAACAACATCAAAAGACTCCTGATATCTTATTTTCTGGTACTCTTACAAGTGATACTATAACCTCTCTGCATTTGAATGGATCTCTATGGGAATTGGGGGATGGGACTAGATTTAGCTGTAAATTACACTGGAACAGTGTGGAACACATGGTTGGCTAAATAATAATAATAATAATAATAATGCATGGCATTTATATAGCGCTTTTCTAGATACTCAAAGCACTTTACAATGATGAGGGGGAAACTCGCCTCTACCACCACCAATGTGTAGCACCCACCTGGGTGATGCAACGGCAGCCATTTTGCGCCAGTATGCTCACCACACATCAGCTGAGGTGGAGAGGGAGAGAATAATTTTTTTTAGCCAATTAAACTGGGGGATGATTAGGTGGCAGGTTGGAAGAGCCTGGGTTGGGAGTTTAGCCAGGACACCGGGGAAACCCCTACTCTTTACGATAAGTGTCATGGGATCTTTAATGACCACAGTGAGTCAGGACCTCGGTTTAACGTCTCATCCGAAAGACGGCATCTCCTACAGCACAGTGTCCCCATCACTGCACTGGGGCATTGGGGTTTATTTGACCAGAGGGAAGACTGCCCCCTACTGGCCCACCAACACCACTTCCAGCAGCAACTTAGTTTTCCCCAGAGGTCTCCCATCCAAGTACTAACCAAGCCCACAATCTGCTTAGCTTCAGCCATTCAGCAGGCGCAGATTGCATAGTGGTATGGCTCTATGTCATCAAGGGTCTGACGTATCAAACAAGCCTTAAATCATCACTGTTGCCAGAAATACAGTAGATATGGATGGATCACTTTAAGGGTATTTTTCCATAGAGTTCAATAGGAAAATTTGTCAGGAGAAACAACCCTTAAAGTGATCCATCCATATCTACCGCATATCTGGCAGCAGAGTGATGGTTTGAGGCTCGTTTGATACCTCAGACCCTTGATGACGTACAGCCATTTTACCAACCATGTATTCCATACTGTTCAGCATAATTTACAGCTAAATCTAGTCCCACCCCCAAATTCCCATAGAGATCCATTGATGTTGCTGCTCTCCTCAGATAGAAACAATACTTCTGTTGTTACCTCATCCTTTTCTGCTTTAAAGTCATGGAAGTCAAATCTACTGTAAAAGATGTTTAGGGATTCAGCAAACTGACTGCAGTGTTCCTTAGACTGAGGGCCCGGGACGTTCTGCTTAGTAGAAATCCCTGAGAGGATCTTTATTCCTTTACAGGCATCTCTCAGCTGCCCCCCTTGAAACAGATTTTCCACCTTCTCCTTATAGGAGAATGTTATTCACTTCACCTCTCAGTGGTTTTAATGTTGTGGCTGATCGGTGTATGTTCCTTTTAAGGTTGGGGGAGCCACACCCTACAGATTGACCTGCTCCTAACAACATCCAGATAGTAGGGTGTTAGGTGACGTCACATAAACTGGACGCTTCGTGAGAACCTATGTCTCTCTTTGACCCCTAACACCCTACATATAGGAGCTAGTTTGGGAATTAAACCATAGTCCAAAATGCAGTTTCCCTGGGCCTTGATACAGATGCAGAATCAGTTTGATCTTTTTCTGGGTGACTCATGGCACATGTCTGCTTACTGGCCGTTTAAATGTTAAGAGCTTCCTTTGTAACATCTATATTATTGCTCACGTTTGGACACCATGTGTAAATCTGTAGCCTAGTAGCTGCCATCTAAGCAGGCAAAGCCTGCATAACCTAATACGCATACAAATAATTAAAATGTTATATAAATATGAATCGGCAGCACACGATTTATTTCCGCGTTATATTTAACGATATGTTTAAAGCATGCTATGTGTATGTTTACATTTCTCGCGCTTGTGAAACCAGGTTTATTACTGGAATTCAATCAGTTAGAGGAGGGGCTCGTTAACCGTGCGTGTCTCTATTCCGCCGTGTCCGTGTGATCTCATCGGCGCCAGCGCTACGCGGCTCTGTGCGGAAACCGTTTCACCATTCAAGGTGCAGTGCTGCAGTTTGCAGCTCGAGCGGCCGTGGTGAAGGGGCGCGCTCACACACTTCTGGTAAAGGTCGTCCCACCTTCCTGTCTACTGGACATTTCGCACTGGACGTTTGAGTCGCAGTATGCGCCGGGACTGTGTACCGGGATTTTGAAGCCCGGATCGGAGCCCAGTGTTCGGCCTGGTTTGCGGTCAGCCGCCAGCTGCCGCACCGCGACTGGATGTTTTAAGAAACCAGAAGAAAGTGGCATTTGAACGGCACTGACAGATTGTAACATGGCTACTCCCACCTTCACAGCGCCAGAAGAAACGTCTCCAACAGACCATCACCGCATTCGTCAGGTAGGTCAAGCGGACGCAATTTACAATGGCCCCAGGCAAAACATACAGTAGGTTTTTTCTCGGTTTTCATCCACTAAAGACACGTGGTGACTTTACTACTGAGACTAGCGGATGGGACATCGATAGTTAACGGGATCGCGAGCTGCATCCCTGTTGTGGTGCATGCAGAGGGAGGATAGTAAAGGCGTTGCCCTGGTTACCAAATCTTCAAGGTGCTCTGAGCAATTATGAAAAACAAAGTTGGTCTGTATTATAAAGATAGCAAAGCTTGTATTAGCTATGTCGGTGAAAACAATGGATTTCGGACAATATCTGACCCTGTGAAGCGGGGCTTAGCTATATGCACCGTAGCCTACGTGTTTACAAACATCGAGCTGTCACGTCAGGGTCACTAAACTCTGACGCATCGGAGAATTCGCAACGTGTTTAAACAGTCACGATCTCGAGGCTATTCGTAAGAAGGCAATAAAACCAAACATAAATTCTAAGTCACCCTTTTGATGAGCTGATGTCATCTAGCTGCTAACGTGTGTATCCCATGTGAAGCTGGTGGTAGAGCCCTGTTGTTTTCCGTCTTTACACATAGTCTCCACTGGGCGGGCAGGTAATAGCGCTGGTTCTACTGGCAGCCCCAGCGGCCTGGTGCCGCCCAGCTGCGTCGCGTTTCGATGGGCAACCCTTTCGCCCGGTATCACGGGGAGGAGGGGGGATGCGGAAGATTGTCTGTTATAGCCTATGCATGTTTTGCTTCGCCCGCTTGTCGTTTCGCACCGTTAGTATCATATTTCCCTCCGATGTCTCGATGGTGTGTGAAACATTCTGCGACCTACAGTATTATAACATGTACCCTCAGCCGACCTTTGTGTGAACTTTATGGGGCATTATCGATATTGTAGTGCAGTGGTTCTCAACCTCGGTCCTGGGGCCCCCTGTGTATGCTTGTTTTTGCTCCAACAACAACTGCAATCCCAGAATTTTAACAAGCTGTTGATTTTTCTTAATTTGGTGTTTTTCGTGTTTAGAGGGATTATTTACAACCCCTTAAGCCACATTAGGTTAGCAATAGCTGTATGCCACAAAGAAAAAGTCCAAGAACATGGCGCTACAGTGAGCAGACACCAGATAACGCGTGTGCTGACACAGGTAACGCGTGTGCTGACACAGGTAACGTGCCGTGATTTGTGTGCTGGTTTATAGGTCTTGTGGAGTTGGGGATTTCTCTTATTTCAGTGCAGGTGTATTATTACACTTTCCAAAAGCACATTATTTTCTCTTTCATAATGTGCCATGTTGACCCTGTGTACATTTTAAAATGACAGTGGAATATACTTCTGTGGCCATATTCTGCGGATTTGGCACAGTGTAGATATTATTTATAGATCAGGAACATATAGAGATGTAAATATGGAATTTGTCACAGTGTAGGTGAATCATTACAAAATTTTGAATGATGCAGATGTAGAATTTGGTGAAGGAAGGAAGGCAGGTAAGTGCAGACTACAATGAGAGATAAAACATGTTCTATACCTGCCTGTTAATAAATAGCTCAAACACCAGCTGCCCTTTCACCAGTGCACGACACACAGCACGCTGTGTGTGTGTATGTATGTGCATATTTGTGTGTGTGCGCACGTGCGTGTATGTGTGTGTGTGTGTGTGTGTGTGTGTGTGTTCATTTGTGTATGTGTGTGTGCGTGTGTGTGGGGGTGTGTGGGTTTTGGTGACTGGAAGGGGAAAGTGGCTTGTGTGTGTGTGTGTGTGTGTGTGTGTGTGTGTGTGTGTGTGTGTGTGTGTGTGTGTGTGTGTGTGTGTGTGTGTGTGTGTGTGTGTGTGTGTTTGTGTATGCGTGCGTGTGTTAATTTGTGTGTGGGTTTTGGTGACTGGAAGGGGAAAGTGGCTTGTCTCTCCCTGTACAATTAGAGGGGCTGGTCAGGTGACTTACAGGAAGTTGCTAATGGTAACTTTGGCTTGATCACATTATTCTGTACAGCAGAAATCTATTCTGTTGCATTATGGGCCATAATGCAGGGCTCTGTGTTATTGATGTCTTTCAAGACTGCACTTTACTTAATCATACAAACAAGCACAGTCCCTCAATAAAACCCCATTAGAACGGCCCTGTTAAAGCCCTCCCTATAATAAGTGCTGTGGTGATGGTGTGTGCGCTATATTACATGTGTGTGCTGTGTGTGTTATATATTACATGTGTGTGCTGATAGGCGTGTGTTATATTACATGTGTGTGTGTGTGCTACCTGAAGCTAACGGTTAATTTGAACATGTAATGGAAGGTATAGTTAAGCTGACATTAGACAGCTGGACCATGGACCATACAGCTGAAAAATACATGGAGTAACCAAGGAGCAAAGAGTACCCTGAGGAGGCAGGCCACACAGACAGAGGGACACACTGGTTTAGTCCTGCTTCAGTGCTGGTATAGGGTTAGTTTAGTCCTGGTTCAGTGCTGGTATAGGGTCGGTTTAGTCTTGGTTCAGTGCTGGTATAGGGTTGGTTTAGTCCTGGTTCAGTGCTGGTATAGGGTTGGTTTCGTCCTGGTTCAGTGCTGGTATGGGGTTAGTTTCGTCCTGGTTCAGTGCTGGTTCAGTGCTGGTATAGGGTCGGTTTAGTCTTGGTTCAGTGCTGGTATAGGGTTGGTTTAGTCCTGGTTCAATGCTGGTATAGGGTTGGTTTCGTCCTGGTTCAGTGCTGGTATGGGGTTAGTTTCGTCCTGGTTCAGTGCTGGTTCAGTGCTGGTATAGGGTTGGTTTCGTCCTGGTTCAGTGCTGGTATGGGGTTAGTTTCGTCCTGGTTCAGTGCTGGTTCAGTGCTGGTATAGGGCTGGTATAGGGCTGCTTCAGTGCTGGTTTAGTCCTGGTTCAGTGCTGGTATAGGGCTGGTTTAGTCCTGCTTCAGTGCTGGTATAGGGCTGGTTTAGTCCTGCTTCAGTGCTGGTATAGGGTTAGTTTAGTCCTGGTTCAGTGCTGGTATAGGGCTGGTTGCAGGGCGACTCGCACAACTCCCCCCCCCCCCCTCCGTGTCAATGGCTCTCGCTCGTCCCGACTGCAGTTTTTCCACCTTAGCTCCTCAGTGGTGGAATGAACTTCCCATTCCCCTACGTTCTACTCGAATCCTGCCTGCGTTCCGTCGAGGCCTGAAGACACACCTCTTCAGACTCCACCTTGACTGATATTCTAACCTAGGACCTCATGGTACTAGTTCCCTGTGTTTTCCTGTCTGTTTGTTATAGTTTATAATAGTATTTAGAATAGAAGTGTAGTATAGCTGATTTACCCACAGCTTACTGTGAACTACAGTCAACGTTTATTAGTTTATTACTAGGGATAGCTGCTTCATTATGGGAAGATGTGCTTTGTCTTGTCTGTTCTGTAGTGATCTTGATGACGTCTCTGTATGCATTTATTGTACGTCGCTTTGGATAAAAGCGTCTGCTAAATGAATGTAATGTAATGTAATGGTTTATTTCTGGTTCAGTGCTGGTATAGGGTGGCTTAGTCCTGGTTCAGTGCTGGTTTAGGGTTAGTTTCGTCCTGGTTCAATGCTGGTATAGGGCTGGTTTAGTCCTGCTTCAGTGCTGGTATAGGGCTGGTTTAGTCCTGGTTCAGTGCTGGTATAGGGCTGGTTTAGTCCTTCAGTGCTGGTATAGGGCTGGTTTAGTCCTGGTTCAATGCTGGTATAGGGCTGGTTTAGATCTGGTTCAGTGCTGGTATAGGGCTGGTTTAGTCCTGGTTCAGTCCTCGTATAGGGCTGGTTTAGTCCTGGTTCAGTGCTGGTATAGGGCTGGTTTAGTCCTGGTTCAGTGCTCGTATAGGGCTGGTTTAGTCCCGGTTCAGTGCTGGTATAGGGCTGGTTTAGTCCTGGTTCAGTACTCGTATAGGGCTGGTTTAGTCCCGGTTCAGTGCTGGTATAGGTCTGGTTTAGTCCTGGTTCAGTGCTCGTATAGGGCTGGTTTAGTCCTGGTTCAGTGCTGGTATAGACATTTCCCCCATATATATATACTTTAACTGACCTCAGCCATAAGTCAGAACAAACACCTTCAGTATCAGAGACACAATCTGTTCATTTAAGTCCCTTCATTAGTAAATCTATGTGTTTTATTTCCATCAGTGTGACTTATCATCTCTGTGTGTGTGTGTGTGTGTGTGTGTGTGTGTGTGTGTGTGTGTGTGTGAGTGTGAAAGTATAGTCTACGTGCTTTGTGTGTGTGTGCTACAAATGGTTAATGTGGTGTGATAAACGTACAGAGATAGCGCGAGAAGGTTGTATAGGACCCTTATCCACTTAATAAATGACTCTCCAAACCAAAATTTCTGTAATGTGAGAAATAGGAATTTCCAGTTAACTTTATCAAATGCCTTTTCTGCATCAACTGAGATTATGATTGCTTCTATTTTTTCCTGAGTTGTGTAATGTATGAGGTAATGTATGAGGTTGCACAATCTGCGTGTATTATGGTATGAGTGCCTTCCTTTGATGAATCTGGTCTGGTCAGAGTGAATTAGGACTGGTGTAATCGTCTAAATTCTGTTTGCCAGAGCTTTGCTGATCATTTTTAAGTTTGTGTTGATTAAAGATATTGGGTGGTGACTAGAATGGAGTGTGGTGTTTTTGTCAGGTTTTAATAATAACGAGATAATAGTGGTATTCATGTGCAGTGGGATTTTGGAGTTATGTTTAAGTTCTTCCATCATTTTGATAAAAAGAGGTGAAATGTTGTGCCAAAAATGTTTAAAGAATTCAGCAGGGAAGCCATCTGAGCCTGGAGCTTTATTATTAGGCATTTGATTAAGTGCTTTATGAAATTCATCTGGTGTTAGTGGTCTGTCTAAGTAAGCTTAATCATTTGTTAATTTTGGAAGGTCCACATTATCCAAAAAAGAGTATGTTCTTTGAGTCAGGTTTATTGTCTGATGCATATAGTTTATTGTAAAAAGTCTGAAATATATCCCTGCCCTGCTGAATGACAGGAATGATTGTCTTTGAATGAGGAATTGTGTTTTTTAAATTTATTTTGTCATTCAGTTGGAATTTATATTTTCTTAGTTCATTGAAATTGTCTTGTGTGGGGTTTTTGGGTTAGGGTTAGGGTTAGGGTTAAAGAATGTGTTTTCTAATTCTTTAACATTTTGTTATCGCTTATTTTCATTTTCCATTTCTTGCTTTTTCTTAAGAGATGAGTATGAATTATTATTTTTCCATGTAATACTGCTTCCCATAGTGTTGCTGAGGTATCTAGAGAGTCGCCCACTCTCTGCAGAAAACTGTCAAAAGCAGGGTCTTTAAGTAGAGATGTGTTAGAACGCCATCTAGTGGGTGGTTTATGGAACTGATTGTTGTTTATGTCTTGGGATACCGGGGCATGTTCTCTGATTACTATTGGGTGGATCTTAGTATTTCTGATGTCTGATATAATTGAGTTACTAGTGAAAATGTGTGATGAAAAGGTGAAAAATAGTATTTGTTGTCATGTTGTGTAATTGCCAAATATCCCCAAGACCAAACATTCATGTATTGATTTATTATGTCTGGAGTTTGTAATATTCTTGAAGTGCCAGTGGGGATAACTGTCTTTTGAATCGAGTGCTAAAGTGCCAGTGGTCTTCACTCTGTCTAATGTTGAATCGAGTGCTAAAGTGCCAGTGGTCTTCACTCTGTCTAATGTTGAATCGAGTGCTAAAGTGCCAGTGGTCTTCGCTCGGTCTAATGTTGAATCGAGTGCTAAAGTGCCAGTGGTCTTCGCTCTGTCTAATGTTGAATCAAGTGCTATATTGAAGTCGCCTCCAATTATAATTTTTGAGTGGGTGAAGTAATTTAGACAGGTGAAAAATGGCGGTTGCATTGCTGGTGTGATGCTGTAATGGAGGGGTCATCGGTATTGGGTCCAAAAATGTTTGCAATCGTTAGGTTAATGCTGTTGCTGGGAACAGTGAGAGTGTTATTATGGATTAGCAATGTCTTAATATGCTGAATAATATGGACACGCCTCTTTGCCTGGAATTGTATGTTGCAGAGATGACGTGGTTAAAGTGCTGATTTAAAGGGTGTGGTAAATGGGTTTCTTGAAGAAAGAATGTCAGATTAAATGATTTCATACTTTTTTTTTATTGTCGGAGCCTATTCCATGGATATTTCAGCTTACAGATTTTATTAAAATTCAGTGTTTTGAGAGACTGCCAGTGCGTGTGTGCGTGCATCTGAAAGAGAGAGGGAGGGACAGTTGAATAAAAATAAGATATAAATGGCTCTGCATTGTATGTGTGTAGTGGGGTACAGAAAGAAGGTAATAATAATAATAATAACAACAACGACAAATAATAACAAAATAAAAAAGGAATTGATTGATTGTCTGTGTGTGATCCAGTGAGCAGCAGGCAACAGAAGAGGGTTACTGTTTATTTGTCTCCCTCTGTTGGTAGACAGTGGAAGTGCAACTCTGCAAAGGGGGCTTGGATGATCCTGGTAGGGAAGATCATTGGTGGATTACAGATATCCTGCATAAATCCTTTAAAGAGATACTGCAGAGGCTTTTCTAAGGCCCTTTTTTCCGCTTCAATTTGAACTGAAACTCGTGAGTAGGCGTGGTCATATGACGATGATGCCACGTAGTAATATTATGAATATTCATACAGTCAAGGAGTGAAAGGGTGTGTCTTGGTGAACTGACTCAGCCCCCTTCCAGCTCTCCTCACAACTAGCGACAAGTGACAGCAGTACTGCAGGGAGTTTTGAGGTGGAGGAGTTTGAAGTGGAGGAAGAGGATTCCTTCGTGGTGGAAGACTCTCCTCGCGAAGATGTTTCTCGGGCAATACAGCCGTATTCATTCGAGCCACTGGCAGCAGCAGCCGCAGCCGCCGCCCGGGCTGTATAAGTTGAGCAACGTCTTCGCGAGGAGAGGACCCAGGATGTAACCGAATGGTAAAGCTAACGTTACCTAGCTAAGTTAGCTTGTTTGTCTGCCTAAAGTAACGTTACTATTGAATACATTCAAATACACAGCAAAACCCAGTCACACAGTAACGTTAGTATATTGAACATGGCTGGTTGTAGCGCCCTCATAACTTCACTTGGTCCGGAGAGAATTATCATTTATTAGCTAACATTATTCATAAATGATATAGCTAATATAACTAGCTAGCTAAGTTACCAGTTCTCTCTGGACCAAACGGGGCTAAACTCACACACAATAGACTGCCTTGCATTACCTAACATCGATATATTCCGTCCGAGTTACTGACCAACTGGTTACTGGTTTTGCTAGGGCTACATCAAATGTATTATTGCTATCGTTTATTAGCTAACGTTACGTATTCATAAAAGATAGCTCACACAATAGGTTGCCTTCAACCCCACATTAGCTATTACCTATCAGTAATGTCAACCGTTTGCAAAAGCATTTTTGTTGTAGTTTGTACAGATAACTTGCATGTAAACAGAAACAAACTAATGTCCCAACAGGTGTGCTTGTGGCCACTGCTCTAACCTGTCCCCTCCAGAAAACTTATGTTGCCGTGAGGTTACTGAGGTAACGTTATGTCAGCGTAGTTATGAAGCTATTCTTGATTTGTCTAATACTGCTGTGCCGTAGTCGGGCATGCTTGGCCCAACTGTATAATAGTGGCCAATACATGTGCAATTACACAATGTCACAAATACAATGTAATAGGTATATTGTACTTAGCTGTTTTACGGCGGGAGACGATCCATCCATCACTGTTGGGATGGCACCTGGCTTCAGCGACAGAGTTTTATAGAAGCCCATCTCAAAGCCAGTTAAATTGTGGTAGCAGTCCGGTGTGAAGTGCGCGTTGCACACTAGGCTTTCTTCGGCAAGTCCGCGTGCTCTACACCGATAGCTTGAAGCCACTGGCTAAGTAGCGCTGGGTCTCTCGGCAGATTATGAAAGCTAGCAGAGCCGGTGGCGTTGCACCGAGGAACGATACATCTCTGACTCCTTGGCATAATGCAGGCAAGTTAGCTAAAGATACCAAGTAGTAAGACGTCGTATATGAATAACTGTAGCTCGATATAAGTCGTAATATTAACGTTAGCAATAATACAAAGCAATTCGCATTTGAACTTGAACTAGCTAATTAGCAGTACAAGGGTCTCAGTCTCAGAAGGAAAAAAAATAATAAAATCGTCGTTCTCTGCTTTTATACCACGTGCCCAGCCAAGACCCACCCCTAGGACCACCTCAAGTCCACCCATTTTTATGTTAAGGATCTTGTGACGTCACGAATCCCCGGAAGCCAGCATATTGGTAAGTCTACACAAAAACTCAGATAAAACCATTTTGACTAAACATTAAATTTTCGGACATAAACAGTTGTGTATTATCATAATCTAACTCAAAACATAGGTTTTCAACGGGAAAAGTCGGTTTATGACTGCAGTATCACTTTAAGCACAACCTGCACAAGAGTTTCACTTTAACAAAGCGCATTAGAAGAGTCAGCGCACTTCCTGTTTAAAGACCCATACCGGCTCCCATAAATAATGCATGCAGTATGAAGGCTTAATGACCCATTATGAAGGCTTAATGATCCATTACTCTTTCACATAGAGAAACTGACTGAGACATCAGTCCATTAGCAGCATTATGTTGGGTTAGTGCTGTAGTGCTGATGCCCATAAAACGCAGTATCCTCCGCATGAGGATAAAAACACTCACACTCCCTGGAGGTTCAAACAATCAAACCTTGTTTTTATATAGTGCCATTTATAGACAAGTTGTGGCACAGCACTTCACAGCTGGCCTAGTGACCAGGAGGTCTCGGAACAGAGAGCACAGCACTTCACAGCTGGCCTAGTGACCAGGAGGTCTCGGAACAGAGAGCACAGCACTTCACAGCTGACCTAGTGACCAGGAGGTCTCGGAACAGAGAGCTCTGTTTGGTGTGTTGGGTCTGATGGTCTTTTGAAGGTCAAATGGAGCTGTTGCTTTAGCTAACCGATAGGCTAGCCTCCTCTTGAGCTACTGCCCTCTAATGGTGCTGAGGTATAATGCACTCCTTAAAGATTTAGCTTGGTCTTTCGTTAGTGAAAGAAATTAATTAAATAAAACATATATAAATATATTCTATGAATATAATTGAAAACATATTTTAAAGCTGATATATAAATGATTCAGCCTCAATGTGAGTCTTACCCTAACAGGAGTATCTAATCCCCCTTTCCACAGTCGCACTTCTGCAGCTGGCCAACAGAGGGCGACAAACCACTGCAGAGAGCGTCCACACCAACACGCACCACAACTCCTGCCTGTTCACAGCACATACACACTCACTCACTCACTCACACACACTCACACACACACTCACTCACTCACTCACTCACTCACTCACACTCACTCACTCACTCACTCACTCACACACACACACACACACACACACACACACTCACTCACTCACTCACTCACTCACTCACTCACTCACTCTCACACACACACACTGCTGCAGTAGTAAAAAAGCGGCTGCTGGAGATGTAAAGTGGTCAGTGAGCTGGTTATTCTGTGTGAGTCAGTGAGCTGGTTATTCTGTGTGAGTCAGTGAGCAGGTTATTCTGTGTGTCAGTGAGCAGGTTATTCTGTGTGAGTCAGTGAGCAGGTTATTCTGTGTGAGTCAGTGAGCAGGTTATTCTGTGTGAGTCAGTGAGCAGGTTATTCTGTGTGAGTCAGTGAGCAGGTTATTCTGTGTGTCAGTGAGCTGGTTATTCTGTGTGAGTCCGTGAGCAGGTTATTCTGTTTGAGTCAGTGAGCAGGTTATTCTGTGTGAGTCAGTGAGCAGGTTATTCTGTGTGAGTCAGTGAGCAGGTTATTCTGTGTGAGTCAGTGAGCAGGTTATTCTGTGTGAGTCAGTGAGCTGGTTATTCTGTGTGAGTCAGTGAGCTGGTTATTCTGTGTGAGTCAGTGAGCAGGTTATTCTGTGTGAGTCAGTGAGCAGGTTATGAGTCAGTGAGCTGGTTATTCTGTGTGAGTCAGTGAGCTGGTTATTCTGTGTGAGTCAGTGAGCTGGTTATTCTGTGTGAGTCAGTGAGCTGGTTATTCTGTGTGAGTCAGTGAGCTGGTTATTCTGTGTGAGTCAGTGAGCTGGTTATTCTGTGTGAGTCAGTGAGCTGGTTATTCTGTGTGAGTCAGTGAGCTGGTTATTCTGCGTGAGTCAGTGAGCTGGTTATTCTGCGTGAGTCAGTGAGCTGGTTATTCTGTGTGTCAGTGAGCTGGTTATTCTGTGTGAGTCAGTGAGCTGGTTATTCTGCGTGAGTCAGTGAGCTGGTTATTCTGCGTGAGTCAGTGAGCTGGTTATTCTGTGTGAGTCAGTGAGCTGGTTATTCTGTGTGTCAGTGAGCTGGTTATTCTGTGTGAGTCAGTGAGCTGGTTATTCTGTGTGAGTCAGTGAGGTGGTTATCCTGTGTGAGTCAGTGAGCTGGTTATTCTGCGTGAGTCAGTGAGCTGGTTATTCTGCGTGAGTCAGTGAGCTGGTTATTCTGTGTGAGTCAGTGAGCTGGTTATTCTGTGTGTCAGTGAGCTGGTTATTCTGTGTGAGTCAGTGAGCTGGTTATTCTGTGTAAGTCAGTGAGCTGGTTATTCTGTGTGAGTCAGTGAGCTGGTTATTCTGTGTGTCAGTGAGCTGGTTATTCGGTGTGAGTCAGTGAGCTGGTTATTCTGTGTGAGTCAGTGAGCTAGTTATTCTGTGTGAGTCAGTGAGCTGGTTATTCTGTGTGAGTCAGTGAGCTGGTTATTCTGTGTGAGTCAGTGAGCTGGTTATTCTGTGTGAGTCAGTGAGCTAGTTATTCTAAACTAAACATTACAGTCTCACTAGCAGGGCTCTATGCTAAACATTACAGTCTCACTAGCAGGGACATGCTATGCTAAACATTACAGTCTCACTAGCAGGGACATGCTATGCTAAACATTACAGTCTCACTAGCAGGGACATGCTATGCTAAACATTACAGTCTCACTAGCAGGGACATGCTATGCTAAACATTACAGTCTCACTAGCAGGGACATGCTATGCTAAACATTACAGTCTCACTAGCAGGGACATGCTATGCTAAACATTACAGTCTCACTAGCAGGGACATGCTATGCTAAACATTACAGTCTCACTAGCAGGGACATGCTATGCTAAACATTACAGTCTCACTAGCAGGGACATGCTATGCTATGCATGAGGCCATATATGGAACGTGATCTCTCTGGGCCTCTGGGCACTTTATCCTGTAGCAGGAGTTTGGAGGTAAATTATCGCAAGTAGCAGAAATAAATAATAATAAATAGTGTCTGATGCAGTGCTTGGGAAGCACAGAGAACTGTGGGGAAACATCGTGCTGACTGGACCAAGCACTTTTAAATTGTTTTGTCTTCATACATTTGACCACCTGAATGAGAAATTGAATGTAAATGGGGCTCAATGCATGGCTGATTCACAAAGATGATCTCATATTCATGCTCACAATAAGAAACCTGAAACCTGAGCGAAAGTAGTGCAGTCGATTTAAAAGCCACGCAACGCGTAAACATGTCAATGGCCAAGCCAGCTGACAGCAGGAGCATTCAGTCACAAATCAATCACTTTCTGACCACACCCATTTCACATGTTTTTTTATACATGTTAACCAATAAGAGAGAGTGTTAGAATGTGGTTAGATTAACCAGAATGACTAACCATTCGGGAGACTGGTTGGTCATTCTCGTTCCTCCAACTCCACTCTTACGTTATACTAATCTCTCTCTCTCTTTCTCTATCTCTCTCGCTCTCTCTGTCCCAGTCGGACAGCAACACCAGCTTCCTACGTGCGGCACGGGCTGGGAACCTGGAGAAGGTATTGGAATGTCTGAAAGGGGGCGTGGACATCAACACCTGTAACCAGGTAAGAGCCCAGAATCAACACCTGTAACCAGGTAACATCAACACCTTGACCTGTAACCAGGTAAGAGCCCAGAATCAACACCTGTAGCCAGGTAAGAGCCCAGAATCAACACCTGTAACCAGGTAACATCAACACCTGTAATCGGGTAAGAGCTCAGAATCAACACCTGTTACCAGGTAAGAGCCCAGAATCAACACCTGTAACCAGGTAAGAGCCCAGCATCCCAGCATCAACACCTGCTTACTCACAAATTCAACTCCATGATATACTATTGCAGTGTTCTTCAACTACTTTTCCTGGTGATCAAACATTTTAGAAATACTATAAATTTACATGAAATAGTGTATGAATCCGATATTCTGTACACATGTGTAAACAACGAAGATTCTATCTTAGAATGTGCATTTTTATCATGTATCCTGTCACTAGAGACTGTAGAGCTGGACTGTGATGTATCCTGTCACTAGAGACTGTAGAGCTGGACTGTGATGTATCCTGTCACTAGAGACTGCAGAGCTGGACTGTGATGTATCCTGTCACTAGAGACTGCAGAGCTGGACTGTGATGTATCCTGTCACTAGAGACTGCAGAGCTGGACTGTGATGTATCCTGTCACTAGAGACTGTAGAGCTGGACTGTGATGTATCTGAATAGTGCATTTATTTCTTCTCAATGATCAAAGTGTCAAGAGTATGATAATCGGCCCCAGACCACCAGTTGAGGAAGTGCGTATGTTTGAGCTACACAGACGCACTCTGTTGAAGCCTTAACCTGTCGCACAAACTCTCAGCGAATCAAAGCATGCCCTCAACCCGTCGCACAAACTCTCAGCGAATCAAAGCATGCCCTCAACCCGTCACACAAACTCTCAGCGAATCAAAGCATGCCCTCAACCCGTCACACAAACTCTCAGCGAATCAAAGCATGCCCTCAACCCGTCACACAAACTCTCAGCGAATCAAAGCATGCCCTCAACCTGTCACACAAACTCTCAGCGAATCAAAGCATGCTGCAGCTGCTTACACACGCTTCACAGTCAGTTTCACACTTGGTTTGAGTGGCAATCATGATTAGAGTAGGAAATTTTATCTCTCATCTCTCATTGGTCCATTGGTTTTAAAATTGGCATAGTTTAGGAGGCTATTGTGTGATGTATGCTGGGTGTTACTTTGGGACTCTCACCTGTTGAGCAGGTGTAGACTGTTCCTCACACCTGTTCTCTCCTCAGAACGGGCTGAACGCTCTGCACCTGGCTGCAAAGGAAGGGCATGTGGAGCTGGTGGAGGAGCTGCTGGAGAGGGCCACACCTGTCGATTCTGCCACTAAGGTGTGCTGTGGGGCGGTGCTGTTGGGCGGGGCTCACACTGAGTTGGGCGGGGCTGTGGGGCGGGGGTTAAACTGAGGTGGGCGGGCCTGTGGGGCGGGGCTGACACCGAGGTGGGCGTGGCTGTGGGGGTGGGGCTCACACTTAAGTGGTCGGTGCTATGGGGCGGAGCTAACACTGAAACACTGAGGTGGGCGGGGCTCACACTGATATGGGTGGGGCTAACACTAAGGTGGGCGGGGCTGACAGGCAGCCAGTGTAATTATACAGGGCTCCCACAGTCCTCAAGTTTACATGCATTTCAGTCAAGGTGTTTTAAAGTGCTTATTTCAATAGAGGGCTTTCATAACCATAAAGACATAGATGATTATGATTATTGTTATTATTTGGCCGTTGTATTTTTCATAGTTTTGCAGTCATGATAATGTTCACAGCAAGTGCTGCAAGTCATAGTGTCATTTCAACTTGGGTGGAAACACACTGCTGGAGCTCCTAGTCTCACAAGCATACCAGCTAGTCTAGGGACCAATTCATATGAAAATATGGGCAGTGACACGTCTTCCTGTCTACCCCCAGTCCTACCTACGTGTATGGCTGCTATAGCCTAAATAAGGGCCCACAATATTGCTTATAACAAAAATAAATCTGATGTATGAGAGGTCTGTACGCATCCTCTGGATTTGGCGCACGCATAAGAATGTTTTCACGTCTGTTTCAAGCTTTATAACTCAATCTGTGCGTCCATTTTCACATAAAATTAAATCTATTGCATTTACATCGTACAAACGTTTTATAAATGAGACTCCAGGCCCATTTGCAAGTACTATGCTTGTCAAATCAATTTTTTTAGCAGAATGCCACAGGTTTACAGATGATGGTTGTTGTGGACTATGTGATGCTATTAGAGGATGCCTACAGGTAATGGATGTAATGGATTATAGAGGACGTAATGGGCCTACAGGTAATGGATTTAATGGATCATAGAGGACGTAATGGGCCTACAGGTAATGGATGTAATGGATTATAGAGGACATAATGGGCCTACATGTAATGGATGTAATGGACTATAGAGGACTTACTGGGCCTACAGAGAATGGATGTAATGGCTTATAGAGGACGTAATTGGCCTACAGGTAATGGATGTAATGGATTATAGAGGACGTAATGGGCCTACAGGTAATGGATGTAATGGACTATAGAGGACGTAATGGGCCTACAGGTAATGGATGTAATGGACTATAGAGGACGTAATGGGCCTACAGGTAATGGATGTAATGGACTATAGAGGACGTAATGGGCCTACAGGTAATGGATGTAATGGATTATAGTGGATGTAATGGGCCTACAGGTAATGGATTTAATGGATCATAGAGGACGTAATGGGCCTACAGGTAATGGATGTAATGGACTATAGAGGACTTACTGGGCCTACAGGTAATGGATGTAATGGATTATAGAGGACGTAATGGGCCTACAGGTAATGGATGTAATGGACTATAGAGGACTTATTGGGCCTACAGGTAATGGATGTAATGGATTATAGAGGACTTATTGGGCCTACAGGTAATGGATGTAATGGATTATAGAGGACGTAATGGGCCTACAGGTAATGGATGTAATGGATTATAGAGGACGTAATGGGCCTACAGGTAATGGATGTAATGGATTATCGTGGACGTAATGGCTGTAGCCTGATGGTCATATTCCCTGCACCACAGAAAGGAAACACTGCGTTGCATATCGCTGCTCTGGCTGGACAGGAGGGTGTGGCTAAACTGCTAGTGAAGCGCGGAGCCAACGTGAACAGCCAATCACAGGTGAGCCAACGTGCACAGCCAATCACAGGTGAGCCAACATTGAACAGCCATTCACAGGTGAGCCAATGTGCACAGCCAATCACAGGTGAGCCAACATTGAACAGCCAATCACAGGTGAGCCAACATTGAACAGCCAATCACAGGTGAGCCAACGTGAACAGCCAACGTGAACAGCCAATCACAGGTGATTCAATGTGAACAGCCAATCACAGGTGAGGGACAATGCACCCCTCTGGATGTATCATGTCTCAAATGAGTCAGAGAGTATTGCTTTTGGCTTGATACAGTGTGGTGTATGTTTTTGTGTAATCCTCACTGGTGTGATGCTGCAATGGTGTAATTATCACAGGTGTGATTCTGTAATGCTGTGATGGTGTAATTGTCACTGGTGTAATGGTGTAATTCATACTGCTATAATAGTGTAATGGTGTAATTGTCACTGATGCTGTAATGCTGTAATGGCGTAATTCTGTAATGGCGTAATTCTATAATGGCGTAATTCTGTAATGGTGTAATTCTGTAATGGTGTAATTCTGTAATGGTGTAATGACGTAATGCTGTAATGGTGTAATGGCGTAATGCTGTAATGGTGTAATGCTGTAATGCTGTGATGATGTAATGGTGTAATGCTGTAATTCTGTAATGCTGTAATGGTGTTTCTCCTGCAGAATGGCTTCACTCCACTCTACATGGCTGCACAGGAGAACCACCTGGATGTGGTGCGCTATCTGCTGGAGAACGGGGGAAACCAGAGCACTGCTACAGAGGTTTGTGTGCGTGTGCCTGTGAAAATTAGATAATGTTCATTTTCACTCCCCTTTTGGCCTACCCACTTCGAGACCTATGATTTCAAAACCGTAAATGGTCAAAACAATATCTTGGTTTCATTGTAATCACATAGACATGCTCTACAACATGGGCTCTACAAAATGTTTTAATACTGTGGCTTAATTATATGAATTAATTAATTAAGAATTAAAATGAATACATTCTGCTCAAATTTCTTCATATTTTGTTCTGCTGTATATACATGCCAATTTACAGAGTGGGATGTCTTGTACATTTTGTTTTACAGTACTATTACAAGGGGTGATTGTCTGATTAAGCTGCTATAGTATGTTATTGTGTTAAGATGCTGTAGTATGTTGTTGTGTTAAGATGCTGTAGTATGTTATTGTGTTAAGGTGCTGTAGTATGTTATTGTGTTAAGGTGCTGTAGTATGTTATTGTGTTAAGATGCTCTAGTATGTTATTGTGTTAAGATGCTCTAGTATGTTATTGCATTAAGGTGCTGTAGTATTGTATTGTGTTAAGGCGCTGTAGTACGTTGTTGTGTTAAGGTGCTGTAGTATGTTATTGTGTTAAGGTGCTGTAGTATTTTATTGTGTTTAGGTGTTGTAATATGTTATTGTGTTAAGGTGCTATAGTATGTTATTGTGTTAAGGTGCTATAGTATGTTATTGTGTTAAGGTGCTGTAGTACGTTGTTGTGTTAAGGTGCTGTAGTATGTTATTGTGTTAAGGTGCTGTAGTATTTTATTGTGTTTAGGTGTTGTAATATGTTATTGTGTTAAGGTGCTATAGTATGTTATTGTGTTAAGGTGCTGTAATATGTTATTGTGTTTAGGTGTTGTAATATGTTATTGTGTTAAGGTGCTATAGTGTGTTATTGTGTTAAGGTGCTGTAGTATGTTATTGTGTTTAGGTGTTGTAATATGTTATTGTGTTAAGGTGCTATAGTATGTTATTGTGTTAAGGTGCTGTAGTATGTTATTGTGTTAAGGTGCTGTAATATGTTATTGTGTTAAGGTGCTATAGTATGTTATTGTGTTAAGGTGCTGTAGTATTTTATTGTGTTTAGGTGTTGTAATATGTTATTGTGTTAAGGTGCTGTAGTATGTTATTGTGTTAAGATGCTCTAGTATGTTATTGCGTTAAGGTGCTGTAGTATTGTATTGTGTTAAGATGCTGTAGTATTGTATTGTGTTAAGATGCTGTAGTATGTTATTGTTTTAAGATGCTGTAAGATGTTATCGTGTTATGGTGTTGTAGTATGTTATTGCGTTAAGGTACTGTAGTATGTTATTGTGTTACGGTGCTGTAATATGTTATTGTGTTAAGGTGCTATAGTATGTTGTTGTGTTAAGGTGCTGTAGTATTTTATTGTGTTAAGGTGCTGTAGTATTTTAATGTGTTAAGGTGCTATAGTACGTTGTTGTGTTAAGGTGCTATAGTATGTTGTTGTGTTAAGGTGTTGTAATATGTTATTGTGTTAAGGTGTTGTAATATGTTATTGTGTTAAGGTGCTATAGTATGTTATTGTGTTAAGGTGCTGTAGTATGTTATTGTGTTAAGGTGCTGTAATATGTTATTGTGTTAAGGTGCTGTAATATGTTATTGTGTTAGGGTGCTGTAATATGTTATTGTGTTAAGGTGCTGTAGTATGTTATTGTGTAAAGGTGCTATAGTATGTTATTGTGTTAAGGTGCTATAGTATGTTATTGTGTTAAGGTGCTGTAGTATGTTATTGTGTAAAGGTGCTATAGTATGTTATTGTGTTAAGGTGCTGTAGTATGTTATTGTGTAAAGGTGCTGTAGTATGTTATTGTGTTAAGGTGCTGTAGTATGCTATTGTGTTAAGGTGCTATAGTATGTTATTGTGTTAAGGTGCTGTAGTATGTTATTGTGTAAAGGTGCTGTAGTATGTTATTGTGTTAAGGTGCTGTAGTATGCTATTGTGTTAAGGTGCTATAGTATGTTATTGTGTTAAGGTGCTGTAGTATGTTATTGTGTTAAGGTGCTGTAATATGTTATTGTGTTAAGGTGCTGTAATATGTTATTGTGTTAAGGTGCTATAGTATGTTATTGTGTTAAGGTGCTGTAGTATGTTATTGTGTTAAGGTGTTATAGTATCTTATTGTGTTAAGGTGCTGTAGTATGTTATTGTGTTAAGGTGCTATAGTATGTTATTGTGTTAAGGTGCTATAGTATGTTATTGTGTTAAGGTGCTGTAGTATGTTATTGTGTTAAGGTCCTGTAGTATGTTATTGTGTTAAGGTGCTGTAGTATGTTATTGTTTAAGGTGCTGTAGTATGTTATTGTGTTAAGGTGCTGTAGTATGTTATTGTGTTAAGGTGCTATAGTATGTTATTGTGTTAAGGTGCTATAGTATGTTATTGTGTTAAGGTGCTGTAGTATGTTATTGTGTTAAGGTGCTGTAGTATGCTATTGTGTTAAGGTGCTGTAGTATGTTATTGTGTTTTAGGTGCTGTAGTATGTTATTGTGTTAAGGTGCTGCAGTATGTTATTGTTTAAGGTGCTGTAGTATGCTAACGTGCTAAGGTGCTGTAGTATGCTAACGTGCTAACTCATCTCTCTGTAGGATGGGTTCACTCCCTTGGCTATAGCGCTGCAGCAGGGTCATAACCAGGTGGTGTCTCTGCTGCTGGAGAAGGACACTAAAGGCAAAGTGCGTTTGCCGGCTCTGCACATCGCAGCGCGTAAAGACGACATCAAAGCTGCTGCCCTACTACTGCAGAACGACCATAATGCTGACGTCCAGTCCAAGGTCTGTCTGTCCGTCTGTCTGTATGTCCTTCCTACAGCTAGAGACTCTCTGTATCTTGTATTTCTCTGTATAGTTGTAATAGGATGGTGTGTAGTTGTAATAGGATAGTGTGTAGGTGTAATGGTACGTGTGTAGTTGTAATATGATGGTGTGTAGTTGTAATGGGATGGTGTATAGTTGTTATAGGATGGTGTGTAGTTGTAATATGATGGTGTGTAGTTATAGGATGGTGTGTAGTTGTAATGGGATGGTTTTATTTTTGTTATAGGATGGTGTGTAGTTGTAATATGGTGGTGTGTAGTTGACGTAGAGTAACGGAATGTTCCCTCCTTCCTGCTACTCACTCAGATGATGGTTAATCGGACAACTGAGGTACAGCTCTCTCTTTCCCCCCTCCCTCTCTCTCTCTCTCTCTCTCTCTCTCTGCTGCCCCCTGCTGGCCCTGCATGGCCTCACAGCTGCATGCTGTTATTCATTGCATGGCTCCTTAAACTGCCTCTTATTTCAGAACTCTGCAGACTCGCTTTTGTGTTTCTTATTCCATCAAAAAAGGTTTCATTTTTCACCCTGTCTATTATTTTCCAGTTTTGCTTGAAAGATATGCAACTTATGAATTTTGGTTCATTTGAAATTGATATAATGTTTATTGTTAATTGTGTAATATAATGTTTATTGTTAATTGTGTAGTGGTGAAATTAAAACATGACAGCTTATACTTTTCTGCATGATCCCAGTTCCCAATGAGTCAAAATATCTGTAGGTCATGTAGACAGTATGTGAAAGAGAAATCTCAAATATGATACTCAGTGACTTCATTTTTTCATGAATAAAAGTATGATTCATTAATGTATACTGGTGCCCTCATTTATGGAATCGCATTTTTGCCTAAATTTAAATACTAAATGTGCCTTTATGTTATAAATAATCACATTGATGAATACAGCAATATATATGAATCAACACATTTTGAAATAAGTCAATATTCTTTTAATGTAGTCCCCCTATTTCTGGCTAAAAAAGCTGCCATGTTTAGTATTTGCTAACGTATCCTTTGCATGCTATGACGTTTTGATGTCTGTGACCCAACAACATCAAAAAACCTTATCTTATTTTCAGGTACTCTTACAAGCGCGACACTATAACCTCTATGCATTTCAGTGGATCTCTGGGAATTGGGGGGGGGGGGGACTAGATTAAGCTTTAAATTATTATGGAACCCATGGTTGTCTAAATAGCTCTAAGTTATAAAGGGTCTGAGGAAACAAATGAGCCTCAAACCATCACATACTGTATACTGTATATATGCAGCAGATATGGATGGATCACTTTGAGGGTAGTTACTCACTTTCCTATTGAACTCTATGGAGAAGTGTGTGCGTGTGTGCAGTATGTATGTATCGTGTGTTTGTTTTAAATGCAGCTACAATATTACTCAGTTTTGTAAATAATGTTTTCTTTTTATGTTGAATCTGACCTTGCCTGTCAGAATGGGAAGGTAAGGACCTGTTTAACAGAGGAGTTGTGCTTTACTCCTCTGCTCATTACTTTAATATTTAACTTAGTAGATGCTGTTTTTACTGTTAGAGCAGTGGACAGCATCCACCTGATTAATTGTGAAATAGTGCCAAACCTGGCTAACAATTTTCCCAGACAAGTGTGTATGAATGTAATATCATTAACACACTAGTGAGTATAAATGTAATATCATTAACACACCAGTGAGTATAAATGTAATATCACTAACACACCAGTGAGTATAAATGTAATATCATTAACACACTAGTGAGTATAAATGTAATATCGCTAATGCACCAGTGAGTATAAATGTAATATCACTAACACACCAGTGAGTATAAATGTAATATCGCTAATGCACCAGTGAGTATAAATGTAATATCACTAACACACCAGTGAGTATAAATGTAATATCACTAACACACCAGTGAGTATAAATGTAATATCACTAACACACCAGTGAGTATAAATGTAATATCACTAACACACCAGTGAGTATAAATGTAATATCATTAACACACTAGTGAGTATAAATGTAATATCACTAATGCACCAGTGAGTATAAATGTAATATCACTAACACACCAGTGAGTATAAATGTAATATCGCTAATGCACCAGTGAGTATAAATGTAATATCACTAACACACCAGTGAGTATAAATGTAATATCACTAACACACCAGTGAGTATAAATGTAATATCATTAACACACTAGTGAGTATAAATGTAATATCACTAACACACCAGTGAGTATAAATGTAATATCACTAACACACTAGTGAGTATAAATGTAATATCACTAACACACCAGTGAGTATAAATGTAATATCACTAACACACCAGTGAGTATAAATGTAATATCATTAACACACCAGTGAGTATAAATGTAATATCACTAACACACCAGTGAGTATAAATGTAATATCACTAATGCACCAGTGAGTATAAATGTAATATCATTAACACACCAGTGAGTATAAATGTAATATCACTAACACACCAGTGAGTATAAATGTAATATCACTAACACACCAGTGAGTATAAATGTAATATCACTAATGCACCAGTGAGTATAAATGTAATATCACTAATGCACCAGTGAGTATAAATGTAATATCATTAACACACCAGTGAGTATAAATGTAATATCATTAACACACCAGTGAGTATAAATGTAATATCACTAACACACCAGTGAGTATAAATGTAATATCACTAACACACCAGTGAGTATAAATGTAATATCACTAA
Source organism: Synaphobranchus kaupii (assembly GCA_029718625.1). Lineage (NCBI taxonomy): Eukaryota > Metazoa > Chordata > Actinopteri > Anguilliformes > Synaphobranchidae > Synaphobranchus > Synaphobranchus kaupii. Next base: position 127,353,243 of record CM056377.1, read on the forward strand.
CACACCAGTGAGTATAAATGTAATATCATTAACACACCAGTGAGTATAAATGTAATATCACTAACACACCAGTGAGTATAAATGTAATATCACTAACACACCAGTGAGTATAAATGTAATATCACTAATGCACCAGTGAGTATAAATGTAATATCACTAACACACCAGTGAGTATAAATGTAATATCACTAACACACTAGTGAGTATAAATGTAATATCACTAACACACCAGTGAGTATAAATGTAATATCACTAACACACCAGTGAGTATAAATGTAATATCATTAACACACCAGTGAGTATAAATGTAATATCACTAACACACCAGTGAGTATAAATGTAATATCGCTAATGCACCAGTGAGTATAAATGTAATATCACTAACACACCAGTGAGTATAAATGTAATATCACTAACACACCAGTGAGTATAAATGTAATATCATTAACACACTAGTGAGTATAAATGTAATATCACTAATGCACCAGTGAGTATAAATGTAATATCACTAACACACCAGTGAGTATAAATGTAATATCACTAACACACCAGTGAGTATAAATGTAATATCACTAATGCACCAGTGAGTATAAATGTAATATCACTAACGCACCAGTGAGTATAAATGTAATATCACTAACACACCAGTGAGTATAAATGTAATATCACTAACACACTAGTGAGTATAAATGTAATATCATTAACACACCAGTGAGTATAAATGTAATATCGCTAATGCACCAGTGAGTATAAATGTAATATCACTAACACACCAGTGAGTATAAATGTAATATCATTAACACACCAGTGAGTATAAATGTAATATCACTAATGCACCAGTGAGTATAAATGTAATATCACTAATGCACCAGTGAGTATAAATGTAATATCACTAACACACCAGTGAGTATAAATGTAATATCACTAACACACCAGTGAGTATAAATGTAATATCACTAACACACCAGTGAGTATAAATGTAATATCACTAACACACCAGTGAGTATAAATGTAATATCACTAACACACCAGTGAGTATAAATGTAATATCACTAACACACCAGTGAGTATAAATGTAATATCACTAACACACCAGTGAGTATAAATGTAATATCACTAACACACCAGTGAGTATAAATGTAATATCATTAACACACTAGTGAGTATAAATGTAATATCACTAACGCACCAGTGAGTATAAATGTAATATTACTAACACACCAGTGAGTATAAATGTAATATCACTAACACACCAGTGAGTATAAATGTAATATCACTAACACACCAGTGAGTATAAATGTAATATCACTAACACACCAGTGAGTATAAATGTAATATCACTAATGCACCAGTGAGTATAAATGTAATATCACTAACACACCAGTGAGTATAAATGTAATATCACTAACACACCAGTGAGTATAAATGTAATATCACTAACGCACCAGTGAGTATAAATGTAATATCACTAATGCACCAGTGAGTATAAATGTAATATCACTAACACACCAGTGAGTATAAATGTAATATCACTAATGCACCAGTGAGTATAAATGTAATATCACTAACGCACCAGTGAGTATAAATGTAATATCACTAATGCACCAGTGAGTATAAATGTAATATCACTAATGCACCAGTGAGTATAAATGTAATATCACTAATGCACCAGTGAGTATAAATGTAATATCACTAATGCACCAGTGAGTATAAATGTAATATCACTAACACACCAGTGAGTATAAATGTAATATCACTAACACACCAGTGAGTATAAATGTAATATCACTAACACACCAGTGAGTATAAATGTAATATCATTAATGCACCAGTGAGTATAAATGTAATATCACTAACGCACCAGTGAGTATAAATGTAATATCACTAATGCACCAGTGAGTATAAATGTAATATCACTAATGCACCAGTGAGTATAAATGTAATATCACTAATGCACCAGTGAGTATAAATGTAATATCACTAACACACCAGTGAGTATAAATGTAATATCACTAACGCACCAGTGAGTATAAATGTAATATCACTAACACACCAGTGAGTATAAATGTAATATCACTAACACACCAGTGAGTATAAATGTAATATCACTAATGCACCAGTGAGTATAAATGTAATATCACTAATGCACCAGTGAGTATAAATGTAATATCACTAACACACCAGTGAGTATAAATGTAATATCACTAACGCACCAGTGAGTATAAATGTAATATCACTAACACACCAGTGAGTATAAATGTAATATCACTAACACACCAGTGAGTATAAATGTAATATCACTAACACACCAGTGAGTATAAATGTAATATCACTAACGCACTAGTGAGTATAAATGTAATATCACTAACGCACCAGTGAGTATAAATGTAATATCACTAATGCACCAGTGAGTATAAATGTAATATCACTAACACACCAGTGAGTATAAATGTAATATCACTAACGCACCAGTGAGTATAAATGTAATATCACTAACACACCAGTGAGTATAAATGTAATATCACTAATGCACCAGTGAGTATAAATGTAATATCACTAACACACCAGTGAGTATAAATGTAATATCACTAATGCACCAGTGAGTATAAATGTAATATCACTAACACACCAGTGAGTATAAATGTAATATCACTAATGCACCAGTGAGTATAAATGTAATATCACTAACACACCAGTGAGTATAAATGTAATATCACTAACACACCAGTGAGTATAAATGTAATATCACTAACACACCAGTGAGTATAAATGTAATATCACTAACACACCAGTGAGTATAAATGTAATATCACTAACGCACCAGTGAGTATAAATGTAATATCACTAATGCACCAGTGAGTATAAATGTAATATCACTAACACACCAGTGAGTATAAATGTAATATCACTAATGCACCAGTGAGTATAAATGTAATATCACTAACACACCAGTGAGTATAAATGTAATATCACTAACACACCAGTGAGTATAAATGTAATATCACTAACACACCAGTGAGTATAAATGTAATATCATTAACACACCAGTGAGTATAAATGTAATATCACTAATGCACCAGTGAGTATAAATGTAATATCACTAACACACCAGTGAGTATAAATGTAATATCACTAACGCACCAGTGAGTATAAATGTAATATCACTAACACACCAGTGAGTATAAATGTAATATCACTAACACACCAGTGAGTATAAATGTAATATCACTAACACACCAGTGAGTATAAATGTAATATCACTAACACACCAGTGAGTATAAATGTAATATCACTAACACACCAGTGAGTATAAATGTAATATCATTAACACACCAGTGAGTATAAATGTAATATCACTAATGCACCAGTGAGTATAAATGTAATATCACTAACACACCAGTGAGTATAAATGTAATATCACTAACGCACCAGTGAGTATAAATGTAATATCACTAACACACCAGTGAGTATAAATGTAATATCACTAACGCACCAGTGAGTATAAATGTAATATCACTAATGCACCAGTGAGTATAAATGTAATATCACTAACACACCAGTGAGTATAAATGTAATATCACTAACGCACCAGTGAGTATAAATGTAATATCACTAACACACCAGTGAGTATAAATGTAATATCACTAACACACCAGTGAGTATAAATGTAATATCACTAACACACCAGTGAGTATAAATGTAATATCACTAACACACTAGTGAGTATAAATGTAATATCGCTAATGCACCAGTGAGTATAAATGTAATATCACTAACGCACCAGTGAGTATAAATGTAATATCACTAACACACCAGTGAGTATAAATGTAATATCACTAACACACCAGTGAGTATAAATGTAATATCACTAACACACTAGTGAGTATAAATGTAATATCGCTAATGCACCAGTGAGTATAAATGTAATATCACTAACGCACCAGTGAGTATAAATGTAATATCACTAACACACCAGTGAGTATAAATGTAATATCACTAACACACCAGTGAGTATAAATGTAATATCACTAACACACTAGTGAGTATAAATGTAATATCGCTAATGCACCAGTGAGTATAAATGTAATATCGCTAATGCACTAGTGAGTATAAATGTAATATCACTAACGCACCAGTGAGTATAAATGTAATATCACTAATGCACCAGTGAGTATAAATGTAATATCACTAACACACCAGTGAGTATAAATGTAATATCACTAACGCACCAGTGAGTATAAATGTAATATCACTAACACACCAGTGAGTATAAATGTAATATCACTAACACACCAGTGAGTATAAATGTAATATCATTAACACACCAGTGAGTATAAATGTAATATCACTAACACACCAGTGAGTATAAATGTAATATCACTAATGCACCAGTGAGTATAAATGTAATATCACTAACGCACCAGTGAGTATAAATGTAATATCACTAACACACCAGTGAGTATAAATGTAATATCACTAACACACCAGTGAGTATAAATGTAATATCACTAACGCACCAGTGAGTATAAATGTAATATCACTAATGCACCAGTGAGTATAAATGTAATATCACTAACACACCAGTGAGTATAAATGTAATATCACTAACACACCAGTGAGTATAAATGTAATATCACTAACACACCAGTGAGTATAAATGTAATATCACTAACACACCAGTGAGTATAAATGTAATATCACTAATGCACCAGTGAGTATAAATGTAATATCACTAATGCACCAGTGAGTATAAATGTAATATCGCTAATGCACCAGTGAGTATAAATGTAATATCATTAATGCACCAGTGAGTATAAATGTAATATCACTAACACACCAGTGAGTATAAATGTAATATCACTAACGCACCAGTGAGTATAAATGTAATATCACTAATGCACCAGTGAGTATAAATGTAATATCGCTAATGCACCAGTGAGTATAAATGTAATATCATTAATGCACCAGTGAGTATAAATGTAATATCACTAACACACCAGTGAGTATAAATGTAATATCACTAACACACCAGTGAGTATAAATGTAATATCACTAACACACCAGTGAGTATAAATGTAATATCACTAATGCACCAGTGAGTATAAATGTAATATCGCTAATGCACCAGTGAGTATAAATGTAATATCATTAATGCACCAGTGAGTATAAATGTAATATCACTAACACACCAGTGAGTATAAATGTAATATCACTAACACACCAGTGAGTATAAATGTAATATCACTAACACACCAGTGAGTATAAATGTAATATCACTAACACACCAGTGAGTATAAATGTAATATCACTAACGCACCAGTGAGTATAAATGTAATATCATTAACACACCAGTGAGTATAAATGTAATATCACTAACACACCAGTGAGTATAAATGTAATATCACTAACACACCAGTGAGTATAAATGTAATATCACTAATGCACCAGTGAGTATAAATGTAATATCACTAACACACCAGTGAGTATAAATGTAATATCGCTAACGCACCAGTGAGTATAAATGTAATATCACTAACACACCAGTGAGTATAAATGTAATATCACTAACACACCAGTGAGTATAAATGTAATATCACTAACGCACCAGTGAGTATAAATGTAATATCACTAATGCACCAGTGAGTATAAATGTAATATCACTAACACACCAGTGAGTATAAATGTAATATCACTAACACACCAGTGAGTATAAATGTAATATCACTAACACACCAGTGAGTATAAATGTAATATCACTAATGCACCAGTGAGTATAAATGTAATATCACTAATGCACCAGTGAGTATAAATGTAATATCGCTAATGCACCAGTGAGTATAAATGTAATATCATTAATGCACCAGTGAGTATAAATGTAATATCACTAACACACCAGTGAGTATAAATGTAATATCACTAACACACCAGTGAGTATAAATGTAATATCACTAACACACCAGTGAGTATAAATGTAATATCACTAATGCACCAGTGAGTATAAATGTAATATCACTAATGCACCAGTGAGTATAAATGTAATATCACTAACGCACCAGTGAGTATAAATGTAATATCACTAACACACCAGTGAGTATAAATGTAATATCACTAACACACCAGTGAGTATAAATGTAATATCACTAACACACCAGTGAGTATAAATGTAATATCACTAATGCACCAGTGAGTATAAATGTAATATCACTAACACACCAGTGAGTATAAATGTAATATCACTAATGCACCAGTGAGTATAAATGTAATATCACTAATGCACCAGTGAGTATAAATGTAATATCACTAATGCACCAGTGAGTATAAATGTAATATCACTAACGCTCTCTTCCCTCTCTCTCACTCTCTCCCCCCTCTTTCTCTCTCTCTCTCTCTCTCTCACACACACACACACACACACACACTCTCTCTCTCTCACAAACACACACTCTCTCTCTCACACACACACACACACACACTCTCATGCGCACACACACACACTCACACACACACAGAGTGGCTTTACTCCACTGCATATTGCTGCTCACTATGGAAATGTAAATGTTTCCACTCTGCTGCTGAACCGGGGGGCAGCTGTGGATTTCACTGCCAGGGTAAGTGTGGCTGCCAATCATTCCATCCATCAAGTAACCCTTATATCACATAACCATTCTGACTGTTTATTTCACCCCTATATCACATAACATTCTATTCTGACTGTTTATTTAACCCTTGTATCACATAACCTTCCATTCTGACTGTTTATTTCACCCTTATATCACATAACCTTCCATTCTGACTGTTTATTTCACCCTTATATCACATAACATTCTATTCTGACTGTTTATTTAACCCTTATATCACATAACCTTCCATTCTGACTGTTTATTTCACCCTTATATCACATAACCTTCCATTCTGACTGTTTATTTATGCCTTATATCACATAACCTTCCAGTATTATTCCAATACGTCACGTGGCGCTGTAATGGCGACATGTAGTCCAGCTGTCTCTGGTGTTCGTGTTTGTTAATTTGAATGTATTTTGTTGTTTTGATAATATTGACGAATTGTCTAGTCGGGATAATTTTGTTTGTGGTCGTCACCATGGAGACGCATTTGCAACATATGCTCGGGAATGTCCGTTGGATCTGCAGCAACAAAGTTTACTATCGCTCTTCACCGGAGTTGAAGATGTCGGGACTGATCTAGGACTGCAGGCAATCTTCTAAAGTCCAATCATGATGTTTGGCTGTAGGCTATTCCACTTTTTCCACTGATCTAGGACTGCAGGCAATCTTCTAAAGTCCAATCATGATGTTTGGCTGTAGGCTATTCCACTTTAATTCACTTAATTAGTTTGATTAATGCAATGATTCTATTGAATGTTCCCTAATGGGAAAATAAAAGTTATTCTATTCTATTCTGACTGTTTATTTAACCCTTATATCACATAACCTTCCATTCTGACAGTGTTTATTGTTTGTCTTTCCTCCGCTCTGCAGAACGGCATCACTCCCCTGCATGTCGCCTCCAAGCGTGGGAACACCAGCATGGTGGCGCTCCTGCTGGACCGAGGGGCGCAGATCGATGCCAAAACCCGAGTAAGCCCATCGGCTAAACCCCAAAACCCAAAAACCTGCAATTCACTGTGGCACTCAGTCACTGTGCTGTGAGACTGTGCAGCTCAGTCACTGTGCTGTGAGACTGTGCAGATCAGTCACTGTGCTGTAAGACTGTGCAGCTCAGTCACTGTGCTGTGAGACTGCAGCTCAGTCCCTGTGCTGTGAGACTGCAGCTCAGTCATTGTGCTGTGAGACTGCAGCTCAGTCACTGTGCTGTGAGACTGTGCAGCTCAGTCACTGTGCTGTGAGACTGCAGCTCAGTCACTGTGCTGTGAGACTGCAGCTCAGTCACTGTGCTGTGAGACTGCAGCTCAGTCCCTGTGCTGTGAGACTGCAGCTCAGTCACTGTGCTGTGAGACTGTGCAGCTCAGTCACTGTGCTGTGAGACTGTGCAGCTCAGTCATTGTGCTGTGAGACTGCAGCTCAGTCATTGTGCTGTGAGACTGCAGCTCAGTCATTGTGCTGTGAGACTGTGCAGATCAGTCACTGTGCTGTGAGACTGCAGCTCAGTCCCTGTGCTGTGAGACTGTGCAGCTCAGTCACTGTGCTGTGAGACTGCAGCTCAGTCACTGTGCTGTGAGACTGCAGCTCAGTCACTGTGCTGTGAGACTGCAGCTCAGTCACTGTGCTGTGAGACTGTGCAGCTCAGTCACTGTGCTATGAGACTGTGCAGCTCAGTCACTGTGCTGTGAGACTGTGCAGCTCAGTCACTGTGCTGTGAGACTGCAGCTCAGTCACTGTGCTGTGAGACTGCAGCTCAGTCACTGTGCTGTGAGACTGCAGCTCAGTCATTGTGCTGTGAGACTGCAGCTCAGTCCCTGTGCTGTGAGACTGCAGCTCAGTCACTGTGCTGTGAGACTGTGCTGCTCAATCACTGTGCTGTGTGACTATGCTGCTGTCACTGTGCTGTTGGGGATGTGCAGATGTCAGATGCTGATTTTAATTCTCATCATTACTGTGTGTTTCTGGGGGGTGGGGGCAGTCTCTGGTCATTACTGTGTTTGCCTGCAGGATGGTCATTACTGTGTGTGTGTGTGTGTGTGTGTGTGTGTGTGTGTGCAGGATGGTCTGACCCCTCTGCACTGTGCCGCAAGGAGTGGACATGAGCTGACTGTGGAGCTGCTGCTGGAGAGAGGAGCGCCCCTACTGGCCAGAACCAAGGTAGTGCACTCAAACGCATACTCACACGTACAAAAACTATATCACTATATCAGTGTTGGGGAAGCTTCTCTGAAAATGTAGTTAACTAAAGTACCAATTACTCAACACTCAAAGTTGTTAAGCTCCAGCACAGCTTGAAATGAGAGAAAATAAGTGAACTAAAGTAAAACTACATTTGAAAAGTAGTTAACTACATTGAAGCTAGTTCATGAAAAAAACATAAGTTGGGCCGTGTCAGATGTTGGCTAAGTTCGCTACTGTTTTTATGCTCAGACCCTCTTTAAAATAACATAAAATTTCACAGATAAGTTAACATTTTATTTAGCTACGTGTTTTACAAGATGAGTTCTCATGGATTAGTGAGAACATAAATAGTCCCTTCCTTTGTCTAAATTGCACTGAGAATCACACTGGAAATGACAGTTTGTTAAAATGCTAACAAAAGGTGCCTTGAATTACTAAATGACTTAGCAGCCAACTAACTTAATCTCCCAGAGGCACAGAACGAAAGAGGAGAGGTACGGTTATACTGCAGACTCTGACTCCTGAATGGCAGCCCAAACGTACCCTAACCCTCATTTGTTAGATTCTGCTTTTAGTTATTTGCCATCCTTTAGTATTTTGAGTATTTAAAGGTTTTTTCCAGTTTATTTTACTATATTTTTGTGTTTTCTTGGACCTGTTTTTTACTACATCATGTTTGTATCTTTTATGTTTCTGTGAAGCACTTTAGATAAATAAAGTAGATTATTATTATGATTGTTATTATTATGATGTGCATGGTGATTGTAAATACTGTAACAGCGGTTCTCTCTCCTGCAGAATGGGCTGTCTCCCTTGCACATGGCTGCCCAAGGGGACCATGTGGACTGCCTGAAGCACCTGCTCCAACACATGACGCCTGTTGATGATGTCACACTGGACTACCTGACCGGCCTGCATGTGGCTGCACACTGTGGCCACTACAGAGTCACTAAGCTGCTGCTGGACAAGCGGGCCAATCCCAACGCCCGTGCGCTGGTACGCCCACTGCCCACCAACCAACACGTCTGTAGAGCTGTGGATCAGAACCGTGTGTTTAAAGCTGTGTTCTGTAGAGCAGAACCGCGTGGTTAAAGCTGTGTTCAGTAGAGCAGAACCGTGTGTTTAAAGCTGTGTTCTGTAGAGCAGAACCTTATGTTTAAAGCTGTGTTCTGTGTGTCAGAACCGTGTGTTTAAAGCTGTGTTCAGTAGAGCAGAACCGTGTGGTTAAAGCTGTGTTCAGTAGAGCAGAACCGTGTGTTTAAAGCTGTGTTCTGTGGGTCAGAACCGTGTGTTTAAAGCTGTGTTCTGTAGAGCAGAACCGTGTGTTTAAAGCTGTGTTCTGTGGGTCAGACCCG
>CM056377.1:127368401-127391724 GCA_029718625.1 Synaphobranchus kaupii
TCTTGAATATGAAGCAACATAAAAAGCTTCCAGCCCTCTGTATGTGCAGATAGACATGCAGCAGTGACCTTTAACCCCACAGAACGGGCTCACTCCGCTCCACGTTGCTGCGCACTATGACAACCAGCAGGTGGCGCTGATGCTGCTGGAGCAAGGAGCTTCCCCTCATGCCACTGCCAAGGTGAGGCCCCAGTCCTGTTTTACTGTAATACTATCATGCTGATTAATCCTGTCACTTATACCTGCTCTGCCTAATTCCTTTGCTAAATATCTGTAAAGTGAATACAGGTACTGTGTTTATAAACCAATATCAGTTTGCTGAGTACTTGTTTTGTTTTTTTTTCCAAACAGGGAGGTAGGGAGAAGACTTAGTAAATCTCATCCCACGGATTTATAATATTCACTGAAGGTCCTCCATAATGTTGTAGCAACATCTTTATCATGCTGCTGCAACATCCAAGCTATATTAAGCCTATATTATCCAAGCTGTATTAAGCCTATATTATCCAAGCTATATTAAGCCTATATTATCCAAGCTGTATTAAGCCTATATTATCCAAGCTATATTAAGCCTATATTATCCAAGCTATATTAAGCCTATATTATCCAAGCTGTATTAAGCCTATATTATCCGAGCTGTATTAAGCCTATATTATCCAAGCTGTATTAAGCCTATATTATCCAAGCTGTATTAAGCCTATATTATCCAAGCTGTATTAAGCCTATATTATCCAAGCTGCACATTTTATCCGCTAGCTATTCAGAGTTTTACATTCGGTGCCATTTGATGCATGTATTTAGGAGAAAAATATTTCAGTTTTACACAACTTTAAAAAATGCAAGTGTCTTCTAATCCTTATCAATACCCACAATCTCCCAGAATGGCTACACACCACTCCACATTGCAGCCAAGAGGAACCAGCTGGGCGTGGCTGGGGCGCTTCTGGGGAGCGGGGCGGAGGCTGCTGTCCTCACAAGGCAGGGCGTGGCTCCTCTGCACTTGGCAGCCCAGGAGGGCCACAGCGACATGGTGGCTCTGCTCCTGCAGGAGGGAGCGGCCGCTAACATGCTCACTAAAGTAAGCCCTCCCGCCAAAACCACCGCTGCTAACATGCTCACTAAAGTAAGCCCTCCCGCCAAAACCCACCGCTGCTAACATGCTCACTAAAGTAAGCCCTCCCGCCAAAACCCACCACTGCTAACATGCTCACTAAAGTAAGCCCTCCCGCCAAAACCACCACTGCTAACATGCTCACTAAAGTAAGCCCTCCCGCCAAAACCACCACTGCTAACATGCTCACTAAAGTAAGCCCTCCCGCCAAAACCACCACTGCTAACATGCTCACTAAAGTAAGCCCTCCCGCCAAAACCCACCACTGCTAACATGCTCACTAAAGTAAGCCCTCCCGCCAAAACCACCGCCGCTAACATGCTCACTAAAGTAAGCCCTCCCGCCAAAACCCACCGCTGCTAACATGCTCACTAAAGTAAGCCCTCCCGCCAAAACCCACCACTGCTAACATGCTCACTAAAGTAAGCCCTCCCGCCAAAACCACCACTGCTAACATGCTCACTAAAGTAAGCCCTCCCGCCAAAACCACCACTGCTAACATGCTCACTAAAGTAAGCCCTCCCGCCAAAACCCACCACTGCTAACATGCTCACTAAAGTAAGCCCTCCCGCCAAAACCACCGCTGCTAACACGCTCACTAAAGTAAGCCCTCCCGCCAAAACCACCACTGCTAACATGCTCACTAAAGTAAGCCCTCCCGCCAAAACCACCGCTGCTAACATGCTCACTAAAGTAAGCCCTCCCGCCAAAACCACCACTGCTAACATGCTCACTAAAGTAAGCCCTCCCGCCAAAACCCACCACTGCTAACATGCTCACTAAAGTAAGCCCTCCCGCCAAAACCACCACTGCTAACATGCTCACTAAAGTAAGCCCTCCCGCCAAAACCACCGCTGCTAACATGCTCACTAAAGTAAGCCATCCCGCCAAAACCACCGCTGCTAACATGCTCACTAAAGTAAGCCCTCCCGCCAAAACCACCGCTGCTAACATGCTCACTAAAGTAAGCCCTCCCGCCAAAACCCACCACTGCTAACATGCTCACTAAAGTAAGCCCTCCCGCCAAAACCACCGCCGCTAACATGCTCACTAAAGTAAGCCCTCCCGCCAAAACCACCGCTGCTAACATGCTCACTAAAGTAAGCCCTCCCGCCAAAACCACCGCTGCTAACATGCTCACTAAAGTAAGCCCTCCCGCCAAAACCACCACCGCTAACATGCTCACTAAAGTAAGCCCTCCCGCCAAAACCACCGCTGCTAACACGCTCACTAAAGTAAGCCCTCCCGCCAAAACCACCGCTGCTAACACGCTCACTAAAGTAAGCCCTCCCGCCAAACCCACCGCCGCTAACATGCTCACTAAAGTAAGCCCTCCCGCCAAAACCACCACTGCTAACATGCTCACTAAAGTAAGCCCTCCCACCAAAACCACCGCTGCTAACATGCTCACTAAAGTAAGCCCTCCCGCCAAAACAACCACTGCTAACATGCTCACTAAAGTAAGCCCTCCCGCCAAAACCACCACTGCTAACATGCTCACTAAAGTAAGCCCTCCCGCCAAAACCACCACTGCTAACATGCTCACTAAAGTAAGCCCTCCCGCCAAAACCACCACTGCTAACATGCTCACTAAAGTAAGCCCTCCCGCCAAAACCACCACTGCTAACATGCTCACTAAAGTAAGCCCTCCCGCCAAAACCACCGCCGCTAACATGCTCACTAAAGTAAGCCCTCCCGCCAAAACCACCGCCGCTAACATGCTCACTAAAGTAAGCCATCCCGCCAAAACCACCGCTGCTAACATGCTCACTAAAGTAAGCCCTCCCGCCAAAACCACCACTGCTAACATGCTCACTAAAGTAAGCCCTCCCGCCAAAACCACCACCGCTAACATGCTCACTAAAGTAAGCCATCCCGCCAAAACCACCACTGCTAACAAGCTCACTAAAGTAAGCCCTCCCGCCAAACCCACCGCCGCTAACACGCTCACTAAAGTAAGCCCTCCCGCCAAAACCACCACCGCTAACAAGCTCACTAAAGTAAGCCCTCCCGCCAAAACCCACCACTGCTAACATGCTCACTAAAGTAAGCCCTCCCGCCAAAACCACCACTGCTAACATGCTCACTAAAGTAAGCCCTCCCGCCAAAACCACCACTGCTAACATGCTCACTAAAGTAAGCCCTCCCGCCAAAACCACCACTGCTAACATGCTCACTAAAGTAAGCCCTCCCGCCAAAACCACCGCCGCTAACATGCTCACTAAAGTAAGCCCTCCCGCCAAAACCACCGCCGCTAACATGCTCACTAAAGTAAGCCATCCCGCCAAAACCACCGCCGCTAACATGCTCACTAAAGTAAGCCCTCCCGCCAAAACCACCACTGCTAACATGCTCACTAAAGTAAGCCCTCCCGCCAAAACCACCGCCGCTAACATGCTCACTAAAGTAAGCCCTCCCGCCAAAACCCACCACCGCTAACATGCTCACTAAAGTAAGCCCTCCCGCCAAAACCCACCACCGCTAACATGCTCACTAAAGTAAGCCCTCCCGCCAAAACCCACCACCGCTAACACGCTCACTAAAGTAAGCCCTCCCGCCAAAACCACCACTGCTAACACGCTCACTAAAGTAAGCCCTCCCGCCAAAACCACCGCTGCTAACATGCTCACTAAAGTAAGCCCTCCCGCCAAAACCACCGCTGCTAACATGCTCACTAAAGTAAGCCCTCCCGCCAAAACCACCGCTGCTAACATGCTCACTAAAGTAAGCCCTCCCGCCAAAACCACCACTGCTAACATGCTCACTAAAGTAAGCCCTCCCGCCAAAACCACCGCCGCTAACATGCTCACTAAAGTAAGCCCTCCCGCCAAAACCACCACTGCTAACATGCTCACTAAAGTAAGCCCTCCCGCCAAAACCACCGCCGCTAACATGCTCACTAAAGTAAGCCCTCCCGCCAAAACCCACCACCGCTAACATGCTCACTAAAGTAAGCCCTCCCGCCAAAACCCACCACCGCTAACATGCTCACTAAAGTAAGCCCTCCCGCCAAAACCCACCACCGCTAACATGCTCACTAAAGTAAGCCCTCCCGCCAAAACCACCGCCGCTAACATGCTCACTAAAGTAAGCCCTCCCGCCAAAACCACCGCTGCTAACATGCTCACTAAAGTAAGCCCTCCCGCCAAAACCACCACTGCTAACATGCTCACTAAAGTAAGCCCTCCCGCCAAAACCACCGCCGCTAACACGCTCACTAAAGTAATCCCTCCCGCCAAAACCACCGCTGCTAACATGCTCACTAAAGTAAGCCCTCCCGCCAAAACCACCGCCGCTAACACGCTCACTAAAGTAAGCCCTCCCGCCAAAACCACCACTGCTAACACGCTCACTAAAGTAAGCCCTCCCGCCAAAACCACCACTGCTAACACGCTCACTAAAGTAAGCCCTCCCGCCAAAACCACCGCTGCTAACATGCTCACTAAAGTAAGCCCTCCCGCCAAAACCACCGCTGCTAACATGCTCACTAAAGTAAGCCCTCCCGCCAAAACCACCGCTGCTAACATGCTCACTAAAGTAAGCCCTCCCGCCAAAACCACCGCTGCTAACATGCTCACTAAAGTAAGCCCTCCCGCCAAAACCACCGCCGCTAACATGCTCACTAAAGTAAGCCCTCCCGCCAAAACCACCACTGCTAACATGCTCACTAAAGTAAGCCCTCCCGCCAAAACCACCGCCGCTAACATGCTCACTAAAGTAAGCCCTCCCGCCAAAACCCACCACTGCTAACATGCTCACTAAAGTAAGCCCTCCCGCCAAAACCACCGCCGCTAACATGCTCACTAAAGTAAGCCCTCCCGCCAAAACCACCACTGCTAACATGCTCACTAAAGTAAGCCCTCCCGCCAAAACCACCGCCGCTAACATGCTCACTAAAGTAAGCCCTCCCGCCAAAACCACCACTGCTAACATGCTCACTAAAGTAAGCCCTCCCGCCAAAACCACCGCCGCTAACATGCTCACTAAAGTAAGCCCTCCCGCCAAAACCCACCACTGCTAACATGCTCACTAAAGTAAGCCCTCCCGCCAAAACCACCGCCGCTAACATGCTCACTAAAGTAAGCCCTCCCGCCAAAACCACCGCTGCTAACATGCTCACTAAAGTAAGCCCTCCCGCCAAAACCCACCACCGCTAACATGCTCACTAAAGTAAGCCCTCCCGCCAAAACCCACCGCTGCTAACATGCTCACTAAAGTAAGCCCTCCCGCCAAAACCACCGCCGCTAACATGCTCACTAAAGTAAGCCCTCCCGCCAAAACCCACCACCGCTAACATGCTCACTAAAGTAAGCCCTCCCGCCAAAACCCACCACCGCTAACATGCTCACTAAAGTAAGCCCTCCCGCCAAAACCACCGCCGCTAACATGCTCACTAAAGTAAGCCCTCCCGCCAAAACCACCGCTGCTAACATGCTCACTAAAGTAAGCCCTCCCGCCAAAACCACCACTGCTAACATGCTCACTAAAGTAAGCCCTCCCGCCAAAACCACCGCCGCTAACACGCTCACTAAAGTAATCCCTCCCGCCAAAACCACCGCTGCTAACATGCTCACTAAAGTAAGCCCTCCCGCCAAAACCACCGCCGCTAACACGCTCACTAAAGTAAGCCCTCCCGCCAAAACCACCACTGCTAACACGCTCACTAAAGTAAGCCCTCCCGCCAAAACCACCACTGCTAACACGCTCACTAAAGTAAGCCCTCCCGCCAAAACCACCGCTGCTAACATGCTCACTAAAGTAAGCCCTCCCGCCAAAACCACCGCTGCTAACATGCTCACTAAAGTAAGCCCTCCCGCCAAAACCACCACTGCTAACATGCTCACTAAAGTAAGCCCTCCCGCCAAAACCACCGCCGCTAACATGCTCACTAAAGTAAGCCCTCCCGCCAAAACCACCACTGCTAACATGCTCACTAAAGTAAGCCCTCCCGCCAAAACCACCGCCGCTAACATGCTCACTAAAGTAAGCCCTCCCGCCAAAACCCACCACCGCTAACATGCTCACTAAAGTAAGCCCTCCCGCCAAAACCCACCACCGCTAACATGCTCACTAAAGTAAGCCCTCCCGCCAAAACCCACCACCGCTAACATGCTCACTAAAGTAAGCCCTCCCGCCAAAACCCACCACCGCTAACACGCTCACTAAAGTAAGCCCTCCCGCCAAAACCACCACTGCTAACACGCTCACTAAAGTAAGCCCTCCCGCCAAAACCACCGCTGCTAACATGCTCACTAAAGTAAGCCCTCCCGCCAAAACCACCGCTGCTAACATGCTCACTAAAGTAAGCCCTCCCGCCAAAACCACCGCTGCTAACATGCTCACTAAAGTAAGCCCTCCCGCCAAAACCACCACTGCTAACATGCTCACTAAAGTAAGCCCTCCCGCCAAAACCACCGCCGCTAACATGCTCACTAAAGTAAGCCCTCCCGCCAAAACCACCACTGCTAACATGCTCACTAAAGTAAGCCCTCCCGCCAAAACCACCGCCGCTAACATGCTCACTAAAGTAAGCCCTCCCGCCAAAACCCACCACCGCTAACATGCTCACTAAAGTAAGCCCTCCCGCCAAAACCCACCACCGCTAACATGCTCACTAAAGTAAGCCCTCCCGCCAAAACCCACCACCGCTAACATGCTCACTAAAGTAAGCCCTCCCGCCAAAACCACCGCCGCTAACATGCTCACTAAAGTAAGCCCTCCCGCCAAAACCACCGCTGCTAACATGCTCACTAAAGTAAGCCCTCCCGCCAAAACCACCACTGCTAACATGCTCACTAAAGTAAGCCCTCCCGCCAAAACCACCGCCGCTAACACGCTCACTAAAGTAATCCCTCCCGCCAAAACCACCGCTGCTAACATGCTCAGTAAAGTAAGCCCTCCCGCCAAAACCACCGCCGCTAACACGCTCACTAAAGTAAGCCCTCCCGCCAAAACCACCACTGCTAACACGCTCACTAAAGTAAGCCCTCCCGCCAAAACCACCACTGCTAACACGCTCACTAAAGTAAGCCCTCCCGCCAAAACCACCGCTGCTAACATGCTCACTAAAGTAAGCCCTCCCGCCAAAACCACCGCTGCTAACATGCTCACTAAAGTAAGCCCTCCCGCCAAAACCACCGCTGCTAACATGCTCACTAAAGTAAGCCCTCCCGCCAAAACCACCGCCGCTAACATGCTCACTAAAGTAAGCCCTCCCGCCAAAACCCACCGCTGCTAACATGCTCACTAAAGTAAGCCCTCCCGCCAAAACCACCGCCGCTAACATGCTCACTAAAGTAAGCCCTCCCGCCAAAACCCACCACCGCTAACATGCTCACTAAAGTAAGCCCTCCCGCCAAAACCCACCACCGCTAACATGCTCACTAAAGTAAGCCCTCCCGCCAAAACCACCGCCGCTAACATGCTCACTAAAGTAAGCCCTCCCGCCAAAACCACCGCTGCTAACATGCTCACTAAAGTAAGCCCTCCCGCCAAAACCACCACTGCTAACATGCTCACTAAAGTAAGCCCTCCCGCCAAAACCACCGCCGCTAACACGCTCACTAAAGTAATCCCTCCCGCCAAAACCACCGCTGCTAACATGCTCACTAAAGTAAGCCCTCCCGCCAAAACCACCGCCGCTAACACGCTCACTAAAGTAAGCCCTCCCGCCAAAACCACCACTGCTAACACGCTCACTAAAGTAAGCCCTCCCGCCAAAACCACCACTGCTAACACGCTCACTAAAGTAAGCCCTCCCGCCAAAACCACCGCTGCTAACATGCTCACTAAAGTAAGCCCTCCCGCCAAAACCACCGCTGCTAACATGCTCACTAAAGTAAGCCCTCCCGCCAAAACCACCGCTGCTAACATGCTCACTAAAGTAAGCCCTCCCGCCAAAACCACCGCTGCTAACATGCTCACTAAAGTAAGCCCTCCCGCCAAAACCACCGCCGCTAACATGCTCACTAAAGTAAGCCCTCCCGCCAAAACCACCACTGCTAACATGCTCACTAAAGTAAGCCCTCCCGCCAAAACCACCGCCGCTAACATGCTCACTAAAGTAAGCCCTCCCGCCAAAACCCACCACCGCTAACATGCTCACTAAAGTAAGCCCTCCCGCCAAAACCCACCACCGCTAACATGCTCACTAAAGTAAGCCCTCCCGCCAAAACCCACCACCGCTAACACGCTCACTAAAGTAAGCCCTCCCGCCAAAACCACCACTGCTAACACGCTCACTAAAGTAAGCCCTCCCGCCAAAACCACCGCTGCTAACATGCTCACTAAAGTAAGCCCTCCCGCCAAAACCACCGCTGCTAACATGCTCACTAAAGTAAGCCCTCCCGCCAAAACCACCGCTGCTAACATGCTCACTAAAGTAAGCCCTCCCGCCAAAACCACCACTGCTAACATGCTCACTAAAGTAAGCCCTCCCGCCAAAACCACCGCTGCTAACATGCTCACTAAAGTATGCCCTCCCGCCAAAACCACCGCTGCTAACATGCTCACTAAAGTAAGCCCTCCCGCCAAAACCACCACTGCTAACATGCTCACTAAAGTAAGCCCTCCCGCCAAAACCACCGCCGCTAACATGCTCACTAAAGTAAGCCCTCCCGCCAAAACCACCGCCGCTAACATGCTCACTAAAGTAAGCCCTCCCGCCAAAACCACCACTGCTAACATGCTCACTAAAGTAAGCCCTCCCGCCAAAACCACCGCCGCTAACATGCTCACTAAAGTAAGCCCTCCTGCCAAAACCACCACTGCTAACATGCTCACTAAAGTAAGCCCTCCCGCCAAAACCACCGCCGCTAACATGCTCACTAAAGTAAGCCCTCCCGCCAAAACCACCGCTGCTAACATGCTCACTAAAGTAAGCCCTCCCGCCAAAACCCACCACCGCTAACATGCTCACTAAAGTAAGCCCTCCCGCCAAAACCACCACTGCTAACATGCTCACTAAAGTAAGCCCTCCCGCCAAAACCACCGCCGCTAACATGCTCACTAAAGTAAGCCCTCCCGCCAAAACCACCGCTGCTAACATGCTCACTAAAGTAAGCCCTCCCGCCAAAACCCACCGCCGCTAACATGCTCACTAAAGTAAGCCCTCCCGCCAAAACCACCACTGCTAACATGCTCACTAAAGTAAGCCCTCCCGCCAAACCCACCGCCGCTAACATGCTCACTAAAGTAAGCCCTCCCGCCAAAACCACCACTGCTAACATGCTCACTAAAGTAAGCCCTCCCGCCAAAACCACCACTGCTAACACGCTCACTAAAGTAAGCCCTCCCGCCAAACCCACCGCCGCTAACATGCTCACTAAAGTAAGCCCTCCCGCCAAAACCACCACTGCTAACATGCTCACTAAAGTAAGCCCTCCCGCCAAAACCACCACTGCTAACATGCTCACTAAAGTAAGCCCTCCCGCCAAAACCACCACTGCTAACATGCTCACTAAAGTAAGCCCTCCCGCCAAAACCACCGCTGCTAACATGCTCACTAAAGTAAGCCCTCCCGCCAAAACCACCACTGCTAACATGCTCACTAAAGTAAGCCCTCCCGCCAAAACCACCACTGCTAACATGCTCACTAAAGTAAGCCCTCCCGCCAAAACCACCACCGCTAACATGCTCACTAAAGTAAGCCATCCCGCCAAAACCACCACTGCTAACAAGCTCACTAAAGTAAGCCCTCCCGCCAAACCCACCGCCGCTAACACGCTCACTAAAGTAAGCCCTCCTGCCAAAACCACCACCGCTAACATGCTCACTAAAGTAAGCCATCCCGCCAAAACCACCACTGCTAAAAAGCTCACTAAAGTAAGCCCTCCCGCCAAAACCCACCACTGCTAACATGCTCACTAAAGTAAGCCCTCCCGCCAAAACCACCACTGCTAACATGCTCACTAAAGTAAGCCCTCCCGCCAAAACCACCGCTGCTAACATGCTCACTAAAGTAAGCCCTCCCGCCAAAATCACCACTGCTAACATGCTCACTAAAGTAAGCCCTCCCGCCAAAACCCACCACTGCTAACATGCTCACTAAAGTAAGCCCTCCCGCCAAAACCACCGCCGCTAACACGCTCACTAAAGTAAGCCCTCCCGCCAAAACCACCACTGCTAACATGCTCACTAAAGTAAGCCTTCCCGCCAAAACCCACCACTGCTAACACGCTCACTAAAGTAAGCCCTCCCGCCAAAACCACCACTGCTAACATGCTCACTAAAGTAAGCCCTCCCGCCAAAACCCACCACCGCTAACATGCTCACTAAAGTAAGCCCTCCCGCCAAAACCCACCACCGCTAACATGCTCACTAAAGTAAGCCCTCCCGCCAAAACCCACCACCGCTAACATGCTCACTAAAGTAAGCCCTCCCGCCAAAACCACCGCTGCTAACATGCTCACTAAAGTAAGCCCTCCCGCCAAAACCACCGCTGCTAACATGCTCACTAAAGTAAGCCCTCCCGCCAAAACCACCGCTGCTAACATGCTCACTAAAGTAAGCCCTCCCGCCAAAACCCACCACCGCTAACATGCTCACTAAAGTAAGCCCTCCCGTCAAAACCCACCGCTGCTAACATGCTCACTAAAGTAAGCCCTCCCGCCAAAACCACCGCTGCTAACATGCTCACTAAAGTAAGCCCTCCCGCCAAAACCACCGCTGCTAACATGCTCACTAAAGTAAGCCCTCCCGCCAAAACCACCACTGCTAACATGCTCACTAAAGTAAGCCCTCCCGCCAAAACCACCGCCGCTAACACGCTCACTAAAGTAAGCCCTCCCGCCAAAACCACCGCTGCTAACATGCTCACTAAAGTAAGCCCTCCCGCCAAAACCACCGCCGCTAACACGCTCACTAAAGTAAGCCCTCCCGCCAAAACCACCACTGCTAACACGCTCACTAAAGTAAGCCCTCCCGCCAAAACCACCACTTCTAACACGCTCACTAAAGTAAGCCCTCCCGCCAAAACCACCGCTGCTAACATGCTCACTAAAGTAAGCCCTCCCGCCAAAACCACCGCTGCTAACATGCTCACTAAAGTAAGCCCTCCCGCCAAAACCACCGCTGCTAACATGCTCACTAAAGTAAGCCCTCCCGCCAAAACCACCACTGCTAACATGCTCACTAAAGTAAGCCCTCCCGCCAAAACCACCGCCGCTAACACGCTCACTAAAGTAAGCCCTCCCGCCAAAACCACCACTGCTAACATGCTCACTAAAGTAAGCCCTCCCGCCAAAACCACCGCCGCTAACATGCTCACTAAAGTAAGCCCTCCCGCCAAAACCACCACTGCTAACATGCTCACTAAAGTAAGCCCTCCTGCCAAAACCACCGCCGCTAACATGCTCACTAAAGTAAGCCCTCCCGCCAAAACCACCACTGCTAACATGCTCACTAAAGTAAGCCCTCCCGCCAAAACCACCACTGCTAACATGCTCACTAAAGTAAGCCCTCCCGCCAAAACCACCGCCGCTAACATGCTCACTAAAGTAAGCCCTCCCGCCAAAACCACCACTGCTAACATGCTCACTAAAGTAAGCCCTCCCGCCAAAACCACCACTGCTAACATGCTCACTAAAGTAAGCCCTCCCGCCAAAACCACCGCCGCTAACACGCTCACTAAAGTCAGCCCTCCCGCCAAAACCACCACTGCTAACATGCTCACTAAAGTAAGCCCTCCCGCCAAAACCACCGCCGCTAACATGCTCACTAAAGTAAGCCCTCCCGCCAAAACCACCGCTGCTAACATGCTCACTAAAGTAAGCCCTCCCGCCAAAACCACCACCGCTAACACGCTCACTAAAGTAAGCCCTCCCGCCAAAACCACCGCCGCTAACACGCTCACTAAAGTAAGCCCTCCCGCCAAAACCACCACTGCTAACATGCTCACTAAAGTAAGCCCTCCCGCCAAAACCACCGCCGCTAACATGCTCACTAAAGTAAGCCCTCCCGCCAAAACCACCACCGCTAACATGCTCACTAAAGTAAGCCATCCCGCCAAAACCACCACTGCTAACAAGCTCACTAAAGTAAGCCCTCCCGCCAAACCCACCGCCGCTAACACGCTCACTAAAGTAAGCCCTCCTGCCAAAACCACCACCGCTAACATGCTCACTAAAGTAAGCCATCCCGCCAAAACCACCACTGCTAAAAAGCTCACTAAAGTAAGCCCTCC
The DNA here is from genome assembly GCA_029718625.1 of Synaphobranchus kaupii. Classification (NCBI taxonomy): domain Eukaryota; kingdom Metazoa; phylum Chordata; class Actinopteri; order Anguilliformes; family Synaphobranchidae; genus Synaphobranchus; species Synaphobranchus kaupii. Next base: position 127,380,695 of record CM056377.1, read on the forward strand.
CGCCAAAACCCACCACTGCTAACATGCTCACTAAAGTAAGCCCTCCCGCCAAAACCACCACTGCTAACATGCTCACTAAAGTAAGCCCTCCCGCCAAAACCACCGCTGCTAACATGCTCACTAAAGTAAGCCCTCCCGCCAAAATCACCACTGCTAACATGCTCACTAAAGTAAGCCCTCCCGCCAAAACCCACCACTGCTAACATGCTCACTAAAGTAAGCCCTCCCGCCAAAACCACCGCCGCTAACACGCTCACTAAAGTAAGCCCTCCCGCCAAAACCACCACTGCTAACATGCTCACTAAAGTAAGCCTTCCCGCCAAAACCCACCACTGCTAACACGCTCACTAAAGTAAGCCCTCCCGCCAAAACCACCACTGCTAACATGCTCACTAAAGTAAGCCCTCCCGCCAAAACCCACCACCGCTAACATGCTCACTAAAGTAAGCCCTCCCGCCAAAACCCACCACCGCTAACATGCTCACTAAAGTAAGCCCTCCCGCCAAAACCCACCACCGCTAACATGCTCACTAAAGTAAGCCCTCCCGCCAAAACCACCGCTGCTAACATGCTCACTAAAGTAAGCCCTCCCGCCAAAACCACCGCTGCTAACATGCTCACTAAAGTAAGCCCTCCCGCCAAAACCACCGCTGCTAACATGCTCACTAAAGTAAGCCCTCCCGCCAAAACCCACCACCGCTAACATGCTCACTAAAGTAAGCCCTCCCGTCAAAACCCACCGCTGCTAACATGCTCACTAAAGTAAGCCCTCCCGCCAAAACCACCGCTGCTAACATGCTCACTAAAGTAAGCCCTCCCGCCAAAACCACCGCTGCTAACATGCTCACTAAAGTAAGCCCTCCCGCCAAAACCACCACTGCTAACATGCTCACTAAAGTAAGCCCTCCCGCCAAAACCACCGCCGCTAACACGCTCACTAAAGTAAGCCCTCCCGCCAAAACCACCGCTGCTAACATGCTCACTAAAGTAAGCCCTCCCGCCAAAACCACCGCCGCTAACACGCTCACTAAAGTAAGCCCTCCCGCCAAAACCACCACTGCTAACACGCTCACTAAAGTAAGCCCTCCCGCCAAAACCACCACTTCTAACACGCTCACTAAAGTAAGCCCTCCCGCCAAAACCACCGCTGCTAACATGCTCACTAAAGTAAGCCCTCCCGCCAAAACCACCGCTGCTAACATGCTCACTAAAGTAAGCCCTCCCGCCAAAACCACCGCTGCTAACATGCTCACTAAAGTAAGCCCTCCCGCCAAAACCACCACTGCTAACATGCTCACTAAAGTAAGCCCTCCCGCCAAAACCACCGCCGCTAACACGCTCACTAAAGTAAGCCCTCCCGCCAAAACCACCACTGCTAACATGCTCACTAAAGTAAGCCCTCCCGCCAAAACCACCGCCGCTAACATGCTCACTAAAGTAAGCCCTCCCGCCAAAACCACCACTGCTAACATGCTCACTAAAGTAAGCCCTCCTGCCAAAACCACCGCCGCTAACATGCTCACTAAAGTAAGCCCTCCCGCCAAAACCACCACTGCTAACATGCTCACTAAAGTAAGCCCTCCCGCCAAAACCACCACTGCTAACATGCTCACTAAAGTAAGCCCTCCCGCCAAAACCACCGCCGCTAACATGCTCACTAAAGTAAGCCCTCCCGCCAAAACCACCACTGCTAACATGCTCACTAAAGTAAGCCCTCCCGCCAAAACCACCACTGCTAACATGCTCACTAAAGTAAGCCCTCCCGCCAAAACCACCGCCGCTAACACGCTCACTAAAGTAAGCCCTCCCGCCAAAACCACCACTGCTAACATGCTCACTAAAGTAAGCCCTCCCGCCAAAACCACCGCCGCTAACATGCTCACTAAAGTAAGCCCTCCCGCCAAAACCACCGCTGCTAACATGCTCACTAAAGTAAGCCCTCCCGCCAAAACCACCACCGCTAACACGCTCACTAAAGTAAGCCCTCCCGCCAAAACCACCGCCGCTAACACGCTCACTAAAGTAAGCCCTCCCGCCAAAACCACCACTGCTAACATGCTCACTAAAGTAAGCCCTCCCGCCAAAACCACCGCCGCTAACATGCTCACTAAAGTAAGCCCTCCCGCCAAAACCACCACTGCTAACATGCTCACTAAAGTAAGCCCTCCTGCCAAAACCACCGCCGCTAACATGCTCACTAAAGTAAGCCCTCCCGCCAAAACCACCACTGCTAACATGCTCACTAAAGTAAGCCCTCCCGCCAAAACCACCACTGCTAACATGCTCACTAAAGTAAGCCCTCCCGCCAAAACCACCGCCGCTAACATGCTCACTAAAGTAAGCCCTCCCGCCAAAACCACCACTGCTAACATGCTCACTAAAGTAAGCCCTCCCGCCAAAACCACCGCCGCTAACATGCTCACTAAAGTAAGCCCTCCCGCCAAAACCACCGCTGCTAACATGCTCACTAAAGTAAGCCCTCCCGCCAAAACCCACCGCCGCTAACATGCTCACTAAAGTAAGCCCTCCCGCCAAAACCACCCAAAAACAAATGACCCCATTGAGAAACACCATTCTGTTTCCGTGGTAACTAGTCTCCTCTGTCTCTGTAGAATGGATTGACATCCCTTCACCTGGCTGCTCAGGAAGACAGGGTTGCCATCGCTGAGATACTGACAGAACACCACGCCAATGTGGACCAGCACACTAAGGCAATCCTAACCCCTTACTCCTATCCCATAACCCCTACCTCCTATCTCCTAACCCCTAACCCATAACCCCTACCTCCTATCTCCTAACCCCTAACCCCTATCCCATAACCCCTACTTCCTATCCCCTAACCCCTATCCCATAACCCCTACCTCTTATCTCCTAACCCCTATCCCATAACCCCTACCTCCTATCTCCTATCCCCTAACCCCTACCTCCTAACCCCTATCCCATAACCCCTACCTCCTATCTCCTAACCCCTAACCCATAACCCCTACCTCCTATCTCCTATCTCCTATCCCCTAACCCCTAACCCCTATCCCATAACCCCTACCTCCTATCCCCTAACCCATATCCCATAACCCCTACCTCCTATCTCCTAACCCCTATCCCATAACCCCTACCTCCTATCTCCTAACCCCTAACCCATAACCCCTACCACCTATCTCCTATCCCCTAACCCCTATCCCATAACCCCTACCTCCTATCTCCTATCTCCTATCTCCTAACCCCTATCCCATAACCCCTACCTCCTATCTCCTAACCCCTAACCCCTAACCCATAAACCCTACCTCCTATCTCCTATCCCCTAACCCCTACCTCCTATCTCCTAACCCCTATCCCATAACCCCTACCACCTATCCCATAACCCCTATCCCATAACCCCTACCACCTATCTCCTATCCTCTAACCCCTATCCCATAAACCCTACCTCCTATCCCCTATCCCCTAACCCCTATCTCCTATCCCCTATTTCCTAACCCCTAACCCATAACCCCTACCACCTATCTCCTATCCCCTAACCCTAACCCATAACCCCTACCACCTATCTCCTATCCCCTATCCCCTAACCCCTAACCCCTACCTCCTATCCCCTATCTCCTAACCCCTATCTCATAACCCCTAACCCATAACCCCTACCACCTATCTCCTATCCCCTAACCCCTATCCCATAACCCCTACCTCCTATCTCCTATCCCCTAACCCATAACCCCTACCTCCTAACCCCAAACCCATAACCCCTACCTCCTAACCCCTAATCCCTAACCCCTACCTCCTATCCCCTGTCCCATATCCCATATCCCATATCCCATATCCCCTATCCCCTATCCCCTATCCCCTATCCCATAACCCCTACCTCCTATCTCCTATCTCCTAAACCCTAACCCCTAACCCATACCTCCTATCTCCTATCCCCTAACCCCTATCCCATAACCCCTACCTCCTATCTCCTAACCCCTAACCCATAAACCCTACCTCCTATCTCCTAACCCCTACCCCCTACCCCCTACCCCCTATCCCCTATCCCCTACCCCCTATCCCCTATCCCCTATCCCCTATCTCCTATCTCCTAACCCCTAACCCATAACCCCTACCACCTATCTCCTATCCCCTAACCCCTATCCCATAACCCCTACCACCTATCTCCTATCCCCTAACCCCTATCCCATAACCCCTACCTCCTATTTCCTATCCCCTAACCCCTATCCCCTATCCCCTATCCCCTAACCCCTATCCCATAACCCCTACCTCCTATCTCCTATCTCCTAACCCCTAACCCATAACCCCTACCACTTATCTCCTATCCCATAACCCCTACCACCTATCTCCTATCCCATAACCCCTAGCTCCTATCTCCTAACCCCTAACCCATAACCCCTACCACCTATCTCCTAACCCCTAACCCCTATCCCCTATCCCCTATCCCCTATCCCCTATCCCATAACCCCTATCCCATAACCCCTACCTCCTATCTCCTAACCCCTAACCCCTATCCCATAACCCCTACCTCCTATCTCCTAACCCTAACCCATAAACCCTACCTCCTATCTCCTACCCCCTACCCCCTACCCCCTACCCCCTATCCCCTATCCCCTATCCCATAACCCCTATCCCATAACCCCTACCTCCTATCTCCTATTTCCTAACCCCTAACCCCTAACCCATACCTCCTATCTCCTATCCCCTAACCCCTATCCCATAACCCCTACCACCTATCTCCTATCCCCTAACCCCTATCCCATAACCCCTACCTCCTATTTCCTATCCCCTAACCCCTATCCCCTAACCCCTAACCCATAACCCCTACCACCTATCTCCTATCCCATAACCCCTACCTCCTATCTCCTAACCCCTAACCCATAACCCCTACCACCTATCTCCTATCCCCTAACCCCTATCCCATAACCCCTACCTCCTACCTCCTAACCCCTATCCCATAACCCCTACCTCCTATCTCCTAACCCCTATCCCATAACCCCTACCTCCTATTTCCTATCCCCTAACCCCTATCCTATAACCCCTACCTCCTATCTCCTAACCCCTATCCCATAACCCCTACCTCCTATCTCCTAACCCCTATCCCGTAACCCCTACCTCCTATCTCCTAACCCCTATCCCCTAACCCATACCTCCTATCTCCTATCCCCTAACCCCTAACCCATACCTCCTATCTCCTATCCCCTAACCCCTATCCCATAACCCCTACCTCCTATCTGCTAACCCCTAACCCATAAACCCTTCCTCCTAACTCCTACCCCCTACCCCCTACCCCCTACCCCCTATCCCCTATACCCTATCCCCTAACCCCTAACCCATAACCCCTACCTCCTATCTCCTAACCCCTAACCCATAAACCCTACCTCCTAACCCCTACCCCCTACCCCCTACCCTCTACCCCCTATCCCCTATACCCTATACCCTATCCCCTAACCCCTAACCCATAACCCCTACCACCTATCTCCTAACCCCTATCCCATAAACCCTACCACCTATCTCCTATCCCCTATCCCATAACCCCTACCCCCTATCCCCTATACCCTATCCCCTAACCCCTATCCCATAACCCCTACCTCCTATCTCCTAACCCCTAACCCATAACCCCTACCACCTATCTCCTATCCCCTAACCCCTATCCCATAACCCCTACCTCCTACCTCCTATCTCCTAACCCCTATCCCATAACCCCTACCTCTTATCTCCTAACCCCTAACCCATAACCCCTACCTCCTATCTCCTATCTCCTATCCCCTAACCCCTAACCCCTATCCCATAACCCCTACCTCCTATCCCCTAACCCCTATCCCATAACCCCTACCTCCTATCTCCTAACCCCTATCCCATAACCCCTACCTCCTATCTCCTAACCCCTAACCCATAACCCCTACCACCTATCCCCTATCCCCTAACCCCTATCCCATAACCCCTACCTCCTACCTCCTATCTCCTAACCTCTATCCCCTATCCCCTATCCCATAACCCCTACCTCCTATCTCCTAACCCCTATCCCGTAACCCCTACCTCCTATCTCCTAACCCCTATCCCCTAACCCATACCTCCTATCTCCTATCCCCTAACCCCTAACCCATGCCTCCTATCTCCTATCCCCTAACCCCTATCCCATAACCCCTACCTCCTATCTCCTAACCCCTAACCCATAAACCCTACCTCCTACCCCCTACCCCCTACCCCCTAACCCCTAACCCCTAACCCCTAACCCATACCTCCTATCTCCTATCCCATAATCCCTACCTCCTATCTCCTAACCCCTAACCCATAAACCCTACCTCCTAACCCCTACCCCCTGCCCCCTACCCTCTACCCCCTACCCCTTATCCCCTATACCCTATCCCCTAACCCCTAACCCATAACCCCTACCACCTATCTCCTAACCCCTATCCCATAAACCCTACCACCTATCTCCTATCCCCTATCCCCTATCCCATAACCCCTACCCCCCTACCCCCTATCCCCTATACCCTATCCCCTAACCCCTAACCCATAACCCCTACCACCTATCTCCTAACCCCTATCCCATAAACCCTACCTCCTATTTCCTATCCCCTAACCCCTATCCCATAACCCCTACCTCCTATTTCCTATCCCCTAACCCCTATCCCCTAACCCCTATCCCATAACCCCTACCTCCTATCTCCTAACCCCTAACCCATAACCCCTACCACCTATCTCCTATCCCCTATCCCCTATCCCATAACCCCTACCTCCTATCCCCTAACCCCTATCCCATAACCCCTACCTCCTATCTCCTAACCCCTAACCCATAACCCCTACCACCTATCTCCTATCCCCTAACCCCTATCCCATAACCCCTACCTCCTATCCCCTAACCCCTATCCCCTAACCCCTAACCCATAACCCCTACCACCTATCTCCTATCCCATAACCCCTACCTCCTATCTCCTAACCCCTAACCCATACCCCCTACCACCTATCTCCTATCCCCTAACCCCTAACCCCTATCCCATAACCCCTACCTCCTACCTCCTATCTCCTAACCCCTATCCCATAACCCCTACCTCCTATCTCCTAACCCCTATCCCATAACCCCTACCTCCTATTTCCTATCCCCTAACCCCTATCCTATAACCCCTACCTCCTATCTCCTAACCCCTATCCCATAACCCCTACCTCCTATCTCCTAACCCCTATCCCGTAACCCCTACCTCCTATCTCCTAACCCCTATCCCCTAACCCATACCTCCTATCTCCTATCCCCTAACCCCTAACCCATACCTCCTATCTCCTATCCCCTAACCCCTATCCCATAACCCCTACCTCCTATCTCTTAACCCCTAACCCCTAACCCATAAACCCTACCTCCTAACCCCTACCCCCTACCCTCTACCCTCTACCCCCTATCCCCTATACCCTATCCCCTAACCCCTAACCCATAACCCCTACCTCCTATCTCCTAACCCCTAACCCCTAACCCATACTTCCTATCTCCTATCCCCTAACCCCTATCCCATAACCCCTACCTCCTATCTCCTAACCCCTAACCCATAAACCCTACCTCCTAACCCCTACCCTCTACCCCCTACCCTCTACCCCCTACCCCCTATCCCCTATACCCTATCCCCTAACCCCTAACCCATAACCCCTACCACCTATCTCCTAACCCCTATCCCATAAACCCTACCACCTATCTCCTATCCCCTATCCCCTATCCCATAACCCCTACCCCCTACCCCCTATCCCCTATACCCTATCCCCTAACCCCTAACCCATAACCCCTACCACCTATCTCCTAACCCCCTATCCCATAAACCCTACCTCCTATTTCCTATCCCCTAACCCATAACCCCTACCACCTATCTCCTATCCCCTAACCCCTATCCCATAACCCCTACCTCCTATTTCCTATCCCCTAACCCCTATCCCCTATCCCCTAACCCCTATCCCATAACCCCTACCTCCTATCTCCTAACCCCTAACCCCATAACCCCTACCACCTATCTCCTATCCCCTATCCCCTATCCCATAACCCCTACCTCATATCCCCTAACCCCTATCCCATAACCTCTACCTCCTATCTCCTAACCCCTAACCCATAACCCCTACCACCTATCTCCTATCCCCTAACCCCTATCCCATAACCCCTACCTCCTATCTCCTATCCCCTAACCCCTATCCCATAACCACTATCTCCTATCTCCTAACCCCTATCCCATAACCCCTACCTCCTATCTCCTAACCCCTATCCCATAACCCCTACCACCTATCTCCTATCCCCTAACCCCTATCCCATAACCCCTACCTCCTATTTCCTATCCCCTAACCCCTATCCTATTACCCCTACCTCCTATCTCCTAACCCCTATCCCATAACCCCTACCTCCTATCTCCTAACCCCTATCCCATAACCCCTACCACCTATCTCCTATCCCCTAACCCCTATCCCATAACCCCTACCTCCTATTTCCTATCCCCTAACCCCTATCCTATTACCCCTACCTCCTATCTCCTAACCCCTATCCCATAACCCCTACCTCCTATCTCCTAACCCCTATCCCATAACCCCTACCACCTATCTCCTATCCCCTAACCCCTATCCCATAACCCCTACCTCCTATTTCCTATCCCCTAACCCCTATCCTATTACCCCTACCTCCTATCTCCTAACCCCTATCCCATAACCCCTACCTCCTATCTCCTAACCCCTATCCCATAACCCCTACCACCTATCTCCTATCCCCTAACCCCTATCCCATAACCCCTACCTCCTATCCCCTATCCCATAACCTCTACCTCCTATCTCCTAACCCCTAACCCATAACCCCTACCACCTATCTCCTATCCCCTATCCCCTATCCCATAACCCCTACCTCCTATCCCCTAACCCCTATCCCATAACCCCTACCTCCTATCCCCTAACCCCTATCCCATAACCCCTACCTCCTATCCCCTAACCCCTATCCCATAACCCCTACCTCCTATCCCCTATCCCCTATCCCATAACCCCTACCTCCTATCCCCTAACCCCTATCCCATAACCCCTACCTCCTATCCCCTAACCCCTATCCCATAACCACTACCTCCTATCTCCTATCCCCTAATCCATAAGGGGATATGGGGATATCCCCTATCCCCTAACCCTTAACCCTCTACCTACCTGGAAAGCACACATCCTCCGGCACCGCTCCTGCCTCCTGAAATCGCCCACTTGTGGGCGTGTCATCTATTTTTTGATGGACAGACTTTGCAAACATTGGCCGAGTTTAATGTTGCATATTACCACTGTACACTTGAAATAAAATCGAAAAATTATGAAACCTAAGACTGATTTTGTATTTGGTTTTGGGGTATTGAATGTAGCCTATATTGGTATAGCTATATTTTTGCTATATGTTGTGATCTATGAGACTGGGGAAACAAGTCTGAATGAACATAATTTGATATCAAATAGAATGCATTCTCACTTTGTTTTCGAGTTTTGGAGGGACATCGCTGTGGCTGTAAAAGTAGGAGTATTGGTTTTATTGGATTGCTGCAGCAGTTGTTATTGACCAGAACAGGCTAGCTGGCTGGATTTAGTGCTTTTTTTCCTTGTTAAACGTGACATTAATAACTATTTTGTCACTTGAACCTCTGCAACAAACAGTAGGCTACAGGAGCACAAACTTGTTCGTAAATGCCGTATATATTATGAATATTACTACGCTGTCATCACCGTGTTACTAACCTGGCCTCCATAAAGGAACTATGGAATGAATGGGGGACCATTTACTTGTCGGAGATCAAATCTGATTGGCTATCGTGATGCCAAGTTGTGAGTAGCTCACTATATGACACCGGGTTAGGCAAGTTAGGAAATCTCCTGAATTTCAGTGTCATACGACTGATCACAGACATAAATAATGTCTACCTGTCTTATGGAAGCAGTGTTCTGGTTTATAATAAGGTTTCCATATTACTGTGTCGTGTTTATATGATAAAAATTTAATTTTAAAGTGTTCTGGCTTATCATGTTAATGTGTTGTGTTTATATGATAAGGTTTTCGTTTTAAAGTGTTTTGGTTTATAATGTTAATGTGTTGTGTTTATATGATAAGGTTTTCGTTTTAAAGTGTTTTGGTTTATGATGTTAATGTGTTGTGTTTATATGATAAGGTTTTCGTTTTAAAATGTTCTGGTTTATAATGCTAATTTCTCTCCTGATCATCCAGCTGGGCTACACTCCTCTTATAGTTGCTTGCCACTATGGTAACGTGAAGATGGTGAACTTCCTGTTGCAGCATGGTGCCAGCGTCAATGAGAAAACCAAGGTGTGTGTTGAGTGTGTGATGTATAAATGCAGATGTAGTTTGTGTGTTGTATATGCTGAGTGGTGTGTAGTGTGTGTGGTATAACATTCAGCCCAACAATGCTCGCCATCTTCCTACCACTAAAGGGTTCATAGAGTTAGGGTTAGATATACCCAGCGCTCCCCTACAAACTAGATAGTATCCAGCACCATATCAAGGCTGGTCTTGGTATATGACCTGTAAGATGAGTGGTATATGACCTGTAAGATGAGTGGGTATATGACCTGTAAGATGAGTGGTATATTATCTGTAAGATGAGTGGTATATGACCTGTAAGATGAGTGGTATATTACCTGTAAGATGAGTGGTATATGACCTGTAAGATGAGTGGTATATGACCTGTTTGTTTCTCTCCTCAGAGTGGGCTACACTCCCCTTCACCAGGCAGCACAGCAGGGAAACACTCACATCATCAACATCCTGTTACAGCATGGAGCAAAACCCAACACTGTCACTGTGGTGAGATACACACACACACACACACTCTCACACTCTCTCTCACACACACACCCTCACACTCTCTCTCACACACACACACACACACACACACACACTCTCACACTCTCTCTCTCACACACACACACACACACACACACACTCTCACACTCTCTCTCTCACACACACACACACACACACCACACACTCTCTCTCACACACACACACACACTCTCTCACACTCTCTCTCTCACACACACACACACACACACACTCTCACACT
>CM056377.1:127392224-127964724 GCA_029718625.1 Synaphobranchus kaupii
AAACCCCATTCCAACCCCATCCCCGGCATCCCTAACCCCATTCCCACCCCGTCCCCGGCATCCCAAACCCCATTCCCACCCCATCCCCGGCATCCCAAACCCCATTCCAACCCCGTCCCCCCAAACCCTATTCCCACCCCGTCCCCGGCATCCCAAACCCCATTCCCACCCCGTCCCCGGCATCCCAAACCCCATTCCCACCCCGTCCCCGGCATCCCAAACCCCATTCCCACCCCCGTCCCCGGCATCCCAAACCCCATTCCCACCCGTCCCCCCAAACCCCATTCCCACCCCGTCCCCGGCATCCCAAACCCCATTCCCACCCTGTCCCCGGCATCCCAAACCCCATTCCCACCCATCCCCGGCATCACTAACCCCATTCCACCCCGTCCCCGGCACCCCAAACCCCATTCCCACCCCGTCCCCGGCATCCCAAATCCCATTCCCACCCCGTCCCCGGCATCCCTAACCCCATTCCCGGCATCCCTAACCCCATTCCCACCCCGTCCCCGCATCCCTAACCCCATTCCCACCCCGTCCCCTGCATCCTAAACCCCATTCCCACCCCATCCCCGGCATCCCAAATCCCATTCCCACCCCGTCCCCTGCATCCCAAACCCCATTCTCACCCCGTCCCCGGCATCCCAAACCCCATTCCCACCCATCCCCGGCATCACTAACCCCATTCCCGGCATCCCTAACCCCATTCCCACCCTGTCCCCGGCATCCCAAACCCCATTCCCACCCCATCCCCGGCATCCCAAACCCCATTCTCACCCCGTCCCCTGCATCCCAAACCCCATTCCCACCCCGTCCCCGGCATCACTAACCCCATTCCCACCCTGTCCCCGGCATCCCAAACCCCATTCCCACCCCATCCCCGGCATCCCAAATCCCATTCCCACCCCGTCCCCTGCATCCCAAACCCCATTCTCACCCCGTCCCCTGCATCCCAAACCCCATTCCCACCCCGTCCCCGGCATCACTAACCCCATTCCCACCCTGTCCCCGGCATCCCAAACCCCATTCCCACCCCATCCCCGGCATCCCAAATCCCATTCCCACCCCATCCCCTGCATCCCAAACCCCATTCCAACCCCGTCATCCCTAACCCCATTCCCACCCCATCCCCGGCATCCCAAATCCCATTCCCACCCCATCCCCCGGCATCCCAAACCCCTATTCCCACCCCTCCATCCCAAACCCCATTCCCACCCCGTCATCCCAATCCCCATTCCCAACCCATCCCCGACATCCCAAAGCCCCATTCCCAACCCGTCCCCCGCGTGCACATAATTTAAACATTTGTCCTTGCATGTTTTAGTATTTTTTATTTAATTATTTTTTGACTAGAGCAACAGAAGCAATTCATATTTTCATATGAATGTTCCTTTTACATTTGAAAGTGCCTTTGTCAATACCAGAAAACGTATCTATGGAAACAGTAGGCTACTGTAAAATGTAACAAGATTTCCAAACCCTATAGAATGTAATGTCATGCTGAAATGTTTATCTATATCCTTTGTTATCTTTACAATTATTTAAATTTTTCCAATTCAATTATTTTTATGACCCCCTGTTTATGTACAAATGGTCATTGTGCATGCTAAATATGGTCAGCACTTTGTTGCTCATATTGCATACAATAAGAAAATGTGCAATCTGTTCAAATTAACCAATAGCATAGATTTTCTTAAAATTAAACCTGGGAAATCGGTGATGCGCGTTAGGCTACTGGATGTGTTTAATCTGAGCACCGAGCATGCATTAATGTGAGCCCATAGACCACCGGTTCCATCACGAGAGCTCTCGATCGGCTATTTTAAAGTCGCGTGGCATTTGTTGCATTTGACTAACGCAACAATATTCCCGTCAACTTTAATCAAAGCAAACTCTTTCCATACACGCTTTTTTTGTGTGTTGTTCCACACAAACTAGACGTTCACTTTAAGATGAATGAGTACTTGTGTGTCGGCCTTTTGCATCTCCATGATTATTGGCAGAAGATTTTGTCACTGTTACCAGTGCAACTCAATAATGACCATAATATCTCATGACCGTTACCGCGGTGCTAACATACATGCCATTATCGTTCATGCGGGAACACCGCTGTCACCGCGGGAATATTTTTTATTTTGTCCCCAAACCCGCAGATTACCGCAAAATTCTGCGGTATTACCGCTGTCCCAATTCCCGTGCAGCTCTCTAGTTCACAGTTCGTCTGAGCTACGATACTTCTTCTTAGCCTCAACAACGTTAACGTTACCGGTTTCGCTGCCAGCTGTCTCTCCTCTCTGTCTCACTGGGTCTTTTAACCCCTGTGATGTGTCGCCACATACTGCTAATGTTAGCTAGATATAATAATGTTAAATCTAGCTAGGTGTTTCGTCGATATTTTGGCTGCCTCTCTCGTAGCTAAAGAATTAAAAATAGCACTTCACTCACTGACTGAGGTAACGTTAGCTAATGTTCGCGAGACGCTCGACAGGGGGGCTCTCAACCGGCTCGGCCAATCAGAGCACTGCTGAGAGCAGTCCCAGGTAATTATGGGAGTCAAAGTATTATACATAATTGACTGTTGTACTTGAGAAGCTTAGTTAAACTACAAAATCATTCATAACCATGAAAAAAGTGTAATGTCCCGAAGTCCTTTGGCTATTCCCTTGGAATTCGTCAACCCACACGCCAACGCAAGTTTCTACCCGCATTTGGCGTGTGGCGGGTGCTAATTTCAGGCCCTGTATATATATATATATATATATATATATATATATATATATATATATGGGGAGAGGGAGAGAGAAGCAGAGAGAGACATTTGGGAATCAGGAAGGATAATGTTGACACTGAGATGGATTTAAAATATTCTGAGTATTTAAATATTTACAGTGTAACTGACAATTATGTTCACCCCATTGCTTTTGTGTGGAATAAAAAATGGAAAAAAAATATTCTTTTTTAACAACCTGATTGAGAGATTTCGACGAGTTCCACCTTGCAGATATGCCCCAGTCGCTCTTTCAGATCAGAAACAAATTTTGTCACAGCCTCAAAAGAGCCATGTGGACTGATAGTGATGCTGGGTACGTCTCCAGGTCCAGGAGGGGCAAAGAGAGACTGACAGCTCTACAGACAGACAACAGAGAACAGTGTCAATACCGATGCCAGGAGCAGATCTTTGTAAATGAGGAACACACCTCAATGTACAATGAATGTACATATTGCAGACTGTCAAAGAGCCAGTGATGTTACCTGGAGGAAATGGATGTTATCCTCTGTGTGTGAAAGCTGCTCCAGCTCAGCATCTCTCCTCTTCAGCTCAGCAATCTCCTGCTCCAGTCGCTCCAGGAGTCCTTCAGCCCGACTCATTTCAGCCTTCTCCTGATCTCTGATCAGCTCTTTCACCTCAGAGCACCTTCTCTCAATGGAGCCGATCAGCTCAGTAAAGATCCTCTCACTGTCCTCCACTGCTGTCTGTGCAGAGCGCTGTTAGGAGACACAGAGAGAGAGGAGGGCTGTACATTATGAATAGGCCTTTCACTCAGCTCTTACTGGGACCCCAGACAGCCTGTTCCCCACTGTGTGGCTCAGTGGAATTGAGCCCCACAGGGCTAGAAAGTGGCCCAACACTGGGCTCCTCACTGGCTGACTGGAGGAGAGCCCTGAAATGGCTCTTCCAGCAGCCGGCTGTTGTCTTCTCCTCTGGTCAGTACCCACCTTGAGTGACTGCACAGCCTGTCTCAGATCCTGCAGCTCCTTCTCTCTCTTCTGGATTCTCTGCTGGAATTTACTCTGTGTCGCCCCCAACTGCTTCTGTGGATAGATAATTTTTTCATGTCACATTACAGTGCAGAACTTAAATACTATCACCTCTCTGGTGTACAGCAGGTCGGTGTGTAGAATTGTACTGGCCTTGTACATTGTACTGTGTGAGTGAACTAGCTGCTCTAGCCGTGTTCTGGGAGTGAATAGCATACCTGCCAACTCTCAACCGGCGTACTCCCATTTTGTTGTTTCTCCCAAGAAACTCCCGTAATTTCACCAGCCCATAAAGTTTATTCTGAAAATTCATCATGAATGGATCAATCGGTCTTGTCTGTTTGTTTAACGTAAGCCTAAGTAAAATTGCCAGATTTGCTATTTAAACATAATCCACATGCTACACCATCTCACTCCTTCTGTTTCAAGACAGTCTGGTAACCCAAAGGTAGCTCGCTCCAAGGAAAAAAAAGAGGTTCTGGCAGTGGTCGGGTGAACCCCCGTTTCTCTAGTGAAAATAATTGTGTCTCTACCTATAAATGAGCGGAGTGAACGTTTTTACGTGCGTATAACAAGTTCTGTAAGGAAACTCTTATTGTAGCTGACTATAGTCGGCTAGCAACCATGCGTCTCATACTCAACCAATCACATGCACACACTTCTAATGGAGCACCCTTTTAAACCAATCACATGCACACACCTCTAATGGAGCGCCCTTTTTAAACCAATCACATGCACACACCTCTAATGGAGCGCCCTTTTAAACCAATCACATGCACACACCTCTAATGGAGCGCCCTTTTAAACCAATCACATGCACACACCTCTAATGGAGCGCCCTTTTAAACCAATCACATGCACACACTTCTAATGGAGCGCCCTTTTTAAGCCAAGAATCAGTTCTCTCTGTACTGCTTGAATGCTGATGCGCTGCTCTTTGTTTGCTTACGGCTTGTGTTATCTATCTATCTAGAAAGTTGCAATTAAAAACTTGTACATTTTGTAAAATTAAATTGACAACCAAGTATAAGCCTAAACATATCCTTTCTGGAGTGTAATTTATCCTCAGCTGTTCATAACATTCATTTAAATGATCTCTTTTTGCATGAGGCAATTTGTGTGATTTGACACTTTGATGTAACACCAAGTTTGAATGACGACATTCTGTTCAGATGGTAAGATGAAAAAACACAGGACCAAGTTACATTAAATAATTTAGGAAACATTGGGTAGCATTGCTTTGGAATAGAGCTTGTTTAATTTGTGTGAGCTAAGATAGCCAGTATTGTTTGTTGTAACTTGGTCTCATTTTAATGACCTAGACTTTGTTAGTTTTATTATAGACAGTGATGTGTATGCATGAGTAACTTGCCATCTTTGTACGTTGAAAACGTTTTTTGTTGAGATATAATTTCTCTTTGTAATGTGTTTGTTATGTTTAACTGATGATGATAATGGATTCTAGAGAGATGCATACACACACGCAAACTCAAAAACAGTTTGGCTCAAATGTCGGCCGATGATATTGAGCTAGCTAACATTAGCTAACTTATATATAGCCTTGGTTAACATAACACTAGGGCTGTGTCCGAATACAACCCCTTAACCCCTGTGAGGGCGCATATTTTTTTTGTCAAAAAGCTTTTGAGTGGGTGACTTTTTCTCACAAATATGGGGGCACTTAAAATACCAGGATGAAACCCTTATTTCCAGGGGTTTTTGAGGGAATTCAGGAGCACACTCATCCACAGAACTGTTTACTCATCCAGAGATTTTCTTGGGTCTCTGGCTGCGTCCCAATATTCTTCACTCCCCACCTCCCCACCTCCACTCGCCCACTACCACTCCTCTCCTACCCGGAAATATGCAAAACTGCCTGAATGTTTTGAGGACAAGTATTTGCATGTACAGTATCCAATGTACATGACATTGTGGATTGCGTCGAGACATTAATTAATATGAAAACATTAATACGTCATTAAGATGTAATCAGCGACATTAGATTAAAACACAAAGATCCGTTTCCGGGGCACAGAGTAGAGGAGTGGTAGTGGAGGAGGAAAGGTGGCATTTTTTAACTATTGGGACGCACCCTCTGACTCATCCGAAAATTTCAGTAAGTATCCCGGAAGTAAAAACGTACAAGACATAGAGCGTATATGCATATCTATGGTACAAGAGCGGGACTGCTAGATAAATGTGCGGAGTGAAAACTCCACCAGAGTTTCAGAAAATCAGTCATCATCCCGCCCCCCCAACCCCTAACCCCCCCCCCCCCCAGGAACAATCTCCTGTCTTTTAAAACCAAAATGTTGGCAGTTATGGAATAGGAGCCGGAGCTGAGGGGTGTGAACAGAGCAGTCACAGAGAGCTGAATTGGTTTTTCTTTTGTAAGGAATTTTGGGTGATCTAATCTGCCTCAGCATGGCTGGATGGTGACTTGAACTGGGACAGACTTACTTTCTGGAGATGTGAACTGATCAAACGGAGGGTGGGGGGGGTTGCTGGCCTACCATAACCAATACGCTTAGTTCACAATTCAGACACACACACAGACAGAGGTGACAATGATCATTTGTTTAATTTAATCGGCCTCAGTGTACATGATTGTTGATTTGGCGGAGACGTGGAAGTACGAAGGGGGGTGTTTTGATTATCAGAAAGGGAGCTGACATGCATAAAGAGTAACAATGAACATTTAGTTACCTGCCACCGTATTGGTACATTTTGTTCTGGGAAAGGGGTATAATGCTAATGCTGGAACAACTGTATTGTCATTCACCTGACTTACCTTTACTCTAAGCTGTAAAGATGACCATTTTTGCTTTGTTAATACATTTTTAGTGATGGAAAAATGTATTAACACAAGTTTTAATTTACAAAGGTCCAAATTCCAATACGTCCTGTTTTTACTGCTTTATCACGTGGACTAAAACCTGGAAATCACTACATTGTTCAGTACTTCAAAATGTACCTCATAAATATTTTAAACAAATTATATAAAACACAGGTCATAAGCCTCCATATTGTATCCTACTGATAAGCAAAGTTAATATCTGTTATCAGTGTAAAAAAGCATGAGTGTTATGTGTAAGAGTTTCAGTCCTTACCTGTTTCTCAGTCCTTCCTGCTGCAGCTGAGACTGTTTTATGGCCGTTATGTTTATCCATTGTACACAGATAACAGATACACTGCTGATCGGTATGACAGTAAACCTCCAGCAGTTTGTCATGATGAGAGCAGATCTTCTCCTGCAGGTTTCCAGAGGCATCGATCATCTTGTGTCTCTTTCCTGGGTTGAGTACATCATGAAGTTTGAGGTGAGTTTCACAGTAAGAGGCCAGACATGCCAGACAGGACTTGACGGCTTTGTGCTTTCTCCCAGTACAGACATCACACACCACGTCTCCAGGTCCAGCGTAACAGTGAGCAGGAGGAGCAGTTTGGAGTCCTGCCTGCTTCAGTTTCTCCACCACTTCAGCCAGCATGGTGTTTTTTCTTAAAACAGGTCTTGAGGTCCAGGTCTCTCTGCACTGGGGACAGCTGTAGACACCAGTATGATCATCCTGAGCCCAGCAGCCCTTAATACAGCCCATACAGTAACTGTGCCCACAGGGAATAGTCACTGGATCCTTCAGTAGATCCAGACATATGGCACAGCTGAACTGGTCCTGTTCCAGAAGACCTGCAGCCTGTGCCATTTTACTGCTCAAACTGAAGAGATTAGTTTTAGTTCAGAATGCAGTGTAGTTTCTCTGAATCTGTGAGAAAGAGCAGGAGATATTTCTTGGTTCTGAGCAGAGCCACCTAGATACTGAACTGTGCTATTTTACTGCTCAAACTGACAGAGACAGTTTAGTTTCTCTGAAACTGCGTGACAGAGTGGGAGTGACCTCCAAGCCCCCATCTTACCCAAACATATCTCACACCAAATAAAAGAGACTGCAACTAAAAACAAAGCCACTCTCTGATTAAAGTAATTATGCATCAGCTCGCAGGACAAAGTGAGATTGGTTTATAAACATTACAGAGACTGTTGATTGGCTACCTATGTCTAACAGACAAGCCCCCCACCCCCTCCGTACGTGATCTCTGTGATGTCATGGCAGAGGAGCTGAATATTTATGTGTTGCCATTCAGTTTGCCTTTCAAACTTTTATGCTTGATGGCTCTGGAAAGTCCCAGCAAAACTGGTTTCCCCTCATGCAAGAATGCTGAATGGCAACCAAGTTGATCGGTGCATGTGTGTGTGTGCGTGCGTGCGTGTGTGTTACGGTCGCTTGTTAAGTTGTCACCCCTGTTTTCTCCTTTCCCTTTTTAGGTCCGCCTCCCGGGGTTTATTGGCTCCCATGGCAATCGCCGGGTTTTGTTTAAAAGGAGGTTGATACCGGATAACCGGGGTTGCTTCACTGGCGTCTCTCCTTTTCATTGTGTTGTGGGTCAAACTCTTATATCCTTGTTACACACATCCATACACCCACCATACACATCCCATGCAGATCCCATGCAGGCACGCATCAATTTCTACGTTTGCTAGTTATGTATTTAATAAATATTTGTTTATTATTGCAAACACTTTTGTATCTGTCCATTTATGTTGCAGTTGGGTCAGGGCCCTGACCGTAACATAAATTGGGGGCTTCGTCCGAGATATGGACGTTTTTTCGAGCCATTGTTTAGCCATTAGTTAGTCGTTTGCTGTGGAGCTGCGCGCTGTCACGGCTGAGACGCCATTTTTCTTGGATTGGCCTTGGTGGGCGTTTTCCCTTTTGTCGGGGGAGACGCCGTTTATGTAAGGTAATTATCCTGTTCTATATAATGACTTGTTTGTGTTAATGGTTATCGGTATTCTGTTGTTATGCACTGTTAGTAGTTTCAGTGCGATGTTTGTAAACAGGTTTAGTGGTGACGTGGCGCTGGGTGCGCGTTTCCATATCTGACGTGGCAATCTGTAAGTTGCGCGTCTTTAGAGGCGGTCGTTTTGTCCTGGTTTAGATCTTGCCTTGATGTATTCTGTACTATTTGAATACGGACGTTCCTTACCTGTTCAAAAGTAGCGATTGATCCCTGTTGGGATGTTTAATGGTATTCGCTTTGTTTGCGATTACTAGTGATGGCGAAATGAGGCTTCCTGAAGCACTGAGGCTTTGCAGCCAATTGTATCGCAAATAGATTCATTACTCGAAGCCTCATTCAACACCGTATGCATTAGTGACACCTGCTGGTAAAAGTAATTTAGAGTAACGAAATCATTACAAATTCCACCCCAGGTTCAAAATAACGAAGTTGCCGCAAGCTAGCAACAAGCGACCCTTTAGCTTACTGGTAACGCGTCGGACTTCAGAGCCATTTCTGTAAGAGAAAGTACCAGTTCAAAACCCCGCTCAGGCGATATTAACATACTCATAATTTATATTTGTAACTCTCATTGGCTAGATTTGTTTTATACTAAGATATATTATAAAATAATATATTAACTTTCAAAATGAAAAAAAAAAAACAGGAAGATTGATATAAAGGGGGACAACATTTGTGCGGGGTTCTATTGAGCAGTAAAAGTGTTTCTGGTCTGGGACTGGGAATGCTTCTGTAACCAGGCAGTGAAAGTGAATGTGCTTCAGTATGGGCAGTGAAAGGGAAGGTGCTTTTGTGACTGAAAAGGGAGGTTTTTATAGATTTTTATTAACGGCCTCATCAAGTTCTTGCTTTCTGGAACCTATGGCAAAATAACAATATGCAAATGTATTTTTATCAACATGTATATCAGTATGATTATGATAAAGCAACCATAACTGCTATTAAAAAGTAAAATAAATAAATGAATAACCTCCGCTGGTTTCTTGCTCATTGGCAGGTGCATTTTCATGCATTGCCCGATAATGCCTGGACGAGGTATTATTGCTGTAAGCCAGTTCCTTTAGGCACAGCAAGCACTTTACCTTCAAAATTAAATAATATGCCATTTGAGAAGGAATGCAGATGATAATGATAATAAGAAAGAATAAGAAATAACAATCAAATCATAATATTATTAAACAAATCGTAATAATCTGCTTTAGTTACGTTAAAATAAGAACCAACGAACTACATGCACAGTCGATTGCTAGCCCAGTGTTCGAATAGCGTTTCAGTGTGTTTTTATATCTACGCCACTTAGGCCTGCCTTATTTGGAGATATCGGGTCAAAATATTCCCAAGCAGGAGATTTTCACTTCCATGCAGGTTCCATTAGCCTATTTTTGTACAAAAACAACAAAACTGTCCAAAAGTTGTACAAAAAAATAAAATACTTCAAAAACTTTCAATAGCAATAATACCAATAATAATACAACCCTCGAAATAAGGGGGGTGTCGCTCCTTGATATCTACAATTCAAAACCCCTAATTCCGCCCAAAACGCAAAACAAACGATCACATGGTTCTACAGCACCCGAGGCCTCGTTTGTCATCGATCACGTGCTTCTCTGAAAGTGATACAAGCTTCGGTGCGAGGCTTCTGTAGAAACTGCCCTACGTACTCCACACACAGCTCGGAGCTTCGGTATCATCCGTAACATCACTAGCGATTACCGTCTTGCTTCTGGTTGAGGTTGGAGCTGTATCTCACACGTTTGTAGTACTGTTTGCCTTTGGTTGGCAGTTTATGAGCTAGTATATTTCTTAGTGATTGTAATTTGTTTTTTCTGGTACGGTTTTGGTGTGAGCTACTTTCCTGCTACTTGTATTGTCCTATTGTTTTGTTAAACAGGCTTTTTGGTAACGTATTCTGCTGGATTGCGCACATATGTTGAGTAGTGACCTTTGTTGCATTCTTGTGCGCTACCCTGCTATATAATCTTGTGTAGATTTTGGTCCATGTTTTCTTTAGTATGTAGAGTTTATTACGGCTATAGTTATAGCCTGAGCAACGTTTGGGGGTCGTGTTTTTTTTTGTTTTTTTCCCCCCCTCTTTTCTCTTGCTATATAGGCTTATGGTATAAACCAGAGACGCCTTTGTTTCCTCGTGTTTCTGTATGTATTCGCTTGTGTATGGTCAATGTTGGGAACACCTTGAATAATCTTTCAGGCATCTTGTATATCTTCAGGTGTGGAGCATGCTGCTGTCCCCTACAGGCTGTAGAGACCAGTTCCTTTGGCGCTGCGTCTGTACTGGTAATTGTTAAAGTGTGTGGGAAAGGCTTCAACAACTATATAGACGGAACGTTTTGGCGTTTTGGCTCTTCGGAGAGGCAATTCTGGCTATATACAAGGATTCAGAGTACCACAACGAAGACTAGGGCCTCTTACAGGACAGTCAGACAGTTATGCAGGTAAGGTGACAATAGGTTGCGATTGGCACTTAGATGTGTCCAGGTTACCCATTTATAGTGCTTGATAGGGAGTGGGACGCTCCTCAGTACACCTGTTATATTCTCTGTCCCCACATTGCTCTGCCTTGCCCATACATAGTCGCTAGCCTATGTCGCTCTCCACTGTGTTTTTTTATATATTTTTTGAACACGCGTGCTTGTGCATTTTGCCCCATATAGCTGCTCTCCCTTTTTGGTAGTAAGTACGTTACGCCTACTCTTATTCGCGTGGTGGTAATCTAGATACAGCACAATCACCATGGCTTAAGTCGACTCATCAGAGATCCATCCGATGAATTACTCGAGACGTACACTAAAGAACAGCTATTATTCATAGCTGAACACTGAATTGACATCTCGATTAATGATCGGCGGCTGAAAGAGACGATTATCACTACTTTAAGGACCCTATTAACACGTATGAATGTCCTCCGAAAAAAGCCAGATCCTCTGCTAAAGGCTGGTCTCGCTGGGCCAGGCGAGTCTATTCCTTCCTATTCTGACACTCAGCAACGAATAAAAGCGCTAGAGCTCGAATTGGAGATTAGGCGTTTAGAGGTTCGGAAACTGGAAATGTCACACTCTCCTCCTCGCACTGACTTTGATGTCAGCAGAAAGATTTGTATGGTTCCTCCATTCTCAGAGAAGGACGTGGAGAAATACTTTCCCCATTTCGAAAAGGTAGCTACGTCTTTAAACTGGCCTAAACCCGTTTGGCCCTTGCTACTTCAATGTGTCCTCATGGGAAAGGCCCAGGAGGCATATTCCTCACTTGAGTTGGACGTAAGCTCTGATTGAGTTGGTGAAGAACGCAATACTTCGGGCATATGAACTCGTCCCCAAGGCATATCGCCAAAAGTTTCGCGCCTACCGAAAAAGCGACACAGACTTATGTGGAGTTTTCAAAAGGAAAAGAATGTTTATTTGACCGATGGTGCACTTCACAAAACATAGCAACTAAAGAACAGCTAAGGGATCTAGTGCTCATTGAAGAGCTTAAAAACTGCTTGCCCGACCCAGTTGTCACCTATCTGAACGAACATAAAGTCGCTCAAGTTTCCGAAGCCGCAGTCTTAGCTATGAATATGTTCTCACCCATAAGTCATTTCTGTTGAAGTCCCCACTCTCCAAGTTTTGAGCGACATAGTCAATTAAAAAAATATGGTAAGCTTAACGGCCATAAACCAGCTGGTGCTGTCTTTGAGAAGGATATTCCATCTCCTGCTCGTGCTCCTCCCGACAGTCGCACCGAGCGAAGACCTGAGCGTAGTTGCGCTTACTGCAAAACCAGCGGTCACACTATTGCCGACTGTTTTAAGTTGGCTCGGAAACATGAAAAACCACAATTGTTAGTTAATACACAGACTTACTTTGTTCACTCTGTCCCGATTCCTAAAAGGGAATGTCATAATTATTCTCCCTTCCTCATGAATGGGGTTGTGTCCATACCGGGATTTCCCGCAGTATGGGTTAAGATACTCCATGACACGGGCGCTGCCCAATCCTTTCTTTTAGAGGATGTACTGCCCTTTCCTGACAGCACCTCTCTTGGTGCTAGTGTACTCGTGCAGGGCTTTACCATGGGGTATGCTGAAGTGCCCTTACACAAAGTGACGTTGGAATCTGAGCTGGTAAATGGTGATGTCATCGTGGGTGTGCGTCCTGATCTGCCTGTTCCCGGTGTGTCTTTCATTTTGGGGAATGATTTGGCTGGCGGTAAGGTTTTTGCTACCCCTGAGGTTGTTAGCGAACCCATTGCAAGCTCCCCTGACACACTCGAGCGGGCTTATCTGGAGGTTTTCCTCACATGTGCCGTCACACGAGCCATGACCAAAAAGCTTGGTGACATTGTTGATTTGAATGAAACTTTCTTATTCAGACCTGACTCAGAGCCCCTCACATCCTCGCAAGAGAGGACTGATGTGAAGTTGAGCTCTGACCCTGTGGAAATGGATACATTGTCTGACGAACCACCATTAGCCGTTACATTGTTGCCACAGGAGCAGCTGATCGCGGAGCAGAGGAAAGATCCTAAACTTCTCTCTCTCCTCCATCACACCGTTACTGAGGATAAGATTTGTGACCTGTCTATCGGTTACTTTACACAATCTGGCATATTGATGCGTAAATGGAAACTGAACCATGTGTCGTCCCAAGACGACTCTTTCACTGTCTGTTAGATCGTGGTGCCGTTTAAATACAGGAACGAAATACTCTCCTTAGCCCACGATACTGCTTTTGCTAGCCATTTGGGAATAACCAAAACATACCACCGCATTTTGCGACATTTCTTTTGGCCAGGACTGAAACGGGATGTTAAACACCACTGCCGCACCTGTCATGAATGTCAGATAGCAGGAAAACTAAATCAGAATATTCCGCCTGCACCCTTGAAACCAATTCCGGCTTTTGGCGAACCATTTGAGCGAGTCCTTATTGACTGCGTCGGACCGTTACCTCGTAGTAAGAGAGGCCATCAGTACCTCTTAACGATAATGTGCGCTGCCACCCGCTTTCCGGAGGCAGTGCCATTACGTAAGATCACTACTCCGGTTATTGTAACTGCACTACTTAAGTTTTTTTCGGTTTTTGGTCTGCCAAAAGTTATACAGTCGGATCAGGGCTCAAATTTTATGTCTCGTACATTCGCACAGGTGTTGCAGCAGCTGGGTGTTCAACATTGTCCGTCTAGCGCCTATCACCCTGAATCACAGGGAGCCTTAGAACGCTTTCACGCAACTCTGAAATCCCTTCTGCGTATTTACTGTCTCTCTGATGACAAGGAGTGGGATGAAGGCGTTCCGTTATTGCTCTTTGCCGTCAGAGAGTCAGTACAGGAGTCGCTTGGTTTTTGTCCATCTGAGTTGGTGTTTGGCCATAACGTGCGTGGCCCACTGAAACAGCTAAAAGAAACGTTTATGCTGTCTGACCAACCTCAGAATCCCCTCGACTATGTCTCCAACTTTACACTACGTCTTAAAAATGTCTGAGTTAGCGAAGAGTTCATTGGCTGTGGCTCAGAGCCGCATGAAGTCTCTGTTTAACCGACGGGCAAAAGTCAGATCATTTTCCCCTGGAGACAAAATGTTGGCTTTTCTCCCTGTTCCCGGCTCGGCTTTACAGGCCAGATATAGTGGCCCTTACATGGTTCAATCTAAGGTTGGGGATGTGGATTACATCATTGCTACACCAGAGCGCAGGAAAAAGACTCGGTTATGCCATGTGAATATGCTCAAGGCTTTTCATGAGCGAGACTCTCAGTGCCCTGTGGCGCCCGTGCTGGCTTGCTCTCTCTCTCTCTCGCCAACTCCGGAGATGACTGGTGCGCTGTCATCCTCCCCGGAGGGGGATGTTGAGGACGTGATTGGTCCTTCCAGGTGTCGAGTAGAGGGCAGGTTGCAGAACTCGGAGATGTTGCGTTGTCTGCCAGACCATCTTGCACATCTTTCGGCCACTCACAGAGCTGACATAATGAGTCTCATTAATTCCCACCGAGCCTTGTTCCCTGATGCGCCGAGCCTGACGTCCCTGGTGGAGCACGATATTGATGTCGGCGATGAATCTCCCATAAAACAGCACGCCTAACGTGTCAACCCCACTAAGCGTGTGCTCTTACAAAAAGAGGTAAAATACATGTTGGATCATGACATCGCAGAGCCCCGTACCAGCCCGTGGAGTTCCCCTTGTCTGCTTATTGATAAACCTGATGGGTCTTACCGTTTTTGTACGGATTATCGTCGGGTGAATTCCATAACAAAGCCCGACAGCTATCCTCTCCCGCGGATGGATGATTGTGTCGATTGCGTGGGGTCTGCCACTTTTGTCAGCACTTTTGATTTATTGAAAGGATATTGGCAGGTCCCCCTGTCTCCCCGCACCAAGGAAATTTCGGCATGTGTTACACCGGACTCCTTTCTGCAATATAAAGTCATGCCATTCGGTTTAAGAAATGCACCGGCCACCTTTCAGAGGCTAGTTAACAGAGTCTTAGCTGGTCTAACTGGTTGCGAGGCTTACCTCGACGACATTGTGGTTTTTAGCATGACATTGGCTGACCATTTACATTATATGTCGCGACATATAATGTACATACACTGACCATAGCCCGTTGGTGTTCCTCAATCGAATGAAGAACTCCAATCAGCGGTTAATGCGGTGAAGCTTGTTCCTGCAGGGCTTCGAGATCTTGATTAGGCACATCAAAGGGAACGACAAGATGCCTTATCAAGGGCATAAGCCAGCCTTGCTACCCAGCCACAATCAGTGTAAGTAGTTTTGTTTTGTTTGAATCTTTCCCGTAAGTATTCGGCCGTTCACGTGTGTGTCCTGGCGCTTTTACTTGCGCTGCTGTTTATTAAAAAGCATATTCGTCCATTGTTTTATTCGACAGTCTTCGGCTGACGTTTAGGTGGGGGGGTGTTACGGTCGCTTGTTAAGTTAAGTCACCCCTGTTTTCTCCTTTCCCTTTTTAGGTCCACCTCCCGGGGCTTAATTGGCTCCCAAAGCAATCGCTGGGTTTTGTTTAAAAGGAGGTTGATACCGGATAACCGGGGTTGCTTCACTGGCGTCTCTCTTTTGCATTGTGTTGTAGGTCAAACTCTTATATCCTCGTTACACGCATCCATACACCCACCATACACATCCCATGCAGGCACGCATCCATTCCTACGTTTGGCATTGTTATTTATTTAATAAATATTTGTTTACTATTGCAACCACTTTTGTGTCTGTCCATTTATGTTGCAGTTGGGTCAGGGCCCTGACCGTGCGTGCGTGCATGCGTGCGTGCGTGCGTGAAAGGGCCAATGCGAGAGAGAGAAAGAATGAATGCAGTGCAGTCCATAAGTATTTGGACAGTGACACAATTTTTGTTGTTTTGGCTCTGTACTCCAGCACATTGGATTTGAAATAAAACTATAAATCTGAAGTTAAAGTGCAGATTGTCAGCTTGAATTTAAGAGTATTTACATCCATATCCAGTGATCCATGAATGATCAACATGCATCAACAATTTCATACAGTTTGTCATACGATTTCATGACCAATAAAAGACTGTCAGTTAATATTTGATCTCAAAGCATTTAAGGCATATTTTTGCTTTCAATACAATATTTTGTGATTGCAGTGTCAAAGGGTTTGTTTGCATAATAAAGACACCAATGTATTTTCATGGTTCTGAGCAGACCCACCTAGATACTAACCTGTGATATTTTACTGTTCACACTGACAGAAACAGAGGTTTGATTCCCTTAAACTGTATTAAAGAGAGAGATGGAGTGACAACCTGGTTGTGCCCACAGATGCAGGAGGTGTGGTGTTGGACTGAGACCAGGCTGAGCAGAACATTGAGTGTAGAGAGAGAGATGTGATCTCTCTGGTCGTACCTGTTTCATACCTGAGGTGTGGTGATGGAGTAAAGGCAGAGTACAAAGAGAGAGGGAACTGTACCAGCACAGAGCCTGCAGTCATTTGTACTTATGGGTTTTATTATTACTGTTATGTAAGACAGGAATTAACGCCCAGAGCATCTAAAGAGCACACAATACCGGGAAGTGGCTATCAGGTCACACTTCTGGTGCTGGGATGTTTACTGAGACCATCTGGCCTAAGGTTTACGGTGTCCGAGAATGTCCTAGGATTTTATGATCCTGGGAGAGACTTTGATCTGTTTAAAACTCCCGCGCACGGACAATGCAAGACTGCCCCCGCCTGACGTCACTGAGCGGACCACATCCCTTTCATTCAAATCACAGCATGGTATAACAGTACAGACTGCGTTGGTCTTCCTAAAGCTTAAAAACCTTAAAATGTGATGAATATTTATGCTACATTGTACAGTATATACTGGAAATAGTCCTGACACTGAAACATACATTGTACACTCTTTTTCCAGAGGAACAACTATATATTGTTCAGTTTCTCAGTGTTACATGAATAAATACACACAGTTAATGTACCTGACTGAACAGGGGAAACTAGGGTATAATGTAATGTTCTTCAACAGGCATCCTGGGACTGTTTGTGGCATTAATATTAATCACATTTGAAAACTATGCAGAGATGGGATTCTCATGACAACACGAACGTAGACCTATTCATGTTTGATATCGTTTTGATGGTCTTGGTGTGTGTGGTGCAATGGCATATATTTCCTACATGGTCAACATGGAGGAAATATATATTTCATAACTCAGGAGTAAACTACCACTGTGGAATTATACCACAGGAAACTCTTTCTTCCAAACCCCCCTTGAAGGAGGGACGAAAGGTGCAATATTAGCCTTCTGGCCAGTTTATGGTTTTACGATCAGCCACAGCCAGATCAAACACAGAGTTTGGGCTTATAGGCATAGGAAACAAGGAACTCGGGGAAGCTGTAATCAGACTCTCCCGCACATCTCACTCTGTGTATTGTGTGTAGTGAATTGCCAGGTATGATTTAATATTTTTCTATACTCTATTTTTAATATGTTGTGTTGTAATTTGTAACCATGATTTGATTATTTTAAAGTAAAGAACCTACCTGGTAAACTGTTAAACTTGATTTGTGTGGTTTCTCTGAAAAAGACATTCTATCTCTGTTAACACAGTAATGAGTTGATTGATTTCCTCAGTCTGGACTTCCCCCTCTGCTGATCTAGGGAGATTGACTAGTTAAGCTTAATGTATCACGGTGTATTGCACCCGTAGAACTCTGTCTTAAGTTAGATCATCTCCGCATGCCTTTTATACATGTTGAGAACGGACGTTGCCAATATTATCTTCTCGGGTCCCTGAGCCTTTAAGATAGGCTATACCTTATGAAGTGGTCTCCTCCGCAACCTCTGAGATAAATGGAGACATCTAGTCAGCCGTGAGTGGTGTACATAAACGGCCGTATGTAGCACTCGGTGGAACCGGCGCATCCAGTTCAGAGAACAGGCTCCAGAGTACGAGAGTATCTTAACAAATCAATTATAAATTCTACCTTTTAAATTATATACTAATTATTAAATTGGAGTCAGATTTATACGAGTATGGAATCAGCGTTGGTGGCTGACCGTTAATAAAATATACCCAGGCTGCCTTTTTGGGTAAGCTGGAGTCAGCCCGCAGACCAGACTAGAGCGGGAGACAAAGTGGTACTATTGTCTCTGACACGTGGTCCATTACTAGCTGATCCCGCAAATTCAAAGAAGCAGTCTCATCCGGTTGTAATAACAGTAACATTTCAACACTATTACCTTTTCCCACAGCAACAGCGGAAAATATCACGTTTAAACCTTCGATCCGGGCTATTCCCTCATTGGTCTAGCTGCGCGGGATTTACAATTGGTGACCTCGACGTGATCCCAGTTGCTGTTTCTGAAGTTTCAGTGACAGGTCCGAACGACGTGATCCCTCTGGCAGGAGGGCGTCTGCTTTTCTTGACCCGTTAATTTCTCCTGCAACTTTGTTTAAAAATTCCTTACAGTTTGGCGTAATTGACAGGATATTCCTAACAGGGATTTTCTGGTCAGTGTAACTCCTGGTTCTTGATCCTTGGTGTGGTGAGTAACACAATTATTTTATGTAGTAGTATATGCTAGGGAGAGTTTTTGTTGTTTCACCATGTAGACACTGTTTAGGGGATCGACATATCCCGGACAGGCCCTGGGACCGTAGAAACCGGGCGCATTTCAGATTACTGTCCTTCAGGGTAGTAATAAACAATGGAAGGCAGGGAAAGACAGGAGAACTGCAAAGTTTTCTAAACCTGTGTAATTGTGAGGTAGCAGCACTCACTGTTATATCTAAGTATGTGTGTATATATGTGTGCAGAGATATGTATCTATATATGTAATATTGACACTGTCATTCTAGGATGCAGAAGTTTTATATATTATAAGGTCATTATGACTGCAATAAGTATAGAACCCTAGAATGGGTAAATGGAAGATGTGTGCTTCATGGCTCAACTGAAAGGTTTGAGTATGTATTAAATAAAGTAAAGGTTTGAGATGCTGTTAACATAGATTGTTATTGTTGACATAGGTTTGAGATATTACGTAGAAGGTATGTTGATGCAAGGTACTGTTCTGTTGTTCCACCATACTGTGGGGGACGCAGAGGGTCTTGTTCAGACACAGAGCGTATATATAAATCATGTGACAATAGCACATTGGGCATTGCTCTAAAATCCAGCAGGCCATGCTTTCAGAGGAAAGCATATCTTTAAAAACTGCATAACATCTTTGCAGAAGTTAAAAAATGGTTCATAAGCTATTTTTATGTAAAAACAGAAGTCTTCCTTCTGTAGTTACTTTTTGTGCCATATTGGTGTTTTTCTTTTTTGCTTTTAATTTGTGTCTAGCAATACATCTATAATACCAGAAAGTTAAAGTGCATAGTATAGATAAATAACTATAAATCTATATAAATTGCCTGGGCATGTCATGTAGGAAATGTTGGAATTCACCAATATACCTACTTGTGTGCCAATTAAATTAACTGAGGTATGCTTATAGAAGCTCATGGATGTATTTTTGTGTAAATTTCTCTAGCACAAAAACCTGTGCTAGAATGTCTGTCTGACGTCAATAGACCAGTCAGTGCTATAAAATGAACTAAGAGCCATCAGAGCTTTCACTCACCTTAGTTAGGGCCAGCATTTTCTGTTCCTGCAGGGAAGTGTTTATGACTACTAAGGAGATGTCTTTCTAGTCAGGGCTCCTAAATGGTTTTACAGTTTGGGAGAATAGTTCTTCCGCAATTAAATAACTAACTAACTAACTAACTAAATTAAAATAAATAAATAAATAAATAGAAGAAGAAGAAGCAATTTCTTCTTTAACTTTACTCCATATTTACCCCTTTCATTTAAAAGCTGAAGTAGGGTCATTTTTTAGCAAAGACTGGCTTATTGGTCTCTTTTGTCCATTTGTCTCTCTGTTTCTTTTCTTTCTATCTGTCTGGTTGAACATCTTTGTTCCATAAAAAGCAGTAAACCTACATTCTTCAGAGAGTGTATGATTTTTGTTTTTCAATCATAAATAACTGGCTATCATCATTTACCCAATACAGAACCTGAACTATGCATACAATAACCCTGCATAGGTTTCTCTCCTTCTTCAGAGCTTTTGTCTGACGACCACAGTAGGCCGACGGCTTTCGTTTGGACCAGGCGGAAGGAGGAACCTACTGCGTGGGGCGATGCGAGGCTAGTTTGGAGATTTTCACTAGCCCTCAGAACTGTATCTGGACGCTGCATCACTGCTTCAGTCTGACCACCTGCGGTTACCGCAAGCCCACGCAGTGCCCTAAAATCTACCCCCTCCCTCCTGGCGGCCTTATTAACAGAAATGTTAATATAACTGTTGCATGACATGAATCTTGTAATGGCACATGTGAATTAGAACATTTCAAACATCCTGTCAGCGTATGTAACACACTGTAATATAACTGATGAAACGTATGCATTGTTATAGGCACGGCTCGATGATTTAGTCTCTGATTACAAAGTCAGACTCGCAGTTCAAATTCCACCCGTATGTTCAAAACGGGACCTGTTTGGTGACGTTACAGGTCTTTTTGGCACAGGTAATTCCATTTCTAACACTTATCAAATAACCAAACAATCTCAGTATTCTGCATGGTTGGCAAATCAGGGGGCCACTGGTTTCCAACACTTCACTAACAGTAATAAAAACATCATTAAGGCAATTAGGTCTGAAGCGCAGGCGCTTCTCACCATCAGCCATTCATTATTCAATCAGACCCGTACCATCGAGTGTGACTTAGCCTGCAGGAAATGTACACAGGATTTGTTTACTGCTGCCAGACAGGAAATCTTGGACCTTCGTCTGCGTAAAACCCCTAGGCATGTATTAATTACCTCATTGAGACCTTATACCTGCACAGGTGAATTGCGTCAGAGAAGATGAGACATATATTATTCTGAATTGTTGACAACATTAATGATGTTTACTGGAACTGCGTGTTTAGGATGTATAGGGTTCTTTGTTTCCTTTCCTTTAATCCACCCAGACCAAGTGTATCCAAATTCCACTACCATACGCTCCATTGGCGTAGTAGTGAAGAATCAGGTCCTCAAATTAGATAATCTAACAGGGTACATTACCATGAGGGGCACTGAAACCATATTCACCACCCGTACGTGTTGTCATGAGACCTCGAGTTATATAATTTGTACTTGTAATACTTGTAATCTTTTTCCCACAATGACACCAAGCTCATTAGTGTGCAGTCCTTACACGGCCACACGGATGCAATCCAGGTCTCCCACACGCAATGGTGCGTCACCCGCTCAGCCCAAGACGCCTACACCTGGTGGGACTGGGTGTTCCGAGGGTGCGTCATCGCCAGCGCCCTCATCTTTACCTTCACCTTGATCCAGGGTTGCTATTTCCGACACCTTATCCGCAACCTACACACTTCCACTCACGCTGCACTAGTTCTCAGCCCTCTCCAGCTGCCCCAAGCCCGGCCATGAGACCACAGGCACCAGCAGGGGATCGCCCAGCCATGGTTTTCCATGACCCCTTGGGACTGTGTTCTTCTTGTCCCACGGGGCCAGAGGGGGGAACTGTAAGACAGGAATTAACGCCCAGAGCATCTAAAGAGCACACAATACCGGGAAGTGGCTATCAGGTCACACTTCTGGTGCTGGGATGTTGACTGCGTTGGTCTTCCTAAAGCTTAAAAACCTTAAAATGTGATGAATATTTATGCTACATTGTACAGTATATACTGGAAATAGTCCTGACACTGAAACATACATTGTAAACTCTTTTTCCAGAGGAACAACTATATATTGTTCAGTTTCTCAGTGTTACATGAATAAATACACACAGTTAATGTACCTGACTGAACAGGGGAAACTAGGGTATAATGTAATGTTCTTCAACAGGCATCCTGGGACTGTTTGTGGCATTAATATTAATCACATTTGAAAACTATGCAGAGATGGGATTCTCATGACAACACGAACGTAGACCTATTCATGTTTGATATCGTTTTGATGGTCTTGGTGTGTGTGGTGCAATGGCATATATTTCCTACATGGTCAACATGGAGGAAATATATATTTCATAACTCAGGAGTAAACTACCACTGTGGAATTATACCACAGGAAACTCTTTCTTCCAAACCCCCCTTGAAGGAGGGACGAAAGGTGCAATATTAGCCTTCTGGCCAGTTTATGGTTTTACGATCAGCCACAGCCAGATCAAACACAGAGTTTGGGCTTATAGGCATAGGAAACAAGGAACTCGGGGAAGCTGTAATCAGACTCTCCCGCACATCTCACTCTGTGTATTGTGTGTAGTGAATTGCCAGGTATGATTTAATATTTTTCTATACTCTATTTTTAATATGTTGTGTTGTAATTTGTAACCATGGTTTGATTATTTTAAAGTAAAGAACCTACCTGGTAAACTGTTAAACTTGATTTGTGTGGTTTCTCTGAACAAGACATTCTATCTCTGTTAACACGGTAATGAGTTGATTGATTTCCTCAGTCTGGACTTCCCCCTCTGCTGATCTAGGGAGATTGACGAGTTAAGCTTAATGTATCACGGTGTATTGCACCCGTAGAACTCTGTCTTAAGTTAGATCATCTCCGCATGCCTTTTATACATGTTGAGAACGGACGTTGCCAATATTATCTTCTCGGGTCCCTGAGCCTTTAAGATAGGCTATACCTTATGAAGTGGTCTCCTCCGCAACCTCTGAGATAAATGGAGACATCTAGTCAGCCGTGAGTGGTGTACATAAACGGCCGTATGTAGCACTCGGTGGAACCGGCGCATCCAGTTCAGAGAACAGGCTCCAGAGTACGAGAGTATCTTAACAAATCAATTATAAATTCTACCTTTTAAATTATATACTAATAATTAAATTGGAGTCAGATTTATACGAGTATGGAATCAGCGTTGGTGGCTGACCGTTAATAAAATATACCCAGGCTGCCTTTTTGGGTAAGCTGGAGTCAGCCCGCAGACCAGACTAGAGCGGGAGACAAAGTGGTACTATTGTCTCTGACACGTGGTCCATTACTAGCTGATCCCGCGAATTCAAAGAAGCAGTCTCATCCGGTTGTAATAACAGTAACATTTCAACACTCTTACCTTTTCCCACAGCAACAGCGGAAAATATCACGTTTAAACCTTCGATCCGGGCTATTCCCTCATTGGTCTAGCTGCGCGGGATTTACAGTTATTATCAATGGAATATGGAATATTTCACTGTCTAATTCCTGCTGTGTGGAGAAGTGCATTAAAGTGGGTTTTATTGTGTGCAACAAATGACCATTCTTTCATTTTCTGTTTAACACTCACTTTCTCCCAAATCTAATTTTCCCCATATCACTGGTAAAATTTGAAAAGAAAAACAAATCTGTATAAAAGGCACTATCTGCATTTCTGGATATGGAATTCAATTTCAGATACACTTCTAGTTCCCTCCATGACACAGCACACTTTTGACAAGTTATATAGCAAAATGTATTTATGATTAACCGTATGTGATGTGACTTCATATTTGATATATAATACATTATTGTTGGTAAATAACAAGAATATGTTTATGTGATATATAATGTAATGGGTGCAACCTTTTAAGTAAAACATGGACTATTTCCCAACACAAGAGTGGGTGTTGCATCACCTTTGTTTATCCCCAGGGGTGTGGGTTTGTGGTTTAAAATAATGTTTAATTCACCAACACACTCAGCCAATCATCTGCCACATTGAGGAATTCTTCATCTCCAAAGGTGAATCTCAAGCAGCAGCACCTGCTTCCCCAGGTAAAGCAGGGATATTTGGGACATTTATGTGAGGTTCAGATTATTACCTGATACCCTTCAATAATCTCTTTCTAACCAAATAAAAAAAACAGGCCACAGTTCTTAAAGCGTTTTCAAATTTTATTGAATCCAGAAATAACTTCAATTATGAAGTAATCAGCACTCAATCAATTGTTATATAGGTGATTCCAATAGAAAGCATGATTTGCAGGTATATGATGTGGTGTTTCCAGCATATAAATTAAATATAAAACTTCTTACAAGTGATAAGAAACCTCTGCTGATTACAAATGTTACTATGTTTACTATGTTACTATGTTTATAATATAAGCTGTGTTACCACTCAGAGTGTAGGAGAAAATAAATAGATAATCCTAAACAAAGGAGAAACTGAAGAAATTAAAAATACAAGGATTAAAACCCTAAATTTGAGATTAAAATACTTGAACTATGAAAATATTAGTATAATATAATTATCGCTCAGTGTTCATTCAGATTTCTCTTGAAGTGAAGAGGTTTCCACTGAGCCCCTAAGTTTCTACACCAAGCATTTATATCTGCCAATTTAGGAGGGAAGATAAAAATGTTGCAGGTTTCAGGTAAGACCATCAGCACTATAAACATTGATCACATGTTTAAGAGCATGTATACATTTTATACATCATATGGAAATCAAGTATAAACCCTTCCCAAAATGAACACGAGTTACATTTGCAGAGAAATATGAAGTGGGTAATGCACAGAAGAAAATAAAAATTTCCTCTGCAAACTCCACACATATGAAATGGCGCCGCTGCATGGCGCCGTAGCAAGAGCTCTCCTATAATTGAGAGCGTTCTTACTAGCTCCTTCACTGTGTGGTTTGGTAATCTCACTGTCAAGGAGCGAAAATCCCTAAATAGAGTAGTCCGCCTTGCTAGCAAGATGACTGGTGTTATTCAGCCGGCCCTAGAAGAGCTCTACAGCTCGAGACTTTTGTCCCGTGCCTCCAGTATTGTTAGGGACACCTCAGGTCATCCGGCCACTAGCTTCTTTGATCTACTCCCCTTGGGCAGACGCTACCGCTCTATCAAATGCTCCACTACTCGTTTTGCTAACAGTTTCTTCCCGAGTGCAGTGCGTAGTCTAAATGATCATAATTCCAAATATTAGATCCATGCACTCTGTCTAGTTTATCTAGACCATGCTTTATTCTCTGTTGTTTTTCATTAGTATAAGATGTCTTATACTGTAATCCATGCAATTCTGCTATTTATTATGCATATGCACTTTATCACTGTGCACTTTAATAACTTGCACGTTAATCCAGATGATGATTCTTGGGCTCTCCGCATGTGTATCAGTCTTCTGTTATTTTTTATTTATTTATTTATTATGTGTTTTTATCTTAATGCCTTATATGTTGTCGGTGTGATTTGTAGTGTTTTTATGCTCTGTTTTAGCTCTTGCACCCGAATTCCAATGTAGTTTACTCTGCAAATGGCAAATAAACTGACTCTGACTCTGACTCTGACTATACAACCCCTCCCCATTTGTCCCATAGTAACTGCAGAATTGTGTAAAATGTGCTCCTCTGACCCCAGTGCTGGTAGAGGCGTAAAATGTGCTCCTCTGCTCCACTGACCCCAGTGCTGGTAGAGGTGTAGAACTGTGTAAAATGTGCTCCTCTGACCCCAGTCCTGGTAGAGGTGTAGAACTGTGTAAAGTTGTGCTCATGGTGAGGGGCTTTAGTGACTGAACCCCTCATCAGACCCTTAACTTTCATCTTTAATATTTTATTTACTTCTCCCCTCTATTTCACTGCAGTGTTTTCTCTCACTCTAATTACAGCTGACCTTCCATCTCTCTCATCCCAGATTACACAGTTTTACAGAAGATCCAACACCAACCAAAAACCCAGGATAGAGGGGCTGAGTGAATTTGGTCTGGACTCTGTGCAGGAGGGTCATTGTGTCAGAGACACTGTAGAAGGACAGAGTTCCTGCCCTGTGATCCAGGTACACTCCTATTTTGGAGAGGGCACGGCCAGAGATTCCAGTTTTGTTTTTATTGTGCCAGAAAGAGGGAGAGGGAGAGCAGCAAACACTCCAGGACTTGTCATTATATCCCATTATAAAATCATTATGCTTCCCTTTCCTGCTCATCTCTTTATATGAGACAGCTATAGAAACCTCATTATTCCCACTCCACTCAGCCTCCCAGTAACAGCATCCAGTCAGACCCTCTCTGCACAGAACTTGGGCATACATATTGCATTTATGTGCATGAGTAAGAGGTGACTGCCACTCATCACTATCATAGCCTAAATTGTGTGCTGTGTTAGCTTTCTCCCAGCAGTCAAATTTCTCTGGATGATCAGGATATGACTGGATCTCTCTCATACAGGTCACCTTTCTGTTCCCCTCAGACAGACGGAGGTGTTTATTTGCTGTGTTGGGGTCCAGTGTGAGCTGAGAGGAATCTGATGGAGGAGAAGATTAACATTTAATATGACAGGTCTAAGGTCTGTCTATAATACATAATTTTCTCCATAAACACTATACAGCATGATTTAAGTTTTTTTAAATCTGGATATGTGTGTGTATGTGTGTTTTTGATTATATCAGGGGAAACAGACACACAATGATGCAGTATTTCTTGCCAGTATTTGTATCTTTTCTTGATTTAGAATCTAAATTGATTCTTGATTTAGAATTTTCTGCTCTGTGGCTCTGGACAATCACAGGACATATTTTCTTCAAATAAAACTGGTTCCTCCCTTGCAACATGCTGAATTGCAAACAGGCTGATCAGCATTTGTGTGTGTGTGCGTGCGTGCGTGCGTGCGTGCGTGCGTGTGTGCAATTGTACTGGCCTTGTACATTATACTGTGTGAGTGAACTAGCTGCTCCAGCCATCTTCTGGGAGTGAATAGCATACCTGCCAACTCTCCCGTTTTTCTCTGGTTTCTACCGTATTTTAAAGCCATATACTGGCGTACTCCTGTTTTGTTGTTTCTCCCAGGAAACCCCTGTAATTTCACCAGCCCTCAAAGTTTATTCTGAAAATTCATCATGAATGGATCAATCGGTCTTGTCTGTTTGTTTAACGTAAGCCTAAGTAAAATTGCCAGATTTGCTATTTAAATATAATCCACATGCTACACCATCTCACTCCTTCTGTTTCAAGACAGACTGGTAACCCAAAAGTAGCTCGCTCCTCTGTGCTCCAGAGTTGTACTAAAGCAGATCCATTCAGCGCCAAACCAAAATGATTATGCAACACATTCATTCATTAAACATGTTATTTGAATACGTGAGTTGTCCTGACAGAAATGTCTGTATTTAAATGTGAATGCTGCTAGACAAATGTCTCCATGGGGATAATAAAGTATTCTATCTATCTATCTATGTAGAAAGTTGCAATTAAAAACTTGTACATTTTGTAAAATTAAATTGACAACCAAGTATAAGCCTAAACATATCCTTTCTGGAGTGTAATTTATCCTCAGCTGTTCACAACATTAATTTAAATTATCTCTTTTTGCATGAGGCAATTTGTGTGATTTGACACTTTGATGTAACACCAAGTTTGAATGACGACATTCTGTTCAGATGGTAAGA
This sequence comes from Synaphobranchus kaupii, assembly GCA_029718625.1. Lineage (NCBI taxonomy): Eukaryota > Metazoa > Chordata > Actinopteri > Anguilliformes > Synaphobranchidae > Synaphobranchus > Synaphobranchus kaupii. The sequence goes on from CM056377.1 coordinate 127,419,719, forward strand.
TGAAGAAACACAGGACCAAGTTACATTAAATAATTTAGGAAACATTGGGTAGCATTGCTTTGGAATAGAGCTTGTTTAATTTGTGTGAGCTAAGATAGCCAGTATTGTTTGTTGTAACTTGGTCTCATTTTAATGACCAAGACTTTGTTAGTTTTATTATAGACAGTGATTTGTATGCGTGAGTAACTTGCCATTTGTACGTTGAAAACGTTTTTTGTTGAGATATAATTTCTCTTTGTAATGTGTTTGTTCTGATTAACTGATGATGATAATGGATTCTAGAGAGATGCATACACACACGCAAACTCAAAAACAGTTTGGCTCAAATGTCGGCCGATGATATATAGAGCTAGCTAACATTAGGTAACTTATAAAAATTAGCGTTTTCAAGGTAGCGTACCCGCTATAGCTTTGGTTAACATAACACTAGGGCTGTGTCCGAATACAAGCCCTAAACCCCTGTGAGGGCGCATATTTTTTTGTCAAAAAGCTTTTGAGTGGGTAACTTTTTCTCACAAATATGGGGGCACTTAAAATACCAGGATGAAACCCTTATATCTCCTACCCGGAAATATGCCTGAATGTTTTGAGGACAAGTATTTGCATGTACAGTATCCAATGTACCTGACATTGCGGTTTGCGTCGAGACATTAATTAACATGTAAGCATTAATACGTAATTAAGATGTAATCAGCGACATTAGATTAAAACACAAAGATCCATTTACGGGGCACGGAGTAGAGGAGTGGTAGTGGAGGAGGAAAGGTGGCATTTTCCGACTATTGGGACGCACCCTCTGACTCATCCGACAATTTTTTTTACGTAAAAACGTACAAGACATGGAGCGTATATGCATATCTATGGTACAAGAGCGGTACTGCTAGATAAATGTGTGGAGTGAAAACTCCACCAGAGTTTCAGAAAATCAGTCATCATCCCGCGCCCCCAACCCCTAACCCCCCCGCCCCCCAGGAACAATCTCCTGTCTTTTAAAACCAAAATGTTGGCAGTTATGGAATAGGAGCGGGAGGTGAGGGGTGTGAACAGAGCAGTCACAGAGAGCTGAATTGGTTTTTCTTTTGTAAGGAATTTTGGGTGATCTAATCTGCTTCAGCATACCTGGATGGTGACTTGAACTGGGACAGACTTACTTTCTGGAGATGTGAACTGATCAAAGGGAGGGTGGTTGTTGGCCTACCATAACAACACTTAGTTCACAATTCAGTCACACACACACACACACGCACACAGAGGTGACAATGATCATTTGTTTAATTTAATCGGCCTCAGTGTACATGATTGTTGATTTGGCGGAGACGTGGAAGTATGAAGGGGGGTGTTTTGATTATCAGAAAGGGACCTGACATGCATAAAGAGTAACAATGAACATTTAGTTACCTGCCACCGTATTGGTACATTTTGTTCTGGGAAACGGGTATAAAGCTGCTGCTGGAACAACTGTATTGTAATTCACCTGCCTTACCTTTACTCTGTAAAGCTGTAAAGAAGACTATTTTTGCTTTGTTAATACATTTTTAGTGATCTAAACATTGGAACCACAAGTTTTAATTTTCAAAGGTCCAAATTCCTATACATCCTGCTCTTACTGCTTTATCACTGTGGACTTAAAACCTGGAAATCACTACATTGTTCTGTAATTTAAAATGTACCTCATAAATATTTTAAACAAATGATATAAAACACAGGTCGTAAGCCTCCATATTGTATTCTACTGATGAGCAAAGTTGATATCTGTTATCAGTGTAAAAAAGCATGAGTGTTATGTGTAAGAGTTTCAGTCCTTTCCTGTTTCTCAGTCCTTTCTGCTGCAGCTGAGACTGTTTTATGGCCGCTGTGTTTATCCATTGTACACAGATAACAGATACACTTTGAGGTGAGTTTCACAGTAAGAGGCCAGACAGACCAGACAGGACTTGACAGCTTTGTGCTTTCTCCCAGTGCAGACATCACACGCCACATCTTCAGGTCCAGCGTGACAGTGAGCAGGAGGAGCAGCTTGGAGTCTAATCTTCTTCAGTTTCTCCACCACCTCAGCCAGCATGGTATTTTTCTTTAAAACAGGCATTGAGTTGAAGGGCTCTCTGCACTGGGGACATCTGTAGACACCAGTATGATCATCCTGATCCCAGTAGCCCTTAATACAGCCCATACAGTAACTGTGTCCACAGGGAATAGTCACTGGATCCTTCAGTAGATCCAGACAGATCGCACAGCTCAACTGGTCCTCATCCAAAAGACCTGCAGCCTGTGCCATTTCACTGCTCAAAGACACAGAGATTAGTTTTATTTCAGAATGTAGTGTAATTTCTCTGAATTTCTCTGTCAGAAAGAGCAGGAGATATTTCCTGGTTCTGAGCAGACCCACCTAGATACTGGCTTCTGCTATCTTACTGCTCACACTGACAGAGACAGAGTTAAGTTTCATTTCTCTGAAACTGCATAACAGAGAGAGTGGGAGTGACTTTCTGGTTCTGCCCACAGCTGCAGGAGGAGTGGTGTTTGACTGAGGCCAGGCTGAGCAGAGCAGTGAGTGTAGAGAGAGAGAGAGCAGACTTTCAGCAGCTCATAACTGCTGTGTTGTTGTTCACAGCTCTCAGTCTGGACTGATTCAGGCATTTGTTCCCATTTGTTCCAACCTTACTGTCTGTATCATCTTTAGACTTCAAAGTGTATGCAATAATGGTCTTTTTCCAAATGAGAAGCATCTAATAAGTGTATGTTTACATGAGTGTGTGTGTGTGTGTGTAAGCGAGTGTGTATGTGTGTGTGAAAGTGAGTCAGTAAGTGTGTGTGTGTGTGTGTGTGTGTGTGTGTGTGTGTGTGTGTGTGTGTGTGTGTGTGTGTGTGTGTGTGTGTGTGTGTGTGTGTGTGTGTATGTAAGTGTGTGAGCTGCGTTCTGTAACCACAGCCCAGGACTCCAGGGGCAGGGGAGCCAAACAGACTCTTGGGGAGTTGTCATGGACAACTGGGGCAGCCTCAAAGGGTTGATAGTGTTTGTCCTCCTCGTCTCTGGAGCCCAGTCATAGGATTGTAGTCTTGATGCCGACGGAGCCAGTCGGGTGATCGTAGCGCAATCTTGGTCAGGGAAACCGCAGAAGATGCAGTTGGAAGAGACTTCCTCATTAATCTGGTGGAGCTGCTCTTTCCTCATTAATCTGGTAGAGCTGCACAGCCTCATTAATCTGGTGGAGCTGCTCTTCATCATTAATCTGGTGGAGCTGCTCTTCCTCATTAATCTGGTGGAGCTGCTCTTCCTCATTAATCTGGTGGAGCTGCTCTTCCTCATTAATCTGGTGGAGCTGCTCTTCATCATTAATCTGGTGGAGCTGCTCTTCCTCGTTAATCTGGTAGAGCTGCTCTTCCTCATTAATCTGGTGGAGCTGCTCTTCCTCATTAATCTGGTGGAGCTGCTCTTCTTCATTAATCTGGTGGAGCTGCTCTTAATCATTAATCTGGTGGAGCTGCTCTTTCCTCATTAATCTGGTGGAGCTGCTCTTCCTCATTAATCTGGTGGAGCTGCTCTTCATCATTAATCTGGTGGAGCTGCTCTTCCTCGTTAATCTGGTAGAGCTGCTCTTCCTCATTAATCTGGTGGAGCTGCTCTTCCTCATTAATCTGGTGGAGCTGCTCTTCTTCATTAATCTGGTGGAGCTGCTCTTAATCATTAATCTGGTGGAGCTGCTCTTCCTCATTAATCTGGTGGAGCTGCTCTTCATCATTTATATGGTGGAGCTGCTCTTCCTCATTAATCTGGTGGAGATGATCTACCTCATTAATCTGGTGGAGCTGCTCTTCCTCATTAATCTGATGGAGCTGCTCTTCCTCATTAATCTGGTGGAGCTGCTCTTCATCATTAATCTGGTGGAGCTGCTCTTCCTCATTAATCTGGTGGAGCTGCTCTTAATCATTAATCTGGTGGAGCTGCTCTTCATCATTAATCTGGTGGAGCTGCTCTACCTCAATAATCTGGTGGAGCTGCTCTTCATCATTAATCTGGTGGAGCTGCTCTTCCTCATTAATCTGGTGGAGCTGCTCTTCCTCATTAATCTGGTGGAGCTGCTCTTCCTCATTAATCTGGTGGAGCTGCTCTTCCTCATTAATCTGGTGGAGCTGCTCCTCCTCTTTAATCTGGTGGAGCTGCTCTTCCTCATTAATCTGGTGGAGCTGCTCTTCCTCATTAATCTGGTGGAGCTGCTCTTCCTCTTTAATCTAGTGGAGCTGCTCTTCCTCATTAATCTGGTGGAGCATACAGGAACAGTATGGAACACATGGTTGGCTAAATGGCTGTAAGTCTTCAAGGGTCTGAGGTATCAAACAAGCCTCAAACCATCACTCTGCTGCCAGATATGCAGTAGATATGGATGGATATCTTGAAGGGTTGTTTCTCCTGACTCAATTTTCCATCGAGTTCAATGGGGAAAATGAGTCAGGAGAAACAACCCTTCAAGTGATCCATCCATATCTACTGCATATCTGGCAGCAGAGTGATGGTTGGAGCTAAATTAAAGCTGACAGTCTGCACTTCAATCTCATTGTCGTTGTATCCTTTCAAACTCAAAGAGTACAGAACCAAAATTACAAAAAACGTGTCACTCTCCAATGAATTATCGTGAGCACTGTATATTATATATATATATATATATATATATATATATAGATATATATATATATATATATATATATATATATATATATATCTTTATTTCTGTCCTTTTCGCTCACTCTCTCCCTGAAGTGAAAGAAGTCCACATTGTCAGAAACAGAGAGCATTTTTTGTGTGAGTGCTCGCACTGAAACTCTCAGCTAACAAACACACACACACACACACACACACACACACACACACACACACACACACACACACACACACTTTCTTTCTCAATATCAAAAATAGTGTTAATGTAATTGTGGCAGGGTGGGCGTGGTTAGCCTCTGCTTGCAGAGAGAGAGTGAGCGGAGTGGCTCTCGGACCCGGAACCACAGCTGTCAGGAGTTAATCAGGACAACTAGATAATTAGCAATTGAATGATTGTTTTATTGTTTCCTGATTACATTGACAGTGAGCCTGGGCTTTAAAGGAGGGAGGCGGAAGATCACCAGGCTGGCAATTGACAGGAGAGATGTGGAGAGAAGGTCCGCGAACACCGTTGCCAGCTAAAATAACGAAATAGGACAAATAAAGTGTCCGTGAAAACGAAGCAACCTGTGTCTTGTCTGTTCTTCCACGAGGGTGGCACTCGAGCTTGCTACAGTGGTGGCCCGTATGGGGGGGCATTAAAAAAGGCAGAACAGGCAAAACAAAAAAAAAAGAATCCTGAGCAGGAACGAACAGAAGCGGGGCAGCCGGTCGTAGCACTCGCCCGTATGCTGGAGGGAATGGCGCTTATGCAGGAGCGACAAGCTGCAGTACACACAGAGCAGATGGAGGCTCTGCGTGTACAGGCCACCCTCCAGACGGAAACGCTGCGACAGCTAGCCGCCGTTGGGGGGGCAGGATCCCGGGATCAGCCCTTCCGGGCCCAGATAAAGATCCAACTGCCAAAGATGACCACGGATGACGACACCCAGGCCTTCCTGGACAGTTTTGAGGTGGCCGCGGAGGCGTGTCAGTGGCCCGGCGAGGAGTGGGTAGTCCGCCTCCTGCCCCTTTTAACGGGGGAAGCCCAGCAGGTGGCGCATGGATTGCCGGGTGTGGCCCGGGCAGACTACGACAACGTCCAGAGGGCCATTTTGGATCGGCTGGGCTATAGCCTTGAGGACCAACGGCGTCGGTTCCGAGAAGCATCCCTGGGCCGGGGGGATCGGCCGTTCGCATTCGCCCAGCGGCTCACCGACATGGCCCTGCGGTGGCTGCAGCCGGACATCCGGTCCGCCGTGGGGGTAGTGGAGCAGGTCGTACTGGAGGCGTTCATGGGCGGGCTGCCAGAGGCGACAGCTAGCTGGGTTCGCTGCCACCGACCCACCAGCCTGGAGCCGGCCGTTGTCCTGGCCGAAGACCATCTGGCCACTGTGCCGAGCAGCCCGCCGCAAGGGCCGCCGGAACCGGCTCCCAGGAGGAGACCCCCTCCTCGCACGGGCACAGCCCCTTTTTCCCGAGAACCCCAAATTAACTCTCCTTTTTCTGTCCCTCCCTCTACAGGCTCAGGCTCGGTGGCGGGAAGGTGTTGTCGTCTGGACCGGGGTGTTGGCGGTGCGGTCAGCTCGGTCACCTGCGCCGCGACTGTACAATGATGGAAGTGGGGCAGGTGGTCCGGGTTGTCGGGCCGCCCTCTCTCGCTCACGATCCAGAGGGGGCTTACTGCATCCCGGTAAGGGTGCAAGGGAGTGAACACCGGGCGTTGTTGGATTCGGGGGCTATGCAGTTCATGATTCGGCAAAGCCTGGTTCGGCCCGAGGCTTTGGTGGAGGCACCATGGGTGTCGATTAGGTGCGTGCATGGTGATGTGCACAAATATCCGGTAGTGGCGGTCAAAATTTATTATAACGGAAAATTTCATATAGTTAAAGCCGCGGTTAGCTCCCGGCTGTCGCACCCCTTAATTTTGGGCATTGATTGGGCGGGGTTTCGTAAAGTATCAGGGAAGCTGTGGGAGGTGCGATCCCGACCGGTAGGGACAGGTGAGGTGTGTGCTGCTGACGGTGATGACGCAGGGTCAGCCGACGCGGTCGAGGGGGGCCGGAGCCGAGGGAGCCTCAAAGGGAGACTCCCCTGGTTTCGGTGTTTCCCCCCACGGAGGATTTCCCACTCGAACAGTCTCGGGATGACACCTTACGTTTTGCCTTCGATCAGGTGATGCGTATTGATGGTCAACAGGTGCGACCTGAGGCAGCTCTTTCTCACCCGTATTTCTCGATTATTAGAGATAGATTATATCGAGTGTGTCGGGACGCTCAGACAGGGGAAGAAAATACCCAGTTGTTGGTACCTAAAAGCCGCAGGGAAATGGTTTTCCAAGCGGCTCATTATAACCCCATGGCAGGACACTTAGGATATGAAAAAACACTCAACCGTATAAAGGCCCGATTTTATTGGCCGGGCATTTGGGCAGACGTACGTCGGTGGTGTGCGTCCTGCCCGGAGTGTCAATTAGTGAATTCCCCGGCCATCCCAAAAGCGCCGTTGCAGCCACTTCCATTAATGGAGGTCCTGTTTGATAGAGTGGCTATGGACCTCATCGGGCCATTTGAACGGAGCACTCAGGGATACCGATTCGTATTAGTTCTGGTGGATTATGCGACCCAGTATCCCGAAGCAGTTTCGATGCGAAATATCCCGGCTAAGAGTGTTGCGCAGGCACTGTTTCAAATCATCTCCCGCGTCGGAATCCCGAAAGAGATTCTGACGGACCAGGGCACATAGTTTATGTCACGAACACTAAACAAACTGTATGCATTATTGGGCATTCAGTCAATTAAAACCAGCGTGTACCATCCCCAAACGGATGGGCTCATTGAGCGCTTTAATAGGACTTTGAAGTCAATGATTCGGAAGTTTGTGCACGAGGATAGTCGGAATTGGGATAAATGGCTAGTCCCTTTACTATTTGCAGTGCGGGAGGTTCCCCAGGCCTCCACGGGATTTTCTCCCTTTGAACTATTATTCGGGCAAAGCCCCGGGGAGTCTTGGACCTCGTTAAAGAAACCTGGGAGGAAGGTCCAAGCTCCAGTAAAAATTAAATACAGTACGTCATGGACCTGCGAGCAAAACTCCATACACTGGGGAGGGTATTACGGGAGAATTTGCTCAAGGCCCAGGAGCGGCAGCAAACGCACTATAATAAAGGGACGAAACTCAGACAATTTTCACCGGGAGATAAAGTACTGGTATTACTTCCAACCTCCAGCACAAAATTGCTCGCCAAGTGGCAAGGGCCCTTTGTGGTCACACGGCGAATAGGGGAGGTAGACTACGAGGTGGTGCGTTCGGATAGGGAAGGAGCAAAACAAATCTACCATCTGAACCTGTTAAAAGTTTGGAAAGAGGTAGCGGCTGTCTCGCTGGTGACGGTAGATCAGGAGAAAGATGAGCTGGGGCCGGAGGTACCAAATTCACTCAATCAGACCCCGCCCCTTAGCCATCTCTCGCCAAGCCAGCAGGCAGACCTTGCCCTGTTGCAAAAGCAGTTTGCGGATGTGTTTTCTCCCCTACCCGGACGCACTAATCTCGTAACCCACCATATCGAAACCGCCCCGGGAGTGACGGTACGTTCCTGTCCATATAGACTGCCGGAACACAAAAAAAAATTGGTACAGGCAGAAATAAAGGCCATGCTGGAGTTGGGCGTAATAGAGGAGTCACACAGTGCCTGGAGTAGCCCCATTGTTCTGGTAGGGAAACCAGATGGGTCTGTCTGGTTCTGTGTGGATTACAGAAAGGTGAACAAAGTTTCACGGTTTGATGCTTATCCAATGCCTAGGGTCAATGAACTCTTGGATCGGCTGGGCACGGCTCGTTTTTTTTCGACACTGGATTTGACCAAGGGCTACTGGCAGATTCCCTTGTCGCCAGATTCCAAGGAAAAATCGGCTTTCTCCGCTCCGGACGGTTTGTACCAATTTCGGACACTTCCATTCGGGTTATTCGGGGCTCCAGCCACGTTCCAACGCCTTATGGATCGGGTGCTGCGTCCGCATGTCGCATATGCTGCAGCCTATATTGATGATATTATCATCCACAGTAGCGACTGGGCACAGCATATGCGGCATGTGGGGGCGGTGCTCGACTCATTAAGGCGGGCGGGGCTCACGGCTAACCCGAGGAAGTGTGCAATTGGCAGAGCGGAGGTACGGTATTTGGGGTACCACTTGGGAAGTGGACTGGTGCGGCCGCTAGTGGACAAAACCGCGGCGATTGCGACCTGCCCCCGGCCCAAGACAAAAAATTAGGTGAGGAGGTTCTTGGGGTTGGCCGGTTACTACAGGAGATTTATTCCTGCCTTTTCGGAGCTGACCAGCCCCTTGACTGATTTAACTCGAAAAGGTGCCTCAGAGCCGGTCCAGTGGACGGAGTCGTGCCAGAGGGCGTTTGAGAGGGTAAAAGAAGCACTCTGTGGGGAGCCGCTGTTGTTCACACCTAACTTTTCTCTCCCTTTCACCCTGCAGACAGACGCGTCGGACAGAGGGCTGGGGGCGGTGTTAACCCAGCAGGTGGAGGGAGTCGATCGCCCGGTGCTGTACATAAGCCGCAAACTTTCACAGCGGGAGGTGAAGTACAGCACCATTGAGAAAGAATGCCTCGCTATCCGGTGGGCGGTCGGGTCCCTCCGGTATTACCTGCTGGGCCGCGCATTCACCCTCTGGTCAGACCACGCCCCCCTCCAGTGGCTCCACCACATGAAAGATACCAACGCGCGAATCACCCGTTGGTATCTGGCTCTACAGCCATTTAATTTTAAGGTGGTTCATAAGCCGGGGGCGCAGATGGTGGTGGCGGACTTCCTCTCTCGCCTCGAGGGGGGGGGGGGGGGTTGGTCATCGGCCAGAGGGCACCCCGGCCTAAGTCGGGCGGTGGGGGTATGTGGCAGGGTGGGCGTGGTTAGCCTCTGCTTGCAGAGAGAGAGTGAGCGGAGCGGCTCTCGGACCAGGAACCACAGCTGTCAGGAGTTAATCAGGACAACTAGATAATTAGCAATTGAATGATTGTTTGATTGTTTCCTGATTACATTGACAGTGAGCCTGGGCTTTAAAGGAGGGAGGCGGAAGATCACCTGGCTGGCAATTGACGGGAGAGATGCGGAGAGAAGGTCCGCGAGCACCGTTGCCAGCTAAAATAACGAAATAGGACAAATAAAGTGTCCGTGAAAACGAAGCAACCTGTGTCTTGTCTGTTCTTCCACGAGGGTGGCCTTCGAGCTTGCTACAGTAATGTCCTATTAGAATAGAATATTAATATAGAGTCCAATAGGGATGATATGTACTCTGGAAGTGTTCAATGAACACTAAACATTTTACTGTGTAATCTTTCACAAAAAAAACAAACTTGTTGGATCTTCTGTAAAACTGTGTAATCTGGGATGAGAGAGAGGGAAGATCAGCTGTAAGCAGAGTGAGAGAAAAACACTGCAGTGAGATAGAGAGGAGAAGTAAATTAAATATTAAAGATTAAAGTTGAGGGTCTCAGTCAGTAAAGACCCTCACCATGAATAAGACTTTACACCTCTACCAGCACTGGGGTCAGAGGAGCACATTTTACACAGTTCTACACCTCTACCAGCACTGGGGTCAGAGGAGCACCTTTTACACAGCTCTACACCTCTACCAGCACTGGGGTCAGAGGAGCACATTTTACACAGTTCTACACCTCTACCAGCACTGGGGTCAGAGGAGCACCTTTTACACAGCTCTACACCTCTACCAGCACTGGGGTCAGAGGAGCACCTTTTACACAGTTCTACACCTCTACCAGCACTGGGGTCAGAGGAGCACATTTTACACAGTTCTACACCTCTACCTGCACTGGGGTCAGAGGAGCACATTTTACACAGTTCTACACCTCTACCAGCACTGGGGTCAGAGGAGCACCTTTTACACAGCTCTACACCTCTACCAGCACTGGGGTCAGAGGAGCACATTTTACACAGTTCCGCACCTCTACCAGCACTGGGGTCAGAGGAGCACATTTTACACAGTTCTATACCTCTACCAGCACTGGGGTCAGAGGAGCACATTTTACACAGTTCTGAGAGAAGCCAAGAAGTGTGTAGAGGTCTCTTCTCCATAAACTGGCCCAAAGTCACTGTACAGGACCCCATCTGCAGTTACTAAGGGTCAAAGGGGGAGGGGTTGTCTATGTGTAAGGGATTGTTTTTTGCAATTTGTGGAGTTTGCAAAGAATGTTTTTATTTTCTCTGTGCATTACCCACTTTATTTTTCTCTGCAAATGTAACTCATTTTGGGTATATGTGTTCATTTTGGGAAGTATTTACACTTGATGTCCATATGATTTATAAAATGTATACATGTGATAATGTTTATAGTACTGATGGTCTTACCTGTAACCTGCAACACAGTGTCCTAAATAGGAAGATATAAATGCTTTGTGTAGAAACGTAGTGGCTCAGTGGAAACCTCTTCACTTCACCATAAATCAGAGTGAACACTGAGCTATAATTATATTATACTTAAACTGTCACTTCAAATATTTAAATTATCCAAACTTAGGGTTTTAATCATTGTATTTTTAATTTCTTCAGTTTCTCCTTTGTTCAAGATTTTCTTTTTATTTTCTCATATACACTGAGTGGTAACATAACTTATATTATAAACATGTCATGCATTATTTCAGGGAAATAGGGTCATGTAATCACCTTTGTATTCGGCAGATGTTTCACATCACTTCTATCATGTTAAATTCCATCTGGAAATCCAAATATTACAATACTGATTAGGCTACATTCTGTCTGAGAAATTAGCACAGTTTAGAAGATATAATCCACATTTCCATGACAACTATACTGACGCATGTCAAGCAATTAGCTTATATAAAGTGTGGACGACATATCCAAAGTAACTGCAAGTTTTGTTGCTAAGCAGTAGCCTAGCCTAACTTTCAGTTTCAGGTTTTTAGTAACGTTAGCCATGACGGAAACTTTCGGCAAACTTTAAGGTGGCTTATTTCAAATTGCATATTATTAGGCCTACACCGAGGCAACAAATAAATCTTCCATGATCAGCATGTTCTTAGTCGCATTATACCTCTGTAGGCAACAATGCAGAAACAGAAATTAAGAATGGTTCCTGTTGAATGGGAGAATCTGTGATTCCCCGATCAAATGGCCAATCACACAAGTCAAGGCCAGTATTTAAAGTGACCAATCAAAGGAGTGGAGACATCAGCCACTGTGTATCCCATCCCCGCCCCCAAAGTCTCTTAAAATCTATGCACATGACCTAAGCACTAATCTACATGTATATTAAATCCTGCAGGTCAGTGTGTAGAAGTGTACTGGCCTTATAGGTAAAGCTTCTAAACTGTGTGAGTGAACTAGCTGCTCCAGCCATGGTGATTCCCATTCAGGGAGTGAATAGGGGGGTGAGGGGTGTGAACAGAGCTGTCACAGAGAGCTGACTTTGGTTCACTTCCTGGTCTCTATACTTTATCACTGTTCAAAATCACTTTACTAATGGATTTTTTAAAAGTTTTTCAAATGCTCAAATCTAATGAAACATACCTCTCTAGATTAGATTTTGTTTTTGCAGAGCTAAGTAGAAGAAATGGCATGTGAAACCAATATAAAAATCATGCCGTTTTAACTCATTTTTAGATACACAAACGTTTCGACTTCCTCATCGAAAACCTCAGCCACTCCAGTTGCACTGCAGGACAATAAAATAGCAGGGAGCTATTATTAGCCCAAACCGCTTACGACCCTCATCTTGCCACAGCCACAGACTGTAAAATGCATTAAATGCACCATCTATACATGCTACGAAAATCATGTTCAGATATAGAAACAATAATATTTTTTAAAAACATTCTACAAATAAACATTCAGCACTTAATTTTTTTATTCAAAATCTGTCCAAAAAATATGTTTATGAAACCAAATATCCTACCTGGTTATGAAGCTACAACTGTTTTCTGATTAACCCTGAATAGTTTATCTTGTTGCATTTCGCTGTCCTGTACAGTCGACATTCCCATAGTGACCACGTATCGCACTTAGGGCTGAAATACGTTGCTGTTGCTATGTAAAAACACTTTTTTGCATTTGTATAAATAATAATAATTTTGTGCATTTTTAAAAAAACATATTGAAATACATTAGGCTATACATGACTATACATTAGGATTTTATGCATATTATACAGTATGTGACTATTCTGAAATAAATGTATTCTGTTGCAAATTTATGAATATACAGCCTCTTCAATTCAAACTTCAAACCATGGATGTGCAGTGAATATTTTTTGCGATATTGACACTTAAATAGGACTAGTGGAAATTGGAATCTAGTGGAAACTAGATGGAACTTGTCTCTGGAGGGTCGTTTTAATGATCATTGTCTTATGTAATATCTCCTCTTTCTATTTCTCTTCTTTGTCGTAACTCGGCAGTATTATAAATGAGGGGCTCTCCCTCAATGCTTCCCCAAGGTTTAAATAAAGCACAGTGAGATAGGTGAAGTGGGGGGGCTACCGGAGATGTGGAATGATGGAGCTGAGCTGCGCGACTATTTCTGTTTTGTGAATATGAATGACTTGGAGACCGACAGAGTGATAAATGGAAGAGTCGAGGTCCAGAGCACGCTGCGTGGCATTGGGTGTGTCAACGAGGAGGGCACAGTCGTCAGCATACTTTACCTCAGAAACCTGCTGGCTTTGGGTCTTGGATTTTGCCTGGAGCTGTCTGAGATTGAAAAGATTTCCATCTAGCCAATACTCCAGGGTGATGCCATCAGTCTTGCTCAGGGAGTTGGTAGAGGTTTGTCACTGCAGCATGGAGCATATTGAAGATGCCCGGGGCTAGGGCTCATAAGTGCTTCACCCTCAGCTGCAACACTGAAAGGTTCTGATTGGAGGCCTTGCATTCGTGTATGGAATTGCTGAAGGTTGTTGTGGAACTTTGTGCTGCAGCTGCAGTCAGTGAAGGCTATGTATAGGTATTGTTTTGCACGCAACATTTTTCCAGAAGCTGTTTGGCTACAAAGATCACGTCTGTTGTCAGAGTGTTCCACAAGGTTTGAGAGTGGCCAGAAAACTGGGAAGCAGTGGCCGGCCAGGATTTTTGAAGGGCTGGGGGTGGTGCGGAGGGGGGCGAGCACGTTGGCGATTTTCACATTTTAAACTACTGTACATACAGTGAGCACCATAATTCATTGGACAGTGACACATTTTTTGTTATTTTGGTTCTGTACTCCAGCACTTTTGAGTTTGACAGGACACAATGACAATGATGTTGAAGTGCAGACTGTCCACTTTAATTTGAAAGTATTTTCATCCATATCGGATGAAACGTTTAGAAATTATAGAACCTTTTGTACATAGTCCCCCCCATTTTTGGGCATCAAAAAATGTTGGACAGTTTAACATAATGTAGAATAAAGTAAACATTTTTTATATGTGGTTGCATATCTTTTGCATGCCATGACTTCCTGATGTCTGTGAGTGACCCAAGAATATCAAACAACTCTTGATATCTTTTTCTCTGGTACTCTTACAAGCTGTGACAAACTCCGAGGTGGTTGGAGTTGTCACGTAACTGAAGACAATATTCGCAATGTCCACACCGCGGCAATTCAATTTAAATCGCAAATTTATTGCTGTTTGCGGGGAAAGAGAGGTATGGCTTAGCGGGAGCGTCAGCCAGTCCGTGATCTGGGAGAATAGTCGTGGTACAAGGCCAGGGGTCGGTACACAAAGACGGGTTCTCACACGGTCCAGGGCTGATGTCGGCGGAGGGTTGTCGGACAGCTTTTTTTCTCTCTCTCAATCTGCAATTGTGCAGATTGTGTACTCTGTTCTCTCTCTCTCTCTCTCTCTCTCTCTCTCTCTCTCTCTCTCTCTCTCTCTCTCTCTCTCTCTCCTCCACCTTGGTTTCGCCTAAGCTACTCCGTCTTCCGGTTGTTTGCCAGTCCTTTTTCTAGGGCACCGATTAGCCCGGCGATTCGCTACAGTTGACTTGCCCGGCGTCTTCTCCAGGTGCCGTGCATTTCCTGGTTAAGGTGGTGACGTCATCGGAATTCCTAATATGGGCATGCCATCCTTCCAATTCAGCCTAACATACCTTCCATCTATCACCTCTCCATGGTTTCGTCCCTGCCGGTTGCCACAAAGCGATACTATAACTTCTCTGCATTTGAATTGTTCAGGCTGAAAAAGGTATAAAATGGATTAGAGTCATGGAGACCACGCAAGTTAAAATAAGAAGAATTTATTAACAGGCAGGTAGGTCATTATCTTAGAATTATCAGTCAATTTACAGAATATAGAAATTAAGAAAAGAAAACACAGAGTAAATATCTTACCCAGCCTGCTTCAGCTACACACAGACACAGAATATGCACAGTGTGGGAAGTAGGTTACAATCTTCCTTACACAAAACACAGAGTCTGCACGGTGTGGGAAGTCAGTTGCGATCTTCCCAGATAGGCTTGTCTCCCTTTCTTTTATGCCAAATCCCGCGTTTGAACCAGGCGGCAGTGCCATAAATTAACCTGGAGGTGTGGTCAAATCTGGAATTTAGACCCCCACCTTTGGGGGTTGTTAGTAGGGAGAGAGGAAAAGGAGATGATTACCAGAGAGGACATTGCACTGTTATAGTTTTTCCCTGAGTGGTTGAAACTATGTTTTACTAAGCTCCATTTGTTATGAAATGTATCTCATTTGATTCCCTGATTTTACCGGATTACATCCATACCAAACAGATTAACATTATTATTGTTAACAGATTAACAGTATTATTATGTTGCAGTTGTCATGAACATTCCCTCCTGATTAACCATTTTACATGCAATTCCTGTTACTACTACATAAGACATAATGTAACAATATAAGAATCACGTGCAATGTTTGTAAGGTTTACCGGGTCTGTTGACTATCTCAAAAGAAGTTTTGAGTCTTAATCCAGGAGAGATGTAAAGGGTGTAATGACAGAGGTGCCAACATGAGGGACGGGAGAGATCATTTCCCCTTGTTTGGCCAGGGGCTTAATGACCTATTCTGCCCTAAATGCCCCTAAAACACACATACACACCCATGACAAAACAGTCCAACTTCCCCTTATCAGTCTTTTCCCAGATGAGGACATCCTTGAGAACAGATGGTCTGAAACACCCCAAGGAAGTCAGGGTAGCCTATTGTTTTATTACAAGGCCCTCTGGTCCTTTGAAGTATATGACGAGCCCCAGTTCTCAGATTCCTCACAAATGTCAGTCTTTCTGGAGACCCACTTTGACTCCCCTCTTACAAAACCAAAACGTAGAAACGCAAACGCTGAAAATAATCATGACAATTTCAGTTCAGAAAAACATGGGGCAGGTGTACCAAAATGTCACTTACTCCCCTTGCACCCTGAACCCTTGATATGTGCTCTGCAAGTCTGTAGAGAATAACCTGAACAAGAACTTCCACAGCAACCGAGAGGAGGGAGATGCCTCTGCTGTGACCAGAGAAAAGATGATGACAATGTTTGAATCCTTCCAATCCTGTGGTGTAGTCTTAATTCTGCCAGATGGACTGATGGAGGAGCTGGAACATACGGCAGGTGAGGAGGTATCCACCTTGTTTAAGGGCTTCAGCAGGAATGCCATCAGACCCAGCGCTTTTGTTGTTATTCAGGCAGTGCAGCATACGAACTGGGGTGGAATTCAGGAGGAACGTCAGGGAGTGTGTAGAGGACAAAAGGGTTGGTGTGGTTGAGGAGGGAGCTGAAATGTACTGGGTAAATTCTACTTATGAATGATTACAAATATAAGGTAAAGATATCAGATGATTAACGTAGATATAATTCATATTATTATACAATAAATAAAGTACACACGTGATATGATGGCTGTATACCCAAGAGCCCCTATTTCCCACTTGATGACATCAAGAACAACAGCGTGAATTAAAGAAAAAAAAAAAAAAAGCGTTTCTAAAGCATTTAAACCATTCTTAAACTTAAAATGAAACCAAGACTTTAACCCCATAAACCTCCCAACCACCAGGTGGCACCATCACTACAGCACTAAGTACTGCGTAATGTCCACTTCTGTAACTGCTTTTTTTATTTGACTATGGCTTGTCGAAAGTCGCTTAAATTTTGTGGTTGAAGCCTTGCTCGTCAATCCAGTAACCTGCTCCATACTTCCTGAACTTTATGTTGGGACTTTCGGTGACGATGATGGACCTGTCGCCAGGGATGTGAAAGTTCTGGGAGATGTTCAGCCAGTCATCAACCTGAAATCTGTTCTGCACGAACACAGTGACAAAGATGGCTCCCTCCTCCATGATCGTGCCGATTTCTTCAGGCGGGATGCGTATGTAGCTCATGCGGGAATTGCATTTCATTTCCATCTGGGTTTTTTCCACCGAAACTGGCCAGCTCGCTACCTCTGACTTAGAGATGCCAGCTATAGTCTCAAAGACGATCCTGTACTCCTCTACATTCAGCCGGTCTGTGGTGTAGTACACTCGTAGGGGCCTGCCAGAGGCATTGGCTACGACAGTCACACCTGCACTCATGACAGCTTCCAAGAGACAACACCTGTAATGTAAAGATGTCTGCATTAAAGATGCACTGTGCAGGATTTTTAGCCTTACTGTAGTCCTATGTTTACAATCAAAGAAGTCTCCTCCTCCATCCTAAACCCCGCCCACTCACCTCCATTCAGGGCAAGAAACACGCTTGAGCACAGCAAGCAAAATGCTAAGCGATGATAAAATGAAAACAATATTTTTTGCAACATGCATGTATTGTTATATATGGATGGTAACTGTAATTAGGCAGTGTTATAACAATGAAATAAAGGCTATCCCGCACGCTTCAGTCAAAGCTTATAAAAGAGAGAACGTGCATATGAATAAAAATGTACCCGGGCTCATCAAACAGACTGCCTGGAGTAAACACTGGAGCACTCGTAATAGAATGAAGCACGCAGGGCTCCAGACTACCTTTTTTCACCATTGTCCCGGATCCGTCCCAAGAAACAATTTGAATGTGGATGTGGACCAAATTTAAAAAGTTGTTTTTACTACATTTTTATTTGTTAATTATTGAGTGTTGGCACACATTAAACACTATTCAAAGAATTAGGAGAAAAATATTTTTTCATTATTTTACTTATTTAAATATTTGTATGAATTAATGTTGAATATCAATAACACGTAACAATGCTAATGTAAAATCAATAGGCTATCCCTCTTGAACTCCTATCCTAAATCCTATGTGTGTATGTGTGTGTGTGTGCGTGTGTGGATAACTATAAGATCAATAACAATAAATATAACAATCACTGACTTCTGATTTAATTCATTTTTCTTGCATTCGGCACATAACAAACCAGTACAGGTGAAATCAATCTCACATTCCAGACTTTTTACGAGGATGGGAAAGTTCTTGTGAAAGAGACTTGTAAAATGTACAGACACTGCAGATTAGTACTGGATTAAAATCATGCATCCTGTCGGTAATCACTCAAATCACATAACCTCCCTCGGTCAAACGTTATTCTAGCAGAAGTGTACCGCTAGGCGGTAGTCTTATGGTTCATAAATAGGCATTATCAATTACTCCTAACAAGCACAGTACAAAAATAACTGATATCTGAACAAAAAACGTTTTCAACGTACAAAAATGCTTACTCACGCATAGCCTACAAAGCACTGTCTGTAAGTCCTTAATTAAAACTTGCAAAAACTAGGCCTGCTGTTAAAAGGATTGATATCAAAATGAGGCCAAGTTACAGCAAATAATATTGCTTATCGTAGCTCACACTAATTAAACTAGTTATTTTCCAAAAAAAATGCTACCCAATCTTTCCTAAATTATTTCACGTAACTTAGCCCTGTGTTTTTTCATCTTACCATCTCAAGAGAATGTGAAGGAGAGGACTGGTTTGTGAAACCTTTAATTCATTTAAAATCATTTTTCTAATACACTATATTCAGTAACTCATCATGGACTTGGAATATGCTATTCAATGTAATGTTGATACTTAACCAAAACACATAATGACCTTAGTCCAACTGTATCTGAAAAGAGGAGCCCATGTAGTCTAAACACTTTCACAACCCTTGTCTGATTTGTGATATATAATTATGTGATACCTATAATTATTTGAAATTATTGTTGTAATAAACAATATATTCAATATGAGCCTGAAAGGAGTTATTCAGAAGCCTACTGCTCATTAACCAAACTATATAATGTATATAAATCCAAGTGTACCTGGAAAAAGATCCCATGGGCTAACATTCACAACTTTTGTAACTGTAATTTTCAGCATTCACAAACTAGGCTACTGTCAAAAATTTTTGTTTTTCAATAAAAAATTGTTGGTGCTTCTTAAATGTTAGTTGGTGCTGCTAATTTTTTTTGCTGGTGTTCCTATAACCTTTTCCGTTCGGGAACACCAGTGCTACTAAGTAAAAAAGGTAAATTTTGAGCACTGTGGTCGTGTAGGCCTACTGCCTGAAGGAACAACGGCCTGTGAAAGGAACCAATCGTTCATCCATTGTGACTTCAGCCCCAGGAATGTACAGACACAGCAAGCCCTCCACCCACTTATCCCACACATCCCTAATAGCAACCAGTTTGTCTTTCTCACCTCGAGAAGTTGTAGAAGTTTCAATGAAATTAAAGTGTGAAACGGGTACATTTTGACCTGAACATAACAGGAGGGCTAAGAAAGGGTGTCACACTGTAATCCCCTTTTTTGCAAATCATAGTGCTCTGCAACAGAACGTTCAATGCAGTGCCGTTTCCGTAATAAAACGGTTTCATTATCTTGGACGTATACCTCAACTCTTACGTGCCTTGAAGATGTAAAGCATTTGTGTACATTTTCTTACAGTTCACCCTGAACGCTTTATTCAAACTTTGATTATTTCCGTTTTGGAGGGCGTGCCGGGGCTGTAAGTAGTGATGTGCACGAATCGGTATTTTTGAACGCCTCTTTATGCTGAGTCGTCTGAGTCGACTCGATAGTTCGAGGGAATCGTGCTTACCCACGGCTCTGGTTCTTAGCTCTGGCTCTCGACTCTGCCTGCTTTCTACTACAGCCAGTAGCCGGTGTCACTAGTTATAACCTAGGTTGAGCAGCAGTAGTGATGCGCACAACAAAATAAAATAGGTCGCACGAATCTGTTTTATAATCATTTACGAATACATTTTAATTTGATCTAACAAATATTGCACACAATTTTGTGAATTAGATAATCGCCCCAGCTCATTCCAAAGTGATTCTTAGGCTAATACTGCTAACGGTTAAAATATGTAGGCTCCCTACAGTCGCCTACTAGCCTACCCAACTCATCAGCACGAAATCAACTAGACTCAGCGTCGTGAACCGCGGAAATATCCCACGGTTCCAGAGCCGTGACACAAACTAAAGTCCTTTCGAGTTTTAATAGAGAACAAATGCTGTAGCCACTACACCATTAATAATCGGGTTTAACCTACTTAGCGTCGGATCAACCAGAAACATTGACAAAGGTATTCTGTTCTAATGATAGTCCGAGACGCCTATCCTACTTTTTATTACGAAATGATTACATGTGGCTGTTTGCAACCGAATTGCAACATAAAACAGAATTAATATGCGATTGTGTTGAGAAAATAGGCTACTTCTTATTTACAGTGGTGGCATTTTTATTTTAGAACTCTTGACCAACAACAACAGTGAACAGATAAATACAATTTTGTATAATAGAATAAATAAAAAGCCTAATGGTTCAAATAAACATATTTTATGGTGTCCAAATAAATCTATTTAAAAGTAATAAACGAAACAGGCTCATGTAGCCTACGCACACGCACACACATCAATATCTGGCTTGTTTGTCGGATTTGGCTGGCTATCTCTCCTACACAGCCATCCATCCACCACATTTTCAGTAGGCTACTGGATTCTAGGATGTGATAAATAAATAAAAAGATTTATATTTGCATAGACTAATAAAATAACTATAGCCTATGCAAATATAACCAACAAGTCTATTCTTACATGTAACATCTAACGTTACAGTCAATGACCGACAGCGATATTTTACACTTCTGCTAGAATAACGGAGATGGGAAAGTCGTAGCCTAAATAAATGTAAACTGGATGCGATTGCAAACTAGCTTGAAAAGTAAGAGGGAGTGAACAGAAAACATTGAGCATAGGCTACTATAAAATGAGTATCATGTAGCCTACGTCTCAATAAAATATCAAAGCTGATTTACCAACTTAATTTGCTTCCAAACTCTGCTGTCTGAAACAGCTTCAAATTCCAGCTCTCGCTGCTGGGAGAAAAAGATGCGGCTCGGGTAGCTCGAAAGAATCTAACAAACGAACGGTCGCCTACTGTATTAACCGGAAGTACCAAAAACTTGCGACTCCGACTCCGATCCGACTCTTCAAATCGAACGGTACGGAACGAGCCGACTCAGAAAAAAGAGCCGAACTGCCCATCACTAGCTGTAAGTAACCAACACAACTACTGACATATTTAACATATAATCGGAGGCACACCGTACAAAATAGCCCTATGCCCCACAGCCCTGGTTCTGGGTAATTCGCCACGAAAGGAAAACGAAAATTTGTCTACTATATAATAGCACAGCTGGACAAGCGAGAAAAAGATAAACAGTCTTGTCTGGGATTATAATAATGTAAAACTGGACAAAGACACACGTATTCATTTAAACAGCACTGAAATTACTTACAATATTAAGACACAAAGGACAATTGTGTGAAAGCTCAGGACGACTCTGGAAGGAAATAAAAAACGGGAGACGTCACAATAACACTTCCTAGTTTAAAACCGAGCTACAATCTGACAGGTGACGGTTTCTCTGTGTACCGCCTGGATCGCTCTGTGAGGGACACTAGCAAGTCGAAATGTGGGGGTGCCGATACGGAAATAAAATGTTTTTAAAATAAATTTTATTGGCCAAAATGCATTTCAAATGCATGTCACATACATATCTAGTTTAGAAATGCATTTCAGGAATGCATTTCCTTATGTCACAGGAACAGTGATCACTGCCATGCTAATGCTAATGCAGGTACTCTAATCACTCCCCTATCACAGGAACAGTGATCACTGCCATGCTAATGCTAATGCACAGTACCCTAATCACTCCCCTATCACAGGAACAGTGATCACTGCCATGCTAATGCTAATGCAGGTACTCTAATCACTCCCCTATCACAGGAACAGTGATCACTGCCATGCTAATGCTAATGAACAGTACGCTAAGCCTTTGAAATGTACACCTGGAATGTATTTCAACATCATTTATAAATCCATTTTAACCTAGTTATTTTGGGCCAAATTAACCCTTTCATGCATGAATTATTACAAAACAGAGCAATATTTTTTTCCCATGTTGTTTATTACTTGTAAGGACATGTGAATAATGTTCAAAATTTTTTTAAATTGTCTTAATTTTGAAAAAGTTACAAAATTGTCCACTACAGTGGACATCATGCATCAAAGGTATAAAAAGGATTATGTGAATGTGTAATGGAATACAATAAAAATGTGTTTTTTGTAAACTTATTGACCACAAATATCATAAAACATATTTTATTGTGATTAATAGTTTTTTTTTCACCAAGCAACACAAGCATTGGGGCCATCCCCATATATATACTGTATATAGTTGTATATATATATATATATATATATACATATATATATATATATATATATGTGTATATATATATGGGCCATTCTACAAAAGTCATGCAAATTGCTGTCCCTCTCTGATAAAAGTAATAAATTGACCAATAAAATATTTCAATGCTATATAATTCATTAGATCATGTTATGTTTTAATATAATCCAAGATATAAATTGCAGTAATAATAGTTACATTTATCCAAAATGAATACTCTTGGGCGTGTAAATTCCTATTGGGAGATGGCTGTCCCCACTATCAACCCTTAAACTGGTGCATTAAAAAATGATACCCAAAATATTTTTGCCAATTATTTGACTTGTCTCATTCAATAAAGCATGTACATTTCTATCAAATATAAGTTAAAATAATGCAATCTATTTTGTAATCAATTTTATAATTCAAAAAACCTATCGAAAAAATTCTGTCCCCAATTTTTTTGTCACAACCGAAAAGTACACTGTTTGAGTCTCTGCAGTGAACCTGCTTGGAGCCACACACCCCTTTTTTTAACCAGGAAATTAGACTGCCTTCATATGAATCAAGGCCACATGTTGAGTAGCTAGGTTTTAGTGTTTTGATATAATTGTCCTTCAAAGTATGAAAATTAGTCTGTGGTTTTAAGAGACGTCACACCCAAACACCCAAGTTTTCATATGAGAAAAAATGTTGATTTCATAACTGTAGATTTGATTAATCTGCACAGAAAAGTGGTTGCTAACCATGTGCTTGCCAAATCTTTTGTTTTGTGGCCGAAATGAGCCAAAATTGTCACAACCGAAACAGTCACTACTGAAACAAATGGTATTGTTTTGGTAGTGACAGGCCTGTTTCAGTTGGTGACACTTGTCCGTAAATTCTTATTAAATACAATAAATAGTGAGACAATGCACATGTACAAACCTCAATTCCAAAAAAGTTGGGACAGTGTATAAAATGTAAATGAAAACAGAAAGCAATGATTTGCGAGTCCTTTTTGTATTAAATTGAAAACAGTACAAAGACAAGATATTTCAGGTTTTAACTAATCAACTTTATTGTTTTTTGTAAATATACGCTCATTCTACATTTGATGCCAGCAACACCTCCAAAAAAATTTGGTACAGGGCATGTTTACCTCTGTGTTTCATCACCTTTCCTTTTAACAACACTCAGTAATCTTTTGGGAACTACAACACTAATTGTTGTAGTTTTGAAAGCAGAATTGTTTCCCATTCTTGCTTAATATGAGACTTCAGCTGCTCAACAGTCCGGGGTCTCCATTGTCATATTTTGCGCTTCATAATGGGCCACACGTTTTCAATGGGAGACAGGTCTGGACTGTTGCTCCAAAATGCATATGTACCCTTCAGCGTTAATGGTGCTTTCACAGATGTGCAAGTTACCCATGCTATGAGCACTAACACACCCCATACCATGACAGACGCTGGCTTTTCAACCTTGTGTTAGTAACAATCAAGATGGTCCTTTTCCTCTTTGGCCGGGAGAACACAACGTCCATTATTTCCAAAAACAATTTGAAAGGTGGACTCGTCAGACCACAGCACACGTTTCCACTTTGCGTCAGTCCATCTCAGATGAGCCCAGAGAAGTCGGTGGCGTTTCTGGATGTTGTTGATATATGGCTAACGCTTTGGGTAGTAGAGTCTTAACTTGCATTTGTAGATGTAGGAGGGGAGGGTCCAGACATGAATGTGTAAAATGTGTTCCTAGTGTGCGTGTGCGTGTGCGGGTACCAGAATGCAGCCTTCATCTCCCGCACGTGGGGAAGAGAAAGCAGGCCGCAGGTGACATCATCGCTGCCTATTCAAACTGACCAGTCGCTTTGAAATATGGGAAGGCCTCCAGGTTTAAACTGAGCCGATCAGTGCAGCTTGGTGATAAGATTAATCTCTGACCCTGTCCTGCTGGCAATCATGTTTGTACAAGACAAAGATCTGTTCTAGGTCATGACTAAATAGGATCCCTTCACCCCTTTGAGGGCACACATTTGAGTCAACTTCATCAAAAAGCTTTTGAGTGGGCGACATTTTCTCACAAATGGGGGCACTTAAAATCCCTGGATGAAACCCTTATGTGGCATTCAGTCTAAGGGAGACTTGGATTTGTCTCGGCCATGCCCACTGGTGGAGAGAGCACACGCACCTGGTGCTTAAAGTGTGCTCGTCTCCGCAGTGCGGAGCTGAGAACGGGAGCACACGCTGAGAGAGAGCGAGTTTGAGTCTGTCCGTCCGTTTATTTATTCATGAGAACTAACGGACCTGGCTGGGCGAGCTGAATAACTGACAGCACCGCTGAGCTGAGAAGCGGTCGTGGAGTTTGGTTTGATTTTATTTAGTTTATTATTTTGTCTTTGTTGTTTTAGTTAATTCTTTTTGCCCGGAACCCGTGTGGGGGAAGGGTGAAGGTGTTTTTATTTATTTCCATGTATATGTTGGTGCTCTCTCTCTCTCTCTCTCTCTCTCTCTCTCTCTCTCTCTCTCTCTCTCTCTCTCTCTCTCTCTCTCTCTTATAAAGGCCTGCTGAGAGTGTGGGGGCAGATGGATGTGGAAAGATCAACATCATCGGTGACAGTGAAATGGCTCCTAGAGGAGCCAATAGTATATGGGGCTCGGCTAGACATCACCACGGCTGCCACTCCAGGGCTATCGGAGACTCTAAAAGCGGCTAACCTTGTCACCTTTGGACAACTGGTCAACTTGGCAGGGAGCAACCTTGCAGAGGCAGGAAAATTAGCTGAACGGCTGTGTTTGAGATCTACAAGGGTGGCTGGCCAGATGCTGGAACTGTATAAGAGTGCCTTGACCACAGAAGATTGGAGGGCACTGCAACAGGGGGACAGAGGGGACACAGATACTGGCGAACAGTTTCCAAGGCTGCTGCTGGGACCCCCTACTGTTGAGGGGTCCGCTCTAGACTCTATCGGGGGAAAGGGTTTATATAGGCTCTCTGTTGAGGTGCTCAATAAAGTCAGGTTGGACAATAGGGCGGATACCCCTTGGAGGGCAAATCTGGGCATGGGGGCAGAGACGCAGCCTGCATGGAGGGACTTGTATCGACTGCCTTTGCCTAAGTATGCAGGCGATTTGCAGTGGAGAATACTCCATGGTGTAGTTCCTGTAAATGCCTTTGTGTCGCTCGTGAATCCCACGGTGGGCAGTGGTTGTCCTTTTTGTGGGGTTAGAGAGACAATGTTTCACTGCTACAAAGACTGTGTGAGACTTCCTCCGCTTTTTAACATGGTCAGTTTGCTGGTGGCTGCTCTTGGGATAGTCTTCACTATTTCGGTTTTTATTTTTGGTATTAAGGCAGGAAAAAAAATGCGAAAAGTGGGCTGTCTGGTCAATTTCTTGCTGGCACAGGCTAAAATGGCTGTGTACCTTAGCAGAAAGAAAAAGGTTGATGTTGGGGTAACGGTTAACGTTACTGAAATTTTTAAATCACTTGTAAGATCAAGAATCTCTCTAGATTACGAGTATTATAGTAGAATGCAGGACCTAGGGGTGTTTAAGGATAAGTGGTGCCATGGGGAGGCGGTGTGTAGTCTGGTGAGAGGAGCGCTAGTATTTGCCAGCACAATAAGCTGATGTTGTGAGGAAAATGACGCTCTTTTTGAAATTGTTTTTTCTCGCTATTTTTGGGGGATAATGGGGGAATTGGGGACTATTGTCAATAACACAGTGGCTTGTGTATGTAATGTATAATAAGGGTTCTGTTAAAACTCAAAAATCTCTCTCTCTCTCTCTCTCTCTCTCTCTCTCTCTCTCTCTCGCTCTCTCTCTCTCTCTTACAGTTTCCCTTAAATTTAGATTGCTTCTCTGTCTCTGCCAACAAGGTTGTTAAAAACCTTGGTGTAACTATTGATTCAGACCTCTCCTTTCAGCCCCATATTAACCATATCACAATAATGGCCTTCTTCCACCTGAGGAATATATCTAAACTAAGGAAGGTGTTGTCCTTGGAGGATGCTGAAAAAATGGTTCATGGCTTTGTACCCTCTCGACTAGATTACTGTAATGCTTTATTGTCTGGTTGCACTGGCTCAGCCCTGAATCGCCTCCAACTTGTACAGAATGCAGCTGCTAGGGGTCTTACTAGAACCAAGAAATGGGAGCATATCAGCCCGGTGCTCAAAACTCTTCCTTGGCTGCCTGTCAAATTTGGAATTGACTACAAGATTTTACTTCTAGCGTTTAGAGCTTTAAATGGTTTGGCCCCAGAATATTTTAGTGACTGACTCATTCCTTACTGTCCTCCTAGATGACTTCGCTCTCAAAGTGCTGGCTATTTGAAAATTCCTATTATATCTAAAATTACAATGGGGCACAGAGCCGGTTATTCTTGTCTCTGAGCTGGAGTGAGCCATTAACTGCTTGCTTTCCTGTATGCAGGGACAACATCAAGCTCTTCGGCAGCATCTCCCAGGCAGATGGAGAGGAGGGCTGAGCTGGGAGGTAGCCCTCTGACATGTCCAGGGGAAACTCTGGAGCACACGGCCACTGACCACGATGGGTAAGATCCTGGGCACTTCCCATTCTCCAATAACAATGATAACAAAATATTTTTTGATTGCAGTGTCACAGGGTTTGCTTGCATAATAAAGACAGAAATGTGTCTCCATAGAGCAGGAGATATTTCCTGGTTCTGAGCAGACCCACCTAGATACTGGCCTCTGCTATTTTACTGTTCAAACGTACAAAGACAGAGGTTTGATTCACTGAAAATGCATGACAGAGAGAGTGTGCATGACTTTCTGGTTGTGCCCACAGCTGCAGGAGGTGTGGTGTTGGACTGAGGCCAGGCCGAGCAGAACAGTGAGTGTAGAGAGAGAGATGTGATCTCTCTGGTCGTACCTGTTTCATACCTGAGGTTTGGTGATGGAGTAAAGCCAGAGTACAAAGAGAGAGGGAACTGTACCAGCACAGAGCCTGCAGTCACTCACAAACTCCTACTTATGGGTTTTATTATTACTGTTATTATCAATCATAAATATGCAATATTTCACTGTCTATTTCCTACTGGGTGGAGAAATGCATTAACGTGTGCTATATTGTGCACAACAAATGACCATTCTTTTATTTTTTGTTTAACACTTACCCCCCCCCCCCCCCCCTTCCCAAATCTCATCTTCCCCATATCACTGGTAAAATTTGGTAAGGAAACATACCTGTGTAAAAGGCACTATCTGCATTTCTGAATATGGAATTCAATTTCAGATACATTTCTAGTTCTTTCCATGACACAGCACACTTTTGATGAGTGTATTTATGATTAGCCATATGTGATATGACTTCATATTTGATATATGATACATTATTGTTGGTAAATAACAAGGATATACTCCACATGTGATATATAATGTAATGGGGAAGATGAACCTTCATGTTTTAGTTACTGTGCTATTTCCCAACACAAGACTGGGTGTTGCCATCACCTTTGTTTGTCCCCAGGGGTGTGGGGGTGTGGTCTAAAATAATCTGTTTTATTCGCCAACACACTCAGCCAATCATCTGCCACATTGAGGAATTCTTCATCTCCATCTATCAGAGGTGAATCTCAAGCAGCAGCACCTGCTTCCCCAGGTAAAGCAGGGCTATTTGGGACATTTATGTGAGGTTCAGATTAATACCTGATACCCTTCACCAATCTCTTTCTAACCAAACAAAAAAACCAGGCCACAGTTCTTAAAGCATTTTCAAATTTTATTGAATCCAAAAAACTTAAATTATAAAGTAATCAGCACCCAGTCAATTGTTATATAGTTCTTTTCAATAGAAAGTATGATTTTCAGGTATATGATGTGGTGTTTCCAGCATATAAACTAAATATAAAATTTCTTACAAGTGATAAGAAATCTCTGCTGATTACAAAGGTGATTACATGACCCTATTTCCCTGAGATAATACATGATATGATTTCTATGTTTATAATATAAGCTATGTTACCACTCAGAGTGTAGGAGAAAATAAATAGATAATCCTAAACAAAGGAGAAACTGAAGAAATTTTTAAATACAAGGATTAAAACCA
This sequence comes from Synaphobranchus kaupii, assembly GCA_029718625.1. NCBI lineage: Eukaryota > Metazoa > Chordata > Actinopteri > Anguilliformes > Synaphobranchidae > Synaphobranchus > Synaphobranchus kaupii. The sequence goes on from CM056377.1 coordinate 127,448,081, forward strand.
TACGTTTGAGAAATTAAAATACTAGAACTATGAGAATATAAGTATAATATAATTATAGCTCAGTGTTCAGTCAGATTTCTCTTGAAGTGAAGAGGTTTCCACTGAGCCCCTAAGTTTCCACACCAAGCATTTATATCTGCCAATTTAGGAGGCTGTGCTGCAGGTTACAGGTAAGACCATCAGCACTATAAACATTACTTTATCACATGCTTTACAGCATGTATACATTTTATACATCGTATGGAAATTGACTGTAAATGTTTCCTAAAAAGAAGACTTCAATTACGTTTCCAGAGAAGTAAAAGTGGGTAATGCACAGACTAAAATAAAAACATTCTCTGCAAACTCCACACATTGCAAAAAACAATCCCTTACACACACACACACACACACATATATATATACACACACATATATGACCCCTCCCGCTTTGACCCTTAGTAACTGCAGATGGGCTCCTGAACAGTGACTAAAGTCCCCTCCACACAAAGAACGATAACTATAAATATATCCTTTTAAAAATCGTGCAAAATGAAGTGGATGGCGGAGTCCACACCACAACCATAACGATAATGACAGTGACGAACGATATCGTTGGGATCACTTTCAGAGCGATTTGATAAACGATAGATATCAATTTTCATTGACAAGCTTCCGACACAGCTGGAGCGCGCAGCGCAATGCCGCTGTTTACAGAACATTATCGTTCATCAGTGTGGATGCTCACATCGTTATCGCTATAGTTATCATTATAGTTATAGTTCTTGGTGGGGATGGGCCTTTAGGGACAGTCTATGGAGAAGAGACCTCCACACACTCCTTGGCTTCTCTCAGAACTGTGTATAATGTGCTCCTCTGACCCCAGTGCTGGTAGAGGTGTAGAACTGTGTAAAATGTGCTCGTCTGACCCCAGTGCTGATAGAGGTGTAGAACTGTGTATAATGTGCTCCTCTGACCCCAGTGCTGGTAGAGGTGTAGAACTGTGTATAATGTGCTCCTCTGACCCCAGTGCTGGTAGAGGTGTAGAACTGTGTAAAATGTCTTCCTCTGACCCCAGTGCTGGTAGAGGTGTAGAACTGTGTAAAATGTGCTCCTCTGACCCCAGTGCTGGCAGAGGTGTAAAGTTGTGCTCATGGTGAGGGCCTTTACTGACTGAGCCCCTCATCAGACCCTCAACTTTCATCTTTAATATTTAATTTACTTCTCCTCTCTATTTCACTGCAGTGTTTTTCTCTCACTCTGATTACAGCTGATCTTCCCTCTCTCTCATCCCAGATCACACATTTTTACAGAGGATCCAACATTAAACCAAAACCCAGGGTAGAGGGGCTGAGTGAATGTGGTCTGAACTCTGTGCAGGAGGGTCATTGTGTCAGAGATACTGTAGAAGGACAGAGTTCCTGCCCTGTGATCCAGGTACACTCCTATTCTGGAGGAGGGGGGAACAGGGATTTTAGTGAACTTATTATTGTGATGGAAAGAATACTTGGAGGGAGAGCAGCGCAATCTCCAGGATTTGTTATTATATCCAAGAATACAGTCTTTACCCCGCCCTTTCCTGCTGATCTCTTTATATGAGACTGCTATAGAAACTCCGGTATCCCCACTCCACTCAGCCTCCCAGTAACAGCATCCAGATAGACGCTCTCTGCACAGCACTTGGGGCCAGTAGTCAAATCTCTCTGGATGATCAGGATGTGACTGGATCTCTTCCACACAGGTCACCTCTCTGTTCCCCTCAGACAGAAGGAGGTCTTGATGTGCTGTGTTGGGGTCCAGTGTGAGCTGACAGGAATCTGATGGAGGAGAAGATTCAGATTTAATATGAGGACAGGTCCATCCAAGGTCTGTCTATAGTTAATTATTTTCTCCATAAATTGGGATGGCAGGCATGCCATCCGCCAAGTTACGGCTTGGTGGGGCAGGTCCCATACCAATACAGCACCGAGAGTTTGGCACTTTTCAGGGTTTCCTACAGAAGTAACCACAATGACCATAGACTCTCAGCCCTTAAAAACATGAACTTCTGTATGTTCTGACCTCATGTAACCACACAGCATTCAGATACAACTTCACACATCCACACAATAAAGCCCCAAACTTGGGTTATTTTGCCGTTTTTTCTCCTTCCTCTTCTTCTTCTTCTTATTCTTCTTCCCATTTTCCTGCCAAACTGCCTGCCTCCGTCGCGATGTTATCCAATGGGGAGAATTATTATTTGAGGGTATGGTCCGTATACCTGCTCATCAAGCTTATTGTCCAATAAAGACGCTTCATACTAATGTTTTTTAATGTTAATATACAGTGCATCCGGAAAGTATTCACAGCGCTTCACTTTTTCCACATTTTGTTCTGTTACAGCCTTATTCCAAAATTGATTAAATTCATTTTCTCCCTCAAAATTTTACACACAACACCCCATAATGACAATGTGAAAAAAGTTTTTTTGAGATTTTTGCAAATTTATTAAAAATAAAAAACTAAAATTTCTCATTTACATAAGTATTCATACCCTTTGCTTTAACGTATTTTTCTGAGCTATCAAATGAGCCCCAAACCATCACTCTGTTGCCAGATATGGAGTAGACGTGGATGGATCACTTTAAGGGTTGTTTCTCCTGACTTTTTCCCCATAGAGTTCTATAGGAAAATGAGTCCGGAGAAATAACCCTTGCAGTGATCCATCCACATCTACTCCATATCTGGCAACAGAGTGATGGTTTGGGGCTCGTTTGATAGCTCAGACCCTTGATAACTTACAGCCATTTAGCCAGCCATGTGTTCCATACTGTACCAGTGTAATTTACAGCTGAATCTAGTCTCACCCCCCAATTTCCATAGAGATCCATTCAAATGCAGAGAGGTTATCGTATCGCTTGTAACAGTACCTGAAAATAAGATATCGACAGTTTTTTGATGTTGATGGTCACAGACTTCAGGAAGTAACAGCATGTAAAGGATATGCGACCAAATATGAAATATGATACTTTAAAAATACGTTAAAGCAAAGGGTATGAATACTTATGTAAATGAGAAATTTTATTTTTTTATTTTTAATAAATTTGCAAAAATCTCTTTTTTCACATTGTCATTATGGGGTGTTGTGTGTAGAATTTTGAGGGAAAAAATGAATTTAATCAATTTTGGAATAAGGCTGTAACAGAACAAAATGTGGAAAAAGTGAAGCGCTGTGAATACTTTCCGGATGCACTGTAGCTAATGGCTTCATGTTTTCCAAGAAGTTACTGTGGCTTAGGGCCCTATCTTACACCCAGCGCAAAGCGGCGCTAACGCAAACGCAAGTGTCTTTGCTATCTTACACCCGGCGCTAGGTCCATAATAACGCCTAACGCTTAGACCGTCAAACTAGCATGTTTGACGGCGTAACTCTTGCGCCATCATTAGTGAACTGGGTGTGTTGGTCTTAAGATGAGGAGTGGCCAGGATTCTTTTTGGCGTATTGCTATCTTGAGCCAGCAGAAAGCGCTTGCGCTAGAACCACCACAAACCTGGTCTAAAGTCATGTCGCAGTTGTTTACATGCTATTTTAACGGCGCATATAAGTGCGTCTACATAGGAGTGTGCACAACGCGCATACCCTCCTGTCTGTTACACACAGGGGCGTGCACAGGCATGACTAAAATATCTAGATCACAATGTGAAATATTATTATTGTGTAGGCTATATCAAAAATGCATAATAATAAAAGGTTCCATAGGTCCACATACCTTTCCCTCAGCGAAGGGAAACAATGCCACATTACATTGCTCTCAGCCCACTCCATCAACATCCAGGCGATGTGCGATGGTACGGGACAATGGCTATCCATTAAAAAGGAGCTGATAACACCTATAGCTATCAAGCCTAATGCGCGAATTGTCTTTGCACCTAATGCGTGAATTGTCATTCAATGGAAAACTCGCGCACGGCAATAGACGGACATTTAAGTTCTGAAAATGCGCTTCAGATGTCATTACAATACAGCTCTGTTTATCTATGAATACAGCCTGTAAGTAAATAGAATGGTTTGTGACTGAAAAAAGTTCAAAACCTTGTCCAGTGAATATTGCATTTATTGTTTTTCAAATAGCCTAGGTTACATCGAATTCGCTGTGCATAAGGTTTTTTTCGATAGCCTATGGTTAAAAAACGGAGATGTCACCATGTTAACTAAATTGTAACCTTAGCTATTCTTCGTCCTTCATATTTTTTTAAATTACAGTGACCAGGTTTCCATACTCTCACAGTTTAAAACCCAGCTGATTTCACCCGTTATTCCGTAACTGAACAAAACGATTTTAAAGAGAACTAAGCGTCTAATTAGAAACTAAAACAAATTTGCAGCACGTTACACAATTAATTCACAATTAATTTTAATGCCATTCTCTGCACGTGAGCTGCATGTTCTGTTTCCCCTGCTGTAAGTCACATTTAACGGTCTTCCTGGGAAAGTGGATTGTTTTAAAGGATTACGCTACGAGTAAAACAGGTTGGTCACATTTCCATAAACAGGACATTATTAAACAAGGGGAAATAAGCGTGAACTTATGGGTTGCGAACCTGACAGCTTTATTGTATGGCTATTTAGTGTCATCATTAAGGTAAAATAACGGTATGTATGTTATTAATCAATATTAGCCTACTATGCAGGTAGCCTAATGAACTTTGGATGAAGCTTGAACTTCGAGAACAGCCTCTTGGAACTGATGTTTGACACTTTCATTGCATAATCAAACGAAATTCGCTGAACAAGCTGGCTAATTTGGCGTTTTCTAAGGTGAGACTGAAGCCATTGATGTAACGTTCCGTTCCCGTCCTGTCCGTTTTCCATGTTTTCCTTGTTTCCTTCCGTGTCATGTTGGATCCCTTGTCCGTGTTTTCCCCCTGGCTGTGGACTGGGCGTTTCCCTCGGGTACTTTTGGGTTCATTTTCCACTTTAGCTTCCGCCTATCACTCTCCCCTCTCGTTACTCACATTCCTCACTGCTGTGCTTCGGCAATCACTCCTGATTAAACATCGCACCTGTTTCTCATTTTCTCCTTCACTTCCTGCACCATTTAAACCCCTGGCTGGCTGCTAGTCGGCGCCAGTTCGTTAACTAACCTACCGTGTTTGTTTCGTGTCACGCTTCTGGTCCAGTAATTGTGAGCCTGCTGTCTCGTATCTGTTCGTCTGGTTTCCTGACTGGTAGCTATCTCTGCTAATCTTTCGCTGCTGCATGCACTTACCTGTCTCCCTTCAAACCTCCAGACGCCGCAGTTCCAGTCTCCCCGCAGCTGTGTTTGTCCTTCCCTTGTTACGTACCTCCCGTACTCGTGTTGCGGTGCCAGGACCTCTGCATGCCAGCCGGCTTCCGCCAGTATTGCCCGAGCCACGCCGCACCTTCCAACTCGGCGGTGCAATCACCAGCTACAGTCCTGTCTCAATACCCTGCCATTAACCTCTGCTTTCTACCCGGTTACTCAAGCTACCCATCCAGTTCCTGCCCAGCTCCAGCCCAGGTCTTGTCCTGTTCAGGTGTCTCATACACCTCCATTAAAACCCAGTTCCGGCTTGGAATAAATCCGTGCCGTTCCCGTTTCCTGAGTGGACCTCCCGGTCCAGTTTCCAGTCCAGTTCCAGTCCAGTTCCGATCCAGTTTCCAGTCCAGTTCCAGTCCAGTTCCTAGTCCAGCTCCAGTCCAGTTCCGGTGTTTCAGACACCTCCGTTCAAGTCCAGTTCCGGCTTGGAACAAGTTCCGTGCCGTCCCCTGTGTTCCTGAGTGGACCTCCCGGTCCAGTTTCCAGTCCAGTTCCAGTCCAGTTCCGGTGTTTTATACACCTCCGTTCAAGTCCAGTTCCGGCTTGGAACAAGTTCCGTGCCGTTCCCGTTTCCTGAGTGGACCTCCCGGTCCAGTTTCCAGTCCAGTTCCGATCCAGTTTCCAGTCCAGTTCCAGTCCAGTTCCAGTCCAGTTCCAGTCCAGTTCCGGTGTTTTAGACACCTCCGTTCAAGTCCAGTTCCGGCTTGGAACAAGTTCCGTGCCGTCCCCTGTTTTCCTGAGTGGACCTCCCGGTCCAGTTCCAGTCCTGACTCGGTGCCGCTACTCCACCTTCCCCGCGCAGTTCCGGCTTGGAACTGCAGGGCACCTCCGCACCCGTTCCGGCTTGGAACCCGCTCTGAGTTTTCCGTTCCAGCTCCGGCTTGGAGCAGTCCTTAGTTGGACTCCATCTTATGTTAATGAACTAACCTGTGTTTTCTCCCTTGTACAGCTTTGGGACCACCCCAACGCTTAAATAAAATTCCATTTTCTGTAATCTGTCTCCTGGTCGTTGCACTTGGGTTCGTCCCGTATCAGGATCGTAACAGAACGAACTGGCCAACAATATGGACCCAGCCGATCTGGAACAGATTCGCCACGCCTTCTCCTGCCAAACTGCGATCAGCGACCAACAGGGTCGTCGTTTGGATGACGTTCTGGAAGTAGTTAGGGGCATCACGGAGCAAGTATCCCAACTTTCGCTCCACCAACCGCTACTACGGATTCCAGCCAACCCTACTCCTTCCGCTCCCGAACCCCATCCGGAGGCACCGGCTCCCACTTCTAGCCGTGAGCCCCGTGTACAACACCCCGAGTTATATCGCGGGGGGTTGGGGAGATGTCGTGAATTTCTACTTAAATGTGACATAGTGTTTCGTATGCAGCCCTCCTCCTTCGCCTCTGACTCCAGCAAGATCGCGTTCATTATAAGCAGCCTGGGAGGGAGCGCCCTGGAGTGGGCTACATCCATCTGGGACAGCCAGGCTCCGTTATGCAGCAACTTCGCAGCCTTTACCGCAGAGATGCGACGTGTGTTTGAACACCCGACCTGTGGGCGGGACGCTACCCAGCGTCTGCTTCAAGTTCGCCAAGGCAACCGCAGTGTCGCAGAAATGGCCATTCAGTTTCGCACCCTCGCCGCGGAGTCAGGATGGAATGACGCCTCTCTCCAGGGGGCTTTCCGCCAAGCTCTCAGCGAGGAACTCAAGGACCAGCTTGCCACTCGGGAGGAGTCCAACTCCCTAAATAGCCTCATCAGCCTCGCTATAGCCATTGATAATCGTCTCCGCATCCGGGCCCGGGAGCGGGGAGGAAGTTCCGGGCGTCATTCGCCCTCCGTCTTCTCTAATGTTCGTTCACACTCCTCCATCACTGGATCTCGGGCGCCTACGGGCGGGTCCGAGGAAGAGCCCATGCAACTGGGCAGAGTTGCGGTCAATCCCGAGGAGCGTCAGCGCCGTCAGCGCACCAGATCCTGTTTCTATTGCGGCAAGCCTGGCCATCAGATCGCCTCCTGTCCCATTCGCCCAAAAGAAGGGGCTCGCCAGTAAGACTGGGCGTACTGACGAGCCCCATCGTCCCCAACCATGCAGCCCAGGACCGCCTCATGTTCAAGGCTACTCTCCTTTGGAGGGACAAGACCGTATCATCTTCGGCCCTAATTGATTCCGGAGCTGACGCCAGCTTCATGGATATCACCTTCGCCAGGAGGGCCGGCATTCCCACGGAACGTCTCACCTCACCCATTTCTGCTCTAGCTCTGGACGGTAGGAGTTTGGGGTTAGTTACCCACTCCACCGTTCCTATCCAATTAATTTTGTCTGGCAATCATCGGGAGTCCATTCAGCTATTACTGATTAACTCCCAACAATCTGCTCTTGTGTTAGGTCAGACCTGGCTCCGCCTCCACAACCCCCATATTGACTGGAAAGCCGGTCGCATCCTGGCGTGGAGTGCCCACTGTCTAGCCAGCTGTCTCCGTTCTGCACTACCCCCTCCGGGGTCCAGTAAACCCTGTTCCATGCAACCTATACCGGATTTGACTAATGTTCCCAGCGAGTATCACGACCTCGCGCAAGTATTCTCTAAATCACGTGCTCTGTCCTTACCTCCTCACAGGCCGTATGACTGCGCCATTGACCTACTGGCTGGAGCTAAACTGCCATCGGGACGCCTCTACAGTCTGTCTGGACCGGAGAAACTAGCCATGGAGGAATACATCCACGACTCCCTCGCTTCGGGTATTATCCGTCCCTCTTCATCCCCAGTCGGTGCAGGGTTCTTCTTCGTTGGGAAGAAGGATGGCTCCCTGCGACCCTGCATCGACTACCGGGGCCTCAACCAGGTCACCATCCGTAACAAGTACCCTCTTCCCCTCATTAACACCGCCTTTGAAGCCCTCTCTCCAGCTGTGACGTTCACCAAACTCGACCTCCGGAATGCGTATCACTTAGTGCGTATCCGTGAGGGGGACGAGTGGAAGACTGCTTTCAATACCCCGTTGGGCCACTACGAATACCTGGTGGTCCCTTTCGGCCTTACTAACGCCCCAGCAGTCTTCCAAAGCATGGTGAACGACGTCCTGCGGGACCTCCTAGGGAGGAGCGTTTTTGTTTATATTGACGATATTTTAATTTTTTCTCAATCCCCGCAGGAGCATGTCCTTCACGTTCGAGAGGTTCTCCAGCGGCTGTTGGAGAATCAACTTTTTGTCAAGGCTGAGAAATGTTCCTTCCATGTTTCCACTGTCCCGTTCCTCGGCTTCATCATCGAGGAGGGCAGTATCCGGGCGGACCCTGTGAAGATCAAGGCGGTGACAGAATGGCCCCAACCCACCTCCCGCAAGCACCTTCAGCAGTTCCTGGGGTTTGCAAATTTCTACCGCCGCTTTATTCGTAATTACAGTTCCATTGCTGCTCCCCTGACTAAACTCACTTCCGTTGCCCTGCCTTACTGTTGGAATTCCGATGCCCAGCGAGCTTTCGAACTACTCAAGGCTCGGTTTTCCTCAGCACCTATCCTCCTTCATCCAGACACTTCTCGGCAGTTTGTCGTTGAGGTGGATGCCTCCGACACAGGCGTGGGGGCCATTCTGTCTCAACGATCCGCCTCCGATAGCAAGCTCCATCCCTGCGCATTCTTCTCCCGGAGACTGTCCTCCGCCGAGAGGAACTATGATGTCGGGGATCGGGAACTTCTGGCGATTAAACTGGCTCTTGAGGAGTGGCGCCACTGGCTGGAGGGGGCAGGTATCCCCTTTCTTGTTTTTACCGACCATCAAAACCTCATCTACTTAAGATCTGCCAAGAGGCTTAATGCTCGTCAGGCTAGATGGTCGTTATTTTTTGCACGCTTTAATTTCTCTGTTTCTTTCCGCCCTGGTTCCCGCAATGTTAAAGCAGATGCCCTATCCCGCATTTTTTCCCCTCCCTCCAGTCCTGCTGATCCGGAGCCCATTTTGCCGGCCTCCTGTGTGGTGGCTGCGGTCTCCTGGGAGATTGAGGGCATTGTGAAGGCCGCCCAGACTTCCCAACCGGACCCCCGCAATAACCCTAACTCCTGTCTTTTTGTCCCCGATTCCGTCCGCTCCCAGGTCCTCGAATGGGTTCACGCCTCGTGCCTGGCATGTCACCCAGGTGTCGCCAGAACCATCGCCCTCGTCAGGAGGAGTTTCTGGTGGCCTACCCTTAAAGGGGATACCCGTGCCTTCGTCCTGGCCTGCTCGGTGTGCGCCAGGAGCAAGGCTTCCCACCAGCCTCCCTCCGGTCTTCTCCTTTCCCTCCCCGTCCCTGGCCGTCCTTGGAGTCACATTGGTGTGGACTTTGTCACCGGTCTGCCGTTGTCAGAAGGGAACACCGTTATCCTGACAATAGTGGACCGGTTCTCCAAGGCGGTTCACTTTGTTCCCCTCCCCAAGCTCCCGTCCGCCCTTGAAACCGCTGAGCTCTTGGTGCTACACGTGGTCAGGCTGCACGGGATCCCCTCTGACATCGTGTCAGACCGTGGGCCCCAGTTCTCCTCCCGGGTTTGGAGGGCGTTCTGTGCAGCCCTGGGTGCCTCACCTAGTCTTTCCTCGGGTTTCCATCCCCAGTCTAATGGTCAGGCAGAGAGGGCGAACCAGGACCTGGGGGCCGCCCTGCGGTGCGTTACAGTGCGCAATCCCGCCTCTTGGAGCCGTTTTCTCCCCTGGGTCGAGTACGCACATAACTCCCTTAAGAGTGCCTCTACTGGCCTATCCCCGTTTGAGTGTGCTTTAGGCTATCAACCCCCTCTTCTGTCGACCCAGGAGGCCGAGATAGCTGTCCCCTCTGTTAGGGCCCATGTCCTTCGTTGTAAACACATTTGGAGACTCACACGCACCGCACTCCTTCACGCCAATTCCCGCTCCCAACGTCTGGCGGACCTTCACAGGACCGCAGCCCCACGGTATAGGGCCGGTCAGCAGGTCTGGCTCTCTACTGCTAACATCTCCCTTCCCTCCTCTTCCAGAAAACTTCAGCCCCGTTTTATTGGCCCCTTCCCCATCATTTGTCTAGTTAACCCAGTGTCCGTTAAACTTTCCCTCCCCGCCTCCCTCAAAGTTTACCCTGTGTTTCATGTGTCCCAAGTTAAGCCTGTCTCCTCCAGCCCCCTCAGTACCCCTACCATCCCTCCACCTCCCGTCCGAGTTGTTGACAACGCCCCGGCCTACACGGTGAACCGTGTTATCGATATCCGCCGCAGGGGCCGGGGTTTCCAATACCTCGTCGACTGGGAGGGGTACGGTCCTGAGGAGAGGTCGTGGCTCCACAAGAGCCTGATCTTGGACCATTCACTTATCCAAGACTTCCACGAGCTGTTCCCTGACAAAACCAGGCCTCCGGGTACGCCAGGTGGCGTACATTGAGGGGGGGGTACTGTAACGTTCCGTTCCCGTCCTGTCCGTTTTCCATGTTTTCCTTGTTTCCTTCCGTGTCATGTTGGATCCCTTGTCCGTGTTTTCCCCCTGGCTGTGGACTGGGCGTTTCCCTCGGGTACTTTTGGGTTCATTTTCCACTTTAGCTTCCGCCTATCACTCTCCCCTCTCGTTACTCACATTCCTCACTGCTGTGCTTCGGCAATCACTCCTGATTAAACATCGCACCTGTTTCTCATTTTCTCCTTCACTTCCTGCACCATTTAAACCCCTGGCTGGCTGCTAGTCGGCGCCAGTTCGTTAACTAACCTACCGTGTTTGTTTCGTGTCACGCTTCTGGTCCAGTAATTGTGAGCCTGCTGTCTCGTATCTGTTCGTCTGGTTTCCTGACTGGTAGCTATCTCTGCTAATCTTTCGCTGCTGCATGCACTTACCTGTCTCCCTTCAAACCTCCAGACGCCGCAGTTCCAGTCTCCCCGCAGCTGTGTTTGTCCTTCCCTTGTTACGTACCTCCCGTACTCGTGTTGCGGTGCCAGGACCTCTGCATGCCAGCCGGCTTCCGCCAGTATTGCCCGAGCCACGCCGCACCTTCCAACTCGGCGGTGCAATCACCAGCTACAGTCCTGTCTCAATACCCTGCCATTAACCTCTGCTTTCTACCCGGTTACTCAAGCTACCCATCCAGTTCCTGCCCAGCTCCAGCCCAGGTCTTGTCCTGTTCAGGTGTCTCATACACCTCCATTAAAACCCAGTTCCGGCTTGGAATAAATCCGTGCCGTTCCCGTTTCCTGAGTGGACCTCCCGGTCCAGTTTCCAGTCCAGTTCCAGTCCAGTTCCGATCCAGTTTCCAGTCCAGTTCCAGTCCAGTTCCTAGTCCAGCTCCAGTCCAGTTCCGGTGTTTCAGACACCTCCGTTCAAGTCCAGTTCCGGCTTGGAACAAGTTCCGTGCCGTCCCCTGTGTTCCTGAGTGGACCTCCCGGTCCAGTTTCCAGTCCAGTTCCAGTCCAGTTCCGGTGTTTTATACACCTCCGTTCAAGTCCAGTTCCGGCTTGGAACAAGTTCCGTGCCGTTCCCGTTTCCTGAGTGGACCTCCCGGTCCAGTTTCCAGTCCAGTTCCGATCCAGTTTCCAGTCCAGTTCCAGTCCAGTTCCAGTCCAGTTCCAGTCCAGTTCCGGTGTTTTAGACACCTCCGTTCAAGTCCAGTTCCGGCTTGGAACAAGTTCCGTGCCGTCCCCTGTTTTCCTGAGTGGACCTCCCGGTCCAGTTCCAGTCCTGACTCGGTGCCGCTACTCCACCTTCCCCGCGCAGTTCCGGCTTGGAACTGCAGGGCACCTCCGCACCCGTTCCGGCTTGGAACCCGCTCTGAGTTTTCCGTTCCAGCTCCGGCTTGGAGCAGTCCTTAGTTGGACTCCATCTTATGTTAATGAACTAACCTGTGTTTTCTCCCTTGTACAGCTTTGGGACCACCCCAACGCTTAAATAAAATTCCATTTTCTGTAATCTGTCTCCTGGTCGTTGCACTTGGGTTCGTCCCGTATCAGGATCGTAACAATTGATAGCTTATTCTCAGCTGTTGCAGGTCCTTTTAATGAAATTTAACCGCACATATTTTGTAAAATAACAGCCCTGTCTGGAATTACCGGGAACTCATAGGCTAATGGTTAGTCCGAATAATATTGATCATACTCCATTTAGCCTATTCCTTGATCACACTAAACACGCACGAGCATGTCTGTTTCGCCATCATAAGCAATCCGCCAAGGTGGAAAAGCAGGCTTTTAAAGGGAATGGGATATGACATTTTGATTGGTTTATTGAATGTCACGCCCAAGACACACCTATAATTAATGAAGCGACTAGGTTCAGCCCAGTTGCGCCATGCGCCGTGCTTAGCGCCAAAAAAACACGCCGTTAAAATAGCAAAAGTGGACTTGGACACGCCCTAAATGGACTTAGCGCCATGCGCTTAGACTAAGCGCCAAGATCGCCAAGATAGGGCCCTTAGTGTTTAAGGCTGCAGCTTCTCACACAGTGGATAGTGTGTTTGAGCCCAGCAGGGCACATGTATTTTCCACAAAAACAATGTGCAACTGTTAAGTACTTTTCATTTCTTAGACTGTTATTATTTTCACATTGACACATTAATGTATTTTTATTGCAAAGGCAAAAGAGGTTTACAATATTAACTGTTCAATGTTTCACTTGTATTATATCACACCCTCCCCAAACCGGACGCTCGCTTTTGTCTGGTTTGGGGAGGGTGTTACGCTCTGCTCTTGCAGTCATGACTGACTGACTGTGGAAACCCCTTGCCTCGGCCAACATAAAATTAACTACGAGGAAAATTAAGAATTTACGATAATAGCCTACATTAAAAATTGAAGATAGCCTCTTTTAAACTGCAAGCCTTTAAGCGATCGGATTTATAAACCGCCAATTCCCCAAACATATATGATTCATGGTTAGTTACTTATAAATAAATAGATAGCCTCCGAATGTGGCTCTAGTCTATGCTACTCTGCTGATAATGTAGCTTACTGCAAACACTTTTAATAATAATAATAATAATAAAAAGAAGAATAATCTCTGGTATGTACTTTCTTAGTAGTATCTACTGTTTTCTTTCTGGCTAAGATTCCTGGTAAATATGCCTTGTCCAATTAAGCTTGTTCGCCAACGTTACTTCCTGCTTCGCGTCAGGAAGCAGAAACAAGCTAGGCTACTACGAAGCGAATCAACATGGATTATAGCCTACATTCATTGCACTACAGAAAACAAAACTAAACCTAGCTGTCCGGTACCAAAAGATTTCCCGCAGGTAATGTTCTACACTACCGGAAAAAACTCTGCTGTGCAGAAACTCACTAACTCGCTCGCTAGCTCGTAGCCCATACATGGAAGTTTGGAGTTACGAATCCAGCAATCCAGTGTTGAATAGCCTAACGTTAAATGTATTTCATAGAATACTAATAGCCCTATTTTAAAACTGTATTTCCGTATTTTACTGATGCAAACTATTTAGGCTGTACTAGCTATTTAGGCTGTATGTCTTTCAGCTAGAATGTGTTTGCGTTTAGCCCATTATGCATGTATGTCTCCATGTAGACTTGGTTCATTAATTTACATGCTTCTTCATGATCCATAGCTCAGGTGGTGCTGTTCATTGTATTTCATTACACATTAAATACTGCTCATCTACAAACTCTTTTAATGTAATTGTGTGCTGTCTGTAATAGGATAACTGTTCTCATTCTTGTCAATAGAGGGCGTTATGGTTACGCGAATGTCTGCATACATTTCTTTGGAATGCATGTCTCTCTCCGTGTTTATCTTCATGCATTATTCATCGTTAGTTAGCTATAAAAAAATAAGTGATATCAGATCAAAAAACGTCTACGACGTAAAAAAAAGCCAAGTTACTCACGCATAGCCTACATTGCGCTGTCCATAAGTTCTTAATTCCAACTTGCATTAAATAATTTAGGAAAGTTTGGATAGCATTGCTTTGGAATAGAGCTAGTTTATTTAGTGTGAGCTACGATAGGCAATATTGTTAGTTAGTAACTTGGCCACATTTTGATATCAAGACTTTTAAAGGCAGGCCTAGTTTTTGCAAGTTGGAATTAAGAACTTATGGACAGCGCTATGTAGGCTATGCGTGAGTAACTTGGCTTTTTTTACATCGTAGACGTTTTTTGATCTGATACTATATACAGTGCCCTCCACTATTATTGGCACCCCTGGTAAAGATGTGTAAACCGTTTGGTGAATTAGCTTAATCTCACACTGAGAAAATGAGAAAAATCCAACCTTTAATTCAAGTAAATTTATTATGAGAAAATCCCTCATCAAGAAAGAATTATTTTTAACAAAACCACGTGTGCCACAATTATTGGCAGCCATGCATTTATATATAGAATAAAGTAATCATTTTTAACATTTGGTCGCATATCCTTTGCATGCCATGACTTAATGATGTCTGTGACCCAACAACATCGAAAGACTCTTGATATCTTATTTTCTGGTACTCTTACAAGCGTTACTATAATGTCTCTGCATTTGAATGGATCTCTATGGGAATTTGGGGGTGGGACTAGATTTAGCTGTAAATTATGCTGGAACAGTATGGAATACATGGTTGGTAAAATGGCTGTAAGTCATCAAGGGTTTGAGGTATCAAACGAGCCTCAAATCATCACTCTGCTGCCAGATATGCAGTAGATATGGATGGATCACTTTAAGGGTTGTTTCTCCTGACAGATTTTCCTATTGAACTCTATGGAAAAATAAGTCAGGAGAAGAAACCCTTCAAGTTATCCATCCATATCTACTGTATTTCTGGCAGCAGAGTCATGCTTTAAGGCTTGTTTGATACGTCAGACCCTTGCTGACTTAGAGCCATTTAGCCAACTATGTACAGTATTCCATACTGTTCCAGCGTAATATACAGCTAAATCTAGTCCCACCCCCCAATTACCATAGAGATCCATTCAAATGCAGAGACATTATAGGATCGCTTGTAAGAGTACCAGAAAATAAGATATCAAGAGTCTTTTGATGTTGTTGGGTCACAGACATCAGGAAGTCATGGCATGCGAAGGATAAATGACCAAATATTTAAAATTATTACTTTATTCTATAGATAAATGCAGGGGTGCCAATAATTGTGGCACACATGGTTTTGTTCAAAAAGAATTATTTGTTGATGAGGGATTTTTTTTCTCATAATAAATTCACTTCAATTAAAAGTTGGATTTTTCTCATTTTTTCAGTGTGAGATTAAGCTAATTCACCAAACGGTGAATTTTTTATAACCATTTTTACTCATCTTTACCAGGGGTGCCAATAATAGAGGAGGGCACTGTAGTGTAATTAAAGTTTTTTCACCTCCATATGTCTGTGTAAGTGTGTTTATCCTTTTCAGAGGAAACTCATAATGGCGGAGTTTGAGAAGTTATGAGAACATTTTTTTTTTATGAAAGAGCAGTAATTTTCAAATTTTGTTTAAATGACCAATTGATCAATTTTTAAATGCAATTGAATGTGGCATAATTTCAGGGCCTTTAATTACCAAATCTTCAGTGGTTCACAGCTTCCCATAAACCCACTGTCCGTCAGGACAATAATGCCCTTTTTTTGCACAAAACTGTTCAGGAACCATCCGTACCCGGAACTATCGGGTAATTTTCCCTTAATAAACTATTCTGACTGCCATGTTTTATTGTCCTGGTGACAGCAGAAGAGTTTGGGCAGGGATTGTGTTATTGCAGAAACTCTAAATATATTTGTGTTGTCAACATTTAGTTTAACACACAATTAATTTAGACTTTTCTGCTTGGTGGTACCGGAAAATCAGTGGATCAGTGTGTGTGAGAGAAAGAGAGCATTTGTGTGTGTGTGTGTGTGTGTGTGTGTGTGTCAGCTGAGAGTATCAGAGCGAGCACTCACACTGTAAGAAATCCTCTCTGGTCCTGGGCTCTACAGTATGGACTTCTTTCACTGCAGGGACAGAGTGAGAGAAATTGAAAAGAAACAATTATATATAGAAGAGAGAAGTTATTGTAGAAGGATAGAGGATATTGTCTACACTGAGAGGGATTTCAAATATTTACAGTGCATTTACAATGTAACTGACAATTATATTCACTCCATGGTTTTCGGTGGAATAAAAACTGCAAATACGGATTTTGCTCTTAACAACCTGATTCAGAAATTTTGACCAGTTCCACCTTGCAGACGTCCTCCAGTCGCTCTTTCAGTTCAGAGACAGATATCCTCAGAGCCTCAAAAGAGACGTGTGGACTGACAGTGATGCTGGGTAAGTCTCCAGGTCCAGAAGGAGCACAGAGAGACTGATAGCTCTGCAGACAGACAGACAGAGAACTGTGTCAATACAGATTCCTGTGCAGTTGCCAGGACGAGGAGCAGATCTTTGTAAATGAGGAAACACACCTCACCATGTATGTACAATGTACATAGTGCAGACTGTCAGATAGCCAGTGATGTTACCTGGAGGAAATGGATGTGATCCTCTGTGTGTGAAAGCTGCTCCAGCTCAGCTTCTCTCCTCCTCAGCTCAGCAATCTCCTGCTCCAGTCGCTCCAGGACTCCAACAGCCCGACTCACTTCAGCCTTCTCCTGATCTTCGATTAGCTGTTTCATCTCAGAGCGCCATCTTTGAATAGAGCAGATCAGCCCAGTAAAGATCCTCTCGCTGTCCTCCACTGCTGTCTGTGCTGAGCGCTGTTAGGAGACACAGAGAGAGGAGGGCTGTACATGTTAACTAGGCCTTTCACTCAGCTCTTACTAGGAACCCAGACAGCCTGTTCTCCACAGTGTGGCTCAGTGGGATTGAGCCCCACAGGGCTGGAAAGTGGCCCAACACTGGGCTCCTCACTGGCTGACTGGAGGAGAGCCCTGACTGAGCCCTGAAATGGCTCTTCCAGCAGCCAGCTGTTGTCTTCTCCTCTGGTCAGTACCCACCGTGAGTGACTGCACAGCCTGTCTCAGATCCTGCAGCTCCTTCTCTCTCTCCTGGATTCTCTGCTGAAATTTACTCTGTGTCGCCCCCAGCTGCTTCTGTGGATAGATTATTTTTCATATTAAATTACAATGTAAAATGTTTCAACTACATTTTCATATTCCAAATAAAACTAAACACTATGACATGTTTGTTGTACAGAATGTCAGGGTGTAAAGTGTCCTAGTCTTATAGGTAAAGCTTCTAAACTGTGTGAGTGGGAGTGAACTAGCTGCTCTACATAAAGTAGTATGTACTCTAAGGCAGGGGTCAGGAACATTGTATTCCTGAAGAGCACTTGTTTCCTTTTCATCTGATGCATTTTTTCTGAAGATCCAGGGCAAAGTTCATATTGAGATATAATTACAAATATTTCATTTTTACATACAAGTTGTCTTAATATTGTAATGAAAACACACAGAAAACAGAATGAACCTACTGAGAACATTTATTTTCTTTTTGGAAACTGCAGTAGCTAAGAGGCACCGTACAGTATCATATTGTAGCAAACTGCAGTATTCACATGCATTTACAGTTCATTAACAAGGCTACCATACGGAGGAATTCTAATGTAGGCTATCTCAAAATCAACAGTATGCAACAGTCACGATTCAACTATCAGTCCAGCCTTTAAGTGCAATAGTTGCTCCTATCCAACAGGTGGCAATAAATGGCAGAAGAACATGATGCAAAATAAAACAGATGCTGCTGTGTCTACACAGGTAAATTAATTGCCTCACACACGACTCACGAATGTGCACTGTAGCCTACTTTGAGCCTACATCAGGACCTTTAAATTAGGCTGCGTTGCGTGTTTTGTCCCAATAGGCAGTGCTGAACTTCATGAACTCGATTTGGCAGGTCAATCAAAAGAATTGTAGCACTACAGCACTACAACCCAATCTCATGTCAACATAAAAAGTAGCCTACCATGATTCATAAATACATTTACCAAATTCAATAAAACACAGGTCATAAGCCTACATATTGTAGTGATAATCAAGATGATATCCCTTATGGAAATGTAATATAATACAGTATATTTTAAATATATTGTGAAGATAATTTTGATATATTTACAATATACCAGGGATCTGTTATCACTATGAAAAAGAATGAGTGTTATATGTAAGAGTTTCAGTCCTGAGCCTACCTGCTTCTCAGTCCTTTCTGCTGCAGCTGAGACTGCATCATGGCCTTTGTGTTCATCCATTGTACAGAGATAACAGATACACTGCTGATCGGTACGACAGTAAACCTCCAGAACTTTGTCATGATGAGAACAGATCTTCTGCTGCAGGTTTCCAGTGGCTTTGACCAGTTTGTGCTTCTTCAGAGGAGGAGATTCATAGTGAGGCTGGAGGTGAGTTTCACAGTAAGAGGCCAGACACACCAGACAGGATTTGGCAGATTTGCGCTTTCTCTCAATGCAGACATCACACACCACATCTCCAGGTCCAGCGTAACAGTGAGCAGGAGGAGCAGCTTGGAGTCTTGTCTTCTTCACATTCTCCACCACTTCAGCCAGCATGGTGTTTTTCTTTAAAACAGGCCTTGGGGTGAAGGTTTCTCTGCACTGGGGACAGCTGTAGTCGCCCGTATGATCATCTTGATCCCAGTAGCCCTTAATACAGCCCATACAGTAACTGTGTCCACAGGGAATAGTCACCGGATCCTTCAGTAGATCCAGACAGATCGCACAGCTGAACTGGTCCTGATCCAGATGACCTGCAGCCTGTGCCATTTTACTGCTCCAAGTGACAGAGATTTGTTTTAGTTCAGAATGTCATGTAGTTTCTCTGAATCTGTGTGAGAAAAAGAAGGAGATATTTCCTGGTTCTGAGCAGTCCCACCTAGATACTGGCCTCTGCTATCTTACTGCTCACACTGACAGAGACATAAGTTTTGTTTCTCTGAAACTGCGTAACAGAGAGAGTGGGAGTGACTTCCTGGTTCTGCCCACAGCTGCAGGAGGAGTGGACGGTTGAGCAGAGCAGTGAGTGTAGAGAGAGAGCAGACTTTCAGCAGCTCATAAAACACACAAGACCCAATCTTACACCCGGCGATAAGCGGAATTAACCCAAACGCCACGATAAAGTCATGTCGTAGTTGTTTCAATGTTATTGTAACTGCGCAATATGAAGATAGTAGCCTAATATGTCTACGTAGCATGTGTACAACGCACTTACACCCTCCCGCCTGTTACACGCAGGTGCACACACAAGCATGGATACAAATATCAAGATTACATTGTGAAATAGCGATTAATATTTTACCCAAAAATAAATTATCTCCTGGAATAGACGCACGTTGTCCCTGGAAAGTGGGCTTGTTTTAAAGCATTAACCTATCAGTATCGTTGGTCATATTTCCATAAGCAGGACATTATTACACAAGAGTAAATATGCATAAATGGGGTTCCAACCTGACAGCTTTAGTGTAGCCTATTTAGTGTCATCATCAGGGTGGGAAATTAACTTTCTGACCTACCAGCCACAGTGGCTCGTAGATGCAAAATTTTACCAGCCTCCCAAAAATTTAACCAGACACCTTTTTTTTCTTTTCTTTTTTTTTTTTTTTTTTTTACATAATGCTAGAATAACGTTTCAGATACCTTACAGAAAATGCATACTCATGTTTAGTAGCTCTAATTAAATTGTAGGTTATTTATTACATCAAGTATTATGGGTCAAACAGTCAAATATTGTGTACAATTTTATACATTTCATATTATAGACAGATACAAATTATGTATTAGCCTAATACTATAGACTACGTGAGCTAACGTTTGCTGTTTTTCTGAACGAACACAAATAACGATAGAGCGAGCTGTCCGGAGCTGTCACTTTTACCTGAGAGCGTAGGCTATTCGTGTGTTTGTTTTGTGTTACTGTGCGACGCTGGTGGTCTTGCTAGAATTGCTTTAGCTATGGTAAATCGAACGCAAATTTGTGCCGACAATCCGCCTCGGTATGGAGCCGAGTCAATATTTTAGAAATATTTAATAACATCCAAGCTTTTAAAAAGTTATCAATCGCGATGGTATTATGATTATAGCCTATCGAGCTAGTCAGCGATGCAGTCACTTAACCAACCAACAAAACAATGCAATGAGAACAGAGTTTTCTGTGGTGAATTTGCCGACACAGACGCGTTCCCTATCAAACAATCACTGTGGGCACAGTAAGTAAGTCATGAAACACGACGTCATCCATAGCAACGAAGTCAACCCCGCCCTTTCTCTTAGCTTGAGTAGTTTTGTGATTCTCCCCATTCCTTTGTAAAAGTTTGTCTCAGCAGCTTTGTGAATATATTTTAAGATTATTCTCTTAACTATACTTTTTGTGCACATATGAGAATTTGTGGTAAAATGGTAAGATAAAATGTGTTGTGAATCGGCCCCTGAAGGTTTTTACTGAAATGTTTTTGTTTTGTATCCACATTGCTCCACGCCACTGTGGCGGGTAGGTTTTATACATTTACCCTACAATTCTGTAATCTACCCGCATTTGGCAGGTGGCGGGTGCTAATTTCCCACCCTGGTCATCATTAAGGCAAAAAAAACGGTATTTATGTTATCAATATTAGAATGCACGTAATATGAAATTTGGAGGAAGCTTGAAATTCGCTAGCTGAAATGCATTGCCTGTGATCTGACTGCTGTGAGAACAGCCTCATGTAATTGATGTTTGACAGTGCTTCATTGTATAATCAAATGGAATTTGTGAAACAAGCAGGTGTTTTCTAAACTGAGAGGAAAGTCATGTTCTGGTAGCTTATTCACAGCTGCTGCAAGTGTTATAACAAAATTAAACTGCATATAATTAGCAAAATAACAGCCCTGGTGTAAGCTAATGGAAAAAATATTCCTGTTTTCCTGTTATTATATTTCTGGGAAATAGTTTGGTTGGGAATTATGGGGAACCTGTGCTGGTGTTAAACCCTAATCAGTCCCACCAGGATCTCGCAGAGTTTTTTGTGATTGTTGCGGCCTAAAATGCTTGATTTCGTGGCAGCTTTTCTTAAAAGTTGCGATGCAAAGTGCGATGTGTTGTGTGTGTTTGTTGCGATGAAGTTGCGGTTTTTAGTGAAAGTTGCAAATAAAAATTGCGATTTCAAAAAGATATATGTAATTCAATACAAAATCATATGTAATATAAGTTCAGTGAGAATGAAACAGTACTGTATAACACAACTGGAAATATTGTGGAGCTTGTGTTCTGAGTAACCATAAAAAAAGGCTCAATATAAAAAAACTGTTTTGTTTTATTTGTAAATTTGAATGTGAAACTTATTTTTTTGGACCTGAAAATCAGAGTTAACGTGGAGTAATTTTGAGTAATCTCTAGGCTACATGCAATAGTTTTGCATACTTTCGGGTAGGAGAGGAGTGGTAGTGGAGGAAAGGAGGTGGGGACTGAAGAATATTGCGACAGCAGAACGCAAACGTGTTTTTATTATGAAACCATTTTTACGCTCAGTATATTCGGACTTCCGAGTTCATTTGAATACACCATTAGACTCGCTACAACGGAGGAGATATTTTAATAAAAAACATTTTGTAAGTTGCCTATTTGCCTTTGAAATAATTTGTGTTCTTCGAGCCGGGGTCGTAACACAACGATTTGACCATTTTTCGTGGGAAAGTTGCGGTTACACTTTAAGTACGCGCACGAGCATGTCTGTTTTCACCAGCTGTGAATCGCTGTTTTCACAGTCTTACTATCCACCATCATATTAGCAACCCATCAAGGTGCAAACGCAGGTGGCTTTTAAAGGGAATGGGATATTATATTTTGATTGTTTTATTGCATGTTACGCCCAAGACACACCTATAATTAATGAAGAGACTAAGTTCATTCCATTTGCACCTTGCTCTGTATTAGCGCTCAAATAACATGCCGTCTAACTAGCAAAAGTGGACTTGGACACGCCCTAAATGCACTTGCGCCATGCGTTTTAGACCATGCGCTAAGATCGTCTAGAGCCCACAATCTCTCTCACTGCTTTGCTGCTGTTCACAGTTCTCAGTTTGGACTGATTCAGGCATTTGTTCCCTGTCCATCCTCTGTGTTTTTAATTATTTAATTTTTATTTTATTATTATAAACACCAGTATACAGATAAGCCAAAGTTCATAAGGTAAAGACATAAATGAGCTCCACATATAAATTGTTTGTGTTGTACACTTGCGTATGGTTTGCAGTTTAACAGTGCAAAGCAGTAGGTCTACATACCGCTGATCACTCAACATTCCCCGATCCAGGCTCAAAACAAGGAGGGGCCGTGCTTTTACTGTTTTAGCTCCAACATTATGGAACCATCTCCCCCTCACTGTTAGGTCAGCTGACTCGGTAGCTTCTTTTAAAAAATGTCTGAAGACCCACCTTTTTATGCAAGCGTTTTTATAAAATTGTTGTTTTAACTTTTATTCTCTTGTAATCTTTTTACATGGTTTCTTTGCTTGTAATTTTATCGTTTTGCTTGTAATTTTATCTGTTGTTGCTTATGCTCTATTTGTATTGTAAAGCGTTTTGTGCATTCTTGCTGTGAAAGACGCTATATAAATAAACTTTACTTACTTACTTACTTACTGCTTCCCCAGGTAAAGCAGGGCTATTTGGGACATTTATGTGAGGTTCAGATTAATACCTGATACCCTTCAATAATCTCTTTCTAACCAAACAAAAAAACCAGGCCACAGTTCTTAAAGCATTTTTAAATTTTATTGAATCCAAAAAACTTAAATAATAAAGTAATCAGCACTCAATCATTTGGTATATAGTTATTTCCAATAGAAAGTATGATTTGCAGGTATATGATGTGGTGTTTCCAGCATATAAACTAAATATAAAACTTCTTATAAGCGATAAGAAACCTCTGCTGATTATAAATGTGATTACATGACCCTATTTCCCTGAGATAATACATGATATGATTTCTATGTTTATAAAATAAGCTGTGTTACCACTCAGAGTGTAGGAGAAAATAAATAGATAATCCTAAACAAAGGAGAAACTGAAGAAATTAAAAAATACAAGGATTAAAACCATACGTTTGAGAAATGAAAATACTTGAACCATGAGAATATAAGTATAATATAATTATAGCTCAGTGTTCAGTCAGATTTCTCTTGAAGTGAAGAGGTTTCCACTGAGCCCCTAAGTTTCTACACCAAGCATTTATATCTGCCAATTTAGGAGGCTGTGCTGCAGGTTACAGGTAAGACCATCAGCACTATAAACGTTACTTTATCACATGCTTTAGAGCATGTATACATTTTATACATCATATGGAAATCGACTGTAAACGTTTCCCAAAAAGAAGACTTGAATTACGTTTCCAGAGAAGTAAAAGTGGGGAATGCACAGACTAAAATAAAAACATTCTCTGCAAACTCCACACATTTCAAAAAACAATCCCTTACACATATACAACCCCTCCCCCTGTGACCCTTAGTAACTGCAGATGGGCTCCTGAACAGTGACTAAAGGCCCCTCCACACCAAGAATGATAACTAAATATATCGTTTTAAAAATGGTTCTAAATGAAGTGGATGGCGGAGTCCAGAACCTTAACGATGATGACAGTGACAAACGATATCGCTGGGATCACTTTCAGAGCAATTTGATGAACGATAGATAGAAATTTTCATTGACAAGCTTCCGACACCGTCTCATCCCAGATCAGTTTTACAGAAGATTCCCCATAAATCCCAAACCCAGGATAGAGGGGCTGAGCGAATGTGGTCTGGACTCTGTGCAGGAGGGTCATTGTGTCAGAGACGCTGTAGAAGGACAGAGTTCCTGCCCTGTAATCCAGGTACACTCCTGTTCTGGAGGAGGAGGGAGCAGGGATTTTAGTGCTCTTATTATTGTGCCAGAAATAGTAACTGGAGGGAAAGCAGCGCAAAGCCCAGGACTTGTTATTATGTCCCAGAGCAGAGTCATAACCATCTCCTTTCCTGCTCATCTCTTTATATTACACTGTTATAATAACCCCATCATCCCCACTCCACTCAGCCTCCCAGTAACAGCGTCCAGACAGACCTTCTCTGCACAGCACTTGGGCCCAGTGGTAAAATCTCTCTGGATGATCAGGATATGACTGGATCTCTCCCACACGGGTCACCTCTCTGTTCCCCTCAGACAGACGGAGGTGTTGATTCGCTGTGTTGGGGTCCAGTGTGAGCTGACAGGAATCTGATGGAGGAGAAGATTAAGATTTAATATGAGGGCAGGTCCATCCAAAGTCTGTCTAAAATTCATTCTTTTCTCCATACATACTATACAGCGTGTCCTCCATATACAGATGAAAACTAGCTCTGGAGCTAACTCTGCCATTGTACCCATTTATGCTTTATACAGATATGTTGATTACTATGTGCTGCCATTTTAAATAAATAAATAATACATTTATAAATTTACATTGTGTGTCTGCATGTGTGTCAGCATGTGTGTGTGTTTGTGTGTGTATGTACGTGTGTGAGTGTGTGGGTACGTGTGTGTGTGTCTATGTATGTGTGTGTGTACGTACATGTGTGTGTGTGTGTGTGTGTGTGTGTGTGTGTGTGTGTAGAATTATTGTATTGGGGGGGGGGGGGCATGATTTGCCATGTTCTCCCTGTGTCGCATGGGTTTCCTCTGGGTACTCCAGTTTCCTCCCACAGTCCAAAGACCTGCAGGTTAGGCTAATTACGGGGCGTTAACAGGGTGTTGCTATAAAAGTGCACGTGTGCTCAGTCAACCTACCCTGTATAAGTAAAGGTTAATAATAAAAAAGTGTGTCTCTCCAATTCAGATTGTCACATACTTGATTTAGTGCTTTAGCTTATAAAATCCCAGGATATATTTTCCTCAGTAAAACTGGATTTACCCTTCATCACCTCCCAGCCACAAACTGAATGACAACCCGGCTGATCAGTGTGTGTGTGTGTGTGTGTGTGTGTGTGTGTGTGTGTGTGTACGTGCGTGTGTGTGTGTGTGTGTATCTCAGCTGAGAGTTTCAGAGCGAGCACTCACACTTTAAGAAATCCTCTCTGGTTCTGGGCTCTACAGTATGGACTACTTTCACTGCAGGGACAGAGTGAGAGAAAAGGACAAACAGAAAGATATATTTAGAGGGAGAGAGAGATACCATAACTCATTGGCTACAGTAATATAGCTATAACTGTAATATCGTTTACATTTAGCCTACTACGCAACACACTAGCCCATGCCAATAGCTTGTTGCAATTTCACCATTCATGGCCATTTACTGTACGTAAGTGTTCATAACTTTTCCTTATGCAATATTGATACTCACATTATATCAATTAATGTATATTATAATATATTAATGTACAAACCCCAAGCCCAAAAACGTTGGAACGGTATGTAAAATGCACATAAAAGCAGAAATAAGTGATTTGTAAATTATATTTTACATGTATTTGATTGAAAACAGTACAAGGAAAAGATATTTAATGTTTTACCTTATCAACTTTATTGATTTTTGTAAATATACGCTAATTCCGAATTTGATGCCTACAGCACGTTCCAAAAAAAGTTGGGACATCTGCAGCACGTTCCAAAAAAGTTGGGACAGGGGCAAAAAAAAGACTGGGAAGTTCAAAAAACCCCTGTTTGGTACATTCCACAGGTAAACAGGTGATGCTCTCATGACTGGGTATAAAACGATATTAAAAGACTAATGATATCTTATTTTCAGGTACTCTTACAAGCAATACCATAACCTCTCTGCATTTGAATGGATCTCTTTGGGAATTGGGGGGTGGGACTAGATTAAGCTGGAAATTACACTGGAATAATATGGAACCCATGGTTGGCTCTATTGGACTAAATCTTCAAGGGTCTGAGGTATCAAACGAGCCTCAAACAATCACTCTGCTGCCAGAAATGCAGTAGATATGGATGGATCACTTTAAGGGCTGTTTC
The DNA here is from genome assembly GCA_029718625.1 of Synaphobranchus kaupii. NCBI lineage: Eukaryota > Metazoa > Chordata > Actinopteri > Anguilliformes > Synaphobranchidae > Synaphobranchus > Synaphobranchus kaupii. The sequence continues at coordinate 127,474,228 of CM056377.1, forward strand.
CCCTGATTCATTTTCCTATTGAACTCTGGAGCAGAGTGATGGTTTGAGGCTTGTTTGATACTTCAGTCCCTTGATGACTTAGTCCCACCCCCCAATTCCCATAGAGATCCATTCAAATGCAGAGAGATAATAGTATCGCTTGTAAGAGTACCTGGAAATAAGATATCAAGATATATATATATTATATATCACCTGTGAAATGTTCCAAATAGGTCCCAGTCTTTTTTTCCCCGTCCCAACTTTTTCAAAACATGTTGCAGGCATCAAATTCGGAATTAGCGTATATTTACAAAAATCAATAAAGTTGATAAGGTAAAACATTAAATATCTTTTCTGTGTTGCCTACTGTTTTAATATATGTAAAAGATAATTTACAAATCACTGCTTTTATTTGCATTTTACATACTGTCCCAACTTTTTTGGAATTGGGGTTTGTATTTATGAAAAGTCACAAAATAGATTTCATGACGACAGTTTCATATATTTTAAAGTGACATCGACCGCTGTTATTACCTAACGTTGCTTTAACTAGCCTAGTGTTAGCTACCTTGCAAACACAACATTTTCTGTTAGCTGTTAGTTTTCTGTTATACTGTATGTGCTTTGCAGGTTGGTAACTCGGCTACGTCTACCATGTATACAACCCTTTAAAATACCGTCATGCAACTGAAAACGCTTTCATTTATTTGTAGTTCTTGGTAAAGAACAGAATCCACGCCTATGTCTTTCTTTGAGCTAGAATTAATGTTGGCTCGTGTGGTTGTGGAAAATAAAAAAATAGAAAAATTTTAATACTTTTAAAGGCAGGCAAGTTGGAATTAATTACGTAAATACAGACAGTGCTTTGTAGGCTATGCGTGAGTAACTTGGCTTTTTTTTTTTACAACAGGAAAAAAGGATTTTACTCCTTAAAGTTTTTAACAACCTGATTGAGAAATTTTGAGCAGTTCCACCTTGCACACATCCTCCAGTCGCTCTTTCAGTTCAGAGATAGATTTCCTCACAGCCTCAAAAGAGACGTGCGGACTGATAGTGATGCTGGGTAAGTCTCCAGGTCCAGGAGGGGCACAGAGAGACTGACAGCTCTGCAGACAGACAGACAGACAGACAGACAGATACCAGTCTCATTTCAGATTCCTGTAGAGATTCCAGGAGAAGAACTTTGGAACATGCCTACCCATGTATGTACAATGTACATAGTGCAGACTGTCAGAGAGCCAGTGATGTTACCTGGAGGAAATGGATGTGATCCTCTGTGTGTGAAAGCTGCTCCAGTTCAGCGTCTCTCCTCCTCAGCTCAGCAATCTCCTGCTCCAGTCGCTCCAGGAGTCCTTCAGCCCAATTCACTTCAGCCTTCTCCTGATCTCTGATCAGCTCTTTCACCTCGGAGCACCTTCTCTCAATGGAGCGGATCAGCTCAGTAAAGATCCTCTCACTGTCCTGCACTGCTGCCTGGGCAGAGCGCTGTTAGGAGACACAGAGAGAGGAGGGCTGTACATTTTAACTAGGCCTTTCACTCACCTCTTACTGGGACCCCAGACAGCCTGTTCCCCATAGTGTGGCTCAGTGGGATTGAGCCCCACAGGGCAGGAAAGTGTCCCAACACTGGGCTCCTCACTGGCTGACAGGAGGAGAGCCCTGACTGAGCCCTGAAATGGCTCTTCCAGCAGCCAGCTGTTGTCTTCTCCTCTGGTCAGTACCCACCTTGAGTGACTGCACAGCCTGTCTCAGATCATGCAGTTCCTTCTCTCTCTCCTGGATTATCTGCTGGAATTTACTCTGTGTCGCCGCCAGCTGTTTCTGTGGAAATATTATTTTCTCAGTTGTATTATTCTGCATTGTGTTCAAATTTGTTAAATAATAAAAAGTTAAAATGACCAAAGCACTAGTCTAAGCACAGTGTCAGTGTGTAGATGTTTACTGGCCTTATAGGTAAAGGTAGAGTGAACTAGCCAGCTAACAAAATGAGGTTCCTGGGACGTCCCCTGAACGTCTCGAAATGTCATCAGGACGTCACAGAGAACGTTCCCGGGACGTTCTCGTAAACTTCCTCAGACATTCATTACATCACGTTTATTGTAAACAGTAACAGGCGTTGCAGGAACGTCCCTGAATGTCCCATGGATGTTATGAGCACAACGTCATACCATAACCGGATAGGGACGTTGCTGGAACGTCCCCGAAAAATTCTAATTAAATGTCATATTGTAACTAAACAGTGACCTTCCTAGGACTTTACTAAAGTTCTAGTAATGTTTTAAGGACATCCCAAGGGAACGTCACATCATACCTTTGAGGGGACTAAAATGGGACGTCCACTGTTTTCTGGGTAGCTGCTCCAGCCATGTTCATTCCCATTCAGGGAGTGAATAGGGGGGTGAGGGGTGTGAACAGAGCTGTCACAGAGAGCTGACTAGGGTTCACTTCCTGCTCTTACTAATTTTAGATCTTTCTTTTACATAGCTAAGTAGAAAAAAATGGCATATGAAAGCAATATAAAAAACATGCAGATTTAACTTGTTTTTACATTCACAAACGTTTAGCCTTCCTTACTGTATCATTCTATATGTTAGCTAAATCTGTGAAAATGCCCTGGTGGGGATCAGATCCCTGTCCACACGGGGGGAATCGCATGTGGCCTGATACTCAGCTGTCCTACAGGCTCTGGCACATGTCTCACCAAGTCCAGGAAATCTTAATACAAAAAGTACATTCCATACAACATTCAGATTTTATACTGTATAACATACGCGTTTTGTTTTTTCCGAAACACTGTTCCCATTTCACCTTAAAGTAAAATGTCCAATTATAATGCAGTTACTGTTTAATACTTTTAATTAGAAAAACTCTTTCAATACAAAATATATTATGTATTTTTGGGGAGTGTGTTTTTAAAGATTTTCAATCAGTTCAATTCTAAACGGTATACGAGCTGTCAATGAAGAGCTCCAGTCCTTACCTGTTTCTCAGTCCTTTCTGCTGCAGCTGATACTGTATCATGGCCTCTGTGTTCATCCATTGTACACAGATAACAGATACACTGCTGATCGGTACGACAGTAAACCTCCAGCAGTTTTTTATGTTGCGGACAAATGTTCTCCTGCAGGTTTCCAGTAGCATTGATCACATTATGTGTGTTTCCTGGGTTGAGTTCATTGTGAAGTTTGTGGTGAGTTTCACAGTAAGAGGCCAGACACACCAGACAGGACTTGACGGCTTTGTTCTTTCTCCCAGTGCAGACATCACACACCACATCTCCAGGTCCAGCGTAACAGTGAGTAGGAGGAGCAGCTTGCAGTCCTGTCTTCTTCAGTTTCTCCACCACTTCAGCCAGCAGGGTGTTTTTGTTCAAAACAGGCCTTGGGGTGAAGGTCTGTCTACACTGGGGACAGCTGTAAACAACAGTATGATCATCCTGATCCCAGCAGCCCTTAATACAGCCCATACAGTAACTGTGTCCACAGGGAATAGTCACCGGTTCCTTCAGTAGATCCAGACAGATCGAACAGCTGAACTGGTCCTGATCCAGAAGACCTACAGCCTGTGCCATTTTGCTGCTCAAATTGACAGAGATTAGTTTTAGTTCAGAATGCAGTTTGGTTTCTCTGAATCTGTGTGAGAAAGAGCAGGAGATATTTCCTGGCTGTGAGCAGACCCACCTATCCTGACCTCTGCTATTTTACTGTCCACGACGACAGAGACTGAGTTAAGTTTTGTTTCTCTGATACTGTGTGACAAAAAGAGCGGGACTTACTTCCTGGTTCTGCCCACAGCTGCAGGAGGTGTGGTGTTGGACTGAGGCCCAGAGTTGCCAGACCTGGGGAAACCCCCCTAAATGGGGGACTTAAAAAATTAATAGCGGAAGTTGTAAAGAAAAAAATGGATGGGAGTCAATGACAGATTGGGGATTACAAAAAGGAGGTATGGGGTAAATTGTGAGAAAATTGTATGGGACTCAATTGAAGATGGGGGATTTTCAGAATTTTTGTGGGCAGGGAATTAATTTGACATCTGGCAACACTGAGGCCAGGCTGAGCAGAGCAGTGAGTGTAGAGAGAGAGCAGACTTTCAGCAGCTCACAAAACACACAGGGTGCGTCCCAATAGTCGAAAAATGCAACCTTTCCTCCTCCACTACCACCTCCTCTTCTCCGAGCCCCGGAAACGGATCTTTGTGTTTCAATCTAATGTTGCTGATTACATCTTAATTACGTATTAATGCTTACATATTAATTAATGTCTCGACGCAAACCGCATTGTCAGGTACATTGTATATTGTACATGTAAATACTTGTACTGAAAACGTTCAGGCAGTTTTGTAAATTTCCGGGTAGGAGTGGTAGTGAGGGAGTGGAGGTGGGGAGGTGGGGAGTGAAGAATATTGGGACACACCCACAATCTCACAGTTTGGCATTAGCAGGGTAATGGAATTAGCATTAGCATGGCAGTGATCACTGTTCCTGTGGTAGGGGGGTGATTAGGGTACTGTGCATTAGCATTAGCATGGCAGTGATCACTGTTCCTGTGATAGGGGAGTGATTAGGGTACTGTACATTAGCATTAGCATGGCAGTGATCACTGTTCCTGTGATAGGGGAGTGATTAGGGTACTGTGCATTAGCATTAGCATGGCAGTGATCACTGTTCCTGTGATAGGGGAGTGATTAGGGTACTGTGCATTAGCATTAGTATGGCAGTGATCACTGTTCCTGTGATAGGGGAGTGATTAGGGTACTGTGCATTAGCATTAGCATGGCAGTAGTCACTGGTCCTGTGATAGGGGAGTGATTAGGGTACTGTGCATTAGCATTAGCATGGTACCAAATGATTCACAGGAAACTCAGGGCGCCAGATGCCCTGCTTTTCTTTAGCTCTCTCCCTCCAGCCTTTTACCGTTTAAATTGTTCTCTCCCTCATTCTAGTCCCTCCACTATATTGTCTCTCCCTCAGTTTAGCTCCCCCACCACATTTAAGCTGTTCTCCTTCTCCCTTACCCCTCCAAATTTAAATGGTCATATCTGTCAAGCCCTCCACCAAATTTAAAAGGGAAGAATGGAAAAGCAGGGAAGCTGTATTTTCTCATAAGAAAACTCAGGGTAGAGGCGCTCAGTGAATATAATCCGCAAGATTTTTTTTAAGGAGTTTTATAGTTTGAACGTTTTTATAAAGTATTTGGAAATAACACACACAACAAAATATGTGATACATTTAACTTTTATTGGAGCTGTAATGATAACTCGAATGGCACTTCCATTCTCTACTGATATCAGTTTTTTCAAGTCATTAAAATGACCCCTCCCATTCAGGCCAGCCAGCCTAACATTGGTACAAAGGACACTACCTCCTGGATTACTTTCTATCAACAGTGTGATTATTACAAAGCATTTTAAAAGTCCTGTGTGGGTTTCCTGTCTTGTTCCTTCTTCATCTGTTTAGTTTCTGATCCCTCATTTTTTGCTTCTTCTCCCACATCTTAATAATAATAATAATGAAAGCTAAATAATAATCAAATGAAAAACAACAAAAATATTACAGAAGGGGAGTGAAAAAATACTGCTACTATAAGCGAATGAATGCTAGTTTGAACTATAATATTAACAATTAATTTTTTTAAGTGATGCTTGAAAACAGACAAAGACGTGCAATTATTGGCATGATGTTTTACAGAATTCCACAAGAGAGGACCTTGATATTTGATAGAGAATTGACCAAAGGAGGTATTAAAAACAGAAGATGTAAGTCATTTGATTTCCTTGTAAAATAGACTGAAACTGCAAATTAAAACCAAAAACAAATTTATGGGTAGTGATGAAGGAAGGATAATTAATTAATTACTTTGATTGAATGAACTCTGTCACACATTCCTACAGTAAAGCTTTTTGACAAAAAAAGATTGCACCTGCTGTTATGTGAATGTTCCCAATACTGCCACATTATAGTCCCCACAATGCAGCATTTCCCCAGAGAAGAGACTCCACACACTCCTTGGCTTCTCTCAGAACTGTGTAAAATGTGCTCCTCTGACCCCAGTGCTAGTAGAGGTGTAGAACTGTGTAAAATGTGCTCCTCTGACCCCAGTGCTGGTAGAGGTGTAGAACTGTGTAAAATGTGCTCCTCTGACCCCAGTGCTAGTAGAGGTGTAGAACTGTGTAAAATGTGCTCCTCTGACCCCAGTGCTGGTAGAGGTGTAGAACTGTGTAAAATGTGCTCCTCTGACCCCAGTGCTAGTAGAGGTGTAGAACTGTGTAAAATGTGCTCCTCTGACCCCAGTGCTGGAAGTGGTGTAGAACTGTGTAAAATGTGCTCCTCTGACCCCAGTGCTGGTAGAGGTGTAGAACTGTGTAAAATGTGCTCCTCTGACCCCAGTGCTGGAAGTGGTGTAGAACTGTGTAAAATGTGCTCCTCTGACCCCAGTGCTGGTAGTGGTGTAGAACTGTGTAAAATGTGCTCCTCTGACCCCAGTGCTAGTAGAGGTGTAGAACTGTGTAAAATGTGCTCCTCTGACCCCAGTGCTGGAAGTGGTGTAGAACTGTGTAAAATGTGCTCCTCTGACCCCAGTGCTGGTAGAGGTGTAGAACTGTGTAAAATGTGCTACTCTGACCCCAGTGCTGGAAGTGGTGTAGAACTGTGTAAAATGTGCTCCTCTGACCCCAGTGCTGGAAGTGGTGTAGAACTGTGTAAAATGTGCTCTTCTGACCCCAGTGCTGGTAGAGGTGTAGAACTGTGTAAAATGTGCTCCTCTGACCCCAGTGCTGGTAGAGGTGTAGAACTGTGTAAAATGTGCTCCTCTGACCCCAGTGCTGGAAGTGGTGTAGAACTATGTAAAATGTGCTCTTCTGACCCCAGTGCTGGTAGAGGTGTAGAACTGTGTGAAATGTGCTCCTCTGACCCCAGTGCTGGTAGAGGTGTAGAACTGTGTAAAATGTGCTCCTCTGACCCCAGTGCTGGTAGAGGTGTAGAACTGTGTAAAATGTGCTCCTCTGACCCCAGTGCTGCTAGAGGTGTAGAACTATGTAAAATGTACTCCTCTGACCCCAGTGCTGGTAGAGGTGTAGAACTGTGTAAAATGTGCTCCTCTGACCCCAGTGCTGGTAGAGGTGTAATGTCGTGCTCATGGTGAGGGGCTTTACTGACTGAGCCCCTCATCAGACCCTCAACTTTAATCTTTAATATTTTATTTACTTCGCCTCTCTATCTCACTGCAGTGTTTTTCTCTCACTCTGATTACAGCTGATATTCCCTCTCTCTCTCATCCCAGATAACACAGTTTTACAGAAGATCCAGCATCAACCCCAAACCCAGGATAGAGGGGCTGAGTGAATGTGGTCTGGACTCTGTGCAGGAGGGTCATTGTGTCAGAGACGCTGTAGAAGGACAGAGTTCCTGCCCTGTGATCCAGGTACACTCCTATTCTGGAGGAGGAGGGGACAGGGATTTTAGTGCTCTTATTATTGTGCCAGAAGCAGTATCTGGAGGGAGTGCAGTACAAACTCCAGGATTTCTCATTACATCCAAGAGTACAGTCAGTACCCTCTCCTTTCCTGATAATTTCTTTATATGAGACTGCTATATCAACCCCACCATCCCCATTCCTCTCATCCACACTCCTCTCCTCCACACTCCTCTCATCCACACTCCTCTCCTCCACACTCCTCTCATCCCCACTCCTCTCATCCCCACTCCCCTCATCCCCACTCCCCTCATCCCCACTCCTCTCCTCCATACTCCCCTCATCCCCACTCCACTCAGACTCCCAGTAACAGCGTCCAGACAGACCCTCTCTGCACAGCACTTGGGCCCAGTAGTCAAATCTCTCTGGATGATCAGCATATGACTGGATCTCTTCCACACAGGTCACCTCTCTGTTCCCCTCAGACAGGCGGAGGGATTCATAAGCTGTATTGGGGTCCAGTGTGAGCTGACAGGAATCTGATGGAGGAGAAGATTAAGATTTAAGATGAGGACAGGTCCTTCTAACATCTGTTTATAATAAATTATTTTCTCCATACATGCTATACAGTATGATTTCAGTTTTTTTCCATCTAAATGTGCATTTTTGATCAGAGCAAATAGACTCACAATGATGGTGTAGGAGGAGAAGGTATGAGAATATTTTCTTCATGAAAGAATAAACTGAAAAATGTTCAGTGTTCAGTCAACACTTCCAGAGTAAACATGGTCCCTATTGGACTCATATAAACTCTATAGTAATGATCTATTTCTAGTAGAACATTACATTAATAATATTTTTGATATTGAGAGCGAAAGTGTGTGTGTGTGTGTGTGTGTGTGTGTGTGTGTGTGTGTGTGTGTGTGTGTGTGTGTGTGTGTGTGTGTGTGTGTGTGTGTGTTTGTTAGCTGAAGGTTTCAGAGCGACCACTCACACTGCAAGAAATGCTCTCTGGTTCTGACAGCGTGGACTTCTTTCACTGCAGGGAGAGAGTGAGAGAAAAGGACAGAAATAAAGATATAAATGTATATACACAAGAAGAGAGAAACAGAAATTTGATTATGAGGAAAATGTATAATGTCAACAATGAGATGGATTTCAAATAGTCTGAGTAACTGACAGTTATATTCACTCCAGTGGTTTTGGGTGGAATAAAAAGTGAAAAAAATAATTTTGCTCCTTAAAATCTTCAACAACCTGACTCAGAAATTTTGACGAGTTCCACCTTGCAGACGTCCTCTAGTTCCTCTTTCAGTTCAGAGACAGATTTCCTCATAGCCTCAAAAGAGATGTGTGGACTGACAGTAATGCTAGGTAAGTCTCCAGGTCCAGGAGGGACACAGAGAGACTGACAGCTCTGCAGACAGACAGACAGAGAACAGTCTCAACACAGATTCCTGTGCAGATGCCAGTAACAGATCTTTGTAAATGAGGAACACGCCTCACCATGTATGTACAATGTACATAGTGCAGACTGTCAGAGAGCCAGTGATGTTACCTGGAGAAAATGGATGTGATCCTCTGTGTGTGAAAGCTGCTCCAGCTCAGCGTCTCTCCTCCTCAGCTCAGCAATCTCCTGCTCCAGTCGCTCCAGGAGTCCTTCAGCCCACCTCACTTCAGCCTTCTCCTGATCTCTGATCAGCTCTTTCACCTCAGAGCACCTTCTCTCAATGGAGCGGATCAGCTCAGTAAAGATCCTCTCACTGTCCTCCACTGCTGCCTGTGCAGAGTGCTGTTAGGAGACACAGAGAGAGGAGGGCTGTACATTTTAACTAGGCCTTTCACTCAGCTCTTACTGGAACCCCAGACAACCTGTTCCCCACAGTGTGGCTCAGTGGGATTGCCCGACACTGGACTCCTCACTGGCTGACTGGAGGAGAGCCCTCAGTGAGCCCTGAAATGGCTCTTCCTGCAGCCAGCTGTGGTCAGTACCCACCTTGAGTGACTGCACAGCCTGTCTCAGATCCTGCAGCTCCTTCTCTCTCTCTTGGATTTTCTGCTGAAATTTACTCTGTGTCGCCCTCAGCTGCTTCTGTTGGACAGATTATGTTTCCATATCACATTATAAGGTGGAACTTTTCATAGTCCAAATTGAACTAAATATTATGTCATGTTTCATGTACAGCTGTCATGGTTATTAGCAGCATCTGCTGTTTCTGCGTTCGGTTTTCTTTTTGGCGTCATTGTGATGCGCTATCGGATTTTTTCCGGTGTTTGAATCTCACCCGGCAATTATTCCTTTCACCTGTTTTGGATTTCCTATAAATTATAAAGAGCTCAGGACTTCCACCTTCCGGCACTTCGATATAATCTTTGCTATGTTGACAACGAAGTCCGTAAGGTACAGGAAATTCGGTCGCTGCATTTCTGGTTCGTACGAATAAGAAACGCAACAAGTCCGGTTATAGAATTAGGATTAGATTGGTTTTCTCTTTTCTTTACAATCGTTCTTTATCCTTTATTATTTTTACCTGTTACCTTTTGTGTTCAGATCTTTTGCCACAAGAGCTTTGGATAACAGGTCTTCTTTTCTGTTCTTTTCCTTCAGTCATTCTATCGAGTTTTGCTTTGTTTCTCTACCTCCTGTTACGCCTAATGATTTAGTGTGTGAGGTTCTTTTGTTATTCATTCTCGCTGTTTATCGAGACTCGCCTCCTTTTGAGGTTGCTTTGATTTGGCTTGTGCTAGGGAAGTTTTGCTCCCGTTCTTTTGTTTACCTATCCCCTGGTGCGGGTACTTCCATGTTTGTGGCGTATCTTTCAAAGATACGCTTTTAGAATCCTTTTCGGTCGTGTCTAGTTCTCCGAACCTTAACACAACCCTCACAACAGCAGATTAGTGTGTAGAAGTTTTCTTTGCTTATAGGTAAAACCGGTAATCTGTGTTAGTGAAATAGCTGCTCCAGCCGTGGTGATTCCCATTCAGGGAGTGGATAGGGGGGTGAGGGGTGTAAACAGAGCTGTCACAGAGAGCTGACCTTGGTTCACTTCCTGCTCTTACTGCTTTATCACTGGACTTCAGACCTGAAAATCACTGTGTTGTTTCATACTTTTTCAAAAGTATAAAAATGCATAAATATAATAAACCAATTTAATAAAACAGGTCATAAGCCTACATATTGTGGTTATAAGGGAAGATAATATATGTTATTATTGTAAAAAAGCATGAGTGTTATATGTAAGAGTTTCAGTCCTTACCTGTTTCTCAGTCCTTTCTGCGGCAGCTGAGACTGTCTCATGCCCTCTGTGTTCATCCATCACACATGGATAACAGATACACTGCTGATCGGTACGACAGTAAACCTCCAGCAGTTTTTTATGTTGAGGGCAAATGCTCTCCTTCAGGTGTCCAGTAGCATTGATCACATTATGTGTGTTTCCTGAATTGAGTTCATCGTGAAGTTTGAGGTGAGTTTCACAGTAAGAGGCCAGACAGACCAGACAGGACTTGACAGCTTTGCACTTTCTCCCATTGCAGACATCACACACCACGTCTCCAGGTCCAGCGTAACAGTGAGCAGGAGGAGCAGCTTGGAGTCCTGTCTTCTTCAGTTTCTCCACCACTTCAGCCAGCATGGTGTTTTTGTTCAGAACAGGCCTTGGTGTGAAGTTCTGTCTGCACTGGGGACAGCTGTAGACACCGGTATGATCATCTTGATTCCAGTAGCCTTTAATACAGCCCATACAGTAACTGTGTCCACAGGGAATAGTCACCGGACCCTTCAGTAGATCCAGACAGATCGCACAGCTCAACTGGTCCTGATCCAGAAGACCTGCAGCCTGTGCCATTTTACTGCTCAAACTGACAGAGATTATTTTTAGTTTAGAATGTAGTGTAGTTTCTCTGAATCTGTGTGAGAAATAGCTGTAGATATGTCCTGGTTCTGAGCAGACCCAACTAGATACTGCTGTCAGCCATTTTACTGATCATATTGACAGAGACAGAGTTAAGTTTAATTTCTCTGAAGTTGTGTTACAGAGAGAGAGTAATTTCCTGGTTCTGCCCACAGCTGCAGGAGGAGTGGTGTTGGACTGAGACCAGGCTGAGCAGAGCAGGGAGTGTACAGAGGGCTGTACTTTGAGCTTACTGACCATGCACCTGACCGTATGAGTCATACACTCACTCAAACGTGCCACTCATGTGGGCAGACTTTCAGAAGCACACCTGGTTGTTTCTGTGCTTTATACAGTCAGGTGAGATGACCTCTGCAGGTACTGTGAGAGGTGTGGCCAGGTTAAAGGTCATCTAGATGTGCTGTAAATATAGACAGCAGACCCGTGTGGCTTTTGATGGTGACGCATTTACAGGTACATTTATCCCATATCCACCAGAGGGCAACAGTGAGCTGCGTGCTAGGAAGAGCCTTCCCTGTAGTGTGATTTCTGTACAAACTGAAAAACTGTCGATGATACAGTTATTTTTTGACAACACAAATGAAGCAATAATTTGACTTACCGATAATAATGTTTCTGCTCATATCAGAGGGGTGACTAAAACACACTGCCGGACACACAGATACACACACATGAACTTGCGTGCACACAGTATGCACAAAACCATAATGCATGTTTAAAAGTTATGTTTCATGAGGACAATATAATTTCTTAAGCTACCCATTGATATATTTTTGCACAGTGTAAAAGATTTCAAAATATTGTCAAAAACATTTTCGTTGCATTACAGAAACAAGCTTTTTTTTTTTTTTGTCAGTTTCAACAATACATTCATAAATAATAATAACTTATGACCTGAACACCTTTGTCACCATCATGTGTTTGGAAATATATTAAGCAAGATGATGCATTAATCTCCAGCAAAAGTGTAGAACCAAAATGTTTAAACTTTTAAAGTAAATACCTGAGAATAAACAGTTTTATTAGAACTTGCATAGAAGTTTTTAAAGTGATTCCTTGGATTTGCTTTTGGATGTTTTAGGTAAAAGGTGTGAGATTATCTTGTGAGATTGATCGTGAGATTGTCTCTTCTTGGTACAAATGACTGTTTGTCAGGTTAATATTACACCTAGGGCCTGATTTATTAAGACCATTAACATGTGCAAAACCTTTTAGCACACGCAAAACCAGTAACAACCAATGATTGGTGCAAAACATATACCCTGACCAATCATTGGTAATGTTATTGGTTTGTTGTGTGCTCAGAGGTTTTGCACATGTTTAAAGCTTTAGTAAATTAGGCTCTTAGTGAGTAATAATGGGCCTTTGTGCCTTCTTAGTGATCCCACATTTTTGTATCCCAGAGATTAACACTGAAGTTCTACACTACTGTACATCACTCTGGATAGGAATGTCTGCCAAATGATTGTAGTGTAAACGTAATTGAACTGACCTGGTTGCTGGTTTTAAGGTCCAGTATCCAGTGTGTCCTGTGGCCCTCCAGGGCCCGAGCTAAGGACCCCTGTTCTAAAGCTTCATAAATACTGTGCAATTCCAGCTTCAGCCGACTTCAGTCTGAATTCAGCTGAAATCTCATTCCAGCTCCATCCAACTTCAGTCTGAATTCAAAGGGCCCTATCTTACACCCGGCGCAAAGCGGCGCTAACGCAAACGCAAGTGTCTTTGCTATCTTACACCCGGCGCTAGGTCCATAATAGCGCCTAACGCTTACGTCGTCAAACTAGCATGTTGACGGCGTAACTCTTGCGCCATCATTAGTGAACTGGGCGTGTTGGTCTTAAGATGAGGAGTGGCCAGGATTCTTTTTGGCGTATTGCTATCTTGAGCCAGCAGAAAGCGCTTGCGCTAGAACCACCACAAACCTGGTCTAAAGTCATGTCGCAGTTGTTTACATGCTATTTTAACGGCGCATATAAGTGCGTCTACATAGGCGTGTGCACAACGTGCATACCCTCCTGTCTGTTACACACAAGGGCGTGCACAGGCATGACTAAAATATCTAGATCATAATGTGAAATATTATTATTGTGTAGGCTATATCAAAAATGCATAATAATAAAAGGTTCCATAGGTCCACATACCTTTCCATCAGCGAAGGGAAACAATGCCACATTACATTGCTCTCAGCCCACTCCATCAACATCCAGGCGATGTGCGATGGTACGGGACAATGGCTATCCATTAAAAAGGAGCTGATAACACCTATAGCTATCAAGCCTAATGCGCGAATTGTCTTTGCACCTAATGCGTGAATTGTCATTCAATGGAAAACTCGCGCACGGCAATAGACGGACATTTAAGTTCTGAAAATGCGCTTCAGATGTCATTACAATACAGCTCTGTTTATCTGTGAATACAGCCTGTAAGTAAATAGAATGGTTTGTGACTGAAAAAAGTTCAAAACCTTGTCCAGTGAATATTGCATTTATTGTTTTTCAAATAGCCTAGGCTACAGCGGATTCGCTGTGCATAAGTTTTTTTTCGATAGCCTATGGTTAAAAAACGGAGATGTCACCATGTTAACTAAATTGTAACCTTAGCTATTCTTCGTCCTTCATATTTTTTTAAATTACAGTGACCAGGTTTCCATACTCTCACCGTTTAAAACCCAGCTGATTTCACCCGTTATTCCTTAACTGAACAAAACGATTTTAAAGAGAACTAAGCGTCTAATTAGAAACTAAAACAAATTTGCAGCAAGTTACACAATTAATTCACAATTAATTTTAATGCCATTCTCTGCACGTGAGCTGCATGTTCTGTTTCCCCTGCTGTAAGTCGCACGTTTAACGGTCTTCCTGGAAAAGTGGATTGTTTTAAAGGATTACGCTACGAGTAAAACAGGTTGGTCACATTTCCATAAACAGGACATTATTAAACAAGGGGAAATATGCGTGAACTTATGGGTTGCGAACCTGACAGCTTTATTGTATGGCTATTTAGTGTCATCATTAAGGCAAAACAACGGTATGTATGTTATTAATCAATATTAGCCTACTATGCAGGTAGCCTAATGAACTTTGGATGAAGCTTGAACTTGATGTTTGACACTTTCATTGCATAATCAAACGAAATTCGCTGAACAAGTAGGCTAATTTGGCGTTTTCTAAGGTGAGACTGAAGCCATTGATAGCTTATTCTCAGCTGTTGCAGGTCCTTTTAACGAAATTTAACCGCACATATTTTGTAAAATAACAGCCCTGTCTGGAATTACCGGGAACTCATAGGCTAATGGTTAGTCCGAATAATATTGATCATACTCCATTTAGCCTATTCCTTGATCACACTAAACACGCACGAGCATGTCTGTTTCGCCATCATAAGCAATCCGCCAAGGTGGAAAAGCAGGCTTTTAAAGGGAATGGGATATGACATTTTGATTGGTTTATTGAATGTCATGCCCAAGACACACCTATAATTAATGAAGCGACTAGGTTCAGCCCAGTTGCTCCATGCGCCGTGCTTAGCGCCAAAAAAACACGCCGTTAAAATAGCAAAAGTGGACTTGGACACGCCCTAAATGGACTTAGCGCCATGCGCTTAGACTAAGCGCCAAGATCGCCAAGATAGGGCCCAAAGTGTGCTTTATTGTGCACAAATTACCATTCTTTAATTTTCTGTTTAACCCCCCCCCCAAATCTCAGCTTTCCCATATCACCGTTAAAATTTGGAAAGAAAAAATATCTGTGTAAAAATTACTGTCTGCATTTCTGAATATGGAACTAAATTTCAGGTGCACTTTTATTTCCTTCCATCACACAGTACACTTTTGACTAGTTATATAACAAAATGTATACATTATTAGCCATATGTGAAGTGATATGACATATCACATATTTGATATATAATACATTATTGTTGGTAAATAACAAGGATATACTTAATATGTGATATATAATGTAATGGGGAAGCTGAACCTTCATGTTTTAGTTACTGTGCTATTTCCCAACACCAGAGTGGGTGTTGCCATCACCATTGTTTATCCCCAGGGGTGTGGGGGTGTGGTCTAAAATAATCTGTTTTATTCGCCAATACACTCAGCCAATCATCTGCCACATTGAGGAATTCTTCATCTCCATCTATCAGAGGTGAATCTCAAGCAGCAGCACCTGCTTCCCCAGGTAAAGCAGGGCTATTTGGGACATTTACTGTATGTGAGGTTCAGGTTATTACCTGATACCTTTAACCAATCAGGTTCTCTTTCTAACCAGAGACAAAAACCAGGTCACCGTTCTTAATAAAGCATTTGCATGTTTTATTCAACCCAAAAACCCTTCATGTTATCAGCACCCAATCAATTGTTGCTATATAGTTATTGTCGGTAAATTATGTTTTACAGGTGTATGATGTTTTTTTAAATTTATTTAACTTTTATTTAACCAGGAATATGCTAATGAGATCAAAATCTATTTTACAAGGGGGACCCCCATGCGGTCTTTCCAGCATATAAACTGAACATAAAAGATTCATATAAGTGATGAGAAACAACTGCCATATTTCCCGTGAAAGAATATTCAGTATGATATGAGTAATATTAGTAATAGAATGATATTATGATACAGTAACAGTGAAACAGTATGATAGCAGTAATATTCACTATGATATGAGGAATATTAGTAATAGTATGATATTATGATACAGTAACAGTGAAACAGTATAATAGCAGTAATATTCAGTATGATATGAGTAATATTAGTAATAGTATGATATTATGATACAGTAACAGTGAAACAGTATGATAGCAGTAATATTCACTATGATATGAGGAATATTAGTAATAGTATGATATTATGATACAGTAACAGTGAAACAGTATGATAGCAGTAATATTCAGTATGATATGAGGAATATTAGTAATAGAATGATATTATGATACAGTAACAGTGAAACAGTATGATAGCAGTAATATTCACTATGATATGAGGAATATTAGTAATAGTATGATATTATGATACAGTAACAGTGAAACAGTATAATAGCAGTAATATTCAGTATGATATGAGTAATATTAGTAATAGTATGATATTATGATACAGTAACAGTGAAACAGTATGATAGCAGTAATATTCACTATGATATGAGGAATATTAGTAATAGTATGATATTATGATACAGTAACAGTGAAACAGTATAATAGCAGTAATATTCAGTATGATATGAGTAATATTAGTAATAGTATGATATTATGATACAGTAACAGTGAAACAGTATGATAGCAGTAATATTCACTATGATATGAGGAATATTAGTAATAGTATGATTTTATGATACAGTAACAGTGAAACAGTATAATAGCAGTAATATTCAGTATGATATGAGTAATATTAGTAATAGTATGATATTATGATACAGTAACAGTGAAACAGTATGATAGCAGTAATATTCAGTATGATATGAGTAATATTAGTAATAGAATGATATTATGATACAGTAACAGTGAAACAGTATGATAGCAGTAATATTCAGTATGATATGAGGAATATTAGTAATAGTATGATATTATGATACAGTAACAGTGAAACAGTATGATAGCAGTAATATTCAGTATGATATGAGTAATATTAGTAATAGTATGATATTATGATACAGTAACAGTGAAACAGTATGATAGCAGTAATATTCACTATGATATGAGGAATATTAGTAATAGTATGATATTATGATACAGTAACAGTGAAACAGTATAATAGCAGTAATATTCAGTATGATATGAGTAATATTAGTAATAGTATGATATTATGATACAGTAACAGTGAAACAGTATGATAGCAGTAATATTCAGTATGATATGAGTAATATTAGTAATAGAATGATATTATGATACAGTAACAGTGAAACAGTATGATAGCAGTAATATTCAGTATGATATGAGGAATATTAGTAATAGTATGATATTATGATACAGTAACAGTGAAACAGTATGATAGCAGTAATATTCAGTATGATATGAGTAATATTAGTAATAGTATGATATTATGATACAGTAACAGTGAAACAGTATGATAGCAGTAATATTCAGTATGATATGATTGCTGTGCTTATGATATAAGCTATGGTACCCCTCTGTGGGTAGGAGAAAAATAAGCTAAACCAAGCATTTATATCTACCCATTTAGGAGGCTGTGTTGCAGGTTTCAGGTAAGACCATCAGTACTATAAACATCATTTATCATGTTTAACAGCATGTATACATTTTATAAATCATATTGAAATAAAGTGTAAATGTTTCAGAAAATAAAAACTCCAGTTATAATTGCAGATAAATAAAGTGGGTAATGCACAGAAGAGTTCTCTGCAAACCCCACACATGGCACATACAGTGAGCACCATAACTCATTGGACAGTGACACATTTTTAGTTATTTTGGTTCTGTACTCTAGCACTTTGAGTTTGAAAGGATATAGCTTTAATTTGAGGGTATTTTCATTCATATCGGATGAACTGTTTAGAAATTATACAACCTTTTGTACATAGTCCCTCCCCATTTTCGGGCAACAAAAAATATTGGACAGTATAATGAAGATAATATAGAATAAAGTAATCATTTTTAATATTTGGTCGCATATCCTTTGCATGCCATGACTTCCTGATGTCTGTGACCCAACAATATCAAAAGACTCTTGATATCTTATTTTCAGGTACTCTTACAATCGATACTATAACTTCTCTGCATTTGAATGGATCTCTATGGGAATTGGGTTGTGGGACTAAGTCATCAAGTGTCTGGGGTATCAAACCAGCCTCAAACCATCACTCTGCTGCCATAGTTCAATAGGAAAATGAGTCAGGACTCAGGAGAAACAACCGTTAAAGTGATACATCCACATGTCCTTTGACCCTTAAAGGGTAAGTTCGCTATTTTGGACCTTGGACCCTATTTGCGGTCCGTCTTCCATGAACCTGACCCATGAAGTCAATTTTTTCGCTGATCGGTCCAGTATTGAGTTCGCTACAGATTTCCTGTAGGCTCTCACTGGGCTACAATAGAAGTCAACGGGGCAATTAGAAATGTTATGGAAAAACAACGATAAATGTGCTTTTATAGCTCAGTGTGTATTCTTACGGTCTCAGTATGCTCTCCTGTGAAATGTAGGCTATCGCAAACGCAAACCGAACGTTGAAACAACAGTTCCATTTGAAACAGAACTATTTCTCCGACCGCACTACCTCGCACTGACTTCGGATAACATTACCTGCGCAACTTCAGCCTCTCTCTCTTCTCTTGCTCTCTTATCATCCATCTCTTGTAGTTCCGTGTCCGGGTATTCTGGCTCAAATCTGTAGCCAGTAACGTCAAAGTCAAAATCAAATTCTTCGTCTTCGTAATTATTATAGTCATCCATCATCCAAGTTTTTTTGTGGAAATTGTAGCCTACGTTGCTGCAGGTAAACAAACGCAGACTGCTCAACTAGATAGTTTCGTAAACGGCCGGCACACCTTCCCGCTCCCCTACCCCCGACACATAGTACTCCGCGGGAGCAGCGAAAACAAGCAACAGAGAAATGCTTACTTCCAAGCCATGCCAAGCACGTAAAAATGTTCGGATTGAGATACATTTCACAGGAGAGCATACTGAGACCGGTAACAATATACCCTGAGCTTCCCGTCTCATTTATTGTAAATGAAAGCACATTTATCGAACATTTCTA
Source organism: Synaphobranchus kaupii (assembly GCA_029718625.1). Lineage (NCBI taxonomy): Eukaryota > Metazoa > Chordata > Actinopteri > Anguilliformes > Synaphobranchidae > Synaphobranchus > Synaphobranchus kaupii. The sequence goes on from CM056377.1 coordinate 127,493,240, forward strand.
ATTGCCCCGTTGACTTCTATTGTAGCCCAGTGAGAGCCTGCAGGAAATCTGTAGCGAACTCAATACTGGACCGATCAGCGAAAAAATGGACTTCATGGGTCAGGTTCATGGAAGACGGACCGCAAATAGGGTCCAAGGTCCAAAATAGCGAACTTACCCTTTAATAACTGCAGATGGAGTCCTGTACAGTGACTATGGGACAGTCTATGGGGTTCTGTACAGTGACTATAATAATAATAATAATAATGCATGGCATTTATATAGCGCCTTTCTCGATACTCAAAGCGCTTTACAATGATGAGGGGGAAACTCGCCTCTACCACCACCAATGTGTAGCACCCACCTGGGTGATGCAACGGCAGCCATTTTGCGCCAGTATGCTCACCACACATCAGCTGAGGTGGAGAGGGAGAGAATAATTTTTTTAGCCAATTAAACTGGGGGATGATTAGGTGGCAGATTGAATGAGCCTGGGTTGGGAGTTTAGCCAGGACACCGGGGAAACCCCTACTCTTTACGATAAGTGTCATGGGATCTTTAATGACCACAGTGAGTCAGGACCTCGGTTTAACGTCTCATCCGAAAGATGGCATCTCCTACAGCACAGTGTCCCCATCACTGCACTGGGGCATTGGGGTTTATTTGACCAGAGGGAAGACTGCCCCCTACTGGCCCACCAACACCACTTCCAGCAGCAACTTGGTTTTCCCAGGAGGTCTCCCATCCAAGTATTAAGCCCACAACCTGCTTAGCTTCAGCCATTCAGCAGGAGCAGATTGCATAGTGGTATGGCTGCTGGCCATACTATGGGACAGTCATTGGGGTCCTGTACAGTGACTATGGGACAGTCTATGGGTCCTGTACAGTGACTATGGGTCAGTCTATGGGGTCCTGTACAGTGACTATGGGACAGTCTATGGGGTCCTGTACAGTGACTATGGGACAGTCTATGGGTCCTGTACAGTGACTATGGGACAGTCTATGGGGTCCTGTACAGTGACTATGGGACAGTCTATGGGGTCCTGTACAGTGACTATGGGACAGTCTATGGGGTACTGTACAATGACTATGGGACAGTCTATGGGGTCCTGTACAGTGACTATGGGGCAGTCTATGGGGTTCTGTACAGTGACTATGGGACAGTCTATGGGGTACTGTACAGTGACTATGGGACAGTCTATGGGGTTCTGTACAGTGACTATGGGACAGTCTATGGGGTCCTGTACAGCGACTATGGGACAGTCTATGGGGTCCTGTACAGTGACTATGGGACAGTCTATGGGGTCCTGTACAGTGAATGGGACAGTCTATGGGGTCCTGTACAGTGACTATGGGACAGTCTATGGGGTCCTGTACAGTGACTATGAGACAGTCAATGGGGTTCTGTACAGTGACTATGGGACAGTCTATGGGGTTCTGTACAGTGACTATGGGAGAGTCTATGGGGTCCTGTACAGTGACTATGGGACAGTCTATGGGGTACTGTCCAGTGACTATGGGACAGTCTATGGGGTCCTGTACAGTGACTATGGGACAGTCTATGGGGTCCTGTACAGTGACTATGGGACAGTCTATGGGGTCCTGTACAGTGACTATGGGACAGTCTATGGGGTTCTGTACAGTGACTATGGGACAGTCTATGGGGTCCTGTACAGTGACTATGGGACAGTCTATGGGGTTCTGTACAGTGACTATGGGACAGTCTATGGGGTCCTGTACATTGACTATGGGATAGTCTATGGGGTCCTGTACAGTGACTATGGGACAGTCTATACAGTGATTTGGGACAGTCTGTGGGGTCCTGTACAGTGACTACGATGTTGACTCACAAGCCTGTAAGATAGGAAGCTGAACCTCTGCTGTTAAACATGACACATCCTAAAATCTGCTGAAGGCCACTAATGCTATTGGCCGTATTCAAACTTACAGATATACTGCATGCACTTGGAGGGGCCCAGTCCTGATATAGTCTATATATTGTCCCTGGTACTGATCCTCAGGTAGCAGAAGCAGGTGACTTGGGGGGAGGGGGGGCTTATCCTGAGACACACAGGTGAGATGACCTCAGGTGTGACCCAGTCTTACAGGTGTCCCTGTGCTTCTTCAGCAGAGGCCACATGTACTCTGACCCTCATATTATTACGCAGAATGAGCTCATACTTTGATTAAATTAAAGGGATAGTTCGGAATTTGCGCAACTCTAAGGTAACTGGTAGCATCCACTATCAAACGCACTTAAACACTCCACAGTGCACCCAAAGCAAATAAAATACGACGACAGTCTATCTGGGGAGCGATACTTTACGTTACCTACGAATGTATTTCCGGCACTGGTCGACTACAACAACAAAGAAGAGCAACAAGTTGCAATGGCCACATTCGCTCCGCCGCCGTACTCCCACAGAGAATATAGGTCTGTAAATCCCTCGCAGCTAGACCAATGAGGGAATAGCTCGGAGCAAAGGTTTAAGCATGATGTTTTCCGCTGTTGCTGTGGGAAAATGTAAGAGTTCTGAAATATTACCGTTCTTGCAACCGGATGAGACTGCTTCTTTAGATTCACAGGATCAGCTAATAATTGACCACGTGTCAGAGGCAATAATACCACTTTGCCTCCCGCTCTAAGTCTGGCCTGCAGGCTGACCACAGCTTATCCAAAAAGACAGGCTATGTGCATTATATTGACTGTCAGCCACCAACACTGATTCTATACTCATGTATCTGACTCCAATTTAATTATTAATATCTAATTACAATGTAAAATTTACGTTTGATTTGTTAAAGTACTCCCGTACTCTTGAGCCTGTTCTCTGAACTGGATGCGCTGGTTCCACCGGGTGCTACATACGGCCGTTTATGTACACCTCTCACGGCTGACTAGATATCTGTGTTTATCTCAGAGGTTGCGGAAGAGGCCACTTCATAAGGTATAGCCTATCTAATAAAGCTCAGGGACCCAAGAAGGTAATATTGGCAACCCCCGTTCTCAACATGTATAAACGCCATGCGGAGATGATCTAACTTAAGACATAGTTCTACGGGTGCAATACTCCGTGATACATTAAGCTTAACTAGTCAACCTCCCTAGATCAGCAGAGGGGGTAACCCAGACTGAGGAAATTAATCAACTCATGCCTGTTAACAGAGATAGAATGTCTTTTTCAGAGAAACCACACAAATCAAGTTTAACGGTTTAGTTTACCAGGTAGGTTATTTACTTTAAATACTTTACTTTAAAAAATTTACTTTAAAATAATCAATCATAATTACAGGTTAAAACATAACATATTCAAAATAGAGTATAGAGTAAAATACTTGGTCATACCTGGCAATTGCTACACACAAGATACAAAGTGAGATGTGCGGGAGAGTCTGACTACAGCTTCCCCAAGGTCTTTGTTTCCTCCGCTTATATGCCCAAATTCTGTGTTTCATCTGGCTGCAGATGGTCGTAAAACCATAAACTGGCCAGAAAGCTAAATTGCACTTTTCGTCCCCCCTTCCAGGGGGGTTGGTAGAAAGGGTTTCCTGTGATATAATTCCACAACGGCAGTTTACTCCAGAGTTATGAAATATATATTTTCTCCATTTTGACCATTTCGGAAATATAGGCCATTGCACCACGCACACAGAGACCATCAAAACGATATCAAACATGAGTAGGTCTACGTTCGTGTTGTCATGAGAATCCCATCTCTGCATAGTTTTCAAATGTGATTAATATTAATGCCACAAACAGTCCCAGAATCCCTGTTGAGAATATTACATTATACCCTAGTTTCCCCTGTTCAGTCAGGTACATTACCTGTGTGTATTTACTAATGTAACACTCAGAAACTGAACAATATATGCTTATTCCTCTGGGAAAAGAGTGTATAATGTATGTTCCAGTGTCCAGACTATTTCCAGTATATACTGTACAATGTAGCAAAAATATTCATCACATTATAAGGTTTTTAGGCTTTTTGAAGACAAAAGCAGTCTGTACTGTTATATTATGCTGTGTGGGCATTATTTGAAGGAAAGGGATGGGGCCTGCCTCAGTGACGTCAGGTGGGGGCACTCTTGTATTGTCCGTGTTGTTATGATGTCCTACATTCTTGGACGTCATAAACCTCAGGCCAGATGGTCCCAGTAGACATCCCGGCACCGGATGCTTGGCTTTACGGCTCGGCAAGATCACAGGGTGCCACTTCCCGTTATTGTGTTCTCTTAGGTGCCCTGGGATGTCAAATCCTGTCTTACAGGTCAGCACAAAGTAAAGGATTTAACGATAGTTTGACTTAAAAAATGATGCTATTAACACTCAAAATAACCCCGATAGACTGGCGTCGTATTTTATTTGCTTTGGGTGCACTGTGGAGTGTTTAAGTGCGTTTGGTAGTGGATGCTACCGGTTACTTACCAACGTGTGTATGTCCAAAATAAGGAACAGCATGGAATTAGCTGAAAATGGTTTCCATCAATCAACTACATCATGGGTAAATCATAATTGAGACATTATGTCCAAAATTCCGAACTATCCCTTGAACTCTGTCTCACATTCCTGACGTAAGGTTTCTGGATGAAAAAAGATGATGCTCCTGCTAGTAGATAGTAGAGAATGTTCCTAATGTTGCCATATTATATTAAACCACGATGTATCTATCTCACTGCAGTGTTTTTATCTCACTCAGATTGCAGCTGATCTTCCCTCTCTCTCATCCCAGATCACACAGTTTTACAGAAGATCCAACACCACGAACCCTAAACCCAGGATAGAGGGGCTGAGTGAATGTGTTCTGGACTCTGTGCAGGAGGGTGATTGTGTCTGAGACGCTGTAGAAGGACAGAGTTCCTGCCCTGTGATCCAAGTACACTCCTATTCTGGAAGAGGAGGGAACAGGGATTTTAGTGCTCTCACTATTGTGCCTGAAAGAGTAACTGGAGGGGGAGCAGCGCAAACCCCAGGACTTCTTATTATTTCCCAGACCACGGCCACTACCTTGTCCTTTCCTGCTCATCTCTTTATATGACACTGCTATAGAAACATGGTCATTTCCACTCCACTCAACCTCCCAGTAACAGCATCCAGACAGACCCTCTCTGCACAGCACTTGGGCCCAGCGGTCAAATCTCTCTGGATGATCAGGATATGACCGTTTCCCTCTCACGTAGGACACCTCTCTGTTCCCCTCAGACAGACGGAGCTGTTCATTCACTGTGTTGGGGTCCAGAGTGAGCTGACAGGAATCTGATGGAGGAGAAGGTTAAGATTTAATATGAGGACAGGTCCATCTAAGGTCTGTCTATAATTCATTACATTCTCCATACATACTGTACAGCGTAATTTAAGTTTTCCTGTGTGTGTGTATGTGTGTGTGTGTGTGTGTGTGTGTGTGTGTGTGTGTGTGTGTGTGTGTGTGTGTGTGTGTGTGTGTGTGTGTGTGTGTGTGTCAGCTGAGGGTTTCAGAGCGAGCACTCACACTGTAAGAAATCCTCTCTGGTCCTGGGCTCAACAGTATGGACTTCTTTCACTGCAGAGACAGAGTGAGATAAAAGGACAATAAGAATTATATAAATATATACAGTTTCTATATATGTATATATTTATACCATGGCTTGGATAAATACTCGATTCTGATTCGTTGACAGCCGTGGTTTAAAGCACAACTGGACTTTGGGTTGTGTAGTTACCTGGCCATGATATGAGTCCAAATGGTGGTGAAATATGTTTGTTAGTTGCTCTGTGCTCCCCTGGGGTGATAATTAAGAATACGGTTTTTATCGCTCTCCATTCACTTCTATGGGGAAGCTAAAACGGTCTCAAAATGCCACATCTAGCACGAATACGACCGGGAAAGAAGCGGATTCAGTCAATACAAAAAATAACCAGTCCTCGCACGTATTTTTTTTTGTGTAATTAAAATTATTTATAAAGTACTATTTTCTTCAATGTTGTTAGCAAGCTACCAGAAAAGACTACCAAAATGTAGGCAGGTCGGACCATATTTGTAAGGGGGGCGTGACGTGTGAGGTTCTAGGGACCAAACACAGCAAGGGGATTCTTTAAGCTCTGAAAAGCCACTAAGACGGGAAACCCCGTAATTAAGGGAAGGAGAAGGAAGCGTGTGTGAACGAATGCCTAGGCGGTAAAATAACAAAGGGACAGAAATTAGAGCGGGTAAAAGAGAGGAGACAATACACGAAAATTCCCCCCTCGCTCTAAATGAAGTGAGAACTGCTCGCTACAAGGCGGAAATAAAGCAGTCTCCGAATCCTTACATATACCGGCACCAGAGCAACACGCAACACATGAAAAAACGGAATAAACGCCCTGACTCTCAACAAAGGGGAAACGTAGTCCACATGAAGGAGAGACAAAACAGGGAACTAAACTACCGAAGCTACTAACCAGCTCACTGTCACACGCAAATGAGTAGACGCACGAACGCCATGTTTCTCAGTAAGAAAAAACCAAACGAAAGGCGAATGGAACAAAGAACTGCTGTCCTATACTTCTACGAGCTAAGTAACTAAGTAGAAGCATGAACGCCCGGTCTCTCAGTACGGAGAGACCATCAGAAGGCGAATAAAGCAGAGAACTGCTGTCCCATATTTCTACGAGCTAAGTGACTAAAGAAGAGCCAGAAAAAATAAATGCCCTGCCTCAGTAACAAGAGGTGAAAGAGAAGGCGAGTAGCACAACGGAACAAAAAACACACACCCAACAAACACTGAATACCCCAAACAGTATACAAAACAGTGCAAAATAGTGCAAAATAATACAGAAGCCCCGAACGAAGGAAACGTGGGCTTAAATATCTCAGAGGTAACCACGCACAGGTGTGGATGCTGAGAGAAGCTCCGAGATAAAGACGGGGCGGAGCAAACATCCACTAAAAGGGCAGCGCCCTCGTGTGGCTACCGAGGGAAATGACCGCAAGGGAGGAAATCGTCAAAAACCCTGACAGATACTCACATTATATCAATTAATGTATATTATAATATATTAATGTACAAACCCCAAGTCCAAAAACATTGGAACAGTATATAAAATGCACATAAAAGCAGAAATAAGTGATTTATAAATTCTATTTTACATATATTTGATTGAAAACAGTACAAGGAAAATATATTTAATGTTTTACCTTATCAACTTTATTGATTTTTGGAAATTCCGAATTTGATGCCTGCAGCACGTTCCAAAAAAGACTGGGAAGTTCAAAAAGTTTGGAATTAGCATATATTTACAAAAATCAATAAAGTTGATAAGGTAAACCATTAAATATATTTTCTGTGTTGCCTACTGTTTTAATATATGTAAAAGATAATTTACTAATCACTGCTTTCTGCTTTTATTTGCATTTTACATACTGTCCCAACTTTTTTGGAATTGGGGTTTGTATTTACGAAAAGTCACGAAATAGATTTCATGACAACAGTTTTATAGATTTTATAGTGACACCGACCGCTGTTATTACCTAACGTTGCTTTAACTAGCCTAGTGGTAGCTACCTTGCAAACGCAACATTTTCTGTTAGCTGTTAGTTTTCTGTTATACTGTATGTGCTTTGCAGGTTGGTAACTCGGCTACGTCTACCGTGTATACAACCCTTTAAAATACCGTCATGCATTTAAATTAACTGAAAACGCTTTCATTTATTTGTAGTTCTTGGTAAAGAACAGAATCCACGCCTATGTCTTTCTTTGAGCTAGAATTCATGCTGGCTCGTGTGGTTGTGGAAAAAAGAAAAATGTAAATACTTTTAAAGGCAGGCAAGTTGGAATGAATTACATACAGACAGTGCTTTGCAGGCTGTGCGTGAGTAACTTGGCTTTTTTTATTTATTTTACACCGAGAAGGGTTTTAAATATTTCGTATTTACACTGTAACTTACAATTATATTCACTCCACTGTATCTGATCATTGATTTTTGGTAGAATAAAAACAGGAAAAAAGGATTTTAACAACCTGATTGAGAACTTTTGAGCAGTTCCACCTTGCACACATCCTCCAGTCGCTCTTTCAGTTCAGAGACAGATTTCTTCACAGCCTCAAAAGAGACGAGCGGACTGATAGTGATGCTGGGTAAGTCTCCAGGTCCAGGAGGGGCACAGAGAGACTGACAGCTCTGCAGACAGACAGACAGACAGAGAACAGTCTCAATTCAGATTCCTGTAGAGATTCCAGGAGAAGATCTTTGGAACATGCCTACCCATGTATGTACAATGTACATAGTGCAGACTGTCAGAGAGCCAGTGATGTTACCTGGAGGAAATGGATGTGATCCTCTGTGTGGGAGAACTGCTCCAGCTCAGCGTCTCTCCTCCTCAACTCAGCAATCTCCTGCTCCAGTCGCTCCAGGAGTCCTTCAGCCCGACTCAGTTCAGCCTTCTCCTGATCTCTGATCAGCTCTTTCACCTCAGAGCGCCTTCTCTCAATGGAGCGGATCAGCTCAGTAAAGATCCTCTCGCTGTCCTCCACTGCTGCCTGTGCAGAGCGCTGTTAGGAGACACGGAGATAGGAGGGCTGTACATATTAACTAGGCCTTTTACTCAGCTCTTACTGGGACCCCAGACAGCCTGTTCCCCACAGTGTGGCTCAGTGGGATTGAGCTCCACAGGGCTGGAAAGTGGCCCAACACTGGGCTCCTCACTGGCTGACTGGAGGAGAGCCCTGACTGAGCCCTGAAATGGCTCTTCCAGCAGCCAGCTGTTGTTTTCTCCTCTGGTCAGTACCCACCTTGAGTGACTGCACAGTCTGTCTCAGATCCTGCAGCTCCTTCTCTCTCTCCTGGATTCTCTGCTGGAATTTACTCTGTGTCACCCCCAGCTGTTTCTGTGGAAAGATTATTTACCCAGTTGTATTATTGTGCATTGTGTTCACATTTGTTAAATAATAAAAAGTTAAAAACTACGTACATGACCTAAGCACTCATCTATATGAAATCCCACAGGTCAGTGTGTAGAAGTAAAAAGTGTGAGTGAAGTAGTTGCTCCATCTGTGTTGATTCCCATTCAGGGAGTGAATAGGGGGCTGAGGGGTGTGAACAGAGCTGTCACAGAGAGCTGATTTGGGTTCACTTGCTGTTCTTACTGCTTTATCACTGTGGACTTTAGACCTAAAAATCACTTAACAAATGGATTCAGTATTTCTTATGCTCTCATCTAATGAAGTTAAACCTTTTTAAGATTAGAGCAGATTGAACTCCTTTTTAGGCACACAAACATTTAGACTTCTCCATCATGCCAAATGTTAGCGAGAGCTAAATCATGATCACGTTTTTTTAATTTTTATATAGGAGAACAGAACAATCTCAGTCTACTATTTCTTGCTTTAATCAGACAGGTATAAAACAGAGAACGCAGAAGGTGAGAAAATGCCCTGGTGGGGATCAGACGCCTGTCCACACGGGGTGAATCGCAGTGGCGTGAATCTGACCGGCGCTAGTTGGATTTAAAGTTGGATAGTCAAAATCATAACGAGTTGTAAGCAGTAGCAGTAGCAGTAGTAACCTAGGCAAACAAAATCTAATAAAGAAAAGGGAAACTTGATTTCATCGGTCTGGTAATTAAACGTTAGTTTTGTGATAAATCTATGGATCTCCAGTCATTCTGCGAGAGCCGTTTTTCTATAAGTTACAGCCTTGAAGTTACAACCTTGAACTTATAGTTACAACGCTCTTGAAGTTACAGTGCTCAATAGTCAGCTGTCCTACAGGCTCTGGCACATGTCTCACCATGATCAGGAGAGGATATCATGTAATACATTTCATATAACATTCAGATTTTATACTGTATAACATACGTGTGTTTTTTCCGAAACATGGCAAACCCACTATTCCTATTTCACCTTAAATTATAAATCGAATGTCCACTTGAAATGCAGTAACTGTTTTTTTGTTTTTTTACAATAACTGATAACTGATACTTTTACTGAATTGTGAATTTGGAAAACTCTTTCAATACAAAATGTATTATGTATTTTTGGGGAGTGTGTTTTTAAAAGTTTTCAATCAGTTAAATTCTAAACTGTTCCTCTCCTGTATTATATCCAGTATCAGAACTGCCAGTAAAGAGCTCCAGTCCTTACCTGTTTCTCAGTCCTTTCTGTTGCAACAGAGACTGTATCATGGCCTTTGTGATCCTCAATTGTACACAGATAACAGATAAACTGCTGATCGGTTCTACAGTAAATCTCCAGCAGTTTTTTATGTTGAGGGCAAATATTCTTCTGCAGGTTTCCAGTAGCATTGATCACATTATGTGTGTTTCCTGGGTTGAGTTCATTGTGAAGTTTGAGGTGAATTTCACAGTAAGAGGCCAGACACACCAGACAGGACTTGACAGCTTTGCGCTTTCTCCCAGTGCAGACATCACACGCCACATCTCCAGGTCCAGCGTCACAAGGAGGCGCAGATTGTAGTCCGGTCTTCTTCAGTTTCTCCACCACTTCAGCCAGCATGGTGTTTTTTCTTACAACAGGCCTTGGGGTGAAGGTCTCTCTGCACTGGGGACAGCTGTAGACACCAGTATGATCATCCTGATCCCAGCAGCCCTTAATACAGTCCATACAGTAACTGTGTCCACAAAGAATAGTCACCGGGTCCTTCAGTAGATCCAGACAGATCGCACAGCTGAACTGGTCCTGATCAAGGAAAACTCCAGCTTCAGCCATTTTACTGTTGAAATTTACATAGATTAGTTTTAGTTCAGAATGTTGTGTAGTTCCTCTGAATCTGTGTGAGAAAGAGCAGGAGATATTTCCTGGTTCTGAGCAGACCCACCTAGATACTTGCCTCTGCTATTTTACTGACCACACTAACAGAGACAGAGTTAAGTTTTGATTCTCTGATACTGTGCGACAAAAAGAGCGGGAGTTACTTCCTGGTTCTGCCCACAGCTGCAGGAGGTGTGGTGTTCGACTGAGGCCCAGAGTTGCCAGACTGGGGGATTTTCCCCTAAATGGGGATTTAAAAAATTCATAGGTGAAGCTGTAAAAAAAAATGTATGCGAGTCAATGACAGATGGGGGATTTCAAAAGGAGGTATGGGGGGGAAATTGTGAGAAGATGGTATGGGACTATACTGGGGGATTTTGAATTTGTTTTTTTGTTTTTTTGGGGGTGGGGGTTAATTCAGGCATCTGGCAACACCGAGGCCAGGCTGAGCAGAGCAGTGAGTGTAGAGAGAGAGACTTTCAGCAGCTCATAAACACACACAATCTCTCTCACTGCTGTGCTGCTGTTCACAGTTTCAGATCTTCTGTCCCTTCCTATTATTACAGATTCTCATTCATATTTTACTATAAGGGGCCTGTGTGCATGCATGCATCTCTGTGATGGTATGGGAAAGTGTGTGTGTGTGTGTGTGTGTGTGTGTGTGTATTAGCATGGCAGTGATCACTGTTCCTGTGATAGGGGAGTGATTAGGGTACTGTGCATTAGTATTAGCATGGCAGTGATCACTGTTCCTGTGATAGGGGTGTGATTAGGGTACTGTACATTAGCATTAGCATGGCAGTGATTACTGTTCCTGTGATAGGGGAGTGATTAGGGTACTGTACATTAGCATTAGCATGGCAGTGATTACTGTTCCTGTGATAGGGGAGTGATTAGGGTACTGTGCATTAGCATTAGCATGGTACCAAATGATTCACATTTTGATTTGATTTTTGATTTATTTATTTGCACACATGAAAGAAGGAAAATATTAAAAACAATGGAATACAAGCAACAGATGTGCAGTTGAGGTAAAAAAAACCCCGAAAGGGCTTATAGAGAGACCACCCAAACTTAATAGACCAAAACATAACAAACCAGAACATCCTATTATAGTTATCAGAAAACAATAATAAAAAAATAAAAGCTAAATAATGACCAAATGAAAAACAACAAAAGTATTACACAGGGGGAGTGAAAAAATACTGCTACTATCTGGAAGTAAGAATGAATGCTATTTTGAACCATAATATTTACGATAATTTTTTTAAGTGATGCTTGAAAACAGACAAAGACGTGCAGTTATTGGCATGATCTTTTACAGAATTCCACAAGAGACCTTGGTATTTGATAGAGAATTGACATAAGGAGGTATTAAAAAAATGGAAGATGTACGTAAGTCATTTGATTTCCTTGTAACATAAGAGTGTGACTGAAAATTAAAACCAAAATATGTTCGAAAATGTATGGGTAGTGATGATAGGAAAGAAAATTATTGAATTAGTTTGATTAAATTAACTCTATCACATATCCTACAGTAAAGCTTTTTGACCGAAAAAGATTCACCAATCTGGTAGACCCCAGTGCTGGTAGAGGTGTAGAACTGTGTAAAATGTGCTCCTCTGACCCTAGTGCTGGTAGAGGTGTAGAACTGTATAAAATGTGCTCCTCTGACCCCAGTGCTGGTAGAGGTGTAAAGTTGTGCTCATGGTGAGGACCTTTACTGACTGAGCCCCTCAGACAAACTTTCATCTTTAATATTTTATTTGCTTCTCCTCTCTATCTCACTGCAGTGTTTTTCAGCTGATCTTTCCTCTCTCTCATCCCAGATCACACAGTTTTACAGAAGATCCAAAAGTACGAACTCTAAATCCAGGATAGAGGGGCTGAGTGAATGTGGTCTGGACTCTGTACAGGAGGGTCATTGTGTCAGATACACTGTAGAAGGACAGAGTTCCTGTCCTGTGATCCTGGTACACTCCTATTCTGGAGGAGGGGGGAACAGGGATTACAGTGGTCCTGTTATTGTGAATTAAAGAATAACTTGAAGGAGAGCAGCGCAAAGCCCAGGACTTGTCATTACCCAGACCACAGCCTCTCTGCCTTTTCCTGCTGATCTCTTTATATGACACTGCTATAGAAACTCCGTTATCCCCACTCCACTCAGCCTCCCAGTAACAGCATCCAGACAGACCCTCTCTGCACAGCACTTGGGCCCATCACTCAAATCTCTCTGGATGGTTAGGATATGACTGGATCTTTCTCACACAGGTCACCTCTCTGTTCCCCTCAGGCAGACGGAGGAATTTATTCACTGTGTTTGGGTCCAGTGTGAGATGACAGGAATCTGCTTAAGGAAAAGGTTAAGATTTAATATGATAATAGGTCCATCTAAGGTCTGTCTATAGTTAATTATTTTCCCCATACATACTATATACACTGCCCTCCACTATTATTGGCACCCCTGGTAAAGATGAGTAAAAAGGGTTATAAAAAATTCATCGCTGCATCGCCCTGGAGGCCGGCGATGGCGATGGTTGCATCGCCCTGGAGGCCGGCGCCGGCGACGGCTGCATCGCCCTGGGGGCCAGCGACGGTGACATCGCCCTTGGGGCCAGCGACGGTGATGGCTGCATCGCCCTGGGGGCCAGCGACGGTGACGGCTGCATCGCCCTGGGGGCCAGCGACAGTGATGGCTGCATCGCCCTGGGGGCCAGCGACGGCTGCATCGCCCTGGGGGCCAGCGACGGTGATGGCTGCATCGCCCTGGGGGCCAGCGATGGCTGCATCGCCCTGGGGGCCAGCGACGGCGACGGCTGCATCGTCCTGGGGCCCAGCGACGGTGACGGCTGCATCGTCATGGGGGCCAGCGACGGCGACGGCTGCATCGCCCTGGGGGCCAGCGACGGCTGCATCGCCCTGGGGGCCAGCGACGGCGACGGCTGCATCGCCCTGGGGGCCAGCGACGGCTGCATCGCCCTGGGGGCCAGCGACGGCTGCATCGCCCTGGGGGCCAGCGACGGGGACGGCTGCATCACCCTGGGGGCCAGCGACGGTGATGACTGCATCGCCCTGGGGGCCGGCCGGCGGCGGCGATGGTGACTGCATCGCCCTGGAGGCTGGCCGGCGACGGCGACGGTATCGTCCTGGGGGCCGGGCGGCGGCGTCGATGCAGCAGTCGTAGGGCCTATGGGGAGGCAAAGGCACAGCACGGGATTTACTGAAAACTTGAGATAAGTCATGATACTGATGTGGTACACAGGTTAAGTCTGGTTCAGGAGTGTACTGGGAGGCCCTGCCCACCCCCGATGGTGGTAGGGCCGAGCGGAGGCAGTTGGCTAGGCAGTGTGAACTCCAATCCTGTACTTGTGCCGTGCGCCAGTTGATGTGCGGATTATGAGAACGCAGCCAGGTTTGGCCGAGCACCAGGGGAGACTGAGTGGAATTAATTAGGTAGAATGGGATCTTTTTCCGATGATTACCGGACAGCACAAGTTGGAGAGGAGCGGTAGAGTGCGTGACTCGACCCAGACTTCTTCCGTCCAAGGCGAATGCAGTGATAGGGGCGGACAGTGGTTCCACAGGTATTCCGGTTTTCTTGACGAAATTGGAATCAATAAAATTAGCGTCGGCTCCTGAGTCGACCAGTGCCAGCAAGACTTGATTATCCCACAAAAGGGTTGCTTTTAGTTCAACCCGGTTCTGAGCAGAGTGAACGGTGGAGATAGGGCTCGTCAGCACGCCCAGTCTTACTGGCCACGCCTTTTTGGGCGAATCGGACAAGAGGCTAAGTGGTGATCTGGGTTGCCACAGTACAGGCAGGAATTGGTGCGAATTCTCCGGCGTCGCTCCTCAGCATCAATGGGCACTTTACCCAATTGCATGGGTTCTCCCTCCGATTGGGTAAGCGTCGAGGTGGGGGGTTTGCCGGAAGGCGAGAAAACGCTGGAGTGGAATGTGGTGAATGGAGTGCGTGGCGGGCCCTTCTTCCTTCTTCTTCTGCCCTGGCCCGGAGGCTGATGAGGCTATTAAGCGAACTGGATTCTTCGCGGGTTGCCAGCTGGTCCTTCAGTTCCTCGTTTAGGGCTTGCAGGAAGGCCCCCTGGAGGGCGGTGTCATTCCATCCCGCTTCTGCTGCCAAGGTACGGAACTGGACCGCCATCTCCGCTACACTGCGGTTGCCCTGGCGCATCTGGAGAAGGCGCTGGGTGGCGTCCCGTCCGCGGACCTAATGGTCGAACACCCGTGGAGTGGAAGCAGGCGGGTGATTGGCTCTCCCACAGCGTTGTGGCCCACTCCCGGGCAGTCCCTCCCAAGCTGCTCATCACAAACGCGATCTTGCTTGAATCCGTGGCAAAGGAGGCAGGCTGGATACGGAACACGAGGCTGGATAGGGAACACGAGGCTGGATAGGGAACATGAGGCTGGATAGGGAACACGAGGCTGGATAGGGAACACGATGTCGCATTGGAGGAGAAACTCACAGGGTGTTGTACTCGCGGTTCCTTGCCAGAAGGGGGCAGTGATGCTGCGGGCTGCAGCTCCAGAGCAGGTGGTGCAGGAACGGCGTGAGCCCCCGGAAGAGGGAGATGAACCGCCATCTGGCCCATCATCGAACCCATCTGACTCACTTGGTCCGAGAGATTCTTCAGAGTCTCCTGGACGTCATCCATGCGATGGCTCAATTGATCGCAGACAGCATTCTGGCAGGCGAGGCTGGATCTGAACCAAGTCGGCTGAGTCCATTTTCAAGCCCAGTTCGTTCTGTTATGGTTCCGAGTATGAACTGGACTCAAATGCACGACTCGAACACAGGAAATTCCAATACTCAATAATTTTATTGCTTCGACCAGAATCCCTCCTGAAGCATAGGGAGAATAAGGAAAGACGGTTATGGTTCCGAGCAGGAACTGGACTCAATATAGACAGACAATACAGCGAGTGCTAGGCTCTAATAAATTATTGCTTCAACCAGAATCCCTCCTGAAGCATAGGGAGAAATAAATGACAAACAGTCCAGGTGATGGGTACAGCAGGGGACAGCGGGAGCAGGAGAGGCCGGGGGCTGGTGATAGTAACAGGAAACCAGGGCAGAGCAGAGTGGCAGGAGCAGTGCAGGTTAGCTATGCAGGGTCCGGGCTGGGCGTGTACGCAGCAGCAGGACAGCAGCGGCAGCAGCACAGGCAGGAGGTGGGCACCGCCGCAGAGTGGAAGAGCTGGGGCCCCGACTGCATGCACACATGGCAGAAGGTTTGGCAGGAAACAGCAGCACAAGCAGGGAATGCAAACAACTGCAGGTTAGTAGACTCAGAGCAGACAAGAGTTAGTACAGCGAGGCACGACAGACCGAACAGCGAGAAGCGCCGTTCCTGGCGAGAGCTCGATCAAAACCTGATGGAGTAGAAGGGTGAGTTAACGCCGGAGTGCAAGACAAAGGGTTTTAAATGCAGGACTAAACTTAGATACTATGTATCCCCAAGACAAGACCAGATGTATACACAAGGAGAGTTAAAGAACTGGCCCCGGACAAAGAACACCAGGTGACTAAATACAAACATTAACAAGTATCAATTAGGTGCCGCGTGCGAATGTATGCGTGAGTGATTAACGGAGCAGAGAGTGTGTGGAATGCATGCGGAAAGGAGGAAAGGGATAGGCGGGTGAAGAGTAGCGGAACAGAGTGACACGAAAGGGAAAAACCACGCCCAACCTGCAGCACGAGGGAAATAAACTAGGGAGAGACAAACATGATACGAAAGGAGACAGGTAAGACACGGGAAACAAGAGGACGGGAGTGAGAACATCACATAATCATTTTTAATATTTGGTCGCATATCCTTTGCATGCCATGACTTAATGATGTCTGTGACCCTAAAACATCGAAAGACTCTTGATATCTTCTGGTACTCTTACAAGCGTTACTATAACGTCTCTGCATTTGAATGGATCTCTATGGGAATTGGGGGGTGGGACTAGTTTTAGCTGTAAATTATGCTGGAACAGTATGGAATACATGGTTGCTAAAATGGCTGTAAGTCATCAAGGGTTTGAGGTATCAAACGAGCCTCAAATCATCACTCTGCTGCCAGATATGCAGTAGATATGGATGGATCACTTTAAATGTTTTCTCATTTTTTCAGTGTGAGATTAAGCTAATTCACCAAACGGTGAATTTTTTATAACCCTTTTTACTCATCTTTACCAGGGGTGCCAATAATAGTGGAGGCACTGTAGTGTAATTAAAGTTTTTTCACCTCCATATGTCTGTGTAAGTGTGTTTATCCTTTTCAGAGGAAACTCATAATGACGGAGTTTGAGAAGTTATGAGAACATTTTTTTTTAATGAAAGAGTAGTAATTTTCAAATTTTGTTTTAGAGTAATTTTTAAATGCAATTGAGTGTGGCATAATTTGAGGGCCTTTAATTACCAAATCTGCAGTGGTTCACAGCTTCCCATAAACCCACTGTCCGTCAGGACAATAATGCCCTTTTTTTGCACAACACAGTTCAGGAACCATCCGTACCCGGAACTATCGGGTAATTTTCCCTTAATAAACTATTCTGACTGCCATGTTTTATTCTCCTGGTCACAACAGAAGAGTTTGGGCAGGGATTGTGTTATTGCAGAAATTCTAAATATATTTGTGTTGTCAACATTCAGTTTAACACACAATTAATTTAGACTTTTCTGCTTGGTGGTACCGGAAAATCAGTGGATTAGTGTGAGATAGTGAGCATTTGTGTGTGTGTGTGTGTGTGTGTGTGTCAGCTGAGAGTTTCAGAGTGAGCACTCACACTGTAAGAAATCCTCTCTGGTCCTGGGCTCTACAGTATGGACTTCTTTCACTGCAGGGAGAGAGTGAGAGAAAATGAAAAGAAACAATTATATATAGAAGAGAGAAGTTATTGTAGAAGGATAGAGGATATTGTCTACACTGAGAGGGATTTCAAATATTTCCAGTGCATTTACAATGTAACTGACAATTATATTCACTCCATGGTTTTCGGTGGAATAAAAACTGCAAATACGGATTTCAACCTGATTCAGAAATTTTGACCAGTTCCACCTTGCAGACGTCCTCCAGTCGCTCTTTCAGTTCAGAGACAGATATCCTCAGAGTCTCAAAAGAGACGTGTGGACTGACAGTGATGCTGGGTAAGTCTCCAGGTCCAGAAGGAGCACAGAGAGACTGATAACTCTGCAGACAGACAGACAGACAGACAGACAGAGATTAGTCTCAATTCAGATTCCTGTGCAGTTGCCAGAAGGAGGAGCAGATCTTTGTAAATGAGGAACAGACCTCACCATGTATGTAC
The DNA here is from genome assembly GCA_029718625.1 of Synaphobranchus kaupii. Classification (NCBI taxonomy): domain Eukaryota; kingdom Metazoa; phylum Chordata; class Actinopteri; order Anguilliformes; family Synaphobranchidae; genus Synaphobranchus; species Synaphobranchus kaupii. Next base: position 127,511,259 of record CM056377.1, read on the forward strand.
AATGTACATAGTGCAGACTGTCAGATAGCCAGTGATGTTACCTGGAGGAAATGGATGTGATCCTCTGTGTGTGAAAGCTGCTCCAGCTCAGCTTCTCTCCTCCTCAGCTCAGCAATCTCCTGCTCCAGTTGCTCCAGGACTCCAACAGCCCGACTCACTTCAGCCTTCTCCTGATCTTCGATCAGTTGTTTCAACTCAGAGTGCCATCTTTGAATGGAGCGGATCAGCTCAGTAAAGATCCTCTCACTGACCTCCACTGCTGTCTGTGCAGAGCACTGTTAGGAGACACAGAGAGAGGAGGGCTGCACATTTTAACTAGGCCTTTCACTCAGCTTTTACTGGGACCCCAGACAGCCTGTTCCCCACAGTGGGGCTCAGTGGGATTGAGCCCCACAGGGCTGGAAAGTGGCCCAACACTGGGCTCCTCACTGGCTGACTGGAGGAGAGCCCTGACTGAGCCCTGAAATGGCTCTTCCAGCAGCCAGCTGTTGTCTTCTCCTCTGGTCAGTACCCACCGTGAGTGACTGCACAGCCTGTCTCAGATCCTGCAGCTCCTTCTCTCCCTTCTGGATTCTCTGCTGGAATTTACTCTGTGTCACCCCCAGCTGCTTCTGTGGATAGATTATTTTTCATATTAAATTACAATGTAAAATGTTTCAACTACATTTTCATATTCCAAATAAAACTAAACACTATGACATGTTTGTTGTACAGAATGTCAAGGTGTAAAGTGTCCTAGTCTTATAGGTAAAGCTTCTAAAGTGTGTGAGTGGGAGTGAACTAGCTGCTCTACATAAAGTAGTATGTACTCTAAGGCAGGGGTCAGGAACATTGTATTCCTGAAGTGCACTTGTTTCCTTTTCATCTGATGCATATTTTCTGAAGAGCCAGGGCAAAGTTCATATTGAGATATAATTACAAATATTTCATTTTTACATACAAGTTGTCTTAATATTGTAATGAAAACACACAGAAAACAGAATGAACCTACTGAGAACATTTATTTTCTTTTTGGAAACTGCAGTAGCAGGCACCGTACAGTATCATATTGTAGCAAACTGAAGTATTCACATGCATTTACAGTTCATTTACAGGCTACCATACGAAGGAATTCTAATGTAGGCTACCTCAAAATCAACAGTATGCAACAGTCACGATTCAGCTATCAGTCCAGCCTTTAAGTGCAATAGTTGCTTTTATCCAACAGGTGGCAATAAATGGCAGAAAAACATGATGCAAAATAAAACAGATGCTGCTGCGTTTACCCAGGTAAATTAATTGCCTCACACACGACTCAAGAATGTGCACTGTAGCCTACTTTGAGCCTACATCAGGACCTTTAAATTAGGCTGCGTTGCGTGTTTTGTCCCAATAGGCAGTGCTGAACTTCATGAACTCGATTTGGCACGTCAATCAAAAGAATTGTAGCACTACAGCACTACAACCCAATCTCATGTCAACATAAAAAGTAGCCTACCATGATTCATAAATACATTTACCAAATTCAGTAAAACACAGGTCATAAGCCTACATATTGTAGCGATAATCAAGATGATATCCCTTATGGAAATGTAATATAATACAGTATATTTTAAATATATTGTGAAGATAATTTTGATATATTTTACAATATACCAGGGATCTGTTATCACTATAAAAAAAGAATGAGTGTTATGTGTAAGAGTTTCAGTCCTGAGCCTACCTGTTTCTCAGTCCTTTCTGCTGCAGCTGAGACTGCATCATGGCCTTTGTGTTCATCCATTGTACAGAGATAACAGATACACTGCTGATCGGTACGACAGTAAACCTCCAGAACTTTGTCATGATGAGAGCAGATCTTCTCCTGCAGGTTTCCAGTGGCTTTGACCAGTTTGTGCTTCTTAAGAGGAGGAGATTCATAGTGAGGCTGGAGGTGAGTTTCACAGTAAGAGGCCAGACACACCAGACAGGACTTGGCAGATTTGCGCTTTCTCTCAATGCAGACATCACACTCCACATCTCCAGGTCCAGCGTAACAGTGAGCAGGAGGAGCAGCTTGGAGTCCTGTCTTCTTCACATTCTCCACCACTTCAGCCAGCATGGTGTTTTTCTTTAAAACAGGCCTTGGGGTGAAGGTCTCTCTGCACTGGGGACAGCTGTAGACACCAGTATGATCATCTTGATCCCAGTAGCCCTTAATACAGCCCATACAGTAACTGTGTCCACAGGGAATAGTCACCGGATCCTTCAGTAGATCCAGACATATTGAACAGCTGAACTGGTCCTGATCCAGATGACCTGCAGCCTGTGCCATTTTACTGCTCCAAGTGACAGAGATTTGTTTTAGTTCAGAATGTCATGTAGCTTCTCTGAATCTGTGTGAGAAAAAGCAGGAGATATTTCCTGGTTCTGAGCAGTCCCACCTAGATACTGGCCTCTGCTATCTTACTGCTCACACTGACAGAGACATAAGTTTTGTTTGTCTGAAACTGCGTAACAGAGAGAGTGGGAGTGACTTCCTGGTTCTGCCCACAGCTGCAGGAGGAGTGGACTGAGACCAGGTTGAGCAGAGCAGTGAGTGTAGAGAGAGAGCAGACTTTCAGCAGCTCATAAAACACACAAGACCCAATCTTACACCCGGCGATAAGCGGAATTAACCCAAACGCCACGATAAAGTCATGTCGTAGTTGTTTCAATGTTATTGTAAGGCGCAATATGAAGATAGTAGCCTAATATGCGTCTACGCAGGCATGTGTACAACGCACTTACACCCTCCCGCCTGTTACACGCAGGTGCACACACAAGCATGGATAACAATATCAAGATTACATTGTGAAATAGCGATTAATATTTTACCCAAAAATAAATTCTCTCCTGGAATAGACGCACGTTGTCCCTGGAAAGTGGGCTTGTTTTAAAGCATTAACCTATCAGTATCGTTGGTCATATTTCCATAAGCAGGACATTATTAAACAAGAGAAAATATGCATAAATGGGGTTCCAACCTGACAGCTTTAGTGTAGCCTATTTAGTGTCATCATCAGGGTGGGAAATTAACTTTCTGACCTACCAGCCAGTGGCTCGTAGATGCAAAATTTTACCAGCCTCCCAAAAATTTAACCAGACACCTTTTTTTTTTTTTTTTTACATTATGCTAGAATAACGTTTCAGATACCTTACAGAAAATGCATACTCATGTTTAGTAGCTCTAATAAAATTGTAGGTTATTTATTACATCAAGTATTATGGGTCAAACAGTAAAATATTGTGTATAATTTTATACATTTCATATTATAGACAGATACAAATTATGTATTAGCCTAATACTATAGACTACGTGAGCTAACGTTTGCTGATTTTCTGAACGAACACAAATAACGATAGAGCGAGCTGTCCGGAGCTGTCACTTTTACCTGAGAGCGTAGGCTATTCGTGTGTTTGTTTTGTGTTACTGTGCGACGCTGGTGGTCTTGCTAGAATTGCTTTAGCTATGGTAAATCGAACGCAAATTTGTGCCGACAATCCGCCTCGGTATGGAGCCGAGTCAATATTTTAGAAACATTTAATAACATCCAAGCTTTTAAAAAGTTATCAATCGCGATGGTATTATGATTATAGCCTATCGAGCTAGTCAGCGATGCAGTCACTTCACCAACCAACAAAACAATGCAATGAGAACAGAGTTTTCTGTGGTGAATTTGACGACACAGACGCGTTCCCTTTCAAACAATCACTGTGGGCACAGTAAGTAAGTCATGAAACACGACGTCATCCATAGCAACGAGGTCAACCCCGCCCTTTCTCTTAGCTTAAGTAGTTTTGTGATTCTCCCCATTCCTTAGTAAAAGTTTGTCTCAGCTGCTTTGTGAATATATTTTAAGATTATTCTCTTAACTATACTTTTTGTGCACATATGAGAACTCGTGGTAAAATGGTAAGATAAAATGTGTTGTGAATCGGCCCCTGAAGGTTTTTACTGAAAATGTTTTTGTTTTGTATCCACATTGCTCCACGCCACTGTGGCGGGTAGGTTTGATACATTTACCCTACAATTCTGTAATCTACCAGCATTTGGCAGGTGGCGGGTGCTAATTTCCCACCCTGGTCTTCATTAAGGCAAAAATACGGTATTTATGTTATCAATATTAGAATGCACGTAATATGAAATTTGGAGGAAGCTTGAAATTCACTAGCTGAAATGCATTGCCTGTGATCTGACTGCTGTGAGAACAGCCTCATGTAATTGATGTTTGACAGTGCTTCATTGTATAATCAAATGGAATTTGTGAAACAAGCAGGCGTTTTCTAAACTGAGAGGAAAGTCATGTTCTGGTAGCTTATTCACAGCTGCTGCAAGTGTTATAACAAAATTAAACTGCATATAATTAGCAAAATAACAGCCCTGGTGTAAGCTAATGGAAAAAATATTCCTGTTTTCCTGTTATTATATTTCTGGGAAATAGTTTGGTCGGGAATTATGGGGAACCCGTGCTGGTGTTAAACCCTAATCAGTCCCACCAGGATCTTGCAGAGTTTTTTGTGATTGTTGCGGCCTAAAATGCTTGATTTCGCGGCAGCTTTTCTTAAAAGTTGCGATGTGTTGTGTGTGTTTGTTGCGAAGAAGTTGCTGTTTTTAATGAAAGTTGCAAATAAAAATTGCGATTTCAAAAAGATATATGTAATTCAATACAAAATCATATGTAATATAATTTCAGTGAGAATGAAACAGTACTGTATAACACAACTGGAAATATTGTGGAGCTTGTGTTCAGAGTAACCATAAAAAAAGGCTCAATATAACAAATATGTTTTGTTTTATTTGTAAATTGGAATGTGAAACTTATTTTTTTGGACCTGAAAATCAGAGTTAACGTGGAGTAATTTTGAGTAATCTCTAGGCTACATGCAATAGTTTTGCATACTTTCGGGTAGGAGAGGAGTGGTAGTGCAGGAAAGGAGGTGGGGACTGAAGAATATTGCGACAGCAGAACGCAAACGTGTTTTTATTATGAAACCATTTTTACGCTCAGTAGTCTAATGACGGAAAAACTGATATAATATTTCTGATTTATGAGAAGAAAAAACAATTTGAACGTGATATTATTGTCATGTTCAAGTAGTTTTTTCTTCTCGGAAGTCGGAAATATTCGGACTTCCGAGTTAATTTGAATACACCATTAGACTCGCTACAACGGAGGAGATATTTTAATAAAAAACATTTTGTAAGTTGCCTATTTGCCTTTGAAATAATTTGTGTTCTTCGAGCCGGGGTCGTAACACAACGATTTGACCATTTTTCGCGGGAAAGTTGCGGTTACACTTTAAGTACGCGCACGAGCATGTCTGTTTTCACCAGCTATGAATCGCTGTTTTCACAGTCTTACTATCCACCATCATATTAGCAACCCATCAAGGTGCAAACGCAGGTGGCTTTTAAAGGGAATGGGATATTATATTTTGATTGGTTTATTGCATGTTACGCCCAAGACACACCTATAATTAATGAAGAGACTAAGTTCATTCCATTTGCACCTTGCTCTGTACTTAGCGCTCAAATAACATGCCGTCTAACTAGCAAAAGTGGACTTGGACACGCCCTAAATGCACTTGCGCCATGCGTTATAGACCATGCGCTAAGATCGTCTAGAGCCCACAATCTCTCTCACTGCTGTGCTGCTGTTCACAGTTATCAGTTTGGACTGATTCAGGCATTTGTTCCCTGTCCATCCTCTGTGTTTATAATTATTTCATTTTTATTTTATTATTATAAACACCAGTATACAGATAAGCCAAAGTTCATAAGGTAAAGACATAAATGAGCTCCACATATAAACTGTTTGTGTTGTACACTTGGGTATGGTTTGCAGTTTAACAGTGCAAAGCAGTAGGTCTACATACCGCTGAGTTTGTAATTTTTAGTACTTTAGTACTTTTTTTTTTTAACTTAAGCAGAACATTGGTCTGAGAACACAGATAATATTTCTGTGTTTGTGTTTTAGAGACTCCACAGTCAAGCCATGTGACAGTGGTAATTCTGTACCAATGAGGCTTTTCTCACCCCCCGTGGCACATTTTAAATGTACTTTGTTACCTGCACGAAAGAGAACTACACCTTGTGTGTTTGGCACTTTGTAACAGGCTTGTGAATAAACCTTCCTGTCTTGTGTTACGAACATCAGGTCCATCCCTTCATCAGAGATTTTCTCAGAGCTTACAGTATCTTTGGAATGATCAGCACCACGTGTGCGTACCAGAATGCAGCCTTCATCTCCCGCACGTGGGGAAGAGAAAGCAGGCCGCAGGTGACATCATCGCTGCCTATTCAAAATGACCAGTCGCTTTGAAATATGGGAAGGCCTCCAGGTTTAAACTGAGCCGATCAGTGCAGCTTGGTGATAAGATTAATCTCTGACCCTGTCCTGCTGGCAATCATGTTTGTACAAGACAAAGATCTGTTCTAGGTCATGACTGAATAGGATCCCTTCACCCCTTTGAGGGCGCACATTTGAGTCAACTTCATCAAAAAGCTTTTGAGTGGGCGACATTTTCTCACAAATGGGGGCACTTAAAATCCCTGGATGAAACCCTTATGTGGCATTCAGTCTAAGGGAGACTAGGATTTGTCTCGGCCATGCCCACTGGTGGAGAGAGCACACGCACCTGGTGCTTAAAGTGTGCTCGTCTCCGCAGTGCGGAGCCGAGAACGGGAGCACACGCTGAGAGAGAGCGAGTTTGAGTCTGTCCGTCCGTTTATTTATTCATGAGAACTAACGGACCCGGCTGGGCGAGCTGAATAGCTGACAGCACCGCTGAGCTGAGAAGCGGTCGTGGAGTTTGGTTTGATTTGATTTAGTTTATTATTTTGTCTTTGTTGTTTTAGTTAATTATTTTTGCCCGGAACCCGTGTGGGGGAAGGGTGAAGGTGTTTTTATTTATTTCCATGTATATGTTGGTGCTCTCTCTCTCCCTCTCTCTCTCTCTCTCTCTCTCTCTCTCTCTCTCTTATAAAGGCCTGCTGAGAGTGTGGGGGCAGATGGATGTGGAAAGATCAGCATCATCGGTGACAGTGAAATGGCTCCTAGAGGAGCCAATAGTATATGGGGCTCGGCTAGACATCACCACGGCTGCCACTCCAGGGCTATCGGAGACTCTAAAAGCGGCTAACCTTGTCACCTTCGGACAACTGGTCAACTTGGCAGGGAGCAACCTTGCAGAGACAGGAAAATTGGCTGAACGGCTGGGTATGAGATCTACAAGGGTGGCTGGCCAGATGCTGGAACGGTATAAGAGTGCCTTGACCACAGAAGATTGGAGGGCACTGCAACAGGGGGACAGAGGGGACACAGATACTGGCGAACAGTTTCCAAGGCTGCTGCTGGGACCCCCTACTGTTGAGGGGTCCGCTCTAGACTCTATCGGGGGAAAGGGTTTATATAGGCTCTCTGTTGAGGTGCTCAATAGAGCCAGGCTGGACAATAGGGCGGATACCCCCTGGAGGGCAAATCTGGGCATGGGGGCAGAGACGCAGCCTGCATGGAGGGACTTGTATCGACTGCCTTTGCCTAAGTATGCAGGTGATTTGCAGTGGAGAATACTCCATGGTGTAGTTCCTGTAAATACCTTTGTGTCGCTCGTGAATCCCACGGTGGGCAGTGGTTGTCCTTTTTGTGGGGTTAGAGAGACAATTTGTCACTGCTACAAAGACTGTGTGAGACTTCCTCCGCTTTTTAACATGGTCAGTTTGCTGGTGGCTGCTCTTGGGATAGTCTTCACAATTTCGGTTTTTATTTTTGGTATTAAGGTAGGAAAAAAAATGCGAAAAGTGGGCTGTCTGGTCAATTTCTTGCTGGGACAGGCTAAAATGGCTGTGTACCTTAGCAGAAAGAAAAAGGTTGATGTTGGGGTAACGGTTAACGTTACTAAAATTTTTAAATCACTTGTAAGATCAAGAATCTCTCTAGATTACGAGTATTATAGTAGAATGCAGGACCTAGGGGTGTTTAAGGATAAGTGGTGCCATGGGGAGGTGGTGTGTAGTCTGGTGAGAGGAGAGCTAGTATTTACCAGCACAATAAGCTGATGTTGTGAGGAAAATGACGCTCTTTTTGAAATTGTTTGCATTACATTGTTCTTTTTTATTTTTATTTTTTATTTATTTTCTTTTTTCTCGCTATTTTTGGGGGATAATGGGGGAATTGGGGACTATTGTCAATAACACAGTGGCTTGTGTATGTAATGTATAATAAAGGTTCTGTTAAAACTCAAAACTCTCTCTCTCTCTCTCTCTCTCTCTCTCTCACAGTTTCCCTTAAATTTAGATTGCTTCTCTGTCTCCGCCAACAAGGTTGTTAAAAACCTTGGTGTAACTATTGATTCAGATCTCTCCTTTCAGCCCCATATTAACCATATCACAATAATGGCCTTCTTCCACCTGAGGAATATATCTAAATTAAGGAAGGTGTTGTCCCTGGAGGATGCTGAAAAAATGGTTCATGCCTTTGTAACCTCTCGACTAGAATACTGTAATGCTTTATTGTCTGGTTGCACTGGCTCAGCCCTGAATCGCCTCCAACTTGTACAGAATGCAGCTGCTAGGGTTCTTACTAGAACCAAGAAATGGGAGCATATCAGCCCGGTGCTCAAAACTCTTCCTTGGCTGCCTGTCAAATTTGGAATTGACTACAAGATTTTACTTCTAGCGTTTATAGCTTTAAATGGTTTGGCCCTAGAATATTTTAGTGATTTACTCATTCCTTACTGTCCTCCTAGATTACTTCGCTCTCAAAGTGCTGGCTATTTGAAAATTCCTATTATATTTAAAATTACAATGGGGCACAGAGCCGGTTATTCTTGCCTCTGAGCTGGAGTGAGCCATTAACTGCTTGCTTTCCTGTATGCAGGGACAACATCAAGCTCTTAGGCAGCATCTCCCAGGCAGATGGAGAGGAGGGCTGAGCTGGGAGGTAGCCCTCTGACACGTCCAGGGGAAACTCTGGAGCTGGAGCACATGGCCACTGACCACGATGGGTAAGATCCTGGGCCTTCCCATTCTCCAATAACAATAACAAAATATTTTTTGATTGCAGTGTCACAGGGTTTGCTTGCATAATAAAGACAAAAATGTGTCTCCATAGAGCAGGAGATATATCCTGGTTCTGAGCAGACCCACCTATATACTGGCCTCTGCTATGTTACTGTTCAAACTTACAGAGACAGAAGTTTGATTCACTGAAAATGCATGACAGAGAGAGTGGTAGTGACTTACTGATGCTACCCACAGCTGCAGGTGTGGTTTTGGACTGAGGCCAATCTGAGCAGAGTGTAGAGATAAAGATGTGATCTGTCTGGTCGTACCTGTTTCATACCTGAGGTTTGGTGATGGAGTAAAGCCAGAGTACAAAGAGAGAGGGAACTGTACCACCACAGAGCCTGCAGTCACTCAAACTCATACTTATGGATTTTATTATTACTGTTATTATCAATCATAAATATGTAATATTTCACTGTCTGTTTCCTACTGTGTGGAGAAATGCATTAAGAAATCACCATTCTTTTATTTTTTGTTAAAAATAAACTCCCAACTCCCAAAAAATAAACTCCCAAATCTCATCTTCCCCATATCACTGGTAAAATCTGGTAAGAAAAAATACCTGTGTAAAAAGCACTATCTGCATTTCTGAATATGGAATTCAATTTCAGATACACTTCTAGTTCTTTCCATGACACAGCACACTTTTGATGAGTTGTATAACAAAATGACTTTATGATTAGCCATATGTGATATGACTTCATATTTGATATATAATACATTATTGTTGGTAAATAACAAGGATATACTCCACATGTGATATATAATGTAATGGGGAAGGTTAACCTTCATGTTTTAGTTACTGTGCTATTTCCCAACACCAGAGTGGGTGTTGCCATCACCTTTGGTAATCCCCAGGGGTGTGGGGGTGTGGTTTAAAATAATCTGTTTTATTCGCCAACACACTCAGCCAATCATCTGCCACATTGAGGAATTCTTCATCTCCATCTATCAGAGGTGAATCTCAAGCAGCAGCACCTGCTTCCCCAGGTAAAGCAGGGCTATTTGGGACATTTACTGTATGTGAGGTTCAGATTAATACCTGATACCCTTCAATAATCTCTTTCTAACCAATCAAAAAAACCAGGCCACAGTTCTTAAAGCATTTTCTAATTTTATTGAATCCAAAAAACTTAAATTATAAAGTAATCAGCACCCAGTCAATTGTTATATAGTTATTTTCAATAGAAAGTATGATTTGCAGGTATATGATGTGGTGTTTCCAGCATATAAACTAAAAATAAAACTTCTTACAAGTGATAAGAAACCTCTGCTGATTATTAATGTGATTATTTCCCTGAGATAATACATGATATGATTTATATGTTTATAATATAAGCTGTGTTACCACTCAGAGTGTAGGAGAAAATAAATAGAAAATCATAAACAAAGGAGAAACTGAAGAAATTAAAAATACAAGGATTAAAACCATAAGTTTGAGAAATTAAAATACTTGAACTATGAGAATATAAGTATAATATAATTATAGCTCAGTGTTCAGTCAGATTTCTCTTGAAGTGAAGAGGTTTCCACTGAACCCCTAAGTTTCTACACCAACACATGCTTTACAGCATGTATACATTTTATACATCATACGGAAATTGACTGTAAATGTTTCCCAAAAAGAAGACTTGAATTACGTTTCCAGAGAAGTAAAAGTGGGGAATGCACAGACTAAAATAAAAACATTCTCTGCAAACTCCACACATTGCAAAAAACAATCCCTTACACATATACAACCCCTCCCCCTTTGACCCTTAGTAACTGCAGATGGGCTCCTGTACAGTGACTAAAGGCCCCTCCACACAAAGAACGATAACTATAAATATATCGTTTTAAAAATCGTTCTAAATGAAGTGGACCACAACTATAACGATGATGACAGTGACGAACGATATCACTGGGATCACTTTCAGAGCGATTTGATGAACGATAGATATCAATTTTCATTGACAAGCTTCCGACACAGCTGGAGCGCGCAGCGCAATGCCACTGTTTACAGAACATTATTGTTCATCAGTGTGGACACTCACATCATTATCGCTATAGTTATCGCTATAGTTATCATTATAGTTATAGTTCTTGGTGGGGACGGGCCTTTAGGGACAGTCTATGGAGAAGAGACCTCCACACACTCCTTGGCTTCTCTCATAACTGTGTAAAATGTGCTCCTCTGACCCCAGTGCTGGTAGAGATGTAGAACTGTGTAAAATGTGCTCCTCTGACCCCAGTGCTGGTAGAGGTGTAGAACTGTGTAAAATGTGCTCCTCTGACCCCAGTGCTGGTAGAGGTGTAGAACTGTGTAAAATGTGCTCCTCTGACCCCAGTGCTGGTAGAGGTGTAGAACTGTGTAAAATGTGCTCCTCTGACCCCAGTGCTGGTAGAGGTGTAGAACTGTATAAAATGTGCTCCTCTGACCCCAGTGCTGGTAGAGGTGTAGAACTGTGTAAAATGTGCTCCTCTGACCCCAGTGCTGGTAGAGGTGTAGAACTGTGTAAAATGTGCTCCTCTGACCCCAGTGCTGGTAGAGGTGTAGAACTGTGTAAAATGTGCTCCTCTGACCCCAGTGCTGGTAGAGGTGTAGAACTGTGTAAAATGTGCTCCTCTGACCCCAGTGCTGGTAGAGGTGTAGAACTGTGTAAAATGTGCTCCTCTGACCCCAGTGCTGGTAGAGGTGTAGAACTGTGTAAAATGTGCTCCTCTGACCCCAGTGCTGGTAGAGGTGTAGAACTGTGTAAAATGTGCTCCTCTGACCCCAGTGCTGGTAGAGGTGTAAAGTTGTGCTCATGGTGAGGGTCTTTACTGACTGAGCCCCTCATTAGACCTTCAGCTTTAATCTTTACTATTTTATTTACTTCTCCTCTCTATCTCACTGCAGTGTTTTTCTCTTACTCTGATCACAGCTGATCTTTTCCCTGTCTCATCCCAGATCACACAGTTTTACAGAACATCCAACATCAACTCCAAACCCAGGATAAAGGGGCTGAGTGAATGTGGTCTGGACTCTGTGCAGGAGGGTAATTGTGTCAGAGGCGCTGTAGAAGGACAGAGTTCCTGCCCTGTGATCCAGGTACACTCCTATTCTGGTGGAGGGGGGAACAGGGATTTTAGTGCTCTCATTATTGTGCCTGAAACAGTAACTGGAGGGAGAGCAGTACAAAGCCCAGGACCTCTTATTACCCCCCAGAGCACAATCATAACCCTGCCCTTTCCTGCTGATCTCTTTATATGAGACTGCTATAGAAACCTCATCCCCACTCCACTCAGCCTCCCAGTAACAGCGTCCAGATAGACCCTCTCTGCACAGCACTTGCCAAACATGGTCAAATCTCTCTGGATGATCAGGATATGACTGGATCTTTCTCACATGGGTCACCTCTCTGTTCTCCTCAGACAGACGGAGGTGTTGATGCGCTGTGTTGGGGTCCAGTGTGAGCTGACAGGAATCTGATGGAGGACAAGTTTAAGATTTAATATGAGGACAGGTCCATCTAAGGTCTGTCTAAAATTCATTCTTTTCTCCATACATACTATACAGCGTGATCTCCATATACAGATGAAAACTAGCTCTCGAGCTAACTCTGCCATTCTACCCATTTATGCTTTATACAGATATGTTGGTTACTATGTGCTGCCCTTTTAAATAAATAAATAAATAAATCATACATTTATAAATTTACATTGTGTGTCTGCATGTGCATGTGTTTGTGTGTGTGTGTGTGTGTGTGTGTGTGTGTGTGTGTCAGCTGAGAGTTTCAGATTGAGCACTCACGCTGTAAGAAATTCTCTCTGGTTCCGGGCTCTACAGTATGGACTTCTTTCACTACAGGGACAGAGTGAGAGAAAAGGACAATATCAAATATAAAAATATATATACTCTATATAGGGTGGATAAAGAGAGACATTTGAGGACGTTTTTAACAACCTGATTCAGAAATTTTGAACAGTTCCACCTGACAGACGTCCTCCAGTCGCTCTTTCAGTTCAGAGACAGATTTCCTCACAGCCTCAAAAGAGATGTGTGGACTGACAGTGATGCTGGGTAAGTCTCCAGGTCCAGGAGGGACACAGAGAGACTGACAGCTCTGCAGACAGACAGACAGAGAACAGCCTCAATACAGATTCCTGTGCAGATGCCAGGAACAGATTTTTGTAAATAAGGAACACACCTCACCATGTATGTACAATGTACATAGTGCAGACTGTCAGAGAGCCAGTGATGTTACCTGGAGGAAATGGATGTGATCCTCTGTGTGTGAAAGCTGCTCCAGCTCAGCATCTCTCCTCCTCAGCTCAGCAATCTCCTGCTCCAGTCGCTCCAGGAGTTCTTCAGCCCGACTCATTTCAGCCTTCTCCTGATCTCTGATCAGCTCGTTCACCTCAGAGCACCTTCTCTCAATGGAGCGGATCAGCTCAGTAAAGATCCTCTCGCTGTCCTCCACTGCTGCCTGTGCAGAGCGCTGTTAGGAGACACATATAGAGGAGGGATGTACATTTTAACTAGGCCTTTCACTCAGCTCTTACTGGGACCCCAGACAGCCTGTTCCCCACAGTGTGGCTCAGTGGGATTGAACCCCACATGGCTGGAAAGTGGCCCAAAACTGGGCTCCTCACTGGCTGACTGGAGGAGAGCCCTGACTGAGCCCTGAAATGGCTCTTCCAGCAGCCAGCTGTTGTCTTCTCCTCTGGTCAGTACCCACCTTGAGTGACCGCACAGCCTGTCTCAGATCCTGCAGCTCCTTCTCTCTCTCCTGGATTCTCTGTTGGAATTTGCTCTGTGTCGCCCCCAGCTGCTTCTGTGGATATTGTTTTTTCATATCATATTACAATATTAAACATTGCAATTGTCCAAGATACATAAAATACCAAAACATATTTAGTGTAAAGCAGGTCAGTGTGTAGAAGTGTACTGGCCTTATAGGCAAAGCTCATAAACTGTGTGAGTGAACTAGCTGCTCCAGCCGTGTTGATTCCCATTCAGGGAGTGAATAGGGGGGTGAGGGGTGTGAACAGAGCTGCTACAGAGAGCTGACTTGGGTTCACTTCCTGCTCTTACTGCTTTATCACTGTGGACACTGCGTTGGTCAGTACTATTTCAAGTGTATAAAACATTTCCAAATGTAATTCATACATATATTAGACAAATTACATAAACACAGGCCATAAGCCTACATATTATAGTTATAAACCAAGATGATATCTGTCATCACTGTAAAAATGTATGTGTTATGCATAAGAGTTTCAGTCCTTACCTGTTTCTCAGTCCTTTCTGCTGTAGCTGAGACTGTATCATGGCCTCTGTGTTCATCCATCACACACAGCAGACAGACACACTGCTGATCGGTACGACAGTAAACCTCCAGCAGTTTGTCATGATGAGAGCAGATCTTCTCCTGCAGGTTTCCAGAGGCATCGATCAGCGTGTGTCGCTTTCCTGGGTTGACTTCATTGTGAAGTTTGAGGTGAGTTTCACAATAAGAGGTCAGACACACCAGACAGGACTTGATGGCTTTGTGCTTTCTCCCAGTGCAGACATCACACGCCACGTCTCCAGGTCCAGCGTAACAGTGAGCAGGAGGAGCAGCTTGCAGTCCTGTCTTCTTCAGTTTCTCCACCATTTCAGCCAGCATGGTGTTTTTTCTTAAAACGGGCCTTGGGGTGAAGGTCTCTCTGCACTGGGGACAGCTGTAGACACCAGTAGGATCATCCTGATCCCAGTAGCCCTTAATACAGCCCATACAGTAACTGTGTCCACAGGGAATAGTCACCGGACCCTTCAGTAGATCCAGACAGATCGCACAGCTGAACTGGTCCTCATCCAAAAGACCTGCAGCCTGTGCCATTTTACTGTTGAAACTTACAGAGATTAGTTTTGGTTCAGAATATAGTGTAGTTTCTCAGAATCTTTTTGAGAAAGAGCAGGAGATATTTCCTGGTTCTGAGCAGACCCACCTAGATACTGGCCTCTGCCATTTTACTGCTCAAACTGACGGAGACGGAGTTAAGTTTTGTTTCTCTGAAACTGCGTGACAGAGAGAGTGGGAGTGACTTCCTGGTTCTGCCCACAGCTGCAGGAGGTGTGGTGTTGGACTGAGGCCAGGCTGAGCAGAGCAGTGAGTGTAGAGAGAGAGAGAGCAGACTTTCAGCAACTCATAAAACACACACACATCACTTAGAAGGTTGCTGTGGATGTGATTTCCTGGTTACTCTGTGTGCTTCTGCTGCTGGAATTAATTCACACAGGAGTCATTTTACTGGCTGATGAGATTGCACAGGGTTTTGTGTTGAGGAATCAAACTCCAGAACTTTTAGTGGTTTCTTTTCGATTAGCATCCAGTTTAGGCACCCTTTAGCCAATCAATGACTTACATTCATCCTTAAATTAAAACACTGTTGTGGAGTCAATATAGGGCCAAAAAGTCTGAAAGCAAAAAAAGAAAACTAAACGAGAAATGAAAGCCATAAAAAAGAAAAAAATCTGAAAGCAAAAGAAAAAAGAAAAAGAAAAACGAAAACCGTAAAAATGAGAAACGAGCCTTCCAAGCAAGGGTGCTGTCATGCATACAAAATATTGTTATTATTATGTAAAATATTAAATTTTTTCTCTCAGATCCTTCGCTTGCCTTCTTCTTCTACCATCGTTCTCAGTTCTAAAATATTCTCTCACAGATTTTGGTTCTGTTTTGACGTGAGGCGGGCTTAGTGGCTCCTATAGGCTTAGAAAGTGATTGACATGTCAAAGGTCACCCTCAGACCCACCAGCCCAGCTCAGGTTCTCGTGATTTTTTTAAGCAAAAAGAAACAAGATGGCGGATAATAAAAGACCTGAGGTAGGCAACAGTTAACCTCTAAATTAATGTTTTCTCTTCTTTTCTGTCCAGCTGCTTTGCCGTTTTATGAATCTAGATGTTTTCAGTGTATATATTGGACATTAAATTAATAATTTCATGTTATCAAGCATAGTTGCTGCTTGCTGTTTCAGAGCTAATGTTAGTTAGCAGCTAATCGATCAGCCGGCAGGGAAGATAGGAGGAGGAAGAGGATGAGGAAGAGGAGGAGAGGTTGACTCCCCGGGAGAGGAGAGAGCGGGAAGCACGGCAACAGAGGCAGGACAGCAGCAGAGTCAGGTGCGTCACTCTTACACCAGGTACAGTTGCAAGTGTGTCACCTGTACACCAGGTACAGTGGCGGGTGCTTCACCTGTACACGAGGTACAGTTGCAAGTGCGTCACCTGTACACCAGGTACAGTGGCGAGTGCTTCACCTGTACACCAGGTACAGTGGCAGGTGTTGCCAGGGGTTGAACGCTCCTTTAACCTGCTGAAGAACTCTTTACAATCAATGATGTGCCAGGATAAACTGGTCTGGCTCAGAAATTGAACCTTAAAAGGATAGTTCGGAATTTTGGACATAATGTCTCTTGTACGACTTATCCATGATGTTGTTGATTGATGGAGACCATATTCAGTTGATTCCATGCTGTCCTTCTTGTGGACATACGCACGTTGCTAATGCTAGCGCGACTCTATGGTAACCGGTAGCATCCTCTACCAAATGCACTTAAACACTCCACAGTGCACCCAAAGCAAATAAAATACGACGACGGTCTATCGGGGTTAATTTGAGTGTTTATACCATCATTTTTGAAGTCAAACTATCGTTGAATCCTTTACTTTGTGCTGACCTATATTCCTCTTATTGAACTCAAATAAGACTGAGATATTAGTAGTAGGTCCCAAACCCCTTCGAGATAAATTCTTACAGTTTCCCTTAAATTTAGATTTCTCCGCCAACAAGGTTGTTAAAAAACTTGGTGTAACTATTGATTCAGATCTCTCCTTTCAACCCCATATTAACAATATCACAAGAATGGCCATCTTCCACCTGAGGAATATATCTAAATTAAGGAAGGTGTTGTCCCTGGAGGATGCTGAAAAAATGGTTCATGCTTTTGTAACCTCTCGACTAGATTACTGTAATGCTTTATTGTCTGGTTGCACTGGCAGCTGCTAGGGTTCTTACTAGAACCAAGAAATGGGAGCATATCAGCCCGGTGCTCAAAACTCTTCCTTGGCTGCCTGTCAAATTTGGAATTGACTACAAGATTTTACTTCTAGCGTTTATAGCTTTAAATGGTTTGGCCCCAGAATATTTTAGTCACTTACTCATTCCTTACTGTCCTCCTAGATGACTTCACTCTCAAAGTGCTGGCTATTTGAAAATTCCTATTATATCTAAAATTACAATGGGGCACAGAGCCACTTATTCTTGTCTCTGAGCTGGAGTGAGCCATTCACTGCTTGCTTTCCTGTATGCAGGGACAACATCAAGCTCTTCGGCAGCATCTCCCAGGCAGATGGAGAGGAGGGCTGAGCTGGGAGGTAGCCCTCTGACATGTCCAGGGGAAACTCTGGAGCACACGGCCACTGAGCACGATGGGTAAGATCCTGGGCCTTCCCATTCTCCAATAACAATGATAACAAAATATTTTTTAATTGCAGTGTCACAGGGTTTGCTTGCATAATAAAGAAATGTGTCTCCATAGAGCAGAAGATATTTCCTGGTTCTGAGCAGACCCACCTAGATACTGGCCTCTGCTATTTTACTGTTCAAACTTACAGAGACAGAAGTTTGATTCACTGAAAATGCATGACAGAGAGAGTGGTAGTGAGTTACTGGTTCTGCCCACAGCTGCAGGTGTGGTTTTGGACTGAGGTCAATCTGAGCAGAGTGTAGATATAAAGATGTGATCTGTCTGGTCGTACCTGTTTCATACCTGAGGTTTGGTGATGGAGTAAAGCCAGAGTACAAAGAGAGAGGGAACTGTACCAGCACAGAGTCTGCAGTCACTCACAAACTCTACTTATGGATTTTATTTTTTATTATAAATATGCAATATTTCACTGTCTATTTCCTACTGTGTGGAGAAATGCATTAATGTGTGCAGTATTGTGCAGAACAAATCACCATTTTTTTTATATTTTGTTTAACACTTACCCCCCCCCCCCTCTTCCCAAATCTCATCTTCCCCATATCACTGGTAAAATCTGGTAAGAAAAAATACCTGTGTAAAAGGCACTATCTGTATTTCTGAATATGGAATTCAATTTCAGATACACTTCTAGTTCTTTCCATGACACAGCACACTTTTGATGAGTTGTATAACAAAATGTATTTATGATTAGCCATATGTGATGTGATATGACTTCATATTTGATATATAATACATAATTGTTGGTAAATTTATGTAAGGTTCAGATTAATACCTGATACCCTTCAATAATCTCTTTCTAACCAAACAAAAAAACCAGGCCACAGTTCTTAAAGCATTTTAAAATTTTATTGAATCCAAAAAACTTAAATAATAAAGTAATCAGCACTCAATCATTTGGTATATAGTTATTTACAATAGAAAGTGTTACGATCCTGATACGGGACGAACCCAAGTGCAACGACCAGGAGACAGATTACAGAAAGTGGAACTTTATTAAGCGTTGGGGTGGTCCCAAAGCTGTACACGGGAGCAAAACAGGTTAGTTAGTTAACACAGGATAGCGTCCAACTGAGGACTGCTCCAAGCCGGAGCTGGACTTGAAGAAACACGGAACTGTTCCAAGCCGGAACTGGACTTGAACGGAGGTGTCTAACACACCGGAACTGGACTGGAACTGGACTGGAACTGGACTGGAAACTGGATCGGAACTGGACTGGAAACTGGACCGGAAGGTCCACTCAGGAAACGGGAACGGCACGGAACTTGTTCCAAGCCGGAACTGGACTTGAACGGAGGTGTATAAAACACCGGAACTGGACTGGAACTGGACTGGGAACTGGACTGGAAACTGGACCGGAAGGTCCACTCAGGAACACAGGGGACGGCACGGAACTTGTTCCAAGCCGGAACTGGACTTGAACGGAGGTGTCTAAAACACCGGAACTGGACTGGAACTGGACTGGAAGCTGGACCGGGAGGTCCACTCAGGAACACAGGGGACGGCACGGAACTTTGTTCCAAGCCGGAACTGGACTTGAACGGAGGTGTCCAAAACACCGGAACTGGACTGGAACTGGACTGGAAACTGGACTGGAGCTGGACTGGAAACTGGATCGGAACTGGGCTGGAACAGGACTGGAAACTGGACCGGGTAGCTTGAGTAACCGGGCAGAAAGCAGAGGTTAAAGGCAGGGTGTTGTGACAGGACTGTAGCTGGTGAATGCACCGCCGAGTTGGAAGGTGCGGCGTAGCTCGGGCAATACTGGCGTAAGCCGGCTGGCATGCAGAGGTCCTGGTACCGCAACACGAGTACGGGAGGTACGTAACACGGGGAGGACAAACACAGCTGCGGGAAGACTGGAACTGCGGCGTCTGGAGGTTTTGAAGGGAAACAGGTAAATGCATGCAGCAGCGAAAGATTAGCAGAGATAGCTACCAGTCAGGAAACCAGGCGAACAGGTATGAACCAGCAGGCTCAAAAACACTGGACCAGAAACGGGATACGAAACAAACACGGTAGGTTAGTCAACGAACTGGCGCTGAATAGCAGCCAGCCAGGGGTTTAAATGGTGCAGGAAGTGAAGGAGAAAACGAGAAACAGGTGTGATGTTAAATCAGGAGTGATTGCCGAAGCACAGCAGTGAGGAATGTGAGTAACGAGAGGGGCGAGTGATAGGCGGAAGCTAAAGTGGAAAATGAAACCAAAAGTACCCGAGGGAGACGCCCAGTCCACAGCCAGGAGGGAAACACGGACAAGGGATCCAACATGACACGGAAGGAAACAAGGAAAACATGGAAAACGGACAGGACGGGAACGGAACGTTACAGTACCCCCCCCTCAATGTACGCCACCTGGCGTACCCGGAGGCCTGGTCTTGTCAGGGAACTGTTCGTGGAAGTCTTGGATTACTGAATGATCCAAGATCAGGCTCTTGTGGAGCCACGACCTCTCCTCAGGACCGTACCCCTCCCAGTCGACGAGGTATTGGAAACCCCGGCCCCTGCGGCGGATATCAATAACACGGTTCACCGTGTAGGCCGGGGCGTTGTCAACAACTCGGACGGGAGGAGGCGGGATGGTAGGGGTACTGAGGGGGCTGGAGGAGACAGGCTTAACCTGGGACACATGAAACACAGGGTAAACTTTGAGGGAGGCGGGGAGGGAAAGTTTAACAGACACCGGGTTAACTAGACAAATGATGGGGAAGGGACCAATAAAACGGGGCTGAAGCTTTCTGGATGAAGAGGGAAGGGAGATGTTTGCAGTGGAGAGCCAGACCTGCTGACCGGCCCTATACTGTGGGGCTGCGGTCCTGTGAAGGTCCGCCAGACGTTGGGAGCGGGAATTGGCGTGAAGGAGTGCGGTGCGTGTGAGTCTCCAAATGTTTTTACAACGAAGGACATGGGCCCTAACAGAGGGGACAGCTATCTCGGCCTCCTGGGTCGACAGAAGAGGGGGTTGATAGCCTAAAGCACACTCAAACGGGGATAGGCCAGTAGAGGCACTCTTAAGGGAGTTATGTGCGTACTCGACCCAGGGGAGAAAACGGCTCCAAGAGGCAGGATTGCGCACTGTAACGCACCGCAGGGCGGCCCCCAGGTCCTGGTTCGCCCTCTCTGCCTGACCATTAGACTGGGGATGAAAACCCGAGGAAAGACTAGGAGAGGCACCCAGGGCTGCACAGAACGCCCTCCAAACTCGGGAGGAGAACTGGGGCCCACGGTCTGACACGATGTCAGAGGGGATCCCGTGCAGCCTGACCACGTGTAGCACCAAGAGCTCAGCGGTTTCAAGGGCGGACGGGAGCTTGGGGAGGGGAACAAAGTGAACCGCCTTGGAGAACCGGTCCACTATTGTCAGAATGACGGTGTTACCTTCTGACAACGGCAGACCGGTTACGAAGTCCACACCAATGTGACTCCAAGGACGGCCAGGGACGGGGAGGGAAAGGAGAAGACCGGAGGGAGGCTGGTGGGAAGCCTTGCTCCTGGCGCACACCGAGCAGGCCAGGACGAAGGCACGGGTATCCCCTTTAAGGGTAGGCCACCAGAAACTCCTCCTGACGAGGGCGATAGTTCTGGCGACACCTGGGTGACATGCCAGGCACGAGGCGTGAACCCATTCGAGGACCTGGGAGCGGACGGAATCGGGGACAAAAAGACAGGAGTTAGGGTTATTGCGGGGGTCCGGTTGGGAAGTCTGGGCGGCCTTCACAATGCCCTCAATCTCCCAGGAGACCGCAGCCACCACACAGGAGGCCGGCAAAATGGGCTCCGGATCAGCAGGACTGGAGGGAGGGAAAAAATGCGGGACAGGGCATCTGCTTTAATATTACGGGAACCAGGGCGGAAAGAAACAGAGAAATTAAAGCGTGCAAAAAATAACGACCATCTAGCCTGACGAGAATTGAGCCTCTTGGCAGATCTTAAATAAATGAGGTTTTGATGGTCGGTAAAAACAAGAAAAGGGGTACCTGCCCCTCCAGCCAGTGGCGCCACTCCTCAAGAGCCAGTTTTATCGCCAGCAGTTCCCGATCCCCGACATCGTAGTTCCTCTCGGCGGAGGACAGCCTCCGGGAGAAGAATGCGCAGGGATGGAGCTTGCTATCAGAGGCGGACCGTTGAGACAGAATGGCCCCCACGCCGGTGTCGGAGGCATCCACCTCAACGACAAACTGCCGAGAAGTGTCAGGGTGAAGGAGGATAGGTGCTGAGGAAAACCGAGCCTTGAGTAGCTCGAAAGCTCGCTGGGCATCGGAATTCCAACAGTAAGGCAGGGCAACGGAAGTGAGTTTAGTCAGGGAGCAGCAATGGAACTGTAATTGCGAATAAAGCGGCGGTAGAAATTTGCAAACCCCAGGAACTGTTGAAGGTGCTTGCGGGAGGTGGGTTGGGGCCATTCTGTCACCGCCTTGATTTTCACAGGGTCCGCCCGGATACTGCCCTCCTCGATAATGAAGCCGAGGAACGGGACCGTGGAAGCGTGGAAGGAACATTTCTCAGCCTTAACAAATAGCTGATTCTCCAACAGCCGCTGGAGAACCTCTCGAACGTGACGGACATGCTCCTGCGGGGATTGAGAAAAAATTAAATATCATCGATATAAACAAAAACGCTCCTCCCTAGGAGGTCCCGCAGGACGTCGTTCACCATGCTCTGAAGACTGCTGGGGCGTTAGTAAGGCCGAAAGGGACCACCAGGTATTCGTAGTGGCCCAACGGGGTATTAAAAGCAGTCTTCCACTCGTCCCCCCTCACGGATACGCACCAAGTGATACGCATTCCGGAGGTCGAGCTTGGTGAACGTCACAGCTGGAGAGAGGGCTTCAAAGGCGGTGTTAATGAGGGGAAGAGGGTATTTGTTACGGATGGTGACCTGGTTGAGGCCCCGGTAGTCGATGCAGGGTCGCAGGGAGCCATCCTTCTTCCAACGAAGAAGAACCCTGCACCGACTGGGGATGAAGAGGGACGGATAATACCCGAAGCGAGGGAGTCGTGGATGTATTCCTCCATGGCTAGTTTCTCCGGTCCAGACAGACTGTAGAGGCGTCCCGATGGCAGTTTAGCTCCAGCCAGTAGGTCAATGGCGCAGTCATACGGCCTGTGAGGAGGTAAGGACAGAGCACGTGATTTAGAAAATACTTGCGCGAGGTCGTGATACTCGCTGGGAACATTCGTTAAATCCGGTATAGGTTGCATGGAACAGGGTTTACTGGGCCCCGGAGGGGGTAGTGCAGAACGGAGACAGCTGGCTAGACAGTGGGCACTCCACGCCAGGATGCGACCGGCTTTCCAGTCAATATGGGGATTGTGGAGGCGAAGCCAGGTCTGACCTAAAACCAGAGCAGATTGTTGGGAGTTAATCAGTAATAGCTGAATGGACTCCCGATGATTGCCAGATAGAACTAATTGGATAGGAACGGTGGAGTGGGTAACTAACCCCAAACTCCTACCGTCCAGAGCTAGAGCTGAAATGGGTGAAGTGAGACGTTCCGTGGGAATGCCGGCCCTCCTGGCGAAGGTGATATCCATGAAGCTGGCGTCAGCTCCGGAGTCAATTAGGGCCGAAGAAGATAGGGTCTTGTCCCTCCAAAGGAGAGTAGCCTTGAACATGAGGCGGTCCTGGGCAGCATGGTTGGGGACGATGGGGCTCGTCAGTACGCCCAGTCTTACTGGCGAGCCCCTTCTTTTGGGCGAATGGGACAGGAGGCGATCTGATGGCCAGGCTTGCCGCAATAGAAACAGGATCTGGTGCGCTGACGGCGCTGACGCTCCTCGGGATTGACCGCAACTCTGCCCAGTTGCATGGGCTCTTCCTCGGACCCGCCCGTAGGCGCCCGAGATCCAGTGAAGGAGTGTGAATGAACATTAGAGACGACGGAGGGCGAATGACGCCCGGAACTTCCTCCCCGCTCCCGGGCCCGGATGCGGAGACGATTATCGATGGCTATAGCGAGGCTGATGAGGCTATTAAGGGAGTTGGATTCCTCCCGAGTGGCAAGCTGGTCCTTGAGTTCCTCGCTGAGAGCTTGGCGGAAAGCCCCCTGGAGGGAGGCGTCATTCCATCCTGACTCCGCGGCGAGGGTACGAAACTGAATGGCCATTTCTGCGACACTGCGGTTGCCTTGGCGAACTTGAAGCAGACGCTGGGTAGCGTCACGTCCACAGGTCGGGTGTTCAAACACACGTCGCATCTCTGCCGTAAAGGCTGCGAAGTTGCTGCATAACGGAGCCTGGCTGTCCCAGATGGATGTAGCCCACTCCAGGGCGCTCCCTCCCAGGCTGCTCATAATGAACGCGATCTTGCTGGAGTCAGAGGCGAAGGAGGAGGGCTGCATCCGAAACACTATGTCACATTTAAGTAGAAATTCACGACATCTCCCCAACCCCCCGCGATATAACTCGGGGTGTTGTACACGGGGCTCACGGCTGGAAGTGGGAGCCGGTGCCTCCGGATGGGGTTCGGGAGAGGAAGGAGTAGGGTTGGCTGGAATCCGTAGTAGCGGTTGGTGGAGCGAAAGTTGGGATACTTGCTCCGTGATGCCCCTAACTACTTCCAGCACATCATCCAGACGGCGACCCTGTTGGTCGCTGATCGCAGTTTGGCAGGAGAAGGCGTGGCGAATCTGTTCCAGATCGGCTGGGTCCATATTGTAGGCCAGTTCGTTCTGTTACGATCCTGATACGGGACGAACCCAAGTGCAACGACCAGGAGACAGATTACAGAAAGTGGAACTTTATTAAGCGTTGGGGTGGTCCCAAAGCTGTACACGGGAGCAAAACAGGTTAGTTAGTTAACACAGGATAGCGTCCAACTGAGGACTGCTCCAAGCCGGAGCTGGACTTGAAGAAACACGGAACTGTTCCAAGCCGGAACTGGACTTGAACGGAGGTGTCTAACACACCGGAACTGGACTGGAACTGGACTGGAACTGGACTGGAAACTGGATCGGAACTGGACTGGAAACTGGACCGGAAGGTCCACTCAGGAAACGGGAACGGCACGGAACTTGTTCCAAGCCGGAACTGGACTTGAACGGAGGTGTATAAAACACCGGAACTGGACTGGAACTGGACTGGGAACTGGACTGGAAACTGGACCGGAAGGTCCACTCAGGAACACAGGGGACGGCACGGAACTTGTTCCAAGCCGGAACTGGACTTGAACGGAGGTGTCTAAAACACCGGAACTGGACTGGAACTGGACTGGAAGCTGGACCGGGAGGTCCACTCAGGAACACAGGGGACGGCACGGAACTTTGTTCCAAGCCGGAACTGGACTTGAACGGAGGTGTCCAAAACACCGGAACTGGACTGGAACTGGACTGGAAACTGGACTGGAGCTGGACTGGAAACTGGATCGGAACTGGGCTGGAACAGGACTGGAAACTGGACCGGGTAGCTTGAGTAACCGGGCAGAAAGCAGAGGTTAAAGGCAGGGTGTTGTGACAGGACTGTAGCTGGTGAATGCACCGCCGAGTTGGAAGGTGCGGCGTAGCTCGGGCAATACTGGCGTAAGCCGGCTGGCATGCAGAGGTCCTGGTACCGCAACACGAGTACGGGAGGTACGTAACACGGGGAGGACAAACACAGCTGCGGGAAGACTGGAACTGCGGCGTCTGGAGGTTTTGAAGGGAAACAGGTAAATGCATGCAGCAGCGAAAGATTAGCAGAGATAGCTACCAGTCAGGAAACCAGGCGAACAGGTATGAACCAGCAGGCTCAAAAACACTGGACCAGAAACGGGATACGAAACAAACACGGTAGGTTAGTCAACGAACTGGCGCTGAATAGCAGCCAGCCAGGGGTTTAAATGGTGCAGGAAGTGAAGGAGAAAACGAGAAACAGGTGTGATGTTAAATCAGGAGTGATTGCCGAAGCACAGCAGTGAGGAATGTGAGTAACGAGAGGGGCGAGTGATAGGCGGAAGCTAAAGTGGAAAATGAAACCAAAAGTACCCGAGGGAGACGCCCAGTCCACAGCCAGGAGGGAAACACGGACAAGGGATCCAACATGACACGGAAGGAAACAAGGAAAACATGGAAAACGGACAGGACGGGAACGGAACGTTACAGAAAGTATGATTTGCAGGTATATGATGTGGTGTTTCCAGCATATAAACTAAATATAAAACTTCTTACAAGTGATAAGAAACCTCTGCTGATTATAAATGTGATTACATGACCCTATTTCCCTGAAATAATACATGATAAGATTTCTATGTTTATAATATAAGCTGTATTACCACTCAGTGTGTAGGAGAAAATAAATAGATAATCCTAAACAAAGGAGAAACTGAAGAAATTTAAAAATACAAGGATTAAAACCATACGTTTGAGAAATGAAAATACTTGAACTATGAGAATATAAGTATAATATAATTATAGCTCAGTGTTCAGTCAGATTTATCTTGAAGTGAAGAGGTTTCCACTGAGCCCCTAAGTTTCTACACCAAGCATTTATATCTGCCAATTTAGGAGGCTGTGTTGCAGCAGGTTACAGGTAAGACCATCAGCACTATAAACGTTACTTTATCACATGCTTTAGAGCATGTATACAT
Source organism: Synaphobranchus kaupii (assembly GCA_029718625.1). Classification (NCBI taxonomy): domain Eukaryota; kingdom Metazoa; phylum Chordata; class Actinopteri; order Anguilliformes; family Synaphobranchidae; genus Synaphobranchus; species Synaphobranchus kaupii. The sequence continues at coordinate 127,537,379 of CM056377.1, forward strand.
TTTATACATCGTATGGAAATTGACTGTAAATGTTTCCTAAAAAGAAGACTTCAATTACGTTTCCAGAGAAGTAAAAGTGGGTAATGCACAGACTAAAATAAAAACATTCTCTGCAAACTCCACACATTGCAAAAAACAATCCCTTACACATATACAACCCCTCCCCCTTTGACCCTTAGTAACTGCAGATGGGCTCCTGAACAGTGACTAAAGGCCCCTCCACACAAAGAACGATAACTATAAATATATCCTTTTAAAAATGGTTCTAAATGAAGTGGATGGCGGAGTCCACACCATAACGATAATGACAGTGACAAACGATATCGTTGGGATCACTTTCAGAGAGATTTGATGAATGATAGATATCAATTTTCATTGACAAGCTTCCGACACAGCTGGAGCGCGCAGCGCAATGCCGCTGTTTACAGAACATTATCGTTCATCAGTGTGGATGCTCATATCGTTATCGCTATAGTTATCATTATAGTTATAGTTCTTGGTGTGGACGGGCCTTTAGGGACAGTCTATGGAGAAGAGACCTCCACACACTCCTTGGCTTCTCTCAGAACTGTGTAAAATGTGCTCCTCTGACCCCAGTGCTGGTAGAGGTGTAGAACTGTGTAAAATGTGCTCCTCTGACCCCAGTGCTGGTAGAGGTGTAGAACTGTGTAAAATGTGCTCCTCTGACCCCAGTGCTGGTAGAGGTGTAGAACTGTGTATAATGTGCTCCTCTGACCCCAGTGCTGGTAGAGGTGTAGAACTGTGTAAAATGTACTCCTCTGACTAAATGTGTTATTACAACTGATCTTTCCCTTTCTCTCTCAACCCAGATCACACAGTTTTACAGAAGATCCATCATCAACCCCAAACCCAGGATAGAGGGGCTGAGTGAATGTGGTCTGGACTCTGTGCAGGAGGGTCATTGTGTCAGAGACGCTGTAGAAGGACAGAGTTCCTGCCCTGTGATCCAGGTACACTCCTATTCTGGAGGAGGGGGGAGCAGGGATTTTAGTGCTCTCACTATTGTGCCAGAAGAAGTATCTGGAGGGAGAGCAGCCCAAACTCCAAGACTTGTTATTATGTCCCAGAGCAGAGTCATTACCCTCTCCTTTCCTGCTGATCTCTTTATATGACTCTGCTATATAAACCCCTTCGCCACTCCACTCAGCCTCCCAGTAAAATCGTCCAGACAGACCCTCTCTGCACAGCACATGGGGCCAGTAGTCAAATCTCTCTGGATGATCAGGATATGACTGGATCTCTCCCACACAGGTCACCTCTCTGTTCTCCTCAGACAGATGGAGGTATTGATGTGCTGTGTTGGGGTCCAGTGTGAGCTGACAGGAATCTGATGGAGGAGAAGATTAAGATTTATTATGAGGGCAGGTCCATCTAAGGTCTGTCTAAAAATAATTATTTTCTCCATACATACTATACAACGTGATCTCTATATACAGATGAAAACTAGCTCTGGAGCTAACTCTGGCATTGTACCCATTTATGCTTTATACAGATATGTTGATTACGATGTGCTGCCCTTTTAAATAAATAAATAAATATATAAATATTTATAAATTTACATTGTGTGTCTGCATGTTCATGTGTGTGTGTGTGTGTGTGTGTGTGTGTGTGTGTGTGTGTGTGTGTGTGTCTGTACATGTGTGTGTGTGTGTGTAGAATTATTGTATCGGGGTTGGGGGCAAGGAGTAAAATATTTGTTCACAAAAAAATTTATTTGGCCAGGGATTGTTTTTGGCTATGAATTGATTTGCCATGTTCTCCCTGTGTCGTATGGGTTTCCTCCGGGTACTCCAGTTTCCTCCCACTGTCCAAAGACCTGCAGGTTAGGCTAATTACGGGGCGTTAACAGGGCGTTGCTGTAAAAGTGCACGTGTGCTCAGTCAACCTACCCTGTATAAGTAAAGGTTAATAATAAAAAGTGTAAAAAAATACCAGGATATATTTTCCTCAATAAAACTCGATTTACCCTTCATCACCTCCCAGCCACAAACTGAATGACAACCTGACTGATCAGTGTGTGTGTGTGTGTGTACGTGCGTGTTTGTGTGTGTCTCAGCTGAGAGCTTCAGAGCGAGGACTCACACTGTAAGAAATCCTCTCTGGTCCTGGGCTCTCCAGTATGGACTTCTTTCACTGCAGGGACAGAGTGAGAGAAAAGGACAAATAGAAAGATACATTTAGAGGGAGAGAGAGATACCATAACTCATAGGCTATAGTAATATAGCTCTAATTGTAATAACACTTACATTTAGCCTACTACGCAACACACCAGCCCATGCCAATAACTTGTTGCAATTTCACCATTCATGGCCATTTACTGTACATAAGTGTTCATAACTTTTCCTTATGCAATATTGATACTCACATCATATCAATTAATGTATATTATAATATATTAATGTACAAACCCAAATTGCAAAAATGTTGAAACAGTATGTAAAATGCACATAAAAGCAGAAATAAGTGATTTGTAAATTGTATTTTACATATATTTGATTGAAAACAGTACAAAGAAAAGATATTTAATGTTTTACCTTATCAACTTTATTGATTATTGTCAATATACGCAAATTCCGAATTTGATGCCTGCAGCATGTTCCAAAAAAAGTTGGGACAGGGGCAAAAAAAGACTGGGAAGTTAAAAAAACACTTGTTTGGTACATTCCACAGGTAAACAGGTGATGCTCTCATGACTGGGTATAAAAAGATATTAAAAGACTAATGATATCTTATTTTCAGGTACTCTTACAACCGATAACATAACCTCTCTGCATTTGAATTAATCTCTTGGGAATTTGGGGGTGGGACTAGATTAAGCTGTAAATTACATGGGAATAGTATGGAACCCATGGTTGGCTAAATGGCTGTAAGTCAGCAAGGGTCTGAGGTATCAAATGAGCCTCAAACCATCTGCTGCCAGAAATGCAGTAGATATGGATGGATCACTTTAAGGGTTATTTCTCCTGAGTCCTGACTCATTTTCCTATTGAACTCTGGCAGCAGAGTGATGGTTTGAGGCTGGTTTGATACCCCAGACCCTTGATGACTTAGTCCCACCCCCAATTCCCATAGAGATCCATTCAAATGCAGAGAGATAATAGTATTGCTTGTACGAGTACCTGAAAATAAGATATCCAGAGTCTTTTGATATCCTTTTATACCATGATAGCATCACCTGTTTACCTGTGAAATGTTCCAAATAGGTCCCATTCTTTTTTTCCCCCTGTCCCAACTTTTTTGAAACGTGTTGCAGGCATCAAATTCGGAATTAGGGTATATTTACAAAAATCAATAAAGTTGGTGAGGTAAATATTTTATATATTTTCTGTGTTGCCTACTGTTTTAATATATGTAAAAGATCATTTACAAATCACTGCTTTCTGCTTTTATTTGCATTTTACATACAGTCCCAACTTTTTTAGAATTGGGGTTTTTATTCATGAAAAGTCACGAAATAGATTTCCTGACGACAGTTTTATAGATTTTAAAGTGACAACGACCACTGTTATTACCTAACGTTGCTTTAACTAGCCTAGTGTTAGCTACCTTGCAAACGCAACATTTTCTGTTAGCTGTTAGTTTTCTGTTATACTGTATGTGCTTTGCAGGTTGGTAACTCGGCTACGTCTACCATGTATACAACCCTTTAAAATATCGTCATGCATTTAAATTAACTGAAAACGCTTTCATTTATTTGTAGTTCTTAATGGTAAAGGACAGAATCCACGCCTATGTCTTTCTTTGAGCTAGAATTCATGTTGGCTCATGCGGTTGTGGAAAATAAAAAAATAGAAAAATTTGAATACTTTTAAAGGCAGACAAGTTGGAATTAATTACAGTGCTTTGTAGGCTATGCGTGAGTAACTTAATTTTTTTTACGTTGAAAACGTTTTTTGTTGAGAGAATCTTTACACCGAGAAGGGTTTTAAATATTTTGTATTTACACTGTAACTTACAATTATATTCACTCCACTGTATCTGATCATTAATTTTTGGTAGAATAAAAACGGGAAAAAATGATTTTACTCTTTAAAGTTTTTAACAACCTAATTGAGAAATTTTGAGCAGTTCCACGTTGCAGACGTCCTCCAGTCGCTCTTTCAGTTCAGAGACAGATTTCCTCACAGCCTCAAAAGAGACGTGTGGACTGACAGTGATGCTGGGTAAGTCTCCAGGTCCAGGAGGGGCACAGAGAGACTGAAAGCTCTGCAGACAGACACAGACAGAGAACAGTCTCAATTCAGATTTCTGTAGAGATTCCAGGAGAAGATCTTTGGAACATGCCTACCCATGTATGTACAATGTACATAGTGCAGACTGTCAGAGAGCCAGTGATGTTACCTGGAGGAAATGGATGTGATCCTCTGTGTGTGAGAACTGCTCCAGCTCAGCGTCTCTCCTCCTCAACTCAGCAATCTCCTGCTCCAGTCGCTCCAGGAGTCCTTCAGCCCGACTCACTTCAGCCTTCTCCTGATCTCTGATCAGCATTTTCACCTCAGAGCGCCTTCTCTCAATGGAGCGGATCAGCTCAGTAAAGATCCTCTCACTGTCCTCCACTGCTGCCTGTGCAGAGCGCTGTTAGGAGACACAGAGACAGGAGGGCTGTACATTTTAACTAGGCCTTTCACTCAGCTCTTACTAGGACCCCAGACAGCCTGTTCTCCACAGTGTGGCTCAGTGGGATTGAGGTCTACAGGTCTGGAAAGTGGCCCAACACTGGGCTCCTCACTGGCTGACTGGAGGAGAGCCCTGACTGAGCCCTGAAATGGCTCTTCCAGCAGCCAGCTGTTGTCTTCTCCTCTGGTCAGTACCCACCTTTAGTGACTGCACAGCCTGTATCAGATCCTGTAGCTCCTTCTCTCTCTCTTGGATTCTCTGCTGGAATTTACTCTGTGTCACCCCCAGCTGCTTCTGTGGAAAGATTATTCACCCAGTTGTATTATTGTGTATTATGTTCACATTTGTTAAATAATAAAAAGTTAAAAACTACGTACATGACCTAAGCACTCATCTATATGAAATCCCACGGGTCAGTGTGTAGAAGTAAACTGTATGAGTGAACTAGTTGCTCCATCTGTGTTGATTCCCATTCAGGGAGTGAATAGGGGGGTGAGGGGTGTGAACAGAGCTGTCACAGAGAGCTGACTTTGGTTCACTTCCTGCTCTTACTGCTTTATCACTGTGGATATCAGACCTAAAAATCACTTAACAAATGGATTCAGTATTTCAAATCTAATGAAACATACCTTTTTTAGATTAGATTTTGGTTTTACAGAGCTAAGTAGAAGTAATGGCACATGAAACCTATGTAAAAAACATGCAGATTGAACTTGTTTTTAGGTACACAAAGGTTTACACTTTCTTATCATGCTAAATCATGATCAGGGATTTTTTTATTTTTAGGAGAACAATCTCAGTCTCCTTTTGACAGAGAGGGTAACAGATTCAGAAGGGACCCCAGATGAGAAGATACCTGACCCCTGTCCACACGGGGGAATCACATGTGGCCTGATAGTCAGCTGTCCTACAGGCTCTGGCACACGTCTTACAATGATCATGAAAGTTTAACATGTAAAATACATTTTATATAACATACATGTTTTATACTGTATAACACACATGTTTTTTACGAAACACAGGAAGCCCATTGTTCCTAGTTCACCTTAACAAATTAAAAATCTAATGTCCAATTATAATGCAGTTACTGTTTTTTTTTTTACAGTAACTGATAATGAATTGTGAATATCAATACAAAATGTATTACGTATTTTGGGCAGTGTTTTTTTTTTAAGGTTTTCAGTCAGTTCAATTCTAAACTGTTCCTCTCCTGTATTATCACAGCTGCCCGTGAAGAGCTCCCGTCCTTACCTGTTTCTCAGTCCTTTCTGCTGCAGCTGAGACTGTATCATGGCCTCTGTGTTCATCCATCAAACACAGCAGACAGATACACTGCTGATCGGTACGACAGTAAACCTCCAGCAGTTTTTTATGTTGAGGGCAAATGTTCTCCTGCAGGTTTCCAGTAGCATTGATCACATTATGTGTGTTTCCTGGATTGAGTACATTGTGAAGTTTGAAATGAATTTCACAGTAAGACGCCAGACACACCAGACAGGACTTAGCGGCTTTGCGCTTTCTCCCTGTGCAGACATAACACGCCACATCTCCAGGTCCAGCGTAACCGTGAGCAGGAGTATTCTTCAGTTTCTCCACCACTTCAGCCAGCATGGTGTTCCTGTTCAGAACAGGCCTTGGGGTGAAGTTCTGTCTGCACTGGGGGCAGCTGTAGACACCAGTATGATCATCCTGATCCCAGCAGCCCTTAATACAGCCCATACAGTAACTGTGTCCACAGGGAATAGTCACCGGATCCTTCAGTAGATCCAGACAGATTGCACAGCTGAATTGGTCCTGATCCACCGAGATACTAGCCTCAGCCATTTAACTATCCACACCGACAGAGACAGAGTTACGTTTTGTTTTTCTGAAACTGCATAATAGAGAGATTGGTAGTAACTTCCTGGTTCTGCCCACAGCTGCAGTAGGAGTGGTGTTGGACTGAGGCCAGGCTGAGCAGAGCAGTGAGTGTAGAGAGAGAGAGCAGACTTTCAGCAGCTCATAAAACACACACAATCTCTCTCACTGCTGTGCTGCTGTTCACAGCTCTCAGTCTGGACTGATTCAGCCATTTGTTACCTGTCAAACTTATCTTTAGACATCAAGGATGTATGTTTGAATATCATTATGGTCTTTTACCAAAAGAATACCATCAAATAAGTGTATGTGTGTGTCTGTGTGCGAGTGTATGTGTGCATGCGTGAGTGCCTGTGTGTGAGTGTGTGTGCGCGTTTTGTTGAGTTTGTACCATGAAATAAATGAAAACCAGGGTGAGGACTTAATAATACAGTAATACTCAGAAAGGTTGAAACATGCACCTTATTACATTACATTACAGGCATTTAGCACTTATACAGAGCGACTTGCTAAACTTTTTGCATTTAATTTTTTACATATTATCCATTTATACAGCTTGGTATATTCTGAAGCAGCATAGGTTAAGTACCTTGCTCAAGGGTACAATGACATTGTCCTACCTGGGAATCGAACCTGCAACCTTTCGGTTACAAGCTCAGTTCCTGAACCATTATACCACACTGCTGCCCATGGTCCATGGCCTTATGTGGGCACATAAAGATGTAATATTTTGCCGTTGCAATATTGAAAGAATCTGAGCACTTTTTTCAGCTGTTGTTTGTGGAAGACCTACATCTGAGAGGTTTACCTTGTGAGTAAAAGAACAGCAGAGGCAAGGAATTGGCCAAACAAAAAGAACAGTCTTTAATTAAATCAAGGGGAAAGGGGGAATGGGAGCAGGGTAATGTATTTGCCATCAGTGTCCTGTCAGTATTAGTCCTGGTGACTGACAGGGAGAGAGAGGGACGTTAAGTTAAGTACCATGAATCAGGTGAACTTTTAGGCTCACGGTTTTCCACTTTCAGTTTGGCTGGGCAGAGAGACAGGTAGCTGCTCTTCCTCCTGTCTTCCTCCTCCTCTCTGGAACCTGGGGTGCTGATGTCACCCAAAAATGTGAAAAAAACGTCCGCAGTAGGATACATCGATGTATGCTTCGCTGGAGGGGAGGAGAAGCCGGGTTTGAAGAGGAAGGGAGTGGAGGAAGGGAGGGTTCATTTTTCGACTATTGGGATGCACCCTAGGGTGCGGCATCTTTCTCTTAATTTTTTCTGGTTCCTTTAGCTTATGGACTTTGAGCATGGGTACATCTAACTGACTCTGGCTTAGCTCACTAGCTCTATATGTCAATAGCTTTTGGCTCATGTTAACTCTGGCTCTCTAAATAGTCTTACTCTCACTTCGTCATTTGTGAATCCACACAAAATTCTGTCACGTATCATCGACTCCATAAGTTTCTCATGTCCTTTGCTTTGTTCTTCAGGTCAGTCACATAAGTATCAATAGACTCAGATTGTCCCTACACTATTGTAAAGAATATGTGTCTCAAATATGCCAGATTTCTTCTTGCTAACAGTACGTATGAAAATCCCCTTGCAAAGTTTCAAAATTGTCCATGTCTTCATCAAATTCAAACGTATTGAACGATTTGATTGCATCATCCCCGGCTGTATGGAGAAAGGTAGCACACTTGACTTTATCAGACTCCGAGATGCCACTTGCAATGAGAAACGGCTCCAATTTCTGGATCCAAACGCTCCAATTTTCCACTAGATTTCCTTCCAGACTTAAAGGATAGGTTCACTTTTTTTTCAACCAGGACCTAATTGAAAGTTCTTTCCAATAATTTATAATCGTGCATAGCACAACTGATAGCTGATAGAAATTTGCCTTTTAACCACAGCTTCTCAGTGGGTTTAAACGCGTTCCAATGGGGCAAGTAGTTTTGCCTTCAGAAACCATGATATCTCCTTTTAATCAAGTTGGAGGTTTCATCTGTTCCATTTCTCATCTCTCTTTTTCTTTTAAAACAGTTCAGTTACTCCGACACCATGTAAAGTATGCAAGGGACACCAAAGACATGCAGATGCAAGAACAACTTTGACTGAAGGTTCTCAATCAAGTACGACAACACATTGACAGCTCTATATAGCTACACTGCCACCTGCTGGTATAAACTGGGAACGAATATCCACATACATGATGACATGATGAAAAAAAAAATTTATATGACAGATAAACTTATCTGCTTGTATACAACAACAAAGCATTCCAATCGTATAGTTCTTAACCAGAAGATCAAGTGTCCACAAAACTTTTTTGTTGAAATGACACAGCTCACTAACTGGATGATATTTACCCTTCATGTGTCAAAAAAAAAGCCACTTATAAGCTGGGCTTCAACACTAAAACATCAACCCCACCTGCACATTATAAAACACCAAACAACCGACAGGAAACTCAGAGAGTTCTTTCAGCTCTCTCCCTCCAGCCCTTCATCAAATGTAATCTTTTCTCTCTCCCTCCCTCCTAGCCCTCCACTAAATTTAAAGTTCTCTCCCCCTCTGTTTAACCCCTCTACCAAACTAAAGCTGTTCTCTCCACCAAATTTAAAATTCTCCCTCCCTGTTGCCACTCCAAATGTAAATGGTCACATCCCCTCTCAAGCCCTCCACCAAATTTACACTGAAGGAAAACAGAAAAGCAGAAAAACCCAGGATAGAGACTCAGTGAATGTCATCTGGACTGTGCAGGATTTTAAAAGAGCGATAGTTTTATTGAAGGTTTTTTTTATATAGTATTAGAAAACAACACAGACAGTAAAATATATATGATACATGGATAATCTTTTTTTGAATTATAATAACTCTCATGGCACTTCCGTTCTGTGCAGAAATCAGCTTCTTAAAGAACGTAAAATAACCCCATTCAGGCCAGCCAGCCTCACACTGGTACAATGTGAACATAAACTACTGAATGACTTTCTACCAACAGTGTGATTATGACAAAGCATTTAAAAGAGAAAGAAGCCAAAATGAAAGAAGAGATTCATATTTTCTAAACCCACATATTTCCTGTCTTATTCCAGCTTTATCTCTCTTCTGTTTCTCATCCCTTACTTTTAGCAAATTGCAGTTTAGAACAGCCAGTCGCATTTGTGGTGCCTCTCTCACAACTGTGTAAAATGTGCTCCTCTGACCCCAGGGCTGGTAGAGGTGTAGAACTGTGTAAAATGTGCTCCTCTGCCCCCAGTGCTGTATATAACTGTGTAAAATGTGCTCCTCTGATCCCAGTGCTGGTAGAGGTGTAGAACTGTGTAAAATGTGCTCCTCTGACCCCAGTGCTGGTAGAGGTGTAGAACTGTGTAAAATGTGCTCCTCTGACCCCAGTGCTGGTAGAGGTGTAGAACTGTGTAAAATGTGCTCCTCTGACCCCAGTGCTGGTAGAGGTGTAGAACTGTGTAAAATGTGCTCCTCTGACCCAGTGCTGGTAGAGGTGTAGAACTGTGTAAAATGTGCTCTTCTGACCCCAGTGCTGGTAGAGGTGTAGAACTGTGTAAAATGTGCTCCTCTGACCCCAGTGCTGGTAGAGGTGTAGAACTGTGTAAAATGTGCTCCTCTGACCCCAGTGCTGGTAGAGGTGTAGAACTGTGTAAAATGTGCTCCTCTGACCCCAGTGCTGGTAGAGGTGTAGAACTGTGTAAGATGTGCTCCTCTGACCCCAGTGCTGGTAGAGGTGTAGAACTGTGTAAAATGTGCTCCTCTGACCCCAGTGCTGGTAGAGGTGTAGAACTGTGTAAAATGTGCTCCTCTGACCCCAGTGCTGGTAGAGGTGTAGAACTGTGTAAAATGTGCTCCTCTGACCCCAGTGCTGGTAGAGGTGTAGAACTGTGTAAAATGTGCTCCTCTGACCCCAGTGCTGGTAGAGGTGTAGAACTGTGTAAAATGTGCTCCTCTGACCCAGTGCTGGTAGAGGTGTAGAACTGTGTAAAATGTGCTCTTCTGACCCCAGTGCTGGTAGAGGTGTAGAACTGTGTAAAATGTGCTCCTCTGACCCCAGTGCTGGTAGAGGTGTAGAACTGTGTAAAATGTGCTCCTCTGACCCCAGTGCTGGTAGAGGTGTAGAACTGTGTAAAATGTGCTCCTCTGACCCCAGTGCTGGTAGAGGTGTAGAACTGTGTAAGATGTGCTCCTCTGACCCCAGTGCTGGTAGAGGTGTAGAACTGTGTAAAATGTGCTCCTCTGACCCCAGTGCTGGTAGAGGTGTAGAACTGTGTAAAATGTGCTCCTCTGACCCCAGTGCTGGTAGAGGTGTAGAACTGTGTAAAATATGCTCCTCTGACCCCAGTGCTGGTAGAGGTGTAAAGCCATGCTCATGGTGAGGGCCTTTACAGACTGAGCCCCTCATCAGACCCTCAACTTTCATCTTTAACATTTTATTTATCTCACTGCAGTGTTTTTCTCTCATTCTGATTGCAGCTGATCTTCCCTTTCTCTCATCCCAGATCACACAGTTTTACAGAAGATCCAGCATCAACCCCAAACCCAGGATAGAGGGGCTGAGTGAATGTGGTCTGGACTCTGTGCAGGAGGGTCATTGTGACAGAGACACTGTAGAAGGACAGAGTTCCTGCCCTGTGATCCAGATATACTCCTATTCTGGAGGAAGAGGGGACAGGGATTTTTGTGCTCTTATTATTGTGCCAGAAGCAGTATCTGGAGGGAATGCAGTACAAACTCCAGGATTTCTCATTACATCCAGGAGTACAGTCAGTACCCTCTCCTTTCCTGCTAATTTCTTTATATGAGACTGCTATATCAACCCCACCATCCCCATTCCCCTATGAATATGATATTATGAATTTTAAATGTAAATTTGCATGGCTGTAGCTGAAGACTGAACTGATGATCTTTACTTGGACTGACCATAAGTGTATACTGTTATTAAAAATGAAATTCGACCAGTTAGTGTGTCTTTGCAGTTTTGGCCCTCAAAGGAACATAAGAACACATAATGTGGAGAAAAGGCCATTAAGCCCTTCTAGAACAAAAGAGTATATAATGAGGAGAACAGGCCTTTCAACACATGTATAACATAAGAATATATTACAGTTTTTCTCAATTGTTTAGACACATTTTCTGAAATTAAAACAAATTTCTCAAAATTATAAACACAAAACCCACACAGTCAACTCTTTCTGCAAAACTTCATATATCTCTTGTCAAAATCAAGCACTATTTTCAAAACCATACACTCATCCCAAAATGATATTTTTACTTCAAATAATAAACACTAGTCAACAAATGAAAAAAATTATAAATGCCAATTACACACTGGTGTAAAAAATGAAAGACACTATTACCATTATATTACTTAGGCATCAGTATTGTTTGAGTGTACTGGCCAACTCAAATATACAAAAAAAAACAGTGAGACGTTTTTTGTTTTTTGTTTTTTTTTTCCAAATTACTAAAATGTTGGGAGTAGTCAAAGTAAAATAAGAAAAAACAGGAGAAAATGGAAAAACACTACTGTACTGTACAAAGTAAAAGTAAAACCAAAAATAAATTATTCTGCTCTCTGCTCTTGATCAGGCCACATATTCTCATGTACATCACACATTATATTTTCTCTGGAAAAGGAGCGGGAGATGCACCCTTGGCATGACTGAGAAATTACAGTTTTTCTCAATTGTTTACACACTAAAATTGGTGTTCTATTTCGTTCCTCCGACCATTATGGTTGTCAACAAATGGATGGACCTTCTGAGGCCAGATGCATCGAGACTCTTATAACAGCACATGGACATGACCTCCACATAGTGACGTAATCCCTCCATATAAAGGGGGGAGCGTCAATGCGAAAATTTGTTTTTCTCACCAATGCATAATGAGACATGAGACTCTTTGTATCTTGTGTGAATCCCACTAGCGCCTTGTGACTTTGGTCCTCCATGGGACAGTCTATGGGGTTCTGTACAGTGACTATGGGGCAGTCTATGGGGTTCTGTACAGTGACTATGGGACAGTCTATGGGGTCCTGTACAGTGACTATGGGACAGTCTATGGGGTCCTGTACAGTGACTATGGGACAGTCTATGGGGTCCTGTACAGTGACTATGGGACAGTCTATGGGGTCCTGTACAGTGACTATGGGACAGTCTATGGGGTACTGTACAATGACTATGGGACAGTCTATGGGGTCCTGTACAGTGACTATGGGGCAGTTTATGGGGTTCTGTACAGTGACTATGGGACAGTCTATGGGGTACTGTACAGTGACTATGGGACAGTCTATGGGGTTCTGTACAGTGACTATGGGACAGTCTATGGGGTCCTGTACAGCGACTATGGGACAGTCTATGGGGTACTGTACAGTGACTATAGGACAGTCTAAGGGGTCCTGTACAGTGAATGGGACAGTCTATGGGGTCCTGTACAGTGACTATGGGACAGTCTATGGGGTCCTGTACAGTGACTATGAGACAGTCTATGGGGTTCTGTACAGTGACTATGGGACAGTCTATGGGGTTCTGTACAGTGACTATGGGAGAGTCTATGGGGTCCTGTACAGTGACTATGGGACAGTCTATGGGGTACTGTCCAGTGACTATGGGACAGTCTATGGGGTCCTGTACAGTGACTATGGGACAGTCTATGGGGTCCTGTACAGTGACTATGGGACAGTCTATGGGGTCCTGTACAGTGACTATGGGACAGTCTATGGGGTTCTGTACAGTGACTACGGGACAGTCTATGGGGTTCTGTACAGTGACTATGGGACAGTCTATGGGGTCCTGTACATTGACTATGGGATAGTCTATGGGGTACTGTACAGTGACTATAGGACAGTCTAAGGGGTCCTGTACAGTGAATGGGACAGTCTATGGGGTCCTGTACAGTGACTATGGGACAGTCTATGGGGTCCTGTACAGTGACTATGAGACAGTCTATGGGGTTCTGTACAGTGACTATGGGACAGTCTATGGGGTTCTGTACAGTGACTATGGGAGAGTCTATGGGGTCCTGTACAGTGACTATGGGACAGTCTATGGGGTACTGTCCAGTGACTATGGGACAGTCTATGGGGTCCTGTACAGTGACTATGGGACAGTCTATGGGGTCCTGTACAGTGACTATGGGACAGTCTATGGGGTTCTGTACAGTGACTACGGGACAGTCTATGGGGTTCTGTACAGTGACTATGGGACAGTCTATGGGGTCCTGTACATTGACTATGGGATAGTCTATGGGGTCCTGTACAGTGACTATGGGACAGTCTATACAGTGATTTGGGACAGTCTGTGGGGTCCTGTACAGTGACTACGATGTTGACTCACAAGCCTGTAAGATAGGAAGCTGAACCTCTGCTGTTAAACATGACACATCCTAAAATCTGCTGAAGGCCACTAATGCTATTGGCCGTATTCAAACTTACAGATATACTGCATGCACTTGGAGGGGCCCAGTCCTGATATAGTCTATATATTGTCCCTGGTACTGATCCTCAGGTAGCAGAAGCAGGTGACTTGGGGGGAGGGGGGGCTTATCCTGAGACACACAGGTGAGATGACCTCAGGTGTGACCCAGTATTACAGGTGTCCCTGTGCTTCTTCAGCAGAGGCCACATGTACTCTGACCCTCATATTATTACGCAGAATGAGCTCATACTTTGATTAAATTAAAGGGATAGTTCGGAATTTGCGCAACTCTAAGGTAACTGGTAGCATCCACTACCAAACGCACTTAAACACTCCACAGTGCACCCAAAGCAAATAAAATACGACGACAGTCTATCTGGGGAGCGATACTTTACGTTACCTACGAATGTATTTCCGGCACTGGTCGACTACAACAACAAAGAAGAGCAACAAGTTGCAATGGCCACATTCGCTCCGCCGCCGTACTCCCACAGAGAATATAGGTCTGTAAATCCCTCGCAGCTAGACCAATGAGGGAATAGCTCGGAGCGAAGGTTTAAGCGTGATGTTTTCCGCTGTTGCTGTGGGAAAATGTAAGAGTTCTGAAATATTACCGTTCTTGCAACCGGATGAGACTGCTTCTTTAGATTCACAGGATCAGCTAATAATTGACCACGTGTCAGAGGCAATAATACCACTTTGCCTCCCGCTCTAAGTCTGGCCTGCAGGCTGACCCCAGCTTATCCAAAAAGACAGGATATGTGCATTATATTGACTGTCAGCCACCAACACTGATTCTATACTCATGTATCTGACTCCAATTTAATTATTAATATCTAATTACAATGTAAAATTTACGTTTGATTTGTTAAAGTACTCCCGTACTCTTGAGCCTGTTCTCTGAACTGGATGCGCTGGTTCCACCGGGTGCTACATACGGCCGTTTATGTACACCTCTCACGGCTGACTAGATATCTGTGTTTATCTCAGAGGTTGCGGAAGAGGCCACTTCATAAGGTATAGCCTATCTAATAAAGCTCAGGGACCCAAGAAGGTAATATTGGCAACCCCCGTTCTCAACATGTATAAACGCCATGCGGAGATGATCTAACTTAAGACATAGTTCTACGGGTGCAATACTCCGTGATACATTAAGCTTAACTAGTCAGCCTCCCTAGATCAGCAGAGGGGGTAACCCAGACTGAGGAAATTAATCAACTCATGCCTGTTAACAGAGATAGAATGTCTTTTTCAGAGAAACCACACAAATCAAGTTTAACGGTTTAGTTTACCAGGTAGGTTATTTACTTTAAAATAATCAATCATAATTACAGGTTAAAACATAACATATTCAAAATAGAGTATAGAGTAAAATACTTGGTCATACCTGGCAATTGCTACACACAAGATACAAAGTGAGATGTGCGGGAGAGTCTGACTACAGCTTCCCCGAGGTCTTTGTTTCCTCCGCTTATATGCCCAAATTCTGTGTTTGATCTGGCTGCAGATGGTCGTAAAACCATAAACTGGCCAGAAAGCTAAATTGCACTTTTCGTCCCCCCTTCCAGGGGGGTTGGTAGAAAGGGTTTCCTGTGATATAATTCCACAACGGCAGTTTACTCCAGAGTTATGAAATATATATTTTCTCCATTTTGACCATTTCGGAAATATAGGCCATTGCACCACGCACACAGAGACCATCAAAACGATATCAAACATGAGTAGGTCTACGTTCGTGTTGTCATGAGAATCCCATCTCTGCATAGTTTTCAAATGTGATTAATATTAATGCCACAAACAGTCCCAGAATCCCTGTTGAGAATATTACATTATACCCTAGTTTCCCCTGTTCAGTCAGGTACATTACCTGTGCGTATTTACTAATGTAACACTCAGAAACTGAACAATATATGCTTATTCCTCTGGGAAAAGAGTGTATAATGTATGTTCCAGTGTCCAGACTATTTCCAGTATATACTGTACAATGTAGCAAAAATATTCATCACATTATAAGGTTTTTAGGCTTTTTGTAGACAAAAGCAGTCTGTACTGTTATATTATGCTGTGTGGGCATTATTTGAAGGAAAGGGATGGGGCCTGCCTCAGTGACGTCAGGTGGGGGCACTCTTGTATTGTCCGTGTTGTTATGATGTCCTACATTCTTGGACGTCATAAACCTCAGGCCAGATGGTCCCAGTAGACATCCCGGCACCGGATGCTTGGCTTTACGGCTCGGCAAGATCACAGGGTGCCACTTCCCGTTATTGTGTTCTCTTAGGTGCCCTGGGATGTCAAATCCTGTCTTACAGGTCAGCACAAAGTAAAGGATTTAACGATAGTTTGACTTAAAAAATGATGCTATTAACACTCAAAATAACCCCGATAGACTGGCGTCGTATTTTATTTGCTTTGGGTGCACTGTGGAGTGTTTAAGTGCGTTTGGTAGTGGATGCTACCGGTTACTTACCAACGTGTGTATGTCCAAAATAAGGAACAGCATGGAATTAGCTGAAAATGGTTTCCATCAATCAACTACATCATGGGTAAATCATAATTGAGACATTATGTCCAAAATTCCGAACTATCTCTTGAACTCTGTCTCACATTCCTGACGTAAGGTTTCTGGATGAAAAAAGATGATGCTCCTGCTAGTAGATAGTAGAGAATGTTCCTAATGTTGCCATATTATATTAAACCACGATGTATCTATCTCACTGCAGTGTTTTTATCTCACTCAGATTGTAGCTGATCTTCCCTCTCTCTCATCCCAGATCACACAGTTTTACAGAAGATCCAACACCACGAACCCTAAACCCAGGATAGAGGGGCTGAGTGAATGTGGTCTGGACTCTGTGCAGGAGGGTCATTGTGTCAGAGACGCTGTAGAAGGACAGAGTTCCTGCCCTGTGATCCAGGTACACTCCTATTCTGGAGGAGGAGGGAACAGGTATTTTAGTGCTCTCACTATTGTGCCTGAAAGAGTAACTGGAGGGGGAGCAGTGCAAACCCCAGGACTTGTCATTACATCCCAGACCACAGTCATTACCCCACCCTTTCCTGCTGATCTCTTTATATGACACTGCTATAGAAACCCCATCCACACTCCACTCAGCCTCCCAGTAACAGCATCCAGACAGACCCTCTCTGCACAGCACTTGGTCCCAGCGCTCAAATCTCTCTGGATGATCAGGATATGACCATTTCCCTCTCACGTAGGACACCTCTCTGTTCCCCTCAGACAGACGGAGCTGTTCATTCACTGTGTTGGGGTCCAGAGTGAGCTGACAGGAATCTGATGGAGGAGAAGGTTAAGATTTAATATGAGGACAGGTCCATCTAAGGTCTGTCTATAATTCATTACATTCTCCATACATACTGTACAGCGTAATTTAAGTTTTCCTGTGTGTGTGTGTGTGTGTGTGTGTGTGTGTGTGTCTCAGCTGAGGGTTTCAGAGCGAGCACTCACACTGTAAGAAATCCTCTCTGGTCCTGGGCTCAACAGTATGGACGTCTTTCACTGCAGAGACAGAGTGAGATAAAAGGACAATAAGAATTATATAAATATATACAGTTTCTATATATGTATATATTTATACCATGGCTTGGATAAATACTCGATTCTGATTCGTTGACAGCCGTGGTTTAAAGCACAACTGGACTTTGGGTTGTGTAGTTACCTGGCCATGATATGAGTCCAAATGGTGGTGAAATATGTTTGTTAGTTGCTCTGTGCTCCCCTGGGGTGATAATTAAGAATACGGTTTTTATCGCTCTCCATTCACTTCTATGGGGAAGCTAAAACGGTCTCAAAATGCCACATCTAGCACGAATACGACCGGGAAAGAAGCGGATTCAGTCAATACAAAAAATAACCAGTCCTCGCACGTATTTTTTTTTGTGTAATTAAAATTATTTATAAAGTACTATTTTCTTCAATGTTGTTAGCAAGCTACCAGAAAAGACTACCAAAATGTAGGCAGGTCGGACCATATTTGTAAGGGGGGCGTGACGTGTGAGGTTCTAGGGACCAAACACAGCAAGGGGATTCTTTAAGCTCCGAAAAGCCACTAAGACGGGAAACCCCGTAATTAAGGGAAGGAGAAGGAAGCGTGTGTGAACGAATGCCTAGGCGGTAAAATAACAAAGGGACAGAAATTAGAGCGGGTAAAAGAGAGGAGACAATACGTGAAAATAACTCCCTCGCTCTAAATGAAGTGAGAACTGCTCGCTACAAGGCGGAAATAAAGCAGTCTCCGAATCCTTACATATACCGGCACCAGAGCAACACGCAACACATGAAAAAACGGAATAAACGCCCTGACTCTCAACAAAGGGGAAACGTAGTCCACATGAAGGAGAGATAAAACAGGGAACTAAACTACCGAAGCTACTAACCGGCTCACTGTCACACGCAAATGAGTAGACGCACGAACGCCAGGTTTCTCAGTAAGAAAAAACCAAACGAAAGACGAATGGAACAAAGAACTGCTGTCCTATACTTCTACGAGCTAAGTAACTAAGTAGAAGCATGAACGCCCGGTCTCTCAGTACGGAGAGACCATCAGAAGGCGAATAAAGCAGAGAACTGCTGTCCCATATTTCTACGAGCTAAGTGACTAAAGAAGAGCCAGAAAAAATAAATGCCCTGCCTCAGTAACAAGAGGTGAAAGAGAAGGCGAGTAGCGCAACGGAACAAAAAACACACACCCAACAAACACTGAATACCCCAAACAGTATACAAAACAGTGCAAAATAGTGCAAAATAATACAGAAGCCCCGAACGAAGGAAACGTGGGCTTAAATATCTCAGAGGTAACCACGCACAGGTGTGGATGCTGAGAGAAGCTCCGAGATAAAGACGGGGCGGAGCAAACATCCACTAAAAGGGCAGCGCCCTCGCGTGGCTACCGAGGGAAATGACCGCAAGGGAAGAAATCGTCAAAAACCCTGACAGATACTCACATTATATCAATTAATGTATATTATAATATATTAATGTACAAACCCCAAGTCCAAAAACATTGGAACAGTATATAAAATGCACATAAAAGCAGAAATAAGTGATTTATAAATTCTATTTTACATATATTTGATAGAAAACAGTACAAGGAAAATATATGTAATGTTTTACCTTATCAACTTTATTGATTTTTGGAAATTCCGAATTTGATGCCTGCAGCACGTTCCAAAAAAGACTGGGAAGTTCAAAAAGTTTGGAATTAGCATATATTTACAAAAATCAATAAAGTTGACAAGGTAAACCATTAAATATATTCTCTGTGTTGCCTACTGTTTTAATATATGTAAAAGATCATTTACTAATCACTGCTTTCTGCTTTTGTTTGCATTTTACATACTGTCCCAACTTTTTTGGAATTGGGGTTTGTATTTACGAAAAGTCACGAAATAGATTTCATGACAACAGTTTTATAGATTTTATAGTGACACCGACCGCTGTTATTACCTAACGTTGCTTTAACTAGCCTAGTGTTAGCTACCTTGCAAACGCAACATTTTCTGTTAGCTGTTAGTTTTCTGTTATACTGTATGTGCTTTGCAGGTTGGTAACTCGGCTACGTCTACCGTGTATACAACCCTTTAAAATACCGTCATGCATTTAAATTAACTGAAAACGCTTTCATTTATTTGTAGTTCTTGGTAAAGGACAGAATCCACGCCTATGTCTTTCTTTGAGCTAGAATTCATGCTGGCTCGTGCGGTTGTGGAAAAAAGAAAAATGTAAATACTTTTAAAGGCAGGCAAGTTGGAATGAATTACATACAGACAGTGCTTTGCAGGCTGTGCGTGAGTAACTTGGCTCTTTTTTTTAATTTTACACCGAGAAGGGTTTTAAATATTTAGTATTTACACTGTAACTTACAATTATATTCACTCCACTGTATCTGATCATTGATTTTTGGTAGAATAAAAACAGGAAAAAAGGATTTTAACAACCTGATTGAGAACTTTTGAGCAGTTCCACCTTGCACACATCCTCCAGTTGCTCTTTCAGTTCAGAGACAGATTTCTTCACAGCCTCAAAAGAGACGAGCGGACTGATAGTGATGCTGGGTAAGTCTCCAGGTCCAGGAGGGGCACAGAGAGACTGACAGCTCTGCAGACAGACAGACAGAGAACAGTCTCAATTCAGATTCCTGTAGAGATTCCAGGAGAAGATCTTTGGAACATGCCTACCCATGTATGTACAATGTACATAGTGCAGACTGTCAGAGAGCCAGTGATGTTACCTGGAGGAAATGGATGTGATCCTCTGTGTGGGAGAACTGCTCCAGCTCAGCGTCTCTCCTCCTCAACTCAGCAATCTCCTGCTCCAGTCGCTCCAGGAGTCCTTCAGCCCGACTCAGTTCAGCCTTCTCCTGATCTCTGATCAGCTCTTTCACCTCAGAGCGCCTTCTCTCAATGGAGCGGATCAGCTCAGTAAAGATCCTCTCGCTGTCCTCCACTGCTGCCTGTGCAGAGCGCTGTTAGGAGACACGGAGATAGGAGGGCTGTACATATTAACTAGGCCTTTTACTCAGCTCTTACTGGGACCCCAGACAGCCTGTTCCCCACAGTGTGGCTCAGTGGGATTGAGCTCCACAGGGCTGGAAAGTGGCCCAACACTGGGCTCCTCACTGGCTGACTGGAGGAGAGCCCTGACTGAGCCCTGAAATGGCTCTTCCAGCAGCCAGCTGTTGTTTTCTCCTCTGGTCAGTACCCACCTTGAGTGACTGCACAGTCTGTCTCAGATCCTGCAGCTCCTTCTCTCTCTCCTGGATTCTCTGCTGGAATTTACTCTGTGTCACCCCCAGCTGCTTCTGTGGAAAGATTATTTACCCAGTTGTATTATTGTGCATTGTGTTCACATTTGTTAAATAATAAAAAGTTAAAAACTACGTACATGACCTAAGCACTCATCTATATGAAATCCCACAGGTCAGTGTGTAGAAGTAAAAAGTGTGAGTGAAGTAGTTGCTCCATCTGTGTTGATTCCCATTCAGGGAGTGAATAGGGGGGTGAGGGGTGTGAACAGAGCTGTCACAGAGAGCTGATTTGGGTTCACTTGCTGTTCTTACTGCTTTATCACTGTGGACTTTAGACCTAAAAATCACTTAACAAATGGATTCAGTATTTCTTATGCTCTCATCTAATGAAGTTAAACCTTTTTAAGATTAGAGCAGATTGAACTCCTTTTTAGGCACACAAACATTTAGACTTCTCCATCATGCCAAATGTTAGCGAGAGCTAAATCATGATCACGTTTTTTTAATTTTTATATAGGAGAACAGAACAATCTCAGTCTACTATTTCTTGCTTTAATCAGACAGGTATAAAACAGAGAACGTAGAAGGTGAGAAAATGCCCTGGTGGGGATCAGACGCCTGTCCACACGGGGTGAATCGCAGTGGCGTGAATCTGACCGGCGCTAGTTGGATTTAAAGTTGGATAGTCAAAATCATAACGAGTTGTAAGCAGTAGCAGTAGCAGTAGTAACCTAGGCAAACAAAATCTAATAAAGAAAAGGGAAACTTGATTTCATCGGTCTGGTAATTAAACGTTAGTTTTGTGATAAATCTATGGATCTCCAGTCATTCTGCGAGAGCCGTTTTTCTATAAGTTACAGCCTTGAAGTTACAACCTTGAACTTATAGTTACAACGCTCTTGAAGTTACAGCGCTCAATAGTCAGCTGTCCTACAGGCTCTGGCACATGTCTCACCATGATCAGGAGAGGATATCATGTAATACATTTCATATAACATTCAGATTTTATACTGTATAACATACGTGTGTTTTTTCCGAAACATGGCAAATCCACTATTCCTATTTCACCTTAAATTATAAATCGAATGTCCACTTGAAATGCAGTAACTGTTTTTTTGTTTTTTTACAATAACTGATAACTGATACTTTTACTGAATTGTGAATTTGGAAAACTCTTTCAATACAAATTGTATTATGTATTTTTGGGGAGTGTGTTTTTAAAAGTTTTCAATCAGTTAAATTCTAAACTGTTCCTCTCCTGTATTATATCCAGTATCAGAACTGCCAGGTTCTACAGTAAATCTCCAGCAGTTTTTTATGTTGAGGGCAAATATTCTTCTGCAGGTTTCCAGTAGCATTGATCACATTATGTGTGTTTCCTGGGTTGAGTTCATTGTGAAGTTTGAGGTGAATTTCACAGTAAGAGGCCAGACACACCAGACAGGACTTGACAGCTTTGCGCTTTCTCCCAGTGCAGACATCACACGCCACATCTCCAGGTCCAGCGTCACAAGGAGGCGCAGATTGTAGTCCGGTCTTCTTCAGTTTCTCCACCACTTCAGCCAGCATGGTGTTTTTTCTTACAACAGGCCTTGGGGTGAAGGTCTCTCTGCACTGGGGACAGCTGTAGACACCAGTATGATCATCCTGATCCCAGCAGCCCTTAATACAGTCCATACAGTAACTGTGTCCACAAAGAATAGTCACCGGGTCCTTCAGTAGATCCAGACAGATCGCACAGCTGAACTGGTCCTGATCAAGGAAAACTCCAGCTTCAGCCATTTTACTGTTAAAATTTACATAGATTAGTTTTAGTTCAGAATGTTGTGTAGTTCCTCTGAATCTGTGTGAGAAAGAGCGGGAGATATTTCCTGGTTCTGAGCAGACCCACCTAGATACTTGCCTCTGCTATTTTACTGACCACACTAACAGAGACAGAGTTAAGTTTTGATTCTCTGATACTGTGTGACAAAAAGAGCGGGAGCTACTTCCTGGTTCTGCCCACAGCTGCAGGAGGTGTTGTGTTCGACTGAGGCCCAGAGTTGCCAGACTGGGGGATTTTCCCCTAAATGGGGATTTTAAAAATTCATAGGTGAAGCTGTAAAAAAAAAATATGGGAGTCAATGACAGATGGGGGATTTCAAAAGGAGGTATGGGGCGGAAATTGTGAGAAGATGGTATGGGACTATAATTGATTTTTTTTTTTTTTGGGGGGGGGGTTATTTATGGCATCTGGCAACACCGAGGTCAGGCTGAGCAGAGCAGTGAGTGTAGAGAGAGAGACTTTCAGCAGCTCATAAACACACACAATCTCTCTCACTGCTGTGCTGCTGTTCAGTTTCAGATCTTCTGTCCCTTCCTATTATTACAGATTCTCATTCATATTTTACTATAAGGGGCCTGTGTGCATGCATGCATCTCTGTGATGGTGTGGGAAAGTGTGTGTGTAAAATTCACTGAAGGGCTAAAGGATCACTCTTCCTGTCGAGATGTAGTTCTCACATTGTAACCCCCCTCCTGCCAAACATGCAGTGGGGAAAAAATATAAAATGAGACATAACAGTTATATTTGTTCCTGTGATAGGGGAGTGATTAGGGTACTGTGCATTAGCATTAGCATGACAGTGATCACTGTTCCTGTGATAGGGGAGTGATTAGGGTATTGTACATTAGCATTAGCACGGCAGTGATCACTGTTCCTGTGATAGGGGAGTGATTAGGGTATTGTACATTAGCATTAGCACGGCAGTGATCACTGTTCCTGTGATAGGGGAGTGATTAGGGTACTGTACATTAGCATTAGCACGGCAGTGATCACTGTTCCTGTGATAGGGGAGTGATTAGGGTACTGTGGATTAGCATTAGCATGGTACCAAATGATTCACATTTTGATTTGATTTTTGATTTATTTGCACATATGAAAGAAGGAAAATATCAAAAAGAATGGAATACAAGCAACAGATGTGCAGTTGAGGTCAAAGAAACCCGAAAGGGCTTATGGAGACCACACAAACTTAATAGACCAAAACATAACAAACCAGAACATCCTATCAGTTATCAGAAAAAATAAAAAATAAAAATAAGACAAACTTACAAAAATACGCACAGAAACTTACAATGAGCACACACACACACACACACACACACACACACACACACACACACACACACACACACACACACACACACACACACACACACACACACACACACACACACACACATTCACATATGATGAGTGGAAATAATAATAAAAAAATAAAAGCTAAATAATGACCAAATGAAAAACAAAAATATTACACGGGGGGAGTGAAAAAAATACTTCTATCTGGAAGTAAGAATGAATGCTATTTTGAACCATAATATTTACAATAAATTTTTTAAGTGATGCTTGAAAACAGACAAAGACATGCAGTTATTGGCATGATCTTTTACAGAATTCCACAAGAGACCATGGTATTTGATAGAGAATTGACATGAGGTATTTAAAAAATGGAAGATGTACGTAAGTCATTTGATTTCCTTGTAACATAAGAGTGCAACTGAAAATTAAAACCAAAATATGTTTGAAAATGTATGGGTAGTGATGATAGGAAAGAAAATTATTGAATTAGTTTGATTAAATTAACTATCACACATTCCTACAGTAAAGCTTTTTGACCGAAAAAGATGTTGCACCTGCAGTTATGTGAATGTTCCCAATGTTGCCATATTATAGTCCCCACAATTCAGCAACAGACTCCACACACTCCTTGGCGTCTCTCAGAACTGTGTAAAATGTGCTCCTCTGACCCCAGTGCTGGTAGAGGTGTAGAACTGTGTAAAATGTGCTCCTCTGACCCCAGTTCTGGTAGAGGTGTAGAACTGTGTAAAATGTGCTCCTCTGACCCCAGTGCTAGTAGAGGTGTAGAACTGTGTAAAATGTGCTCCTCTGACCCCAGTTCTGGTAGAGGTGTAGAACTGTGTAAAATGTGCTCCTCTGACCCCAGTGCTAGTAGAGGTGTAGAACTGTGTAAAATGTGCTCCTCTGACCCCAGTTCTGGTAGAGGTGTAGAACTGTGTAAAATGTGCTCCTCTGACCCCAGTGCTAGTAGAGGTGTAGAACTGTGTAAAATGTGCTCCTCTGACCCCAGTTCTGGTAGAGGTGTAGAACTGTGTAAAATGTGCTCCTCTGACCCCAGTGCTGGTAGAGGTGTAGAACTGTGTAAAATGTGCTCCTCTGACCCCAGTGCTGGTAGAGGTGTAGAACTGTGTAAAATGTGCTCCTCTGACCCCAGTGCTGGTAGAGGTGTAGAACTGTGTAAAATGTGCTCCTCTGACCCCAGTGCTGGTAGAGGTGTAGAACTGTATAAAATGTGCTCCTCTGACCCCAGTGCTGGTAGAGGTGTAGAACTGTGTAAAATGTGCTCCTCTGACCCCAGTGCTGGTAGAGGTGTAGAACTGTGTAAAATGTGCTCCTCTGACCCCAGTGCAGGTAGAGGTGTAGAACTGTGTAAAATGTGCTCCTCTGACCCCAGTGCTGGTAGAGGTGTAGAACTGTATAAAATGTGCTCCTCTGACCCCAGTGCTGGTAGAGGTGTAGAACTGTGTAAAATGTGCTCCTCTGACCCCAGTGCTGGTAGAGGTGTAGAACTGTGTAAAATGTGCTCCTCTGACCCCAGTGCAGGTAGAGGTGTAGAACTGTGTAAAATGTGCTCCTCTGACCCCAGTGCTGGTAGAGGTGTAGAACTGTATAAAATGTGCTCCTCTGACCCCAGTGCTGGTAGATGTGTAGAACTGTGCAAAATGTGCTCCTCTGACCCCAGTGCTGGTAGAGGTGTAGAACTGTGTAAAATGTGCTCCTCTGACCCCAGTGCTGGTAGAGGTGTAGAACTGTGTAAAATGTGCTCCTCTGACCCCAGTGCTGGTAGATGTGTAGAACTGTGCAAAATGTGCTCCTCTGACCCCAGTGCTGGTAGAGGTGTAGAACTGTGTAAAATGTGCTCCTCTGACCCCAGTGCTGGTAGAGGTGTAGAACTGTGTAAAATGTGCTCCTCTGACCCCAGTGCTGGTAGAGGTGTGGAACTGTGTAAAATGTGCTCCTCTGACCCCAGTGCTGGTAGATGTGTAGAACTGTGCAAAATGTGCTCCTCTGACCCCAGTGCTGGTAGAGGTGTAGAACTGTGTAAAATGTGCTCCTCTGACCCCAGTGCTGGTAGAGGTGTAGAACTGTGTAAAATGTCTTCCTCTGACCCCAGTGCTGGTAGAGGTGTAGAACTGTGTAAAATGTGCTCCTCTGACCCCAGTGCTGGTAGAGGTGTAGAACTGTGTAAAATGTGCTCCTCTGACCCCAGTGCTGGTAGAGGTGTAAAGTTGTGCTCATGGTGAGGGCCTTTACTGACTGAACCCCTCATCAGACCCTCAACTTTAATCTTTAATATTTTATTTACTTCTCTGTTACGGTTCCGAATATGAACTGGACTCAAATGTACGACTCGAACACAGGAAACTCCAATACTCAATTATTTTATTGCTTTGACCAGAATCCCTCCTGAAGCATAGGGAGAATAACGAAAGTCAGTTAGTGTTCCGAGCAGGAACTGGGCTCAATACAGACAGACAAAACAGGGAGCGCTATGCTCCAATAAACTATTGCTTCGACCAGAATTCCTCCTGAAGCATAGGGAGAACATATAAATAAACAGTCCAGGTGAAGGCTACAGCAGGGGTACAGCGGGAGCAGGAGAAGCCGGGGGGCTGGTAATGGTGACAGGACACCGGGCGAGTTGAGCAGAGGAGCAGCGGGGAGCAGGAACCAGGGCAGAGCGGAGTGGCAGGAACAGTTACAGGTTAGCAGAGCGGGGTCCGGGCAGGGCGAGTACGCAACAGCAGGATGGCAGGAACAGCAGCACAAGCAGGGTATGCAAACAACTGCAGGTTGGTAGACTCAGAGCAGACAAGAGTTAGTACAGCGAGGCAGGACAGACTGAACAGCGTGAAGCGCCGTTCCTGGCAAAGGCTTGATCAAAACCTGACAGAGTCAAAGGCGGACTGCACCGGAATGCAAGACAAAGGTGTTAGGATCCTGTAATTTGTCTGTTTATTCTGTATTATTATTATTATTATGTTTCCTGATTTCTGTTCCTATTTTCCCGCATTACCCTCGCGATTGTCAGTCCGTGTTCCATGTTTTCCAAGATTCCACTCCCTGTCTTTGTCATTGCACTATTCGGGTGATTTTGGGAACATTCGGGTTTCCTCTGTTTTTCGTATCTCGTTTTCTTCCTTCTGGCTCTAATATTTGTATATAATACTAATGTAATAATCATACTAACTGTTAGATTAGATTTAATACTAACCTGCTAACAAACTAACGTGTATATAAATACTAACCAGCTAAACTACTAACATTAGGGTTTTAGAGTTCGCTACTAACATTCCTAATTACTAATTAATCTTGAGTTTCTACCTGCAGCTGTAATTTCCCTCCTCGTTATCCTATCCCTGTATCTATCTGTGATTTCGCATTCTCTGCACGTGTGTCCACTTTCGTGTTCCTCCCCTCCGAGCTGTGCACTTGTCTACCTGCTAACCCCTGGCCGTTTGTTATCATTGTGTCTATGTGTATTCCAGTCCGTGTCTTACATTTCCCCCGGTTATTGTATTATTGGTCCTTGTTAACCCTCATTGTTCTCACTTGTGTACTCTCCCATTTCCCCTCCTCTTCACACCTGATTCCTTTGTGTCATTACTCCCCTGTGTATTTAAACCCTGTAATTTCAGTCTGTCTTCGCGAGTTATATTTTGCTTCTGTGTTACCATCTGTTTTTCCGAGATTCTGCCCGAGCTGTTTGTTTATTCTGTAGTATCTGTTTCCTAGTTTTTGTTTCCATAGTTATTTGCCTGTTGTTGTTTTGTTTTGTATTCAGTCTGTTTTGTTTTATTTTTGTTCCTCCTACGCCTCCCCGGTTTTGACCCCTGCCTATGTTCTCGCGACTCTGTTTTTGTACCTTTGCTGTGCTTTCCTGGTTCCGACCCCTGCCTGTTCCTTGACCATTCTTTGGACTGTGTTGTTTCGTTGCCTGTCTCCCCAGTTTTTTGACCCAACCTGTCTTACTACGGATTGCTGCCTTGCCCTTATTAAACTTCGGTTTTTCGTACTCCTGCCTGCGTTTGGGTCCTTCCCCCCACCAGCACCTAACAAAAGGATTTTAAGTGCATGAGTAGACTAGATACTAAGTATCCCAAGACAAGACCAGAGGAATTTCACAAAGAGAGTTAACGAACTGGCACAGGACAAAGAACACCGGGTGACTAAATACAAACATTAACAATGATCAATTAGGTGCCGCGTGCGAATGTATGCGTGAGTGATTACCGGAGCAGAGAGTGTGTGGAATGCATGCGGAAGGGAGGAGAGGGATAGGAGGATGAAGAGTAGTGGAACAGAGTGACACGAAAGGGAAAAACCCCACACCCGACCTGCAGCACGAGGGAAACAAACTAGGGAGAGACAAACATGGTACGAAAGGAAACAGGGAAAACACGGGCAACAAGAGGACGGGAGTGAGAACATCACATTCTCCTCTCTATTTCTCTATTCTTCCCTCTCACTTCCTAGATCACACAGTTTTACAGATGATCCAAAAGTATGAACCATAAACCCAGCATAGAGGGGCTCAGTGAATGTGGTCTTGTCACTGTACAGGAGGGTCATTTTAAAATTGGCAGAGATTTCGTAGAAGGACAGAGTTCCTGCACTCTTATCCAGGTACACTCCTATTCTGTAGGAGGGAAGAGGGATTTTAGTGCTCTGATTATTGTGCCAGAAAATGATGGGAGACCTGTTTGTAAGTCTCCAAGACTTCTCATTATGTCCCAGAGCACTGGCTTTACCATTTCCTTCCCTGCGGATCTCTTTATATGTCACTGCTAAATCAATCTTGTCCCCAGTCCAGTCAGCCTCCCAGTAATGTTGTTTAAACAGAGGCTCACTGCACAGCACTTGGGCCTTGCAGTGAAATCTATCTGGATGATCAGGATGTAACTGGTTCTTATTCACATAGGCCACCTTTGTGTTCCCCTCAGACAGACAGAGGTGTTGATGCGCTGTGTTGGGGTCCAGTGTGAGCGCATGGTAATCTGATGGAGGAGAAAGTTAAGATTTAATATAAGGACAAGTCCATCTAAGGTCTGTGTGTAATTAATCTTTTCTCCATTCATACTATACTATCTCCATATGTGTGTTTTTATTGTATCAGAGGAAACAGACTCACATTGATGAAGTAGGAAGAGAATGTATGACAAATATATATTTTTTGAAACAGTAGTAATGTTCTATTTTGTATTAGAGTAATTTTATAGAAAGAGAGAAAGTGTGTGTGTGTGTGTGTGTGTGTGTGTGTGTGTGTGTGTGTGTGTGCGTGCGTGCGTGCGTGCGTGCGTGCGTGCGTGCGTGCGTGCGTGCGTGCGTGCGTGCGTGCGTGCGTGTGTGTGCGTGTGCGTGTGTGTGTGTCTCAGCTGAGAGTTTCAGAGTGAGCACTCACACTGTAAGAAATCTGATGGAGGAGAATGTTAAGATTTAATGAGGACAGGCCCATCTAAGGTTTGTCTATAATTCATTATTCTCTCCAAGCATACTATACAGCGTGATTTTAATTTTTTTCATCTCCATTTGTGTTTTTTTATTGTTTCAGAAGAAACAGACTCACAATTATGGAGCATTAAGAAGTTATGAGAATATGTTTTATGAACGAGAAGAAATGTTCTATTTCTGTTTTAAAAAATAATATTTTTATATACAATAATTATTGGCAGCCATGACTGGAAATACATTAAACATACTATTAAAAAATTAAATATTAACATTATTTAGATAAACTCAAAATGCCAACGTGAGAAACACTGTACTTTATTAATGTTTCAATGGAACCAACCAAAATAATTAATTAATTGAATGAAAAATCCATTTCACCAAAATCAAGGTTTCATCATTATTGGCACCCCTGGTTTAGTACTTTTGGAGGAACTTTGGACCAGTCCTCGATGCAGATCCTTTCAAGATCCTTCACATTCTTGGGTTTGAGCTCATCAACTGCACTCTTAATTTAATTAAATGAATAAATTATTTTGGTTGGTTCCATTGAAACGTTAATAAAGTACAGTATTTCTCACATGTTGGCATTTTGAGTTTATCTCAATAACATTTCCCTGCTGCAATTTAATTATTTCCCGCATCTGAATTATGAACTGGCAACTTCGGATCCGTTTCAACCCACGATCCGTGGAACTTCCGGATTTCGGCTTCGGGCACACCCCTAGTGTGTGTGTGTGTGTGTGTGTGTGTGTGTGTGTGCGTGCGTGGGTGTGTTTAAATAAATAATTGAATAATGGTAGGTCTGCTAAGTCATTGCATAAGCCTTGCCAGTACAATTCCAGGGGCTTTAATTACCAAATCTGCAGCGGTTGTTTACAGTTTCCCATAAACCCACCATCTGTCAGGACACTAAGGTCATTCTGACTGTCCTGTTTATACCCCTGGTCACGGCAGTAGAGTTTGGGCAGGATCATGCCGTTGCAGAGATGCTAAAGAAAAGTGTGTGTTGCCATTCAGATTGTCACACGTTTTTGCTTGGTGGCATTGGAAAATCGCAGAACATATTTTCCTTCAGTAAAACTATTCCCCCCCCTGCAAGATCCTGAATGAAAACCAGGCTGATCAGTGTGTGTGTGTGTGTGTGTGTGTGTGTGTGTGTGTGTGTGTGTGTGTCAGCGGAGAGTTTCAGGGCGAGCACTCACACTGTAAGAAATCCTCTCTTTTAATGGGCTCTGCAGTAGAGAGAAAAGGACAGAAACAATTATGTATAGAAGAGAGAAGTTTGAGGATAAGGACAGAAAATAACGTCCACAAAAAGATGGATATAAAATATTCAGAGCATTTACAATGTAACTGACAATTATAATCAATCTATTGGATTTCGGTGCAATGAAACTGGAAAAAAGGATTTTGCTCCTTAGTTTTTAACAACCTGATTTAGAAATTTGGTCCTTTTGGTCCAGTGTCATTTCAGAGACAGATTCCACAACAGCATCAACAGCGCTGGGTAAGTCTCCAGGTCCAGTAGGGAGAGACTTAAGGTTCTGCAGACAGACAGACAGACAGACAGAGAACAGTCTCAATACAGATTCCTGTGCAAATGGCCCTACAAAAAACCGAAAGACACTATATATTTGATGTACAGCAGGTCAGTGTGTAGAACACACTTGCAACACCTTACTAAGGCACTTTATATTGGTGATTCCTTTAATTTGTCACCCTCATTTGGTGTTTTGATGATGGCGGTGCAGAGCGCTGTCTAACACGTCAGTCCACTCCCATAGGTGTTCAATTGGGTTGAGATCTGGTGACTGAAGGCCACAGCATATGATTCACACATGGCCATTATCGCTATATACAGTGAACCTCATTGTCATTATATCCTTTCAAACTCAAAGTGCTAGAGTACAGAACCAAAATAACAAAAAATGTGTCACTGTCCAATCAATTATGGTGCTCACTGTATATATCAAAGCAGCTCTTGTATCATGCAGAGTCTTGTGTCATGTAATTTCAGTAGCAATATCCACAGTGCTTTAGTCGAGACTAGACTACATCCTGAAATGTCCCTTTCATTTAGATTAGATATAGCCATTTAAGAAAAACAGAACTCCGGCTATATACAAATCTTTTATTGCACTAAATCATTTATTACACTTTTTTGACGATAAAATAATACAAGAATTAGCGGCTTAAGGTTTTTTGGAATGTTTTGTCTAAATTCTAAGCCAGTGTTCTAGAACTCCATTGCTTTCAATTACCAGCAGTGATCGTTAAATCAGCATTAGAATGTTCAGTTAAGAACATTCTAATCACATATTTGTGATCTTATGCCTTAAAGGGTTAAAAGCCTTTTGTCCGTTCTTCCCCCGAGCTGCGCGCACTGTCCATTGTTTGTAAGTTTGAGGGCAGTGTAGGCTACTGAACTATCATTGAATCAAAATCGATCCTCCTTATATTGCTGTCAGCTAACATTAGTTAGTAGGCTATATTTTGCATACTACCACACATTTCTTCTGAAAAATAAAACATCAACATCAGCAGAAAGTCACTGGACTGAATACTCTTGGCGATGAAGAAAAATTAAACACTAGAAAATGCTGCCTTTTTGAACTACTTTTTAAAATGTATTAAACAAATTCTATAAATGTCAGGTCATGAGCATCCATATTGTAGCTATAAGCCAAAATCATAAATCATAAGTGTTTCAGTCCTTACTTGTTTCTCAGTCCTTTCTGCTGCTGCTGAGACTGTATCATGGCCTCTGTGTTCATCCATCACACACAGACAACAGATACACTGCTGATCAGTACGACAGTAAAACTTCAGGAATTTTTATGTTGAGAGCAGATCTTCTCCTGCAGGTTTCCAGTGAGTTTAGCCAGTTTGTGCTTTTTAAAGCATTTCAAAGTCATAACACCCCCCTTGCCTCCGCCCACAGAGAAAGATACACAGCCCCACCCCTCTGCTTCCACAGACCTCGTTCTGAACATGCAAGATTTCTTGATACGATTGCAGGATTACAGACTGGTATAGCTAACATTACAGTAGAACAACAGAATATTTTCTGTTGTTGCAGAGTTCTTGCATCACACTGAGTTTGTGCGTTTGTAGCGTTAGTCTGAACCAGGCATTATCTGGCTACAGCTCGCATGTATGGTTATAGCTGAGTACCTTACCCGGTTCTACCTAATGCGATCTATAAGACTTAATGTGAGCAAACATTTCCTTCTTCCAAGACCTAGCTGCTGAATGAAGTAACATTATCAATAATAGCAGCCTAGCTACTATTCATTATAGGTAATTACAATTGTCTGGCAAGCCGAAAGTCGCGCCTGTGTAACAGGTTGCTTCTCCGCCATTGTGGGTGAAACTTATAGCTGGTGAAGGTCAATCTAATACCCACGTTGCAGTAGCACAGTGCAGTTTAGGAAGTTTAGGCATATAAATCGAAGGGTTAGGTTCAGGAGTTTTGTCTTTTCACTTTTATCTCCCACCCAGTCAATCACAGTCGATGACCTCATGTATGTTTTCCTTGTTCTGACATAAAAAGAGGTATTTTAAGTTAAATGTTACTGTACAACCATGTTTGCGGTTTGGCTTCCAAAGGCCAGGGGTCCATTCCAGAAAGTGTGTTTAGTGAAAACTGAGTTTGTGAAACAAAACAATAAAAACATGCATTAGTCACTAATAAAGCTGTTTAAAATAAAATTATATATCACATGGATATCATAACAGGTACAATGTACAGTGAAATGTTACTGATAGGTGGCAGC
This sequence comes from Synaphobranchus kaupii, assembly GCA_029718625.1. Classification (NCBI taxonomy): domain Eukaryota; kingdom Metazoa; phylum Chordata; class Actinopteri; order Anguilliformes; family Synaphobranchidae; genus Synaphobranchus; species Synaphobranchus kaupii. The sequence goes on from CM056377.1 coordinate 127,570,406, forward strand.
AGTAACATTTCACTGTACATTGTACCTGTTAACTCAAATTTTGTTTTCACTAAACCCACTTTCTGGAATGCACCTAGGTCAACCTTTATATTCACCTGAGGACAAGGAATCAGAAGTACATAGTTATTAGTAATATAATGGAGAAGGAAATGCATTGTGCCAGTGTGTTGCAAGCCATGGCTACAGACCTGTTACCTAGCGCCAGTTTGTCCTTCACTTTCACATGGACAAGGTTGTTGGTCTTGTGAGCAGTCGGCAGAAGCTGCATTTAAGGTCTTTTTTATTTATTTAGTTTTTGTTGCTTTAAATTTGACATGTTTTATTTTGTATTTGACCTGTTTTTATTTTATATTGCCTATATGCATTTGTTGTATCAGTTCTGTTAAATAAAATGTATTAATTACATTTGAGTTGGCCCAAAATAAATCTTGCATCACACTGAGTTTGTGCGTTTGTAGCATTAGTCTGAACCAGGCTTTATCTGGCTACAGCTCGCATGTATGGTTATAGCTGAGTAACTTAGCCGGTTCTACCTAATGCGATCTATAAGACTTAATGTGAGCAAACATTTCCTTCTTCCAAGACCTAGCTGCTGAATGAAGTAACATTATCAATAATAGCAGCCTAGCTACTATTCATTATGGGTAATTACAATTGTCTGGCAAGCCGAAAGTCACGCCTGTGTAACGGGTTGCTTCTGCGCCATTGTGGGTGAAACTTATAGCTGGTGAAGGTCAATCTAATTGTTCATTGGTTTGTGACAAGAACCGGCCTATCTCTTCGATTGGCTTATGTCATAAGCCACTTTGTTTTGAAAACAAAATTTGGGTATTCCGAATAGCTGGTTTTAGAATTCAGAATTTGAGGGTTTAAACACAGTGTATGGTGCTGGATTTATCCCAGATCACATTCTATGATTGCTACCAACTAAGCATGACCATTCCCCGATATTTTCCAAACAAAAAAAAGCATACTCGAGCTTTAAGGAGTGGAGATTCATAGTGAGACTGGAGGTGAGTTTCACAGTAAGAGGCCAGACACACCAGACAGGACTTGATGGCTTTGCGCTTTCCCAGTGCAGAAATCACACTCCACGTCTCCAGGTCCAGCATAACAGTGATCCAGAAGACCTGCAGCCTGTGCCATTTTAGTGCTCAAACTGACAGAGATTAGTTTTAGTTCAGAATGTAGTGTAGTTTCTCTGAATCTGTGTGAGAAAGAGCAGGAGATATTTCCTGGTTCTGAGCAGACCAACCTAGATACTGACCTCTGCTATTTAACTGCTCACACTGACTGAAACAGAGTTAAGTTTTGTTTCTCTGTAACTGCATGACAGAGAGCGGGAGTGGTTCTGCCTGAAGCTGCTAGAGGTGTGGTGATGGAGTAAAGCCAAAGAGAGTACAAAGAGAGAGGGAACTGTACCAGCACAGAGCCTGCAGTCACTCACAAACTCCTACTTATGGGTTGTATTATTATGGAATGAATGTTCTCTACAAACAGACAGAGCAACGGCTATTGCTCAATGCACTCAATTGGCAGCAACAATATTCATTTTCCCTCTGACTCTCCATTGGGTACACTGCCTGCCAATCACCTTGCAGGACCGTCCCATGGCAGAGATGCAGCTCAGACACTCTGTTCCTGGTGGGATTCTGTTTAGACCTTCAAGATATACAGTATAAGAAGAGCTGGAGACAGCTTCCGCTTACAGGTTCCATGGATTCCTATAGGAGCTGCTCATTGGCGCATGAAGCCAATTCATGGAGGTGCCATGTTAGACTATGGGGGATTTTTGGAACCAGACCATGCACACTGGGTACTTAATGTGGCTTTTGGAACCAGAGGAGCATGCAAACTGGGTACCTAAACATGCGGACCCAATTGGAATGAAAATAATCTTCTTCTTTCGGACGCAAAAAAAAAAAAAATTAGCTGGTGTGAAGAAACTTTAGAAATTAAAATAACTGTCTAAAATAGTATAATTTGGCCTTGATAATTCTGTAGTTTTTAATGGGCTTCAATTTGCTTTTTTGCACCAGAGGCTGATCTCCTCCAGTGACCACTTTGAGTTTGTGAGCTTAAAGGAGAATGTCGATCCCTGGTCCCCTGGTTTAGACCAATCAAACTGGTTCAGTGAGCTAATTAGCTGTCTACACCAATGCCGGTTCAGTCATAGATTTGATCACGATAAAACAATTCACATATGAACACAAGAACTAGTCCAGATACCACTCACAAGTTTATCAAAAGTGCTCAAATTGTTACGATCCTGATACGGGACGAACCCAAGTGCAACGACCAGGAGACAGATTACAGAAAGTGGAACTTTATTAAGCGTTGGGGTGGTCCCAAAGCTGTACACGGGAGCAAAACAGGTTAGTTAGTTAACACAGGATAGCGTCCAACTGAGGACTGCTCCAAGCCGGAGCTGGACTTGAAGAAACACGGAACTGTTCCAAGCCGGAACTGGACTTGAACGGAGGTGTCTAAAACACCGGAACTGGACTGGAACTGGATCGGAACTGGACTGGAAACTGGACCGGAAGGTCCACTCAGGAAACGGGAGCGGCACGGAACTTGTTCCAAGCCGGAACTGGACTTGAACGGAGGTGTATAAAACACCGGAACTGGACTGGAACTGGACTGGGAACTGGACTGGAAACTGGACCGGGAGGTCCACTCAGGAAACGGGAACGGCACGGAACTTGTTCCAAGCCGGAACTGGACTTGAAACGGAGGTGTATGAAACACCGGACCTGGACTGGAACTGGACTGGAAACTGGACCGGAAGGTCCACTCAGGAACACAGGGGACGGCACGGAACTTGTTTCCAAGCCGGAACTGGACTTGAACGGAGGTGTCTAAAACACCGGAACTGGACTGGAACTGGACTGGAAACTGGACTGGAGCTGGACTGGAAACTGGATCGGAACTGGGCTTGAACAGGACTGGAAAACTGGACCGGGTAGCTTGAGTAACCGGGCAGAAAGCAGAGGTTAAAGGCAGGGTGTTGTGACAGGACTGTAGCTGGTGAATGCACCGCCGAGTTGGAAGGTGCGGCGTAGCTCGGGCAATACTGGCGTAAGCCGGCTGGCATGCAGAGGTCCTGGTACCGCAACACGAGTACGGGAGGTACGTAACACGGGGAGGACAAACACAGCTGCGCGTCTGGAGGTTTTGAAGGGAAACAGGTAAATGCATGCAGCAGCGAAAGTTTAGCAGAGATAGCTACCAGTCAGGAAACCAGGCGAACAGGTATGAACCAGCAGGCTCACAAACACTGGACCAGAAACGGGATACGAAAACAAACACGGTAGGTTAGTCAACGAACTGGCGCTGAATAGCAGCCAGCCAGGGGTTTAAATGGTGCAGGAAGTGAAGGAGAAAACGAGAAACAGGTGTGAAGTTAAATCAGGAGTGATTGCCGAAGCACAGCAGTGAGGAATGTGAGTAACGAGAGGGGCGAGTGATAGGCGGAAGCTAAAGTGGAAAATGAAACCAAAAGTACCCGAGGGAGACGCCCAGTCCACAGCCAGGAGGGAAACACGGACAAGGGATCCAACATGACACGGAAGGAAACAAGGAAAACATGGAAAACGGACAGGACGGGAACGGAACGTTACAGTACCCCCCCCTCAATGTACGCCACCTGGCGTACCCGGAGGCCTGGTCTTGTCAGGGAACTGTTCGTGGAAGTCTTGGATTACTGAATGGTCCAAGATCAGGCTCTTGTGGAGCCACGACCTCTCCTCAGGACCGTACCCCTCCCAGTCGACGAGGTATTGGAAACCCCGGCCCCTGCGGCGGATATCAATAACACGGTTCACCGTGTAGGCCGGGGCGTTGTCAACAACTCGGACGGGAGGAGGCGGGATGGTAGGGGTACTGAGGGGGCTGGAGGAGACAGGCTTAACCTGGGACACATGAAACACAGGGTAAACTTTGAGGGAGGCGGGGAGGGAAAGTTTAACAGACACCGGGTTAACTAGACAAATGATGGGGAAGGGACCAATAAAACGGGGCTGAAGCTTTCTGGATGAAGAGGGAAGGGAGATGTTTGCAGTGGAGAGCCAGACCTGCTGACCGGCCCTATACTGTGGGGCTGCGGTCCTGTGAAGGTCCGCCAGACGTTGGGAGCGGGAATTGGCGTGAAGGAGTGCGGTGCGTGTGAGTCTCCAAATGTTTTTACAACGAAGGACATGGGCCCTAACAGAGGGGACAGCTATCTCGGCCTCCTGGGTCGACAGAAGAGGGGGGTTGATAGCCTAAAGCACACTCAAACGGGGATAGGCCAGTAGAGGCACTTTTAAGGGAGTTATGTGCGTACTCGACCCAGGGGAGAAACCGGCTCCAAGAGGCAGGATTGCGCACTGTAACGCACCGCAGGGCGGCCCCCAGGTCCTGGTTCGCCCTCTCTGCCTGACCATTAGACTGGGGATGGAAACCCGAGGAAAGACTAGGAGAGGCACCCAGGGCTGCACAGAACGCCCTCCAAACTCGGGAGGAGAACTGGGGCCCACGGTCTGACACGATGTCAGAGGGGATCCCGTGCAGCCTGACCACGTGTAGCACCAAGAGCTCAGCGGTTTCAAGGGCGGACGGGAGCTTGGGGAGGGGAACAAAGTGAACCGCCTTGGAGAACCGGTCCACTATTGTCAGAATGACGGTGTTACCTTCTGACAACGGCAGACCGGTTACGAAGTCCACACCAATGTGACTCCAAGGACGGCCAGGGACGGGGAGGGAAAGGAGAAGACCGGAGGGAGGCTGGTGGGAAGCCTTGCTCCTGGCGCACACCGAGCAGGCCAGGACGAAGGCACGGGTATCCCCTTTAAGGGTAGGCCACCAGAAACTCCTCCTGACGAGGGCGATAGTTCTGGCGACACCTGGGTGACATGCCAGGCACGAGGCGTGAACCCATTCGAGGACCTGGGAGCGGACGGAATCGGGGACAAAAAGACAGGAGTTAGGGTTATTGCGGGGGTCCGGTTGGGAAGTCTGGGCGGCCTTCACAATGCCCTCAATCTCCCAGGAGACCGCAGCCACCACACAGGAGGCCGGCAAAATGGGCTCCGGATCAGCAGGACTGGAGGGAGGGGAAAAAATGCGGGACAGGGCATCTGCTTTAATATTACGGGAACCAGGGCGGAAAGAAACAGAGAAATTAAAGCGTGCAAAAAATAACGACCATCTAGCCTGACGAGAATTGAGCCTCTTGGCAGATCTTAAATAAATGAGGTTTTGATGGTCGGTAAAAACAAGAAAAGGGGTACCTGCCCCCTCCAGCCAGTGGCGCCACTCCTCAAGAGCCAGTTTTATCGCCGAGCAGTTCCCGATCCCCGACATCGTAGTTCCTCTCGGCGGAGGACAGCCTCCGGGAGAAGAATGCGCAGGGATGGAGCTTGCTATCAGAGGCGGACCGTTGAGACAGAATGGCCCCCACGCCGGTGTCGGAGGCATCCACCTCAACGACAAACTGCCGAGAAGTGTCAGGGTGAAGGAGGATAGGTGCTGAGGAAAACCGAGCCTTGAGTAGCTCGAAAGCTCGCTGGGCATCGGAATTCCAACAGTAAGGCAGGGCAACGGAAGTGAGTTTAGTCAGGGGAGCAGCAATGGAACTGTAATTGCGAATAAAGCGGCGGTAGAAATTTGCAAACCCCAGGAACTGTTGAAGGTGCTTGCGGGAGGTGGGTTGGGGCCATTCTGTCACCGCCTTGATTTTCACAGGGTCCGCCCGGATACTGCCCTCCTCGATAATGAAGCCGAGGAACGGGACCGTGGAAGCGTGGAAGGAACATTTCTCAGCCTTAACAAACAGCTGATTCTCCAACAGCCGCTGGAGAACCTCTCGAACGTGACGGACATGCTCCTGCGGGGATTGAGAAAAAATTAAAATATCATCGATATAAACAAAAACGCTCCTCCCTAGGAGGTCCCGCAGGACGTCGTTCACCATGCTCTGGAAGACTGCTGGGGCGTTAGTAAGGCCGAAAGGGACCACCAGGTATTCGTAGTGGCCCAACGGGGTATTAAAAGCAGTCTTCCACTCGTCCCCCTCACGGATACGCACCAGGTGATACGCATTCCGGAGGTCGAGCTTGGTGAACGTCACAGCTGGAGAGAGGGCTTCAAAGGCGGTGTTAATGAGGGGAAGAGGGTATTTGTTACGGATGGTGACCTGGTTGAGGCCCCGGTAGTCGATGCAGGGTCGCAGGGAGCCATCCTTCTTCCCAACGAAGAAGAACCCTGCACCGACTGGGGATGAAGAGGGACGGATAATACCCGAAGCGAGGGAGTCGTGGATGTATTCCTCCATGGCTAGTTTCTCCGGTCCAGACAGACTGTAGAGGCGTCCCGATGGCAGTTTAGCTCCAGCCAGTAGGTCAATGGCGCAGTCATACGGCCTGTGAGGAGGTAAGGACAGAGCACGTGATTTAGAAAATACTTGCGCGAGGTCGTGATACTCGCTGGGAACATTCGTTAAATCCGGTATAGGTTGCATGGAACAGGGTTTACTGGGCCCCGGAGGGGGTAGTGCAGAACGGAGACAGCTGGCTAGACAGTGGGCACTCCACGCCAGGATGCGACCGGCTTTCCAGTCAATATGGGGATTGTGGAGGCGAAGCCAGGTCTGACCTAAAACCAGAGCAGATTGTTGGGAGTTAATCAGTAATAGCTGAATGGACTCCCGATGATTGCCAGATAGAATTAATTGGATAGGAACGGTGGAGTGGGTAACTAACCCCAACCTCCTACCGTCCAGAGCTAGAGCTGAAATGGGTGAAGTGAGACGTTCCGTGGGAATGCCGGCCCTCCTGGCGAAGGTGATATCCATGAAGCTGGCGTCAGCTCCGGAGTCAATTAGGGCCGAAGAAGATAGGGTCTTGTCCCTCCAAAGGAGAGTAGCCTTGAACATGAGGCGGTCCTGGGCAGCATGGTTGGGGACGATGGGGCTCGTCAGTACGCCCAGTCTTACTGGCGAGCCCCTTCTTTTGGGCGAATGGGACAGGAGGCGATCTGATGGCCAGGCTTGCCGCAATAGAAACAGGATCTGGTGCGCTGACGGCGCTGACGCTCCTCGGGATTGACCGCAACTCTGCCCAGTTGCATGGGCTCTTCCTCGGACCCGCCCGTAGGCGCCCGAGATCCAGTAATGGAGTGTGAATGAACATTAGAGACGACGGAGGGCGAATGACGCCCGGAACTTCCTCCCCGCTCCCGGGCCCGGATGCGGAGACGATTATCGATGGCTATAGCGAGGCTGATGAGGCTATTAAGGGAGTTGGATTCCTCCCGAGTGGCAAGCTGGTCCTTGAGTTCCTCGCTGAGAGCTTGGCGGAAAGCCCCCTGGAGGGAGGCGTCATTCCATCCTGACTCCGCGGCGAGGGTACGAAACTGAATGGCCATTTCTGCGACACTGCGGTTGCCTTGGCGAACTTGAAGCAGACGCTGGGTAGCGTCACGTCCACAGGTCGGGGTGTTCAAACACACGTCGCATCTCTGCCGCAAAGGCTGCGAAGTTGCTGCATAACGGAGCCTGGCTGTCCCAGATGGATGTAGCCCACTCCAGGGCGCTCCCTCCCAGGCTGCTCATAATGAACGCGATCTTGCTGGAGTCAGAGGCGAAGGAGGAGGGCTGCATCCGAAACACTATGTCACATTTAAGTAGAAATTCACGACATCTCCCCAACCCCCCGCGATATAACTCGGGGTGTTGTACACGGGGCTCACGGCTGGAAGTGGGAGCCGGTGCCTCCGGATGGGGTTCGGGAGAGGAAGGAGTAGGGTTGGCTGGAATCCGTAGTAGCGGTTGGTGGAGCGAAAGTTGGGATACTTGCTCCGTGATGCCCCTAACTACTTCCAGCACATCATCCAAACGGCGACCCTGTTGGTCGCTGATCGCAGTTTGGCAGGAGAAGGCGTGGCGAATCTGTTCCAGATCGGCTGGGTCCATATTGTTGGCCAGTTCGTTCTGTTACGATCCTGATACGGGACGAACCCAAGTGCAACGACCAGGAGACAGATTACAGAAAGTGGAACTTTATTAAGCGTTGGGGTGGTCCCAAAGCTGTACACGGGAGCAAAACAGGTTAGTTAGTTAACACAGGGATAGCGTCCAACTGAGGACTGCTCCAAGCCGGAGCTGGACTTGAAGAAACACGGAACTGTTCCAAGCCGGAACTGGACTTGAACGGAGGTGTCTAAAACACCGGAACTGGACTGGAACTGGATCGGAACTGGACTGGAAACTGGACCGGAAGGTCCACTCAGGAAACGGGAGCGGCACGGAACTTGTTCCAAGCCGGAACTGGACTTGAACGGAGGTGTATAAAACACCGGAACTGGACTGGAACTGGACTGGGAACTGGACTGGAAACTGGACCGGGAGGTCCACTCAGGAAACGGGAACGGCACGGAACTTGTTCCAAGCCGGAACTGGACTTGAACGGAGGTGTATGAAACACCGGACCTGGACTGGAACTGGACTGGAAACTGGACCGGAAGGTCCACTCAGGAACACAGGGGACGGCACGGAACTTGTTCCAAGCCGGAACTGGACTTGAACGGAGGTGTCTAAAACACCGGAACTGGACTGGAACTGGACTGGAAACTGGACTGGAGCTGGACTGGAAACTGGATCGGAACTGGGCTTGAACAGGACTGGAAACTGGACCGGGTAGCTTGAGTAACCGGGCAGAAAGCAGAGGTTAAAGGCAGGGTGTTGTGACAGGACTGTAGCTGGTGAATGCACCGCCGAGTTGGAAGGTGCGGCGTAGCTCGGGCAATACTGGCGTAAGCCGGCTGGCATGCAGAGGTCCTGGTACCGCAACACGAGTACGGGAGGTACGTAACACGGGGAGGACAAACACAGCTGCGCGTCTGGAGGTTTTGAAGGGAAACAGGTAAATGCATGCAGCAGCGAAAGTTTAGCAGAGATAGCTACCAGTCAGGAAACCAGGCGAACAGGTATGAACCAGCAGGCTCACAAACACTGGACCAGAAACGGGATACGAAACAAACACGGTAGGTTAGTCAACGAACTGGCGCTGAATAGCAGCCAGCCAGGGGTTTAAATGGTGCAGGAAGTGAAGGAGAAAACGAGAAACAGGTGTGAAGTTAAATCAGGAGTGATTGCCGAAGCACAGCAGTGAGGAATGTGAGTAACGAGAGGGGCGAGTGATAGGCGGAAGCTAAAGTGGAAAATGAAACCAAAAGTACCCGAGGGAGACGCCCAGTCCACAGCCAGGAGGGAAACACGGACAAGGGATCCAACATGACACGGAAGGAAACAAGGAAAACATGGAAAACGGACAGGACGGGAACGGAACGTTACACAAATGTGCCAGATCATAAAAATGATTGTGGCTCATTATATAATTAAGATCAGAAGAAGGAAATACAGTAAATTAATGCAGGACCCTTTGCCGTCCCCCTGCTCTAGAGAATATGAAGATTGGTCCAGTAGCTACTAGAACAGCGCAATAATCCAAATTTCCCACTTTTGGGAGCGAAAAATGGAAAATTTGAAAATGTATATGAATTTTAAATGTAAATTTTCATGGCTGGAGCTGAAGACTGAACTGATGATCTTTACTTGGACTGACCATAAGTGTATACTGTTATTAAAAATGAAATTCGACCAGTTAGTGTGTCTTTGCAGTTTTGGCCCCTCAAAGGAACAAATATGTGGAGAACAGGCCTTTCAACACATGTATAACATAAGAATTTATTACAGTTTTTCTCAATTGTTTAGACACATTTTCTGAAATTAAAACTAATTTCTCAAAATTATAAACCCAAAACCCACACAGTCAACTCTTTCTGCAAAACATTATATGTCTCTTGTCAAAATCAAGCACTATTTCAAAACCATACACTCATCCCAAAATTATATTTTTACTTCAAATAATAAAAACTAGTCAACAAATGAATACAAATTATAAATGCCAATTACACACTGGTGTAAAAAATGAAAGACACTATTACCATTATATTAGTTAGGTATCAGTACTGTTTGAGTGTACTGGCCAACTGAAATATACAAAAAAAAAACAGTGAGATGGTATTTTTTATTTTTTCCAAATTACAAAAATGTTGGGAGTAGTCAAAGTAAAATAAGAAAAAAACAGGAGAAAATGGAAAAAAAACTACTGTACAAAGTAAAAGTAAAACCAAAAATAAATTATTCTGCTCTCTGCTGTTGATCAGGCCACATATTCTCATGTACATCACACATTATATTTTCTCTGGAAAAGGAGCGGGAGATGCACCCTTGGCATGACTGAGAAATTACAGTTTTTCTCAATTGTTTACACATTAAAATTGGTGTTCTATTTCGTTCCTCCGACCATTAGGGTTGTCAACAAATGGATGGACCTTCTGGGGCCAGATGCATCCAGACTCTTATAACAGCATATGTCATGGACATGACCTCCACATAGTGACGTAATCCCTCCATATAAAGGGGGGAGCGTCAATGCGAAAATTTGTTTTTCTCACCAATGCATAATGAGACATGAGACTCTTTGTATCTTGTGTGAATCCAACTAGCACCTTGTGAATTCGGTCTGGGACAGTCTATGGGGTCCTGTACAGTGACTATGGGACAGTCTATGGGGTACTGTACAGTGACTATGGGACAGTCTATGGGGTCCTGTGCAGCGACTATGGGACAGTCTATGGGGTACTGTACAGTGACTATGGGACAGTCTATGGGGTACTGTACAGTGACTATGGGACAGTCTATGGGGTACTGTACAGTGACTATGGGACAGTCAATGGGGTCCTGTACAGTGACTATGGGGCAGTCTATGGGGTCCTGTACAGTGACTATTGGACAGTCTATGGGGTACTGTACAGTGACTATGGGGCAGTTTATGGGGTACTGTACAGTGACTATGGGACAGTCTATGGGGTACTGTACAGTGACTATGGGACAGTCTATGGGGTACTGTACAGTGACTATGGGAGAGTCTATGGGGTACTGTACAGTGACTATGGGACAGTCTATGGGGTACTGTACAGTGACTATGGGACAGTCTATGGGGTCCTGTACAGTGACTATGGGACAGTCTATGGGGGTCCTGTACAGTGACTATGGGACAGTCTATGGGGTCCTGTACAGTGACTATGGGACAGTCTATGGGGTACTGTACAGTGACTATGGGACAGTCTATGGGGTCCTGTACAGTGACTATGGGACAGTCTATGGGGTCCTGTACAGTGACTATGGGACAGTCTATGGGGTACTGTACAGTGACTATGGGACAGTCTATGGGGTCCTGTACAGTGACTATGGGACAGTCTATGGGGTCCTGTACAGTGACTATGGGACAGGCTATGGGGTCCTGTACAGTGACTATGGGACAGTCTATAGGGTTCTGTACAGTGACTATAGGACAGTCTATGGGGTCCTGTACAGTGACTATGGGACAGTCTATGGGGTCCTGTACAGTGACTATGGGACAGTCTATGGGGTACTATACAGTGACTATGGGACAGTCTGTGGGGTCCTGTACAGTGACTGTAGGACAGTCTGTGGGGTCCTGTACAGTGACTATGGGACAGTCTATGGGGTTCTGTACAGTGACTATGGTACAGTCTATGGGGTCCTGTACAGTGACTATGGGACAGTCTATGGGGTACTGTACAGTGACTATGGGACAGTCTATGGGGTACTGTACAGTGACTATGGGACAGTCTATGGGGTCCTGTACAGTGACTATGGGACAGTCTATGGGGTCCTGTACAGTGACTATGGGACAGTCTATGGGGTACTGTACAGTGACTATGGGACAGTCTATGGGGTCCTGTACAGTGACTATGGGACAGTCTATGGGGTCCTGTACAGTGACTATGGGACAGTCTATGGGGTCCTGTACAGTGACTATGGGACAGTCAGTGGGGTCCTGTACAGTGACTATGCGACAGTCTGTGGGGTCCTGTACAGTGACTATGGGACAGTCTATGGGGTTCTGTACAGTGACTATGGGACAGTCTATGGGGTCCTGTACAGTGACTATGGGACAGTCTATGGGGTACTGTACAGTGACTATGGGACAGTATATGGGGTTCTGTACAGTGACTATGGGACAGTCTGTGGGGTTCTGTACAGTGACTATGGGACAGTATATGGGGTTCTGTACAGTGACTATGGGACAGTCTATGGGGTCCTGTACAGTGACTATGGGACAGTCTATGGGGTTCTGTACAGTGACTATGGGACAGTCTATGGGGTCCTGTACAGTGACTATGGGACAGTATATGGAGTCCTGCACAGTGACTATGGGACAGTCTATGGGGTCCTGTACAGTGACTATGGGACAGTCTATGGGGTCCTGTACAGTGACTATGGGACAGTCTATGGGGTCCTGTACAGTGACTATGGGACAGTCTATGGGGTCCTGTACAGTGACTTTGGGACAGTCTGTGGGGTCCTGTACAGTGACTATGGGACAGTCTATGGGGTCCTGTACAGTGACTATGGGACAGTCTATGGGGTCCTGTACAGTGACTATGGGACAGGCTATGGGGTCCTGTACAGTGACTTTGGGACAGTCTATGGGGTCCTGTACAGTGACTACGATGTTGACTCACAAGCCTGTAAGATAGGAAGCTGAACCTCTGCTGTTAAACATGACACATCCTAAAATCTGCTTAAGGCCACTAATGCTATTGGCCGTATTCAAACTTACAGATATACTGCATGCACTTGGAGGGGCCCAGTCCTGATATAGTCTATGTACTGTACCTGGTACTGATCCTCAGGTAGCAGAAGCAGGTGAGTTGGGGGGGAGAGGGGGTTATCCTGAGACACACAGGTGTGATGACCTCAGGTGTGACCCAGTCTTACAGGTGTCCCTGTGCTTCTTCAGCAGAGCCCACGTGTACTCTGACCCTCATATTATTACGCAGAATGAGCTCATACTTTGATTAAATTAAAGGGATAGTTCGGAATTTTGAACATAATGTCTCAATTACGACTTACCCATGATGTAGTTGATTGATGGAAACCATTTTCAGCTAATTCCATGTTGTCCCTTCTTTTGGACATACACATGTTGCTAATGCTAGCGCAACTCTAAGGTAACTGGTAGCATCCACTACCAAACGCACTTAAACACTCCACAGTGCACCCAAAGCAAATAAAATACGACGACAGTCTATCGGGGTTAATTTGAGTGTTTATGCCATCATTTTTGAAGTCAAACTATCGTTGAATCCTTTACTTTGTGCTGACCTATATTCCTCTTATTAAACTCAAATAAGACTGAGATATTAGTATTAGGTCCCAAATCCCTTTGAGATAAATTCTTACAGTTTCCCTTAAATTTAGATTTCTCCGCCAACAAAGTTGTTAAAAAACTTGGTGTAACTATTGATTCAGATCTCTCCTTTCAACCCCATATTAACAATATCACAAGAATGGCCATCTTCCACCTGAGGAATATATCTAAATTAAGGAAGGTGTTGTCCCTGGAGGATGCTGAAAAAATGGTTCATGCTTTTGTAACCTCTCGACTAGATTACTGTAATGCTTTATTGTCTGGTTGCACTGGCAGCTGCTAGGGTTCTTACTAGAACCAAGAAATGGGAGCATATCAGCCCGGTGCTCAAAACTCTTCCTTGGCTGCCTGTCAAATTTGGAATTGACTACAAGATTTTACTTCTAGCGTTTATAGCTTTAAATGGTTTGGCCCCAGAATATTTTAGTCACTTACTCATTCCTTACTGTCCTCCTAGATGACTTCACTCTCAAAGTGCTGGCTATTTGAAAAATCCTATTATATCTAAAATTACAATGGGGCACAGAGCCGGTTATTCTTGCCTCTGACCTGGAGTGAGCCATTAACTGCTTGCTTTTCTGTATGCAGGGAGAACATCAAGCTCTTGGGCAGCATCTCCCAGGCAGATGGAGAGGAGGGCTGAGCTGGGAGGAGCCCTCTGACACGTCCAGGGGAAACTCTGCAGCTGGAGCACACGGCCACTGACCACGATGGGTAAGATCCTGGGCCTTCCCATTCTCCAATAACAATGATAACAACATATTTTTTGATTGCAGTGTCACAGGGTTTGCTTGCATAATAATGACAGAAATGTGTCTCCATAGAGCAGGAGATATTTCCAGACCCACCTAGATACTGGCCTCTGCTATTATACTGTTCAAACTTACAGAGACAGAAGTTTGATTCACTGAATATGCATGACAGAGTGAGTGTGCATGACTTTCTGGTTGTGCCCACAGCTGCAGGTGTGGTTCACACTGACAGAGACAGAGTTTTGATTCCCTTAAACTGTATTAAAGAGAGAGATGGAGTGACAACCTGGTTGTGCCCACAGCTGCAGGAGGTGTGGTGTTGGACTGAGGCCAGGCTGAGCAGAACATTGAGTGTAGAGAGAGAGATGTGATTTATTGTGTGCAACAAATTATCATTCTTTCATTTTCTGTTTAACACTCACTTTCTCCCAAATCTCATCTTCCCCATATCACTGGTAAAATTTGAAAAGAAAACAAATCTGTATGAAAGGCAGAATCTGCATTTTTGAATATGGAATTCAATTTCAGGTACACTTCTCGTTCCTTCCATGACACAGCACACTTTTGACAAGTTATATGACAAAATGTATTTATGATTAACCATATGTGATATATAAAATACATTATTGTTGGTAAATAACAAGAATATGTTTATGTGATATATAATGTAATGGGTGCAACCTTTTAAGTAAAACATGGAGCTGAACCTTCACGTTGTACTTAATGTGCTATTTCCCAGCACAAGAGTGGGTGTTGCCATCACCTTTGTTTATCCCCAGGGGTGTGGGGGTGTGGTCTAAAATAATCTGTTTTATTCGCCAACACACTCAGCCAATCATCTGCCACATTGAGGAATTCTTCATCTCCATCTATGAGATGTGAATCTCAAGCAGCAGCACCTGCTTCCCCAGGTAAAGCAGGGCTATTTGGGATATTTATATAAGGTTCAGATTAATACCTGATACCCTTCACCAATCTCTTTCTAACCAAACAAAAAAACCAGGCCACAGTTCTTAAAGCATTTTCAAATTTTATTGAATCCAAAAAACTTAAATTATAAAGTAATCAGCACCCAGTCAATTGTTATATAGTTCTTTTCAATAGAAAGTATGATTTTCAGGTATATGATGTGGTGTTTCCAGCATATAAACTAAATATAAAACTTCTTACAAGTGATAAGAAATCTCTGCTGATTACAAAGGTGATTACATGACCCTATTTCCCTGAGATAATACATGATATGATTTCTATGTTTATAATATAAGCTATGTTACCACTCAGAGTGTAGGAGAAAATAAATAGATAATCCTAAACAAAGGAGAAACTGAAGAAATTTTAAAATACAAGGATTAAAACCATACGTTTGAGAAATTAAAATACTAGAACTATGAGAATATAAGTATAATATAATTATAGCTCAGTGTTCAGTCAGATTTCTCTTGAAGTGAAGAGGTTTCCACTGAGCCCCTAAGTTTCCACACCAAGCATTTATATCTGCCAATTTAGGAGGCTGTGTTGCAGATTACAGGTAAGACCATCAGCACTATAAACGTTACTTTATCACATGCTTTAGAGCATGTATACATTTTATACATCGTATGGAAATTGACTGTAAATGTTTCCTAAAAAGAAGACTTCAATTACGTTTCCAGAGAAGTAAAAGTGGGTAATGCACAGACTAAAATAAAAACATTCTCTGCAAACTCCACACATTGCAAAAAACAATCCCTTACACTAGTACTACCCCTCCCGCTTTGACCCTTAGTAACTGCAGATGGGCTCCTGAACAGTGACTAAAGGCCCGTCCACACAAAGAACGATAACTAAAAATATATCCTTTTAAAAATCGTGCAAAATGAAGTGGATGGCGGAGTCCACACCACAACCATAACGATAATGACAGTGACGAACGATATCGTTGGGATCACTTTCAGAGCGATTTGATAAACGATAGATATCAATTTTCATTGACAAGCTTCCGACACAGCTGGAGCGCGCAGCGCAATGCCGCTGTTTACAGAACATTATCGTTCATCAGTGTGGATGCTCACATCGTTATCGCTATAGTTATCATTATAGTTATAGTTCTTGGTGTGGACGGGCCTTTAGGGACAGTCTATGGAGAAGAGACCTCCACACACTCCTTGGCTTCTCTCAGAACTGTGTATAATGTGCTCCTCTGACCCCAGTGCTGGTAGAGGTGTAGAACTGTGTAAAATGTGCTCTTCTGACCCCAGTGCTGGTAGAGGTGTAGAACTGTGTATAATGTGCTCCTCTGACCCCATTGCTGGTAGAAGTGTAGAACTGTGTAAAATGTGCTCCTCTGACCCCAGTGCTGGTAGAGGTGTAGAACTGTGTAAAATGTGCTCCTCTGACCCCAGTGCTGGTAGAGGTGTAGAACTGTGGAAAATGTGCTCCTCTGACCCCATTGCTGGTAGAGGTGTAGAACTGTGTAAAATGTGCTCCTCTGACCCCAGTGCTGGTAGAGGTGTAGAACTGTGTATAATGTGCTCCTCTGACCCCAGTGCTGGTAGAGGTGTAGAACTGTGTAAAATGTGCTCCTCTGACTAAATGTGTTATTACAACTGATCTTTCCCTTTCTCTCTCAACCCAGATCACACAGTTTTACAGAAGATCCATCATCAACCCCAAACCCAGGATAGAGGGGCTGAGTGAATGTGGTCTGGACTCTGTGCAGGAGGGTCATTGTGTCAGAGACGCTGTAGAAGGACAGAGTTCCTGCCCTGTGATCCAGGTACACTCCTATTCTGGAGGAGGGGGGAGCAGGGATTTTAGTGCTCTCACTATTGTGCCAGAAGAAGTATCTGGAGGGAGAGCAGCCCAAACTCCAAGACTTGTTATTATGTCCCAGAGCAGAGTCATTACCCTCTCCTTTCCTGCTGATCTCTTTATATGACTCTGCTATATAAACCCCTTCGCCACTCCACTCAGCCTCCCAGTAAAAGCGTCCAGACAGACCCTCTCTGCACAGCACATGGGGCCAGTAGTCAAATCTCTCTGGATGATCAGGATATGACTGGATCTCTCCCACACAGGTCACCTCTCTGTTCTCCTCAGACAGATGGAGGTATTGATGTGCTGTGTTGGGGTCCAGTGTGAGCTGACAGGAATCTGATGGAGGAGAAGATTAAAATTTAATATGAGGGCAGGTCCATCTAAGGTCTGTCTAAAAATAATTATTTTCTCCATACATACTATACAACGTGATCTCTATATACAGATGAAAACTAGCTCTCGAGCTAACTCTGGTATTGTACCCATTTATGCTTTATACAGATATGTTGATTACGATGTGCTGCCCTTTTAAATAAATAAATAAATATATAAATATTTATAAATTTACATTGTGTGTCTGCATGTTCATGTGTGTTTGTGTGTGTGTGTGTGTGTGTGTGTGTGTCTGTACATGTGTGTGTGTGTGTAGAATTATTGTATCGGAGTTGGGGGCAAGGAGTAAAATATTTGTTCACAAAAAAATTTATTTGGCCAGGGATTGTTTTTGGCTATGAATTGATTTGCCATGTTCTCCCTGTGTCGTATGGGTTTCCTCCGGGTACTCCAGTTTCCTCCCACTGTCCAAAGACCTGCAGGTTAGGCTAATTACGGGGCGTTAACAGGGCGTTGCTGTAAAAGTGCACGTGTGCTCAGTCAACCTACCCTGTATAAGTAAAGGTTAATAATAAAAAGTGTAAAAAAATACCAGGATATATTTTCCTCAATAAAACTGGATTTACCCTTCATCACCTCCCAGCCACAAACTGAATGACAACCTGGCTGATCAGTGTGTGTGTGTGTGTGTGTGTGTACGTGCGTGTTTGTGTGTGTCTCAGCTGAGAGCTTCAGAGCGAGGACTCACACTGTAAGAAATCCTCTCTGGTCCTGGGCTCTCCAGTATGGACTTCTTTCACTGCAGGGACAGAGTGAGAGAAAAGGACAAACAGAAAGATACATTTAGAGGGAGAGAGAGATACCATAACTCATAGGCTACAGTAATATAGCTATAACTGTAATAACATTTACATTTAGAGGGAGAGAGAGATACCATAACTCATAGGCTACAGTAATATAGCTATAACTGTAATAACATTTACATTTAGAGGGAGAGAGAGATACCATAACTCATAGGCTACAGTAATATAGCTAGAACTGTAATAACGTTTACATTTAGCCTACGACGCAACACACCAGCCCATGCCAATAACTTGTTGCAATTTCACCATTCATGGCCATTTACTGTACATAAGTGTTCATAACTTTTCCTTATGCAATATTGATACTCACATCATATCAATTAATGTATATTATAATATATTAATGTACAAACCCAAATTGCAAAAATGTTGAAACAGTATGTAAAATGCACATAAAAGCAGAAATAAGTGATTTGTAAATTGTATTTTACATATATTTGATTGAAAACAGTACAAAGAAAAGATATTTAATGTTTTACCTTATCAACTTTATTGATTATTGTAAATATACGCAAATTCCGAATTTGATGCCTGCAGCACGTTCCAAAAACGTTGGGACAGGGGCAAAAAAAGACTGGGAAGTTAAAAAAACACTTGTTTGGTAAATTCCACAGGTAAACAGGTGATGCTCTCATGACTGGGTATAAAAAGATATTAAAAGACTAATGATATCTTATTTGCAGGTACTCTTACAACCGATAACATAACCTCTCTGCATTTGAATGAATCTCTTGGGAATTTGGGGGTGGGACTAGATTAAGCTGTAAATTACATGGGGATAGTATGGAACCCATGGTTGGCTAAATGGCTGTAAGTCAGCAAGGGTCTGAGGTATCAAATGAGCCTCAAACCATCTGCTGCCAGAAATGCAGTAGATATGGATGGATCACTTTAAGGGTTGTTTCTCCTGACTCAATTTCCTATTGAACTCTGGCAGCAGAGTGATGGTTTGAGGCTGGTTTGATACCCCAGACCCTTGATGACTTAGTCCCACCCCCCAATTCCCATAGAGATCCATTCAAATGCAGAGAGATAATAGTATTGCTTGTACGAGTACCTGAAAATAAGATATCCAGAGTCTTTTGATATCCTTTTATACCATGATAGCATCAACTGTTTACCTGTGAAATGTTCCAAATAGGTCCCATTCTTTTTTTCCCCCTGTCCCAACTTTTTTGAAACGTATTGCAGGCATCAAATTCGGAATTAGGGTATATTTACAAAAATCAATAAAGTTGGTAAGGTAAATATTTTATATATTTTCTGTGTTGCCTACTGTTTTAATATATGTAAAAGATCATTTACAAATCACTGCTTTCTGCTTTTATTTGCATTTTACATACTGTCCCAACTTTTTTAGAATTGGGGTTTTTATTTATGAAAAGTCACGAAATAGATTTCCTGACGACAATTTTATAGATTTTAAAGTGACAACGACCACTGTTATTACCTAACGTTGCTTTAACTAGCCTAGTGTTAGCTACCTTGCAAACGCAACATTTTCTGTTAGCTGTTAGTTTTCTGTTATACTGTATGTGCTTTGCAGGTTGGTAACTCGGCTATGTCTACCATGTATACAACCCTTTAAAATACCGTCATGCATTTAAATTAACTGAAAACGCTTTCATTTATTTGTAGTTCTTAATGGTAAAGGACAGAATCCACGCCTATGTCTTTCTTTGAGCTAGAATTCATGTTGGCTCGTGCGGTTGTGGAAAATAAAAAAATAGAAAAATTTAAATACTTTTAAAGGCAGACAAGTTGGAATTAATTACAGTGCTTTGTAGGCTATGCGTGAGTAACTTAATTTTTTTTACGTTGAAAACGTTTTTTTGTTGTGAGAATATTTACACCGAGAAGGGTTTTAAATATTTTGTATTTACACTGTAACTTACAATTATATTCACTCCACTGTATCTGATCATTAATTTTTGGTAGAATAAAAACGGGAAAAAAGGATTTTACTCTTTAAAGTTTTTAACAACCTAATTGAGAAATGTTGAGCAGTTCCACGTTGCAGACGTCCTCCAGTCGCTCTTTCAGTTCAGAGACAGATTTCCTCACAGCCTCAAAAGAGACGTGTGGACTGACAGTGATGCTGGGTAAGTCTCCAGGTCCAGGAGGGGCACAGAGAGACTGAAAGCTCTGCAGACAGACAGAGAACAGTCTCAATTCAGATTTCTGTAGAGATTCCAGGAGAAGATCTTTGGAACATGCCTACCCATGTATGTACAATGTACATAGTGCAGACTGTCAGAGAGCCAGTGATGTTACCTGGAGGAAATGGATGTGATCCTCTGTGTGGGAGAACTGCTCCAGCTCAGCGTCTCTCCTCCTCAACTCAGCAATCTCCTGCTCCAGTCGCTCCAGGAGTCCTTCAGCCCGACTCACTTCAGCCTTCTCCTGATCTCTGATCAGCATTTTCACCTCAGAGCGCCTTCTCTCAATGGAGCGGATCAGCTCAGTAAAGATCCTCTCACTGTCCTCCACTGCTGCCTGTGCAGAGCGCTGTTAGGAGACACAGAGACAGGAGGGCTGTACATTTTAACTAGGCCTTTCACTCAGCTCTTACTGGGACCCCAGACAGCCTGTTCTCCACAGTGTGGCTCAGTGGGATTGAGGTCCACAGGGCTGGAAAGTGGCCCAACACTGGGCTCCTCACTGGCTGACTGGAGGAGAGCCCTGACTGAGCCCTGAAATGGCTCTTCCAGCAGCCAGCTGTTGTCTTCTCCTCTGGTCAGTACCCACCTTTAGTGACTGCACAGCCTGTATCAGATCCTGCAGCTCCTTCTCTCTCTCCTGGATTCTCTGCTGGAATTTACTCTGTGTCACCCCCAGCTGCTTCTGTGGAAAGATTATTTACCCAGTTGTATTATTGTGTATTATATTCACATTTGTTAAATAATAAAAAGTTAACTACGTACATGACCTAAGCACTCATCTATATGAAATCCCACAGGTCAGTGTGTAGTAGTAAACTGTATGAGTGAACTAGTTGCTCCATCTGTGTTGATTCCCATTCAGGGAGTGAATAGGGGGGTGAGGGGTGTGAACAGAGCTGTCACAGAGAGCTGACTTGGGTTCACTTCCTGCTCTTACTGCTTTATCACTGTGGATATCAGACCTAAAAATCACTTAACAAATGGATTCAGTATTTCAAATCTAATGAAACATACCTTTTTTAGATTCCATTTAGGTTTTACAGAGCTAAGTAGAAGTAATGGCACATGAAACCTATGTAAAAAACATGCAGATTTAGTTTTTAGTTTTTAGGTACACAAAGGTTTACACTTTCTTATCATGCTACATGTTAGCGAAATCATGATCAGGGATTTTTTTATTTTTAGGAGAACAGAACAATCTCAGTCTCCTTTTGACAGAGAGGGTAACAGATTCAGAAGGGACCCCAGATGAGAAGATACCTGACCCCTGTCCACACGGGGGAATGTGGCCTGATAGTCAGCTGTCCTACAGGCTCTGGCACACGTCTTACAATGATCATGAAAGTTTAAGATGTAAAATACATTTTATATAACATACATGTTTTATACTGTATAACACACATGTTTTTTACGAAACACAGGAAGCCCATTGTTCCTAGTTCACCTTAACAAATTAAAAATCAAATGTCCAATTATAATGCAGTTACTGTTTTTTTTTTTACAGTAACTGATAATGAATTGTGAATATCAATACAAAATGTATTACGTATTTTGGGCAGTGTTTTTTTTTTAAGGTTTTCAGTCAGTTCAATTCTAAACTGTTCCTCTCCTGTATTATCACAGCTGCCCGTGAAGAGCTCCAGTCCTTACCTGTTTCTCAGTCCTTTCTGCTGCAGCTGAGACTGTATCATGGCCTCTGTGTTCATCCATCAAACACAGCAGACAGATACACTGCTGATCGGTACGACAGTAAACCTCCAGCAGTTTTTTATGTTGAGGGCAAATGTTCTCCTGCAGGTTTCCAGTAGCATTGATCACATTATGTGTGTTTCCTGGATTGAGTACATTGTGAAGTTTGAAATGAATTTCACAGTAAGACGCCAGACACACCAGACAGGACTTGACGGCTTTGCGCTTTCTCCCTGTGCAGACATAACACGCCACATCTCCAGGTCCAGCGTAACCGTGAGCAGGAGTATTCTTCAGTTTCTCCACCACTTCAGCCAGCATGGTGTTCCTGTTCAGAACAGGCCTTGGGGTGAAGTTCTGTCTGCACTGGGGGCAGCTGTAGACACCAGTATGATCATCCTGATCCCAGCAGCCCTTAATACAGCCCATACAGTAACTGTGTCCACAGGGAATAGTCACCGGATCCTTCAGTAGATCCAGACAGATTGCACAGCTGAATTGGTCCTGATCCACCGAGATACTAGCCTCAGCCATTTTACTATCCACACCGACAGAGACAGAGTTAAGTTTTGTTTTTCTGAAACTGCATAATAGAGAGATTGGTAGTAACTTCCTGGTTCTGCCCACAGCTGCAGTAGGAGTGGTGTTGGACTGAGGCCAGGCTGAGCAGAGCAGTGAGTGTAGAGAGAGAGAGCAGACTTTCAGCAGCTCATAAAACACACACAATCTCTCTCACTGCTGTGCTGCGGTTCACAGCTCTCAGTCTGGACTGATTCAGCCATTTGTTACCTGTCAAACTTATCTTTAGACATCAAGGATGTATGTTTGAATATCATTATGGTCTTTTACCAAAAGAATACCATCAAATAAGTGTATGTGTGTGTCTGTGTGCGAGTGTATGTGTGCATGCGTGAGTGCCTGTGTGTGAGTGTGTGTGCGCGTTTTGTAGAGTTTGTACCATGAAATAAATGAAAACCAGGGTGAGGACTTAATAATACAGTAATACTCAGAAAGGTTGAAACATGCACCTTATTACATTACATTACAGGCATTTAGCACTTATACAGAGCGACTTGCTAAACTTTTTGCATTTAATTTTTTAATTTTTTACATATTATCCATTTATACAGCTTGATATATTCTGAAGCAGCATAGGTTAAGTACCTTGCTCAAGGGTACAATGACATTGTCCTACCTGGGAATCGAACCTGCAACCTTTCGGTTACAAGCTCAGTTCCTGAACCATTATACCACACTGCTGCCCATGGTCCATGGCCTTATGTGGGCACATAAAGATGTAATATTTTGCCGTTGCAATATTGAAAGAATCTGAGCACTTTTTTCTGCTGTTGTTTGTGGAAGACCTACATCTGAGAGGTTTACCTTGTGGGTAAAGGAAAAGCAGAGGCAATGAATTGGCCAAACAAAAAGAACAAACAGTCTTTAATTACATCAAGGGGAAAGGGGAAAGGGGGAATGGGAGCAGGGTAATGTATTTGCCATCAGTGTCCTGTCAGTATTAGTCCTGGTGACTGACAGGGAGAGAGAGGGACGTTAAGTTAAGTACCATGAATCAGGTGAACTTTTAGGCTCACGGTTTTCCACTTTCAGTTTGGCTGGGCAGAGAGACAGGTAGCTGCTCTTCCTCCTGTCTTCCTCCTCCTCTCTGGAACCTGGGGTGCTGATGTCACCCAAAAATGTGAAAAAAACGTCCGCAGTAGGATACATCGATGTATGCTTCGCCGGAGGGGAGGAGAAGCCGGGTTTGAAGAGGAAGGGAGTGGAGGAAGGGAGGGTGCATTTTTCGACTATTGGTGCGGCATCTTTCTCTTAATTTTTTTCTGGTTCCTTTAGCTTATGGACTTTGAGCATGGGTACATCTAACTGACTCTGGCTTAGCTCACTAGCTCTATATGTCAATAGCTTTTGGCTCATGTTAACTCTGGCTCTCTAAATAGTCTTACTCTCACTTCATCATTTGTGAATCCACACAAAATTCTGCCACGTATCATCGACTCCATAAGTTTCTCATGTCCTTTGCTTTGTTCTTCAGGTCAGTCACATAAGTATCAATAGACTCAGATTGTCCCTACACTATTGTAAAGAATATGTGTCTCAAATATGCCAGATTTCTTCTTGCTAACAGTACGTATGAAAATCCCCTTGCAAAGTTTCAAAATTGTCCATGTCTTCATCAAATTCAAACGTATTGAACGATTTGATTGCATCATCCCCGGCTGTATGGAGAAAGGTAGCACACTTGACTTTATCAGACTCCGAGATGCCACTTGCAATGAGAAACGGCTCCAATTTCTGGATCCAAACGCTCCAATTTTCCACTAGATTTCCTTCCAGACTTAAAGGATAGGTTCACTTTTTTTTCAACCAGGACCTAATTGAAAGTTATTTCCAATAATTTATAATCGTGCATAGCACAACATCACTGATAGAGTAGTTTTGCCTTCAGAAACCGTGATGTCTCCTTTTAATCAAGTTGGAGGTTTCATCTGTTCCATTTCTCATCTCTCTTTTCCTTTTAAAACAGTTCAGTTACTCCGACACCATGTAAAGTATGCAAGGGACACCAAAGACATGCAGATGCAAGAACAACTTTGACTGAAGGTTCTCAATCAAGTTCGACAACACATTGACAGCTCTATATAGCTACACTGCCACCTGCTGGTATAAACTGGGAACGAATATCCTCATACATGATGACATGATGAAAAAAAAATATATACAGTATATGACAGATAAACTTATCTGCTTGTATACAACAACAAAGCATTCCAATCGTATAGTTCTTAACCAGAAGATCAAGTGTCCACAAAACTTTTTTGTTGAAATGACACAGCTCACTAACTGGATGACTATTTACCCTTCATGTGTCAGGAAAAAAGCCACTTATAAGCTGGGCTTCAACACTAAAACATCAACCCCACATGCACATTATAAAACACCAAACAACCGACAGGAAACTCAGAGAGCCCAAAACCCTGCTTTTCTTTCAGCTCTCTCCCTCCAGCCCTTCATCAAATGTAATCTTTTCTCTCTCCCTCCCTCCTAGCCCTCCACTAAATTTAAAGTTATCTCCCCCTCTGTTTAACCCCTCTACCAAACTAAAGCTGTTCTCTCCACCAAATTTAAAATTCTCCCTCCCTGTTGCCACTCCAAATGTAAATGGTCACATCCCCTCTCAAGCCCTCCACCAAATTTACACTGAAGGAAAACAGAAAAGCAGAAAAACCCAGGATAGAGACTCAGTGAATGTCATCTGGACTGTGCAGGATTTTAAAAGAGCGATAGTTTTATTGAAGGTTTTTTTTATATAGTATTAGAAAACAACACAGACAGTAAAATATATATGATACATGGATAATCTTTATTTGAATTATAATAACTCTCATGGCACTTCCGTTCTGTGCAGAAATCAGCTTCTTAAAGAACGTAAAATAACCCCATTCAGGCCAGCCAGCCTCACACTGGTACAATGTGAACATAAACTACTGAATGACTTTCTACCAACAGTGTGATTATGACAAAGCATTTAAAAGAGAAAGAAGCCAAAATGAAAGAAGAGATTCATATTTTCTAAACCCACATATTTCCTGTCTTATTCCAGCTTTATCTCTCTTCTGTTTCTCATCCCTTACTTTTAGCAAATCGCAGTTTAGAACAGCCAGTCGCATTTGTGGTGCCTCTCTCACAACTGTGTAAAATGTGCTCCTCTGACCCCAGGGCTGGTAGAGGTGTAGAATGTGCTCCTCTGATCCCAGTGCTGGTAGAGGTGTAGAACTGTGTAAAATGTGCTCCTCTGACCCCAGTGCTGGTAGAGGTGTAGAACTGTGTAAAATGTGCTCCTCTGACCCCAGTGCTGGTAGAGGTGTAGAACTGTGTAAAATGTGCTCCTCTGACCCCAGTGCTGGTAGAGGCGTAGAACTGTGTAAAATGTGCTCCTCTGACCCCAGTGCTGGTAGAGTGGTGTAGAACTGTGTAAAATGTGCTCCTCTGACCCCAGTGCTGGTAGAGATGTAGAACTGTGTAAAATGTGCTCCTCTGACCCCAGTGCTGGTAGAGGTGTAGAACTGTGTAAAATGTGCTCCTCTGACCCCAGTGCTGGTAGAGGTGTAAAGTTGTGCTCATGGTGAGGAACTTTACTGACTGAGCCCCTCATCAGACCCTCAACTTTAATCTTTAATATTTTATTTACTTCTCCTCTCTATCTCACTGCAGAGGTTTTCTCTCACTCTGATTACAGCTGATCTTCTCTCTATCTCATCCCAGATCACACAGTTTTACAGAAGATCCAGCATCAACCCCAAACCCAGGATAGAGGGGCTGAGTGAATGTGGTCTGGACTCTGTGCAGGAGGGTCATTGTGTCAGAGACGCTGTAGAAGGACAGAGTTCCTGCCCTGTGATCCAGGTACACTCCTATTCTGGAGGAAGAGGGGACAGGGATTTTAGTGCTCTTATTATTGTGCCAGAAGCAGTATCTGGAGGGAGTGCAGTACAAACTCCAGGATTTCTCATTACATCCAAGAGTACAGTCATTACCCTCTCCTTTCCTGCTAATTTCTTTATATGAGACTGCTATATCAACCCCACCATCCCCATTCCTCTCATCCACACTCCTCTCCTCCACACTCCTCTCATCCCCACTCCTCTCCTCCACACTCCTCTCATCCCCACTCCCCTCATCCCCACTCCTCTCATCCCCACTCCTCTCATCCCCACTCCTCTCATCCCCACTCCCCTCATCCCCACTCCTCTCATCCCCACTCCTCTCATCCCCACTCCCCTCATCCCCACTCCTCTCATCCCCACTCCTCTCATCCCCACTCCACTCAGACTCCCAGTAACAGCATCCCGACAGACCCTCTCTGCACAGCACTTGGGCCCAGTAGTCAAATCTCTCTGGATGATCAGCATATGACTGGATCTCTTCCACACAGGTCACCTCTCTGTTCCCCTCAGACAGGCGGAGGGATTCATAAGCTGTATTGGGGTCCAGTGTGAGCTGACAGGAATCTGATGGAGGAGAAGATTAAGATTTAAGATGAGGACAGGTCCTTCTAACATTTGTTTATAATAAATTATTTTCTCCATACGTGCTATACAGTATGATTTCAGTTTTTTTCCATCTAAATGTGCATTTTCGATCAGAGCAAACAGAATTACAATGATGGTGTAGGAGGAGAAGTTATGAGAATATTTTCTTCATGAAAGAATAAACTGTAAAATGTTCAGTGTTCAATCAACACTTCCAGAGTAAACATGGTCCCTATTGGACTCATATAAACTCTATAGTAATGATCTATTTCTAGTAGAACATTACATTAATAATATTTTTGATATTGAGAGCGAAAGTGTGTGTGTGTGTGTGTGTGTGTGTGTGTGTGTGTGTGTGCGTGTGTGTGTTTGTTAGCTGAGAGTTTCAGAGCGAGCACTCACACTGCAAGAAATGCTCTCTGGTTCTGACAGCGTGGACTTCTTTCACTGCAGGGAGAAAGTGAGAGAAAAGGACAGAAATAAAGATATTAATGTATATACACAAGAAGAGAGAAACAGAAATTTGATTATGAGGAAAATGTATAATGTCAACAATGAGATGGATTTCAAATAGTCAGAGTAACTGACAGTTATATTCACTCCATTGGTTTTGGGTGGAATAAAAAGTGAAAAAAATAATTTTGCTCCTTAAAATCTTCAACAACCTGACTCAGAAATTTTGACCAGTTCCACCTTGTAGACATCCTCTAGTTCCTCTTTCAGTTCAGAGACAGATTTCCTCACAGCCTCAAAAGAGATGTGTGGACTGACAGTAATGCTGGGTAAGTCTCCAGGTCCAGGAGGGACACAGAGAGACTGACAGCTCTGCAGACAGACAGACAGAGAACAGTCTCAATACAGATTCCTGTGCAGATGCCAGAAGCAGATCTTTGTAAATGAGGAACACACCTCACCATGTATGTACAATGTACATATTGCAGACTGTCAGAGAGCCAGTGATGTTACCTGGAGAAAATGGATGTGATCCTCTGTGTGTGAAAGCTGCTCCAGCTCAGCGTCTCTCCTCCTCAGCTCAGCAATCTCCTGCTCCAGTCGCTCCAGGAGTCCTTCAGCCCACCTCACTTCAGCCTTCTCCTGATCTCTGATCAGCTCTTTCACCTCAGAGCGCCTTCTCTCAATGGAGCGGATCAGCTCAGTAAAGATCCTCTCACTGTCCTCCACTGCTGCCTGTGCAGAGCGCTGTTAGGAGACACAGAGAGAGGAGGGCTGTACATTTTAACTACGCCTTTCACTCAGCTCTTACTGGAAGCCCAGACAACCTGTTCCCCACAGTGTGGCTCAGTGGGATTGCCCGACACTGGACTCCTCACTGGCTGACTGGAGGAGAGACCTCAGTGAGCCCTGAAATGGCTCTTCCTGCAGCCAGCTGTGGTCAGTACCCACCTTGAGTGACTGCACAGCCTGTCTCAGATCCTGCAGCTCCTTCTCTCTCTCTTGGATTTTCTGCTGAAATTTACTCTGTGTCGCCCTCAGCTGCTTCTGTTGGACAGATTATGTTTCCATATCACATTATAAGGTGGAACTTTTCATAGTCCAAATTGAACTAAATATTATGTTATGTTTCATGTACAGCTGTCATGGTTATTAGCAGCATCTGCTGTTTCTGCTTTCGGTTTTCTTTTTGGCGTCATTGTGACGCTCTATCAGATTTTTTCCGGTGTTTGAATCTCACCCGGCAATTATTCCTTTCACCTGTTTTGGATTTCCTACAAATTATAAATAGCTCAGACTTCCACCTTCCGGCACTTCAATATTGTCTTTGCTATGTTGACAACGAAGTCGGTAAGGTACAGGAAATTCGGTCGCTGCATTTCTGGTTCGTACAAATAAGAAACGCAGCAAGTCCGGTTATAGAATTAGGATTAGATTGGTTTTCTCTTTTCTTTACAATCGTTCTTTATCCTTTATTCTTTTTACCTGTTACCTTTTGTGTTCAGCTCTTTTGCCACAAGAACTTTGGATAACAGGTCTTCTTTTCTGTTCTTTTGCTTCACTTTCCTTCACTCATTCTATCGAGTTTTGCTTTGTTTCTCTACCTCCTGTTACGCCTAATGATTTAGTGCGTGAGGTTATTTTGTTATTCATTCTCGCTGTATATTGAGACTCGCCTCCTTTTGAGGTTGCTTTGATTTGGCTTGTGCTAGGGAAGTTTTGCTCCCGTTCTTTTGTTTACCTATCCCCTGGTGCGGGTACTTCCACGTTTGTGGCGTATCTTTCAAAGATACGCTTTTAGAATCCTTTTCGGTCGCGTCTAGTTCTCCGAACCTTAACACAACCCTCACAACAGCAGATTAGTGTGTAGAAGTTTTCTTTCCTTATAGGTAAAACCAGTAATCGGTGTTAGTGAACTAGCTGCTCCAGCCGTGGTGATTCCCATTCAGGGAGTGAATAGGGGGGTGAGGGGTGTAAACAGAGCTGTCACAGAGAGCTGACCTTGGTTCACTTCCTGCTCTTACTGCTTTATCACTGTGGACTTCAGACCTGATAATCACTGTGTTGTTTCATACTTTTTCAAAAGTATAAAAATGCATAAATATAATAAACCAATTTAATAAAACAGGTCATAAGCCTACATATTGTGGTTGTAAGGGAAGATAATATCTGTTATTACTGTAAAAAAGCATGAGTGTTATGTGTAAGAGTTTCAGTCCTTACCTGTTTCTCAGTACTTTCTGCGGCAGCTGAGACTGTCTCATGCCCTCTGTGTTCATCCATCACACACGGATAACAGATACACTGCTGATCGGTACGACAGTAAACCTCAAGCAGTTTTTTATGTTGAGGGCAAATGCTCTCCTTCAGGTGTCCAGTAGCATTGATCACATTATGTGTGTTTCCTGAATTGAGTTCATCGTGAAGTTTGAGGTGAGTTTCACAGTAAGAGGCCAGACACACCAGACAGGACTTGACAGCTTTGCACTTTCTCCCAATGCAGACATCACACGCCACGTCTCCAGGTCCAGCATAACAGTGAGCAGGAGGAGCAGCTTGGAGTCCTGTCTTCTTCAGTTTCTCTACCACGTCAGCCAGCATGGTGTTTTTGTTCAGAACAGGCCTTGGGGTGAAGTTCTGTCTGCACTGGGGACAGCTGTAGACACCGGTATGATCATCCTGATTCCAGTAGCCTTTAATACAGCCCATACAGTAACTGTGTCCACAGGGAATAGTCACCGGATCCTTCAGTAGATCCAGACAGATCGCACAGCTCAACTGGTCCTGATCCAGAAGACCTGCAGCCTGTGCCATTTTACTGTTCAAACTGACAGAGATAATTTTTAGTTCAGAATGTAGTGTAGTTTCTCTGAATCTGTGTGAGAAATAGCTGTCGATATGTCCTGGTTCTGAGCAGACCCAACTAGATACTGCTGTCAGCCATTTTACTGATCACATTGACAGAAACAGAGTTAAGTTTAATTTCTCTGAAGTTGTGTTACAGAGAGAGAGTAATTTCCTGGTTCTGCCCACAGCTGCAGGAGGAGTGGTGTTGGACTGAGGCCAGGCTGAGCAGAGCAGGGAGTGTAGAGAGGGCTGTACTTTGAGCTTACTGACCATGCACCTGACCGTATGAGTCATACACTCACTCAAACGTGTCACTCATTTGGGCAGACTTTTAGAAGCACACCTGGTTGTTTCTGTGCTTTATACAGTCAGGTGAGAGGACCTCTGCAGGTACTGTGAGAGGTGTGGCCAGGTTAAAGGTCATCTAGATGTGCTGTAAATATAGACAGCAGACCCGTGTGGCTTTTTTAAAATGGCTTCCTCATGGTGTTATTCTGCTCTTTTATTGGTTTGGAATCCCAGCAGCAGCATTTCTGATGGTGACGCATTTACAGGTACATTTATCCCATATCCACCAGAGGGCAACAGTGAGCTGCGTGCTAGGAAGAGCCTTCCCTGTAGTGTGATTTCTGTACAAACTGAAAAACTGTCGATGATACAGTTATTTTTTGACAACACAAATGAAGCAATAATTTTACTTACCGATAATAATGTTTCTGCTCATATCAGAGGGGTGACTGAAACACACTGCCAGACACACAGATACACACACATGCACTTGCGTGCACACAGTATGCACAAAACCATAATGCATGTTTAAAAGTTATGTTTCATGAGGACAATATAATTTCTTAAGCTACCCATTGATATATTTTTGCACAGTGTAAAAGATTTCAAAATATTGTCAAAAACATTTTCGTTGCATTACAGAAACAAGCTTTTTTTTTTTTTTTTTTGTCAGTTTCAACAATACATTCATAAATAATAATAACTTATGACCTGACCACCTTTGTCAACATCATGTGTTTGGAAATATATTAAGCAAGATGATGCATTAATCTCCAGCAAAAGTGTAGAACCAAAATGTTTAAACTTTTAAAGTAAATACCTGAGAATAAACAGTTTTATTAGAAGTTGCATAGAAGTATTTAAAGTGATTCCTTGGATTTGCTTTAGGATGTTTTAGGTAAAAGGTGTGAGATTATCTGTCTCTTCTTGGTACAAATGACTGTTTGACAGGTTAATATCACACCTAGGGCCTGATTTATTAAGACCATTAACATGTGCAAAACCTTTTAGCACACGCAAAACCAATAACAACCAATGATTGGTGCAAAACATATACCCTGACCAATCATTGGTAATGTTATTGGTTTGTTGTGTGCTCTTGTGCCTTCTTGCTGATCCCACATTTTTGTATCCCAGAGATTAACACTGAAGTTCTACACTACTGTACATCACTCTGGATTAGACTGTCTGCCAAATGATTGTAGTGTAAACGTAATTGAACTGACCTGGTTGCTGGTTTTAAGGTCCAGTATCCAGTGTGCCCTGTGGCCCTCCAGGGCCCGAGCTAAGGACCCCTGTTCTAAAGCTTCATAAATGCTGTGCAATTCCAGCTTCAGCCAACTTCAGCCTGAATTCAGCTCAAATCTCATTCCAGCTCCATCCAACTTTAATCTGAATTCAGCTGAAATCTCATTCCAGCTCCATCCAACTTCAGTCTGAATTCATCTGAAATCTCATTCCAGCTTCTTCCAACAGTCACTCACACTCAAACTCCTACTTATGGATTTTATTAGTACTGAATAATTGAAAAATCAATGAAAAAATATGAAATATTTCACTGTCTAATTCTGCTGTGTGGAGAAAGTGTGCTTTATTGTGCACAAATTACCATTATTTAATTTTCTGTTTAATCCGCCCCCCCAAATCTCAGCTTTCCCATATCACTGTTAAAATCTGGAAAGAAAAAATATCTGTGTAAAAATTACTGTCTGCATTTCTGAATATGGAACTAAGTTTCAGGTGCACTTTTATTTCCTTCCATCACACAGTACACTTTTGACTAGTTATATAACAAAATGTATACATTATTAGCCATATGTGAAGTGATATGACATATCACATATTTGATATATAATACATTATTGTTGGTAAATAACAAGGATATACTTCATATGTGATATATAATGTAATGGGGAAGCTGAACCTTCATGTTAAGTTATTGTGCTATTTCCCAACACCAGAGTGGGTGTTGCCATCACCTTTGTTTATCCCCAGGGGTGTGGGGGTGTGGTCTAAAATAATCTGTTTTATTCGCCAATACACTCAGCCAATCATCTGCCACATTGAGGAATTCTTCATCTCCATCTATCAGAGGTGAATCTCAAGCAGCAGCACCTGCTTCCCCAGGTAAAGCAGGGCTATTTGGGACATTTACTGTATGTGAGGTTCAGGTTATTACCTGATACCTTTAACCAATCAGGTTCTCTTTCTAACCAGAGACAAAAACCAGGTCACCGTTCTTAATAAAGCATTTGCATGTTTTATTCAACCCAAAAACCCTTCATGTCATCAGCACCCAATCAATTGTTGCTATATAGTTATTGTCGGTAAATTATGTTTTACAGGTGTATGATGTTTTTTAAATTTTATTTAACTTTTATTTAACCAGGAATCTGCTAATGAGATCAAAATCTATTTTACAAGGGGGACCCCCATGCGGTCTTTCCAGCATATAAACTGAACATAAAAGATTCATATAAGTGATGAGAAACATCTGCCATATTTCCCTGAAAGAATATTCAGTATGATATGAGGAATATTAGTAATAGAATGATATTATGATACAGTAACAGTGAAACAGTATGATAGCAGTAATATTCAGTATGATATGAGTAATATTAGTAATAGTATGATATTATGATACAGTAACAGTGAAACAGTATGATAGCAGTAATATTCAGTATGATATGAGTAATATTAGTAATAGTATGATATTATGATACAGTAACAGTGAAACAGTATGATAGCAGTAATATTCAGTATGATATGAGTAATATTAGTAATAGTATGATATTATGATACAGTAACAGTGAAACAGTATGATAGCAGTAATATTCAGTATGATATGATTGCTGTGCTTATGATATAAGCTATGTTGCCGCTCAGTGGGTAGGAGAAAAATAAGCTAAACCAAGCATTGATATCTACCCATTTAGGAGGCTGTGTTGCAGGTTACAGGTAAGACCATCAGTACTATAAACATCATTTATCATGTTTTACAGCATGTATACATTTTATAAATCATATTGAAATAAAGTGTAAATGTTTCAGAAAATAAAAACTCCAGTTATAATTGCAGATAAATAAAGTGGGTAATGCACAGAAGAGTTCTCCGCAAACCCCACACATGGCACATACAGTGAGCACCACAATTCATTGGACAGTGACACATTTTTAGTTATTTTGGTTCTGTACTCTAGCACTTTGAGTTTGAAAGGATACAGCTTTAATTTGAGGGTATTTTCATTCATATAGGATGAACAGTTTAGAAATTATACAACCTTTTGTACATAGTCCCCCCATTTTTGAGCATCAAAAAATATGGGACAGTATAATAAAGATAATGTAGAATAAAGTAATCATTTTTAATATTTGGTTGCAAATCCTTTGCATGCCATAACGTCCTGATGTCTGTGACCCAAAAATATCAAAAGTCTCTTGATATCTTATTTTCTGTTACTCTTACAAGCAATACTATAACCTCTCTGCATTTGAATGGATCTCTATGGGAATTGGATGGTGGGACTAGATTTAACTGTAAATTATACTGGAACAGTATGGAATACATTGTTGGTAAAAATGTCTGTAAGTCTGCCGTATCAAACAAGCCTTAAACCATCACTCTACTGCCAGATATGCAGTAGATATGGATGGATAACTTGAAGGGTTTCTTCTCCTGACTTATGAGTTCAATAGGAAAATTTCCTATCAGGAGAAACAACCCTTAAAGTGATCCATCCATATCTACTGCATCTGGCAGCAGAGTGATGGTTTGAGGCTCGTTTGATACCTCAGACCCATGATGACTTACAGCCATTTCTCCAACCATGTGTTCCATACTGTTCCAGCATAATTTACAGCCAAATCTAGTCCCACCCCCCAATTCCCATAGAGATCCATTAAAATGCAGAGAAGTTATAGTATCGCTTGTAAGAGTACCAGAAAATATGATATCAAGAGTCTTTTGATATTGTTGGGTCACAGACATCAGGAAGTCATGGCATGCAAAGGATATGCGACCAAATATTTAAAAAAAATCCTGTACAGTCACTATGGGACAGTCTATGGGGTTCTGTACAGCGACTATGGGACAGTCTATGGGGTTCTGTACAGTGACTATGGGACAGTCTATGGGGTCCTGTACAGTGACTATGGGACAGTCTATGGGGTTCTGTACAGTGACTATGGGACAGTCTATGGGGTCCTGTACAGTGACTATGGGACAGTCTATGGGATCCTGTACAGTGACTATGGGACAGTCTATGGGGTCCTGTACAGTGACTATAGGACAGTCTATGGGGTCCTGTACAGTGACTATGGGACAGTCTATGGGGTTCTGTACAGTGACTATGGGACAGTCTATGGGGTCCTGTACAGTGGCTATGGGACAGTCTATGGGGTTCTGTACAGTGGCTATGGGACAGTCTATGGGGTACTGTACAGTGACTATGGGACAGTCTATGGGGTCCTGTACAGTGACTATGGGACAGTCTATGGGGTCCTGTACAGTGACTATGGTACAGTCTATTGGGTTATGTACAGTGACTATGGGACAGGCTATGGGGTTCTGTACAGTGACTATGGGACAGTCTATGGGGTCCTGTACAGTGACTATGGGACAGTCTATGGGGTCCTGTACAGTGACTATGGGACAGTCTATGGGGTTCTGTACAGTGACTATGGGACAGTCTATGGGGTTCTGTACAGTGACTATGGGACAGTCTATGGGGTCCTGTACAGTGACTATGGGACAGTCTATGGGGTTCTGTACAGTGACTATGGGACAGTCTATGGGATCCTGTACAGTGACTTTGGGACAGTCTATGGGGTCCTGTACAGTGACTAATGGACAGTCTATGGGGTCCTGTACTGAGACAATAGGACAGTCGATGGGGTCCTGTACAGTGTCTATAGGACAGTCTATGGGGTCCTGTACAGTGACTATGGGACAGTCTATGGGGTTCTGTACAGTGACTATGGGACAGTCTATGGGGTACTGTACAGTGACTATGGGACAGTCTATGGGGTCCTGTACAGTGACTATGGGACAGTCTATGGGATCCTGTACAGTGACTATGGGACAGTCGATGGGGTCCTGTACAATGACTACGATGTCGACTCACAAGCCTGTAAGATAGGAAGCCAAATATCTGCTGTTAAACATGACACATCCTAAAATCTGCTGAAGGCCACTAATGCTATTGACCATATTCAAACTTACAGATGTACTGCATGCACTTGGAGGGGCCCAGTCCTGATATAGTCTATGTACTGTACCTGGTACTGATCCTCAGGTAGCAGAAGCAGGTGAGTTGGGGGGAGGGGGGGGGTTATCCTGAGACACACAGGTGAGATGACCTCAGGTGTGACCCAGTCTTACAGGTGTCCCTGTGCTTCTTCAGTAGAGCCCACGTGTACTCTGACCCTCATATTATTACGCAGAATGAGCTCATACTTTGATTAAATTAACTGTCCCACATTCCTGACGTAAGGTTTTTGGATGAAAAAAGATGATGCTCCTGCTAGTAAGAGAATGTTTCTAATATTCCCATATTATATTAAACCACAATGTATCTATCTCACTGCAGTGTTTTTATCTCACTCTGATTACAGCTGATCTTCCCTCTCTCTCATCCCAGATCACATATTTTTACAGAACATCCAATATTAAGCCCTGACCCAGCATAGAGGGGCTGAGTGAATGTGGTCTGGACTCTGTGCAGGAGGGTCATTGTGTCAGAGACACTGTAGAAGGACAGAGTTCCTGCCCTGTGATCCAGGTACACTCCTATTCTGGAGGAGGAGGGAACAGGGATTTTAGTGCTCTTATTATTGTGCCTGAAGCAGTAACTGGAGGGAGAGCAGCGCAAACACCAGGACTTGATATTCCGTCCCAGACAACAGTCATTACTCTCTCCTTTCCTGCTGATCTCTTTATATGAGACTGCTATAGAAACATAGTCATTCCCACTCCACTCAGCCTCCCAGTAACAGCATCCAGACAGACCCTCTCTGCACAGCACTTGGGCCCAGTGGTCAAATCTCTCTGGATGATCAGGATATGACTGGAACTCTTCCACACGGGTCACCTCTCTGTTCCCCTTAGACAGTCGGAGGCGTTGATTCGCTGTGTTGGGGCCCAGTGTGAGCTGACAGTAATCTGATGGAGGAGAAGATTAAGATTTAATATGAGGACCGGTCCATCTAAGGTCTGTCTATAATTCATTACATTCTCCATACATACTGTACAGCGTAATTTAAGTTTTCCTGTGTGTGTGTGTGTGTGTGTGTGTGTGTGTGTCTCAGTTGAGAGTTTCAGAGTGAGCACTCACACTGTAAGAAATCCTCTCTGGTTCTTGGCTCTACAGTATGGACTTCTTTCACTGCAGAGACAGAGTGAGAGAAAAGGACAATAAGAATTATATAAATAAATATAGACAGTTTCTATATATATATATATATATATATTTATACCATGGCTTGGATAAATTCTCGATTCTGATTGGTTGACAGTCGTGGTTTAAAGCACAACTGGACTTTGGTAGAACTTTGTGTTTTGTAGTTACCTGGCCATGATATGAGTCACGCTGTGAGAAAGCTGTGCTTTGTCGGATTTGCTTTGTAGTCGCATCAATGACCTTCAATATGCACTTACTGTACGTCGCTTTGGATAAAAGTGTCTGCCAAATAATTGTAATGTAAAAAATGGTGGCGAAATATGTTTGTTAGTTGCTCTGTGCTCCCCTGGGGTGATAATTAAGAATACGGTTTTTATTGCCCTCCATTCACTTCTATGGGGAAGCTAAAACGGTCTCAAAATGCCCGAATAGCACGAATACGACCGGGAAAGAAGCAGATTCAGTCAATACAAAAAATAACCAATCCTTGCACTTTCGTAATTAAAATTATTTATAAAGTACTATTTTCTTTAATGTTGTTAGCAAGCTACCAGAAAAGACTACTAAAATGTAGGCAGGTCGGACCATATTTGTAAGGGGGGCGTGACGTGTGAGGTTTGAGGGACTAAATGCAGCAAGGGGATTCTTTAAGCTCCGAAAAGCCACTAAGACGGGAAACCCTGTAATTAAGGGAAGGAGAAGGAAGCGTGCGTGAACGAATGCCTAGGCGGTAAAATAACAAAGGGACAGAAATTAGAGTGGGTAAAAGAGAGGGGACAATACACAAAAATTCCTCCCTCGCTCTAAACGGAGTGAGAACTGCTCGCTACAAGGCCGAAATAAAGCAGTCTCCGAGTCCTTACATATACCGGCACCAGAGCAACACGCAACACATGAAAAAACCCATGGTTGGCTAAATGGCTCTAAATCTTCAAGGGTCTGAGGTATCAAACGAGCCTCAAACCATCACTCTGCTGCCAGAAATGCAGTAGATATGGATGGATCACTTTAAGGGTTGTTTCTACTGAGTCCTGACTCATTTTCCTATTGAGCTCTGGCAGCAGAGTGATGGTTTGAGGCTTGTTTGATACCCCAGACCCTTGATGACTTAGTCCCACCCCCCAATTCCCATAGAGATCCATTCAAATGCAGAGAGATAATAGTATCGCTTGTAAGAGTACCTGGAAATAAGATATCAAGATTCTTTTGATATCCTTTTATACCATGATAGCATCACCTGTTTACCTGTGAAATGTTCCAAATAGGTCCCATTCTTTTTTTTCCCCTGTCCCAACTTTTTTGAAAGCTGTTGCAGGCATCAAATTCGGAATTAGCGTATATTTACAAAAATCAATAAAGTATATAAAGTAAAACATTAAATATCTTTTCTGTGTAGCCTAGCTATTTTCGATTTAATATATGTAAAAGAAAATGTACAAATCACTGCTTTCTGCTTTTATGTGCATTTTACATACTGTCCCAACTTTTTTGGAATTGGGGTTTGTATTTACGAAAAGTCATGAAATAGATTTCATGACGACAGTTTTATAGATTTTAAAGTGACACCGACCGATGTTATTACCTGACGTTGCTTTAACTAGCCTAGTGTTAGCTACCTTGCAAACGCAACATTTTCTGTTAGCTGTTAGTTTTCTGTTATACTGTATGTGCTTTGCAGGTTGGTAACTCGGCTACGTCTACCATGTATACAACCCTTTAAAATACCGTCATGCATTTAAATTAACTGAAAACGCTTTCATTTATTTGTAGTTCTTAATGGTAAAGGACAGAATCCACGCCTATGTCTTTCTTTGACAGTGCTTTGTAGGCTATGCGTGAGTAACTTGGCATTTATTTATTTATATGTTGAAAACGTTTTTTTGTTGAGAGAATTTTTACACCGAGAAGGGTTTTTAATATATAGTATTTACACTGTAACTTACAATTAAATTCAATCCACTGTATCTGATCATTGATTTTTGGTAGAATAAAAAAAGGAGTTTACTCCTTAAGGTTTTTAACAACCTGATTGAGACATTTTGAGCAGTTCCACCTTGCACACATCCTCCAGTCGCTCTTTCAGTTCAGAGACAGATTTCCTCACAGCCTCAAAAGAGACGTGTGGACTGACAGTGATGCTGGGTAAGTCTCCAGGTCCAGGAGGGGCACAGAGAGACTGAAAGCTCTGCAGACAAACAGACAGACAGAGAACAGTCTCAATTCAGATTCCTGTAGAGATTCCAGGAGAAGATCTTTGGAACATGCCTACCCATGTATGTACAATGTACATAGTGCAGACTGTCAGAGAGCCAATGATGTTACCTGGAGGAAATGGATGTGATCTTCTGTGTGTGGAAGCTGCTCCAGCTCAGCGTCTCTCCTCCTCAGCTCAGCAATCTCCTGCTCCAGTCGCTCCAGGAGTCCTTCAGCCCGATTCAATTCAGCCTTCTCCTGATCTCTGATCAGCTCTTTCACCTCAGAGCACCTTCTCTCAATGGAGCGGATCAGCTCAGTAAAGATTCTCTCGCTGTCCTCCACTGCTGTCTGTGCAGAGCACTGTTAGGAGACACAGTGAGAGAGGAGCGCTGTACATTTTAACTCAGTCTTTCACTCAGCTCTTACTGGGACCCCAGACAGCCTGTTCCCCACAGTGTGGCTCAGTGGGACTGAGACCCACAGGGCTAGAAAGTGGCCCAACACTGGGCTCCTCACTGCTAGACTGGAGGAGAGCCCTGACTGAGCCCTGAAATGGCTCTTCCAGCAGCCAGCTGTTGTCTTCTCCTCTGGTGAGTACCCACCTTGAGTGACTGCACAGCCTGTCTCAGATCCTGCAGCTCCTTCTCTCTCTCCTGGATTCTCTGCTGGAATTTACTCTGTGTCGCCCCCAGCTGCTTCTGTGGATAGATAATTTTTTCATATCACATTACAGTGCAGAACTTAAATACTATCACCTCTCTGGTGTACAGCAGGTCAGTGTGTAGAATTGTACTGGCCTTGTACATTGTACTGTGTGAGTGAACTAGCTGCTCCAGCCATGTTGTTTCCCATTCTGGGAGTGAATAGCATACCTGCCAACTCTCCCGTTTTTCTCTGGTTTCTACTGTATTTTAAAGCCATATACTGGCGTACTCCTGTTTTGTTGTTTCTCCCAGGAAACCCCCTTAATTTCACCAGCCCTCAAAGTTTATTCTGAAAATTCATCATGAATGGATCAATCGGTCTTGTCTGTTTGTTTAAGCCTAAGTAAAATTGCCAGATTTGCTATTTAAACATAATCCACATGCTACACCATCTCACTCCTTCTGTTTCAAGACAGTCTGGTAACCCAAAAGTAGCTCGCTCCAAGGGAAAAAAAGAGGTTCTAGCAGTGGTCGGGTGAACCCCCGTTTCTCTAGTGCAAATAATTGTGTCTCTACCTATAAATGAGCGGAGTGAACGTTTTTACGTGCGCATAGCAAGTTCTGTCTGGAAACTCTTATTGTAGCCGACTATAGTCGGCTAGTAACCATGCGTCTCATACTCAACCAATCACATGCACACACCTCTAATGGAGCGCCCTTTTAAACCAATCACATGCACACACCTCTAATGGAGCGCCCTTTTAAACCAATCACATGCACACACCTCTAATGGAGCGCCCTTTGTAAGCCAACAATCAGTTCTCTCTGTGCTGCTTGAATGCTGATGCGCTGCTCTTTGTTTGCTTACGGCTTGTGTTAAAATAAATTTGCTGTCACCCTCCACCACCCCAGCTTCCACCTGTTGTTTGCATCTGCTTTAGTATGGGGGGTTTCTGGTCATCTCCTGTTTAGCGGGCAGGAGATGCCCGTGCTCCAGAGTTGTACTAAACAGAGCCATTCAGCGCCAAACCAAAATGATTATACAGCACATTCATTCATTAAACATGTTATTTGAATACGTGAGTTGTCCTGACAGAAATGTCTGTATTTAAACGTGAATGCTGCTAGAAAAATGTCTCCAAGGGGATAATAAAGTATTCTATCTATCGATCTATCTATGTAGAAAGTTGCAATTAAAAAAAACTTTTTGTAAAATTAAATTGACAACCAAGTATAAGCCTAAACATATCCTTTCTGGAGTGTAATTTATACTCAGCTGTTCACAAAAAATTTGAAAAATTAAAAATTAGCGTTTTCAAGGTAACGTACCCGCTATAGCCTAGGGCTGTATACAACCGAATACAACCACTTAACCCCTGTGAGGGCATATAAAGCATATAAGCTTTTGAGTGGGTGACTTTTTCTCACAAATATGGGGGCACTTAAAATACCAGGATGAAACCCTTATTTCCGGGGGTTTTTTTGAGGGAATTCAGGAGCACACTCATCCGCAGAACTGTGCACACATTCAGAGATTTTCTTGGGTCTCTGGCTGTGTCCCAATATTCTTCACTCCCCACCTCCCCACCTCCACTCGCCCACTACCACTCCTCTCCTACCCGGAAATATGCAAAACTGCCTGAATGTTTTGAGGACAAGTATTTGCATGTACAGGATCCAATGTACATGACATTGTGGATTGCGTGGAGACATTAATTAATATGTAAGCATTAATACGTAATTAAGATGTAATCAGCGACATTAGATTAAAACACAAAGATCCATTTCCGGGGCACAGAGTAGAGGAGGTGGTAGTGGAGGAGGAAAGGTGGCATTTTCCGACTATTGGGACGCACCCTCTGACTCATCCGACAATTTCAGTAAGCATCCCGTAAGTAAAAACGTACAAGACATAGAGCGTATATGCATATCTATGGTACAAGAGTGGGACTGCTAGATAAATGTGTGGAGTGAAAACTCCACCAGAGTTTCAGAAAATCATCATACACTTAGTTCACAATTCAGACACACACACACACACACACACACACACACAGAGGTGACAAGGATCATTTGTTTAATTTAATCGGCCTCAGTGTACATGATTGTTGATTTGCCGGAGACGTGGAACTACGAAGGGGGGTGTTTTAATTATCAGAAAGGGAGCTGACATGCATAAAGAGTAACAATGAACATTTAGTTACCGGCCACCGTATTGGTGCATTTTGTTCTGGGAAACGGGTATAAAGCTGCTGCTGGAACAACTGTATTGTTATTCACCTGCCTTACCTTTACTCTGTAAAGCTGTAAAGAAGACTATTTTTGCTTTGTTAATACATTTTTAGTGATCTAAACATTGGAACCACAAGTTTTAATTTACAAAGGTCCAAATTCCTATACGTCCTGCTCTTACTGCTTTATCACTGTGGACTTAAAACCTGGAAATCACTACATTGTTCAGTACTCCAAAATGTACCTCATAAATATTTTAAACAAATTATATAAAACACAGGTCATAAGCCTCCATATTGTATCCTACTGATAAGCAAAGTTGATATCTGTTATCAGTGTAAAAAAGCATGAGTGTTATGTATAAGAGTTTCAGTCCTTACCTGTTTCTCAGTCCTTTCTGCTGCAGCTGAGACTGTTTTATGGCCGCTGTGTTTATCCATTGTACACAGATAACAGATACACTGCTGATCGGTACGACAGTAAACATCCAGCAGTTTGTCATGATGAGAGCAGATCTTCTCCTGCAGGTTTCCAGAGGCATCGATCATCTTGTGTCTCTTTCCTGGGTTGAGTACATTGTGAAGTTTGAGGTGAGTTTCACAGTAAGAGGCCAGACACACCAGACAGGATTTGACGGCTTTGCGCTTTCTCCCAGTGCAGACATCACACGCCACATCTTCAGGTCCAGCGTAACAGTGAGCAGGAGGAGCAGCTTGGAGTCCTGCCTTCTTCAGTTTCTCCACCACTTCAGCCAGCATGGTGTTTTTTCTTAAAACAGGCCTTGAGGTGAAGGTCTCTCTGCACTGGGGACAGCTGTAGACACCAGTATGATCATCCTGATCCCAGCAGCCCTTAATACAGTCCATACAGTAACTGTGTCCACAGTGAATAGCCACCGGATCCTTCAGTAGATCCAGACAGATTGGACAACTGAACTGGTCCTGATCCAGAAGACCTGTAGCCTGTGCCATTTTACTGTTGAATCTTGCAGAGATTAATTTTTGTTCAGAATTTAGTGTAGTTTCTCTGAATCTGTGTGAGAAAGAGCAGGAGATATTTCCTGGTTCTGAGCAGACCCACCTAGATACTGCTCTCAGCTATCTTACTGCTCAAACTGACGGAGACAGTTAAGTTTTTTTTCTCTGAAACTGCGTGACAGAGAGAGTGGGAGTGACTTCCTGGTTCTGCCCACAGCTGCAGGAGGTGTGGTGTTGGACTGAGGCCAGGCTGAGCAGAGCAGTGAGTGTAGAGGGAGAGAGCAGACTTTCAGCAACTCATAAAACACACACACATCACTTAAAAGGTTGCTGTGGATGTGATTTCCTGGTTACTCTGTGTGCTTCTGCTGTTGGGATTAATTTACACAGGAGACATTTTACTGGCTGATGAGATTGCACAGGGTTTTGTGCTGAGGAATCAAACCCCAGAACTTTTAGTGGTTTCTTTTCGATCAGCATCCAGTTTAGGCCTTAATGTATGCACCCTTTAGCCAATCAATGACTTACATTCATCCTTAAATTAAAACACTGTTGTGGAGTCAATATAGGGCCAAAAAGTCTGAAAGCAAAAAAAGAAAACTAAACGAG
Organism: Synaphobranchus kaupii; assembly: GCA_029718625.1. Taxonomy (NCBI): domain Eukaryota; kingdom Metazoa; phylum Chordata; class Actinopteri; order Anguilliformes; family Synaphobranchidae; genus Synaphobranchus; species Synaphobranchus kaupii. Next base: position 127,613,982 of record CM056377.1, read on the forward strand.
AAATGAAAGCCGTAAAAAAGAAAAAAATTTGAAAGCAAAAGAAAAAAGAAAAAGAAAAACGAAAACCATAAAAATGAGAAACGAGCGTTCCAAGCAAGGGTGCTGTCATGCATACAAAATATTGTTATTATTATGTAAAATATTAAATTTTTTCTCTCAGATCCTTCACTTGCCTTTACAAGTTTCTTCTACCATCGTTCTCAGTTCTAAAATATTCTCTCACAGATTTTGGTTCTGTTTTGACGTGAGGCGGGCTTAGTGGCTCCTATAGGCCACTTAGAAAGTGATTGACATGTCAAAGGTCACCCTCAGACCCACCAGCCCAGCTCAGGTTCTCATGATGTTTTTAAACAAAAAGAAACAAGATGGCGGATAATCAAAGACCTGAGGTAGGCAACAGTTAACCTCTAAATTAATGTTTTCTCTTCTTTCCTGTCCAGCTGCTTTGCCGTTTTATGAATCTAGATGTTTTCAGTGTATATATTGGACATTAAATTAATAATTTCATGTTATCAAGCATAGTTGCTGCTTGCTGTTTCAGAGCTAATGTTAGTTAGCAGCTAATCGATCAGCCAGCAGGGAAGATAGGAGGAGGAGGAGGAGGAGGAGGAGGAGGAGGAAGAGGTTGACTCCCCGTGAGAGGAGAGAGCGGGAAGCACGGCAACAGAGGCAGGGCAGCAGCAGAGTCAGATGCTTCACTCTTACACCAGGTACAGTTGCAAGTGCATCACCTGTACACCAGGTACAGTGGCGGGTGCTTCACCTGTATACCAGGTACAGTGGCGGGTGCTTCACCTGTACACCAGGTACAGTGGCGGGTGCTTCACCTGTACACCAGGTACAGTGGCGGGTGCTTCACCTGTACACCAGGTACAGTGGCGGGTGCTTCACCTGTACACCAGTTACAGTGGCAGGTGTTGAACGCTCCTTTAACCTGCTGAAGAACTCTTTACAATCAATGATGTGCCAGGAGAAACTGGTCTGGCTCAGAAATGGAACCTTAAAGGGATTGTTCGGAATTTTGGACATAATGTCTCTTGTACGACTTATCCATGATGTTGTTGATTGATGGAGACCATTTTCAGTTGATTCCATGCTGTCCTTCTTGTGGACATACACACGTTGCTAATGCTAGCGTGACTCTATGGTAACCGGTAGCATCCACTACCAAATGCACTTAAACCCTCCACAGTGCACCCAAAGCAAATAAAATACGACGACAGTCTATCGGGGTTAATTTGAGTGTTTATACCATCATTTTTGAAGTCAAACTATCGTTGAATCCTTTACTTTGTGCTGACCTATATTCCTCTTATTGAACTCAAATAAGACTGAGATATTAGTATTAGGTCCCAAATCCCTTTGAGATAAATTCTTACAGTTTCCCTTAAATTTAGATTTCTCCGCCAACAAGGTTGTTAAAAAACTTGGTGTAACTATTGATTCAGATCTCTCCTTTCAACCCCATATTAACAATATCACAAGAATGGCCTTCTTCCACCTGAGGAATATATCTAAATTAAGGAAGGTGTTGTCCCTGGAGGATGCTGACAAAATGGTTCATGCTTTTGTAACCTCTTGACTAGATTACTGTAATGCTTTATTGTCTGGTTGCACTGGCAGCTGCTAGGGTTCTTACTAGAACCAAGAAATGGGAGCATATCAGCCCGGTGCTCAAAACTCTTCCTTGGCTGCCTGTCAAATTTGGACTTGACTACAAGATTTTACTTCTAGCGTTTAAAGCTTTAAATGGTTTGGCCCCAGAATATTTTAGTGACTTACTCATTCCTTACTGTCCTCCTAGATTACTTCACTTCAAAGTGCTGGCTATTTGAAAATTCCTATTATATCTAAAATTACAATGGGGCAGAGAGCCGGTTATTCTTGTCTCTGAGCTGGAGTGAGACATTAACTGCTTGCTTTCCTGTATGCAGGGACAACATCAAGCTCTTCGGCAGCATCTCCCAAGCAGATGGAGAGGAGGGCTGAGCTGGGAGGTAGCCCTCTGACACGTCCAGGGGAAACTCTGGAGCTGGAGCACACGGACACTGACCACGGTGGGTAAGATCCTGGGCCTTCCCATTCTCCAATAACAATGATAACAAAATATTTTTTATTCACAGGGTTTGCTTGCATGATAAAGACAGAAATGTGTCTCCATAGAGCAGGAGATATTTCCAGACCCACCTAGATACTGGCCTCTGCTATTATACTGTTCAAACTTACAGAGACAGAAGTTTGATTCACTGAATATGCATGACAGCATGAGTGTGCATGACTTTCTGGTTGTGCCCACAGCTGCAGGTTTGGTTCACACTGACAGAGACAGAGTTTTGATTCCCTTAAACTGTATTAAAGAGAGAGATGGAGTGACAACCTGGTTGTGCCCACAGCTGCAGGAGGTGTGGTGTTGGACTGAGGCCAGGCTGAGCAGAACATTGAGTGTAGAGAGAGAGATGTGATTTATTGTGTGCAACAAATTATCATTCTTTCATTTTCTGTTTAACACTCACTTTCTCCCAAATCTCATCTTCCCCATATCACTGGTAAAATTTGAAAAGAAAACAAATCTGTATGAAAGGCAGAATCTGCATTTTTGAATATGGAATTCAATTTCAGGTACACTTCTCGTTCCTTCCATGACACAGCACACTTTTGACAAGTTATATGACAAAATGTATTTATGATTAACCATATGTGATATATATAATACATTATTGTTGGTAAATAACAAGAATATGTTTATGTGATATATAATGTAATGGGTGCAACCTTTTAAGTAAAACATGGAGCTGAACCTTCACGTTGTACTTAATGTGCTATTTCCCAGCACAAGATTGGGTGTTGCCATCACCTTTGGTAATCCCCAGGGGTGTGGTTTAAAATAATCTGTTTTATTCGCCAACACACTCAGCCAATCATCTGCCACATTGAGGAATTCTTCATCACCATCTATCAGAGGTGAATCACAAGCAGCAGCACCTGCTTCCTCAGGTAAAGCAGGGATATTTGGGACATTTACTGTATGTGAGGTTCAGATTAATACCTGATACCCTTCACCAATCTCTTTCTAACCAAACAAAAAAACCAGGCCACAGTTCTTAAAGCATTTTCAAATTTTATTGAATCCAAAAAACTTAAATTATAAAGTAATCAGCACCCATTCATTTGGTATATAGTTATTTTTGATAGAAAATATGATTTGCAGGTATATGATGTGGTGTTTCCAGCATATAAACTAAAAATAAAACTTCTTACAAGTGATAAGAAACCTCGGCTGATTATTAATGTGATTATTTCCCTGAGATAATACATGATATGATTTATATGTTTATAATATAAGCTGTGTTACCACTCAGAGTGTAGGAGAAAATAAATAGATAATCCTAAACAAAGGAGAAACTGAAGAAATTAAAAATACAAGGATTAAAACCATACGTTTGAGAAATTAAAATACTAGAACTATGAGAATATAAGTATAATATAATTATAGCTCAGTGTTCAGTCAGATTTCTCTTGAAGTGAAGAGGTTTCCACTGAGCCCCTAAGTTTCTACACCAAGCATTTATATCTGCCAATTTAGGAGGCTGTGTTGCAGGTTACAGGTAAGACCATCAGCACTATAAACGTTATTTTATCACAGGCTTTAGAGCATGTATACATTTTATACATCATATGGAAATTGACTGTAAATGTTTCCCAAAAAGAAGACTTGAATTTCGTTTCCAGAGAAGTAAAAGTGGGTAATGCACAGACTAAAATAAAAACATTCTCTGCAAACTCCACACATTGCAAAAAACAATCCCTTACACTAGTACTACCCCTCCCCCTTTGACCCTTAGTAACTGCAGATGGGCTCCTGAACAGTGACTAAAGGCCCCACCACACCAAGAATGATAACTATAAATATATCCTTTTAAAAATGGTTCTAAATGAAGTGGATGGCGGAGTCCACACCATAACGATAATGACAGTGACAAACGATATCGTTGGGATCACTTTCAGAGAGATTTGATGAATGATAGATATCAATTTTCATTGACAAGCTTCCGACACAGCTGGAGCGCGCAGCGCAATGCCGCTGTTTACAGAACATTATCGTTCATCAGTGTGGATGCTCATATCGTTATCACTATAGTTATCATTATAGTTATAGTTCTTGGTGTGGACGGGCCTTTAGGGACAGTCTATGGAGAAGAGACCTCCACACACTCCTTGGCTTCTCTCAGAACTGTGTATAATGTGCTCCTCTGACCCCAGTGCTGGTAGAGGTGTAGAACTGTGTAAAATGTGCTCCTCTGACCCCAGTGCTGGTAGAGGTGTAGAACTGTGTAAAATGTGCTCCTCTGACCCCAGTGCTGGTAGAGGTGTAGAACTGTGTAAAATGTGCTCCTCTGACCCCAGTGCTGGTAGAGGTGTAGAACTGTGTAAAATGTGCTCCTCTGACCCCAGTGCTGGTAGAGGTGTAGAACTGTGTAAAATGTGCTCCTCTGACCCCAGTGCTGGTAGAGGTGTAGAACTGTGTATAATGTGCTCCTCTGACCCCAGTGCTGGTAGAGGTGTAGAACTGTGTATAATGTGCTCCTCTGACCCCAGTGCTGGTAGAGGTGTAGAACTGTGTAAAATGTGCTCTTCTGACCCCAGTGCTGGTAGAGGTGTAGAAATGTGTAAAATGTGCTCCTCTGACCCCAGTGCTGGTAGAGGTGTAGAACTGTGTAAAATGTGCTCCTCTGACCCCAGTGCTGGTAGAGGTGTAGAACTGTGTAAAATGTGCTCCTCTGACCCCAGTGCTGGTAGAGGTGTAGAACTGTGTAAAATGTGCTCCTCTGACCCAGTGCTGGTAGAGGTGTAGAACTGTGTAAAATGTGCTCCTCTGACCCAGTGCTGGTAGAGGTGTAGAACTGTGTAAAATGTGCTCCTCTGACCCCAGTGCTGGTAGAGGTGTAGAACTGTGTAAAATGTGCTCCTCTGACCCCAGTGCTGGTAGAGGTGTAAAGTCGTGCTCATGGTGAGGGGCTTTACTGACTGAGTACCTCATCAGACCCTCAACTTTCATCTTGAATATTTTATTTACTTCTCCTCTCTATCTCACTGCAGTGTTTTTCTCTCACTCTAATTACAGCTGATCTTCCTTCTCTCATATTCAAGATCACAGTTTTACTCCAGTTTTTATATCACACAGATAGCAGCTGATCTTTTATCTCCCACATCCCAGATCACACAGTTTTACAGAACATCCAAAACCAACCCCAAACCCAGGATAGAGGGGCTGAGTGAAAGTGGTCTGTACTCTGTGCAGGAGGGTCATTGTGTCAGAGACGCTGTAGAAGGACAGAGTTCCTGCCCTGTGATCCAGGTACACTCCTATTCTGGAGGAGGGGGGAACAGGGATTTCAGTGTACTCGTTATCGTGCAGGAAACTGTAACTGGAGGGAGAGCTGAACAAACTCCAGGACTTGTTATAAAATCCCAGACCACTGTCCTTACCCCCTCCTTTCCTGCTGATCTCTTTATATGACATCGCAATATAAACCACACTCCCACTCCACTCAGCTTCCCAGTAACAGCGTCCAGACAGACTCTCTCTACACAGCACTTGGGACCTGATGTCAAATCTCTCAGGATGATCAGGATATGACTGGACCTTTCCCACACAGGTCACCTCTCTGTTCCCCTCAGATAGACAGAGTTTTCTGTATGCTGTGTTGGGGTCCAGTATGAGCGGGCTGGAATCTGATGGAGGAGAAGGTTTCATATGAGGACAGGTCCATCTAAGGTCTGTCTATGATTCATTCTTTTCTCCATACATACTATACATATGCATACTATACAGTGTGATTTTTTTTTTGTCTCCATATATGTGTGTGTGTGCGTCTGCATGTGCTTGTGCGTGTGTGTGTGTGTGTGTGTGTGTGTGTGTGTGTGTGTGTAGAGTTCGTGTAGGGAGGGGGGAGTGGGTGAATAAAATATTTGGTCATAAAAAAATAAGTTAGGCCAAGGATTGTTTTTGGGCAGAGATTGGGTTTGCATGTTCTCCCCGTATCTGTGTGTGTTGCCATTCAGATTGTCAGAGATTCAAATTTTTGTATACATTTGAGACTGTGGTCTCATACAAACTCCTAGGGTGTTAAATGTACACCAACAGTGTAAGATTTACACCAACATTTTTGCTGTGTGGCTCTGGAAAATCCCAGGATATATTTTCCTCCATAAAACTGCCCACAAGCAGAATGACAACCAAGCTGACCAGTGTGTGTGTGTGTGTGTGTGTGTGTGTATCTCAGCTGAGAGTTTCAGAGTGAGCACTCACACTGTAAGAAATCCTCTCTGGTCCTGGGCTCTACAGTATGGACTTCTTTCACTGCAGGGACAGAGTGAGAGAAAATTAAGAAAATAATATATTTAGAGTGTTTACATTGTAACTTACAATTATATTGTATCTGTATCTGATCATTGATTTTTGGTGGAAAGTATTTTACTCCTTAAAGTTTTTAACAACCTGATTTAGAAATTTTGAGCAGTTCCACCTTGCCGACATCCTCCAGTCGCTCTTTCAGTTCAGAGACAGATATCCTCACAGCCTCAAAGGAGATTTGAGGACTGACAGTGATGCTTGGTAAGTCTCCAGGTCCAGGAGGGGCACAGAGAGACTGACAGTTCTACAGACAGACAGACAGACAGACGGACGGACGGACAGACAGACAGACAGACAGACAGAGAATAGTCTCAATTCAGATTCCTGTGCAGATGCCAGGAGCAGATCTTTGTAAAAGAGGAACATGCCTCACCATGGATGTACAATGTACATAGTGCAGACTGTCAGAGAGCCAGTGATGTTACCTGGAGGAAATGGATGTGATCCTCTGTGTGTGAAAGCTGCTCCAGCTCAGCGTCTCTCCTCCTCAGCTCAGCAATCTCCTGCTCCAGTCGCTCCAGGAGTCCTTCAGCCCGACTGACTTCAGCCTTCTCCTGATCTCTGATCAGCTCTTTCACCTCAGAGCGCCTTCTCTTAATGGAGCGGATCAGCTCAGTAAAGATCCTCTCACTGTCCTCCACTGCTGCCTGTGCAGAGCGCTGTTAGGAGACACAGAGAGAGGAGGGCTGTACATTTTAACTAGGCCTTTCACTCAGCTCTTACTGGGACCCCAGACAACCTGTTCCCCACAGTGTGGCTCAGTGGGATTCAGCCCCACAGGGCTAGAAAGTGGCCCAACACTGGGTTCCTCACTGGCTGACTGGAAGAGAGCCCTGACTGAGCCCTGAAATGGTTCTTCCAGCAGCCAGCTGTTGTCTTCTCCTCTGGTCAGTACCCACCTTGAGTGACTGCACAGCCTGTCTCAGATCCTGCAGCTCCTTCTCTCTCTCCTGGATTCTTTGCTGGAATTTACTCTGTGTCGCCCCCAGCTGTTTCTGTGGAAAGATTATTTTCTCAGTTGTATTATTCTGCATTGTGTTCAAATTTGTTAAATAATAAAAAGTTAAAATGACCAAAGCACTAGTCTATATGCAATCAGTGTCAGTGTGTAGATGTTTACTGGCCTTATAGGTAAAGGTAGAGTGAACTAGCCAGCTAACAAAATGAGGTCCCTGGGACGTCCCCTGAACGTCTCGAAATGTCATCAGGACGTCACCTTGACGTCTTTTTGTAGGGTTTTCTAAACGTTATGTGGACGTCACAGAGAACGTTCCCGGGACGTTCTAGTAAACTCCCTCAGACATTCATTACATCACGTTTATTGTAAACAGTAACAGGCGTTGCAGGAACGTCCCTGAATGTCCCATGGATGTTATGAGCACAACGTCATACCATAACCGGATAGGGACGTTGCTGGAACGTCCCCGAAAAATTCTAATTAAATGTCATATTGTAACTAAACAGTGACCTTCCTAGGACTTTACTAAAGTTCTAGTAATGTTTTAAGGACATCCCAAGGGAATGTCACATCGTACCATTGAGGGGACTAAAATGGGACGTCCCAGGGACGTCCATTGTTTTCTGGGTAGCTGCTCCAGCTGTGTTGATTCCCATTCAGGGAGTGAATAGGGGGGTGAGGGGTGTGAACAGAGCTGTCACAGAGAGCTGACTTGGGTTCACTTCCTGCTCTTACTAATTTTAGATCTTTTCTTTTACATAGCTAAGTAGAAAAAAATGGCATATGAAAGCAATATAAAAATCATGCAGATTTAACTTGTTTTTACATTCACAAACGTTTAGCCTTCCTTACTGTATCATTCTATATGTTAGCTAAATCTGTGAAAATGCCCTGGTGGGGATCAGATCCCACGGGGGGAATCGCATGTGGCCTGATACTCAGCTGTCCTACAGGCTCTGGCACATGTCTCACCAAGTCCAGGAAATCTTAATACAAAAAGTACATTCCATACAACATTCAGATTTTATACTGTATAACATACGCGTTTTGTTTTTTCCGAAACACCGTTCCCATTTCACCTTAAAGTAAAATGTCCAATTATAATGCAGTTACTGTTTAATACTTTTAATTAGAAAAACTCTTTCAATACAAAATATATTATGTATTTTTGGGGAGTGTGTTTTTAAAGATTTTCAATCAGTTCAATTCTAAACGGTATACGAGCTGTCAATGAAGAGCTCCAGTCCTTACCTGTTTCTCAGTCCTTTCTGCTGCAGCTGATACTGTATCATGGCCTCTGTGTTCATCCATTGTACACAGATAACAGATACACTGCTGATCAGTACAGCAGTAAACCTCCAGCAGTTTTTTATGTTGCGGACAAATGTTCTCCTGCAGGTTTCCAGTAGCATTGATCACATTATGTGTGTTTCCTGGGTTGAGTTCATTGTGAAGTTTGTGGTGAGTTTCACAGTAAGAGGCCAGACACACCAGACAGGACTTGACGGCTTTGTTCTTTCTCCCAGTGCAGACATCACACACCACATCTCCAGGTCCAGCGTAACAGTGAGTAGGAGGAGCAGCTTGCAGTCCTGTCTTCTTCAGTTTCTCCACCACTTCAGCCAGCAGGGTGTTTTTGTTCAAAACAGGCCTTGGGGTGAAGGTCTGTCTACACTGGGGACAGCTGTAAACAACAGTATGATCATCCTGATCCCAGCAGCCCTTAATACAGCCCATACAGAAACTGTGTCCACAGGGAATAGTCACCGGTTCCTTCAGTAGATCCAGACAGATCGAACAGCTGAACTGGTCCTGATCCAGAAGACCTACAGCCTGTGCCATTTTGCTGCTCAAATTGACAGAGATTAGTTTTAGTTCAGAATGCAGTTTGGTTTCTCTGAATCTGTGTGAGAAAGAGCAGGAGATATTTCCTGGCTGTGAGCAGACCCACCTATCCTGACCTCTGCTATTTTACTGTCCACGACGACAGAGACTGAGTTAAGTTTTGTTTCTCTGATACTGTGTGACAAAAAGAGCGGGACTTACTTCCTGGTTCTGCCCACAGCTGCAGGAGGTGTGGTGTTGGACTGAGGCCCAGAGTTGCCAGACCTGGGGAAACCCCCCTAAATGGGGGACTTAAAAAATTAATAGCGGAAGTTGTAAAGAAAAAAATGGATGGGAGTCAATGACAGATTGGGGATTACAAAAAGGAGGTATGGGGTAAATTGTGAGAAAATTGTATGGGACTCAATTGAAGATGGGGGATTTTCAGAATTTTTGTGGGCAGGGAATTAATTTGACATCTGGCAACACTGAGGCCAGGCTGAGCAGAGCAGTGAGTGTAGAGAGAGAGCAGACTTTCAGCAGCTCACAAAACACACAGGGTGCGTCCCAATAGTCGAAAAATGCAACCTTTCCTCCTCCACTACCACCTCCTCTTCTCCGAGCCCCGGAAACGGATCTTTGTGTTTTAATCTAATGTTGCTGATTACATCTTAATTACGTATTAATGCTTACATATTAATTAATGTCTCGACGCAAACCGCATTGTCAGGTACATTGTATATTGTACATGTAAATACTTGTACTGAAAACGTTCAGGCAGTTTTGTAAATTTCCGGGTAGGAGTGGTAGTGAGGGAGTGGAGGTGGGGAGGTGGGGAGTGAAGAATATTGGGACACACCCACAATCTCACAGTTTGGCATTAGCAGGGTAATGGAATTAGCATTAGCATGGCAGTGATCACTGTTCCTGTGGTAGGGGGGTGATTAGGGTACTGTGCATTAGCATTAGTATGGCAGTGATCACTGTTCCTGTGGTAGGGGGGTGATTAGGGTACTGTGCATTAGCATTAGTATGGCAGTGATCACTGTTCCTGTGATAGGGGAGTGATTAGGGTACTGTGCATTAGCATTAGCATGGCAGTGATCACTGTTCCTGTGATAGGGGAGTGATTAGGGTACTGTACATTAGCATTAGCATGGCAGTGATCACTGTTCCTGTGATAGGGGAGTGATTAGGGTACTGTGCATTAGCATTAGCATGGCAGTGATCACTGTTCCTGTGATAGGGGAGTGATTAGGGTACTGTGCATTAGCATTAGTATGGCAGTGATCACTGTTCCTGTGATAGGGGAGTGATTAGGGTACTGTGCGTTAGCATTAGCATGGCAGTGATCACTGTTCCTGTGATAGGGGAGTGATTAGGGTACTGTGCATTAGCATTAGCATGGCAGTGATCACTGTTCCTGTGATAGGGGAGTGATTAGGGTACTGTGCATTAGCATTAGTATGGCAGTGATCACTGTTCCTGTGATAGGGGAGTGATTAGGGTACTGTGCATTAGCATTAGCATGGCAGTAGTCACTGGTCCTGTGATAGGGGAGTGATTAGGGTACTGTGCATTAGCATTAGCATGGTACCAAATGATTCACAGGAAACTCAGGGAGCCAGATGCCCTGCTTTTCTTTAGCTCTCTCCCTCCAGCCTTTTACCGTTTAAATTGTTCTCTCCCTCATTCTAGTCCCTCCACTATATTGTCTCTCCCTCAGTTTAGCTCCCCCACCACATTTAAGCTGTTCTCCTTCTCCCTTACCCCTCCAAATTTAAATGGTCATATCTGTCAAGCCCTCCACCAAATTTAAAAGGGAAGAATGGAAAAGCAGGGAAGCTGTATTTTCTCATGAGAAAAGGGTAGAGGCGCTCAGTGAATATAATCCGCAAGATTTTTTTAAGGAGTTTTATAGTTTGAACGTTTTTATAAAGTATTTGGAAATAACACACCCAACAAAATATGTGATACATTTAACTTTTATTGGAGCTGTAATGATAACTCGAATGGCACTTCCATTCTCGACTGATATCAGCTTTTTAAAGTAATTAAAATGACCCCTCCCATTCAGGCCAGCCAGCCTAACATTGGTACAAAGGACATGTGAACATTAACTCCTGGATTACTTTCTATCAACAGTGTGATTATTACAAAGCGTTTAAAAGTCCTGTGTGGGTTTCCTGTCTTGTTCCTTCTTTAGCTGTTTAGTTTCTGATCCATCATTTTTCTCCCACATTATAATAATAATAATAATAAAAGCTAAATAATAATCAAATGAAAAACAACAAAAATATTACAGTGGGGGAGTGAAAAAATACTGCTACTATAAGCAAATTAATGCTAGTTTGAACTATAATATTTACAATGAAAAAAATACTGCTACTATAAGAGAATGAATACTAGTTTGAACTATAATATTTACAATTAATTTTTTAAGTGATGCTTGAAAACAGACAAAGACGTGCAATTATTGGCATGATGTTTTACAGAATTCCACAAGAGAGGACCTTGATATTTGATAGAGAATTAACCAAAGGAGGTATTAAAAACAGAAGCTGTACGTCATTTGATTTCCTTGTAAAATAGAGTGAAAATCCAAATTAAAACCAAAAAAAAATTTATGGGCAGTGATGAAGGAAGGATAATTAATTAATTACTTTGATTGAATGAACTCTGTCACACATTCCTACAGTAAAGCTTTTTGACAAAAAAAGGTTGGCATCTGCTGTTATGTCAATGTTTCCAATACTGCCACATTATAGTCCCCACAATGCAGCATTTCCCCAGAGAAGAGACTCCACACACTCCTTGGCTTCTCTCAGAACTGTGTAAAATGTGCTCCTCTGACCCCAGTTCTGGTAGAGATGTAGAACTGTATAAAATGTGCTCCTCTGACCCCAGTGCTGGTAGAGGTGTAGAACTGTGTAAAATGTGCTCCTCTGACCCCAGTGCTGGTAGAGGTGTAGAACTGTATAAAATGTGCTCCTCTGACCCCAGTGCTGGTAGAGGTGTAGAACTGTATAAAATGTGCTCCTCTGACCCCAGTGCTGGTAGAGGTGTAGAACTGTGTAAAATGTGCTCCTCTGACCCCAGTGCTGGTAGAGATGTAGAACTGTGTAAAATGTGCTCCTCTGACCCCAGTGCTGGTAGAGGTGTAGAACTGTATAAAATGTGCTCCTCTGACCCCAGTGCTGGTAGAGGTGTAAAGTTGTGCTCATGGTGAGGGCCTTTACTGACTGAGCCCCTCATCAGACCCTCAACTTTAATCTTTAATATTTTATTTACTTCGCCTCTCTATCTCACTGCAGTGTTTTTCTCTCACTCTGATTACAGCTGATCTTCCCTCTCTCTCATCCCAGATCACACAGTTTTACAGAAGATCCAGCATCAACCCCAAACCCAGGATAGAGGGGCTGAGTGAATGTGGTCTGGACTCTGTGCAGGAGGGTCATTGTGTCAGAGACGCTGTAGAAGGACAGAGTTCCTGCCCTGTGATCCAGGTACACTCCTATTCTGGAGGAAGAGGGGACAGGGATTTTAGTGCTCTTATTATTGTGCCAGAAGCAGTATCTGGAGGGAGTGCAGTACAAACTTCAGGATTTCTCATTACATCCAAGAGTACAGTCAGTACCCTCTCCTTTCCTGCTAATTTCTTTATATGAGACTGCTATATCAACCCCACCATCCCCATTCCTCTCATCCACACTCCTCTCCTCCACACTCCTCTCATCCCCACTCCCCTCATCCCCACTCCTCTCCTCCATACTCCCCTCATCCCCACTCCTCTCCTCCACACTCCCCTCATCCCCACTCCCCTCATCCCCACTCCTCTCATCCCCACTCCCCTCATCCCCACTCCTCTCCTCCATACTCCTCTCATCCCCACTCCACTCTGCCTCCCAGTAACAGTGTCCCGACAGACCCTCTCTGCACAGCACTTGGTCCCAGTAGTCAAATCTCTCTGGATGATCAGCATATGACTGGATCTCTTCCACACAGGTCACCTCTCTGTTCCCCTCAGACAGGCGGAGGGATTCATAAGCTGTATTGGGGTCCAGTGTGAGCTGACAGGAATCTGATGGAGGAGAAGATTAAGATTTAAGATGAGGACAGGTCCTTCTAACATTTGTTTATAATAAATTATTTTCTCCATACGTGCTATACAGTATGATTTCAGTTTTTTTCCATCTAAATGTGCATTTTCGATCAGAGCAAACAGAATTACAATGATGGTGTAGGAGGAGAAGTTATGAGAATATTTTCTTCATGAAAGAATAAACTGTAAAATGTTCAGTGTTCAATCAACACTTCCAGAGTAAACATGGTCCCTATTGGACTCATATAAACTCTATAGTAATGATCTATTTCTAGTAGAACATTACATTAATAATATTTTTGATATTGAGAGCGAAAGTGTGTGTGTGTGTGTGTGTGTGTGTGTGCGTGTGTGTGTTTGTTAGCTGAGAGTTTCAGAGCGAGCACTCACACTGCAAGAAATGCTCTCTGGTTCTGACAGCGTGGACTTCTTTCACTGCAGGGAGAGAGTGAGAGAAAAGGACAGAAATAAAGATATTAATGTATATACACAAGAAGAGAGAAACAGAAATTTGATTATGAGGAAAATGTATAATGTCAACAATGAGATGGATTTCAAATAGTCAGAGTAACTGACAGTTATATTCACTCCATTGGTTTTGGGTGGAATAAAAAGTGAAAAAAATAATTTTGCTCCTTAAAATCTTCAACAACCTGACTCAGAAATTTTGACCAGTTCCACCTTGCAGACATCTTCTAGTTCCTCTTTCAGTTCAGAGACAGATTTCCTCACAGCCTCAAAAGAGATGTGTGGACTGACAGTAATGCTGGGTAAGTCTCCAGGTCCAGGAGGGACACAGAGAGACTGACAGCTCTGCAGACAGACAGACAGAGAACAGTCTCAATACAGATTCCTGTGCAGATGCCAGAAGCAGATCTTTGTAAATGAGGAACACACCTCACCATGTATGTACAATGTACATATTGCAGACTGTCAGAGAGCCAGTGATGTTACCTGGAGAAAATGGATGTGATCCTCTGTGTGTGAAAGCTGCTCCAGCTCAGCATCTCTCCTCCTCAGCTCAGCAATCTCCTGCTCCAGTCGCTCCAGGAGTCCTTCAGCCCACCTCACTTCAGCCTTCTCCTGATCTCTGATCAGCTCTTTCACCTCAGAGCGCCTTCTCTCAATGGAGCGGATCAGCTCAGTAAAGATCCTCTCACTGTCCTCCACTGCTGCCTGTGCAGAGCGCTGTTAGGAGACACAGAGAGAGGAGGGCTGTACATTTTAACTAGGCCTTTCACTCAGCTCTTACTGGAACCCCAGACAACCTGTTCCCCACAGTGTGGCTCAGTGGGATTGCCCGACACTGGACTCCTCACTGGCTGACTGGAGGAGAGCCCTCAGTGAGCCCTGAAATGGCTCTTCCTGCAGCCAGCTGTGGTCAGTACCCACCTTGAGTGACTGCACAGCCTGTCTCAGATCCTGCAGCTCCTTCTCTCTCTCTTGGATTTTCTGCTGAAATTTACTCTGTGTCGCCCTCAGCTGCTTCTGTTGGACAGATTATGTTTCCATATCACATTATAAGGTGGAACTTTTCATAGTCCAAATTGAACTAAATATTATGTCATGTTTCATGTACAGCTGTCATGGTTATTAGCAGCATCTGCTGTTTCTGCGTTCGGTTTTCTTTTTGCCGTCATTGTGACGCTCTATCAGATTTTTTCCGGTGTTTGAATCTCACCCGGCAATTATTCCTTTCACCTGTTTTGGATTTCCTACAAATTATAAATAGCTCAGGACTTCCACCTTCCGGCACTTCAATATTGTCTTTGCTATGTTGACAACGAAGTCTGTAAGGTACAGGAAATTCGGTCGCTGCATTTCTGGTTCGTACAAATAAGAAACGCAGCAAGTCCGGTTATAGAATTAGGATTAGATTGGTTTTCTCTTTTCTTTACAATCGTTCTTTATCCTTTATTCTTTTTACCTGTTACCTTTTGTGTTCAGCTCTTTTGCCACAAGAGCTTTGGATAACAGGTCTTCTTTTCTGTTCTTTTGCTTCACTTTCCTTCACTCATTCTATCGAGTTTTGCTTTGTTTCTCTACCTCCTGTTACGCCTAATGATTTAGTGCGTGAGGTTCTTTTGTTATTCATTCTCGCTGTTTATTGAGACTCGCCTCCTTTTGAGGTTGCTTTGATTTGGCTTGTGCTAGGGAAGTTTTGCTCCCGTTCTTTTGTTTACCTATCCCCTGGTGTGGGTACTTCCACGTTTGTGGCGTATCTTTCAAAGATACGCTTTTAGAATCCTTTTCGGTCGCGTCTAGTTCTCCGAACCTTAACACAACCCTCACAAAAGCAGATTAGTGTGTAGAAGTTTTCTTTCCTTATAGGTAAAACCAGTAATCGGTGTTAGTGAACTAGCTGCTCCAGCCGTGGTGATTCCCATTCAGGGAGTGAATAGGGGGGTGAGGGGTGTAAACAGAGCTGTCACAGAGAGCTGACCTTGGTTCACTTCCTGCTCTTACTGCTTTATCACTGTGGACTTCAGACCTGATAATCACTGTGTTGTTTCATACTTTTTCAAAAGTATAAAAATGCATAAATATAATAAACCAATTTAATAAAACAGGTCATAAGCCTACATATTGTGATTGTAAGGGAAGATAATATCTGTTATTACTGTAAAAAAGCATGAGTGTTATGTGTAAGAGTTTCAGTCCTTACCTGTTTCTCAGTACTTTCTGCGGCAGCTGAGACTGTCTCATGCCCTCTGTGTTCATCCATCACACACGGATAACAGATACACTGCTGATCGGTACGACAGTAAACCTCCAGCAGTTTTTTATGTTGAGGGCAAATGCTCTCCTTCAGGTGTCCAGTAGCATTGATCACATTATGTGTGTTTCCTGAATTGAGTTCATCGTGAAGTTTGAGGTGAGTTTCACAGTAAGAGGCCAGACACACCAGACAGGACTTGACAGCTTTGCACTTTCTCCCAATGCAGACATCACACGCCACGTCTCCAGGTCCAGCATAACAGTGAGCAGGAGGAGCAGCTTGGAGTCCTGTCTTCTTCAGTTTCTCTACCACGTCAGCCAGCATGGTGTTTTTGTTCAGAACAGGCCTTGGGGTGAAGTTCTGTCTGCACTGGGGACAGCTGTAGACACCGGTATGATCATCCTGATTCCAGTAGCCTTTAATACAGCCCATACAGTAACTGTGTCCACAGGGAATAGTCACCGGATCCTTCAGTAGATCCAGACAGATCGCACAGCTCAACTGGTCCTGATCCAGAAGACCTGCAGCCTGTGCCATTTTACTGTTCAAACTGACAGAGATAATTTTTAGTTCAGAATGTAGTGTAGTTTCTCTGAATCTGTGTGAGAAATAGCTGTAGATATGTCCTGGTTCTGAGCAGACCCAACTAGATACTGCTGTCAGCCATTTTATTGATCACATTGACAGAAACAGAGTTAAGTTTAATTTCTCTGAAGTTGTGTTACAGAGAGAGAGTAATTTCCTGGTTCTGCCCACAGCTGCAGGAGGAGTGGTGTTGGACTGAGGCCAGGCTGAGCAGAGCAGGGAGTGTAGAGAGGGCTGTACTTTGAGCTTACTGACCATGCACCTGACCGTATGAGTCATACACTCACTCAAACGTGTCACTCATTTGGGCAGACTTTTAGAAGCACACCTGGTTGTTTCTGTGCTTTATACAGTCAGGTGAGATGACCTCTGCAGGTACTGTGAGAGGTGTGGCCAGGTTAAAGGTCATCTAGATGTGCTGTAAATATAGACAGCAGACCCGTGTGGCTTTTTTAAAATGGCTTCCTCATGGTGTTATTCTGTTCTTTTATTGGTTTGGAATCCCAGCAGCAGCATTTCTGATGGTGACGCATTTACAGGTACATTTATCCCATATCCACCAGAGGGCAACAGTGAGCTGCGTGCTAGGAAGAGCCTTCCCTGTAGTGTGATTTCTGTACAAACTGAAAAACTGTCGATGATAGTTATTTTTTGACAAAACAAATGAAGCAATAATTTTACTTACCGATAATAATGTTTCTGCTCATATCAGAGGGGTGACTGAAACACACTGCCAGACACACAGATACACACACATGCACTTGCGTGCACACAGTATGCACACAACCATAATGCATGTTTAAAAGTTGTTTCATGAGGACAATATAATTTCTTAAGCTACCCATTAATATATTTCTGCACAGTGTAAAAGATTTCAAAATATTGTCAAAAACATTTTCGTTGCATTACAGAAACAAGCTTATTTTTTATTTTTTTTGTCAGTTTCAACAATACATTCATAAATAATAATAACTTATGCCCTGACCACCTTTGTCAACATCATGTGTTTGGAAATATATTAAGCAAGATGATGCATTAATCTCCAGCAAAAGTGTAGAACCAAAATGTTTAAACTTTTAAAGTAAATACCTGAGAATAAACAGTTTTATTAGAAGTTGCATACAAGTATTTAAAGTGATTCCTTGGATTTGCTTTAGGATGTTTTAGGTAAAAGGTGTGAGATTATCTCTCACTTCTTGGTACAAATGACTGTTTGTGAGGTTAATATCACACCTAGGGCCTGATTTATTAAGACCATTAACATGTGCAAAACCTTTTAGCACACGCAAAACCAATAACAACCAATGATTGGTGCAAAACATATACCCTGACCAATCATTGGTAATGTTATTGGTTTGTTGTGTGCTCAGAGGTTTTGCACATGTTTAAAGCTTTAGTAAATCAGGCTCTTAGTGAGTAATAATGGGCCTTTGTGCCTTCTTGCTGATCCCACATTTTTGTATCCCAGAGATTAACACTGAAGTTCTACACTACTGTATATCACTCTGGATAGGAATGTCTGCCAAATGATTGTAGTGTAAACGTAATTGAACTGACCTGGTTGCTGGTTTTAAGGTCCAGTATCCAGTGTGTCCTGTGGCCCTCCAGGGCCCGAGCTAAGGACCCCTGTTCTAAAGCTTCATAAATGCTGTGCCATTCCAGCTTCAGCCAACTTCAGTCTGAATTCAGCTCAAATCTCATTCCAGCTCCATCCAACTTCAGTCTGAATTCAGCTGAAATCTCATTCCAGCTCCATCCAACTTCAGTCTGAATTCAGCTGAAATCTCATTCCAGCTTCTTCCAACAGTCACTCAAACTTCTACTTATGGATTTTATTAGTACTGAATGATTGAAAAATCAATGAAAAAATATGAAATATTTCACTGTCTAATTCTGCTGTGTGGAGAAAGTGTGCTTTATTGTGCACAAATTACCATTCTTTAATTTTTTGTTTAACCCCCCCAAATCTCAGCTTTCCCATATCACCGTTAAAATTTGGAAAGAAAAAATATCTGTGTAAAAATTATTGTCTGCATTTCTGAATATGGAACTAAATTTCAGGTGCACTTTTATTTCCTTCCATCACACAGTACACTTTTGACTAGTTATATAACAAAATGTATACATTATTAGCCATATGTGAAGTGATATGACATATTACATATTTGATATATAATACATTATTGTTGGTAAATAACAAGGATATACTTCATATGTGATATATAATGTAATGGGGAAGCTGAACCTTCATGTTTAGTTATTGTGCTATTTCCCAACACAAGAGTGGGTGTTGCCATCACCTTTGTTTATCCCCAGGGGTGTGGGGGTGTGGTCTAAAATAATCTGTTTTATTCGCCAATACACTCAGCCAATCATCTGCCACATTGAGGAATTCTTCATCTCCATCTATCAGAGGTGAATCTCAAGCAGCAGCACCTGCTTCCCCAGGTAAAGCAGGGCTATTTGGGACATTTACTGTATGTGAGGTTCAGGTTATTACCTGATACCTTTAACCAATCAGGTTCTCTTTCTAACCAGAGACAAAAACCAGGTCACAAGCATTTGCATGTTTTATTCAACCCAAAAACCCTTCATGTCATCAGCACCCAATCAATTGTTGCTATATAGTTATTGTCGGTAAATTATGTTTTACAGGTGTATGATGTTTTTTAAAATTTATTTAACTTTTATTTAACCAGGAATCTGCTAATGAGATCAAAATCTCTTTTACAAGGGGGACCCCATGCGGTCTTTCCAGCATATAAACTAAACATTAAAGATTCATATAAGTGATGAGAAACATTTGCCATATTTCCCTGAAAGAATATTCAGTATAATATGAGTAATATTAGTAATAGTATGATATTATGATACAGTAACAGTGAAACAGTATGATAGCAGTAATATTCAGTATGATATGAGTAATATTAGTAATAGTATGATATTATGATACAGTAACAGTGAAACAGTATGATAGCAGTAATATTCAGTATGATATGATTGCTGTGCGTATGATATAAGCTATGTTGCCGCTCAGTGGGTAGGAGAAAAATAAGCTAAACCAAGCATTTATATCTACCCATTTAGGAGGCTGTGTTGCAGGTTTCAGGTAAGACCATCAGTACTATAAACATTATTTATAATGTTTAAGAGCATGTATACATTTTATAAATCATATTGAAATTTAGTGTAAATGTTTAAGAAAATAAATTGTTGTAATTGCAGATAAATAAAGTGGGTAATGCACGGAAGAGAATACAATAAAATGTTCTCTGCAAACCCCACACATTGCACATACAGTGAGCACCATAATTCATAATACAATTTACAGTTTAACACAATGTAGAATAAAGTAATATTTTTTTATATTTTGGTCGCGTATCCTTTGCATGCCATGACTTCCTGATGTCTGTGACCCAACAATATCAAAAGACTCTTGATATCTTATTTTATGGTACTCTTACAAGCGATACTATAACTTCTCTGCATTTGAATGGATCTCTATGGGAATTGGGCGGTGGGACTAGATTTAACTGTAAATTATGCTGGAACAGTATGGAATACACAGTTGGCAAAATGGCTGTAAGTCAACAAGGGTCTGACGTATCAAACAAGCCTTAAACCATCACTCTGCTGCCAGATATGCAGTAGATATGGATGGATAACTTGAAGGGTTTCTTCTCCTGACTTATTTTTCTCCTGACTTATGAGTTCAATAGGAAAATTTGTCAGGAGAAACAACCCTTAAAGTGATCCATCCATATCTACTGCATCTGGCAGCAGAGTGATGGTTTGAGGCTTGTTTGATACGTCAGACCCTTGAAGACTTACAGCCATTTCGCCAACCATGTATTACATACTGTTCCAGCATAATTTACAGCCAAATCTAGTCCCACCCCCCAATTCCCATAGAAATCCATTCAAATGCAGAAAAGTTATAGTATCACTTGTAGGAGTACCATAAAATAAGATATCAAGAGTCTTTTGATATTGTTGGGTCACAGACATCAGGAAGTCATGGTATGCAAAGGATACGCGACCAAATATAAAAAAAATTACTTTATTCTACATTGTGTTAAACTGTAAATTGTCCAATATTTTTTGATGCCCGAAAATGGGGGGGGGGCTATGTACAAAAGGTTCTATAATTTCTAAACGGTTCATCCGATATGGATGAAAATACCCTCAAATTAAAGCAGACAGTCTGAACTTCAACCATTTTAACATTATCATTGTATCCTTTCAAACTCAAAGTGCTAGAGTACAGAACCAAAATAACAAAAAATGTGTCACTGTCCAATGAATTATGGTGCTCACTGTATATGATCCCTTACACATATACAACCCCTCCCCCTTTCACCCTTAGCAACTGCAGATGGGGTCCTGTACAGTGACTATGGGACAGTCTATGGGGTTCTGTACAGTGACTATGGGACAGTCTATGGGGACCTGTACAGTGACTATGGGACAGTCTATGGGGTCCTGTACAGTGACTATGGGACAGTCTATGGGGTCCTGTACAGTGACTACAATGTCGACTCACAAGCCTGTAAGATAGGAAGCTGAACCTCTGCTGTTAAACATGACGCATCCTAAAATCTGCTGAAGGCCACTAATGCTATTGACCTTAATCAAACTTACAGATATACTGCATGCACCTGGAGGGGCCCAGTCCTGATATAGTCTATGTACTGTACCTGGTACTGATCCTCAGGTAGCAGAAGCAGGTGAGTTGAGGGGGAGAGGGGGTTATCCTGAGACACACAGGTGAGATGACCTCAGGTGTGACCCAGTCTTACAGGTGTCCCTGTGCTTCTTCAGCAGAGGCCACATGTTCTCTGACCCTCATATTATTACGCAGAATGAGCTCATACTTTGATTAAATTAACTCTGTCCCACATTCCTGACGTAAGGTTTTCGGATGAAAAAAGATGATGCTCCTGCTAGTAAGAGAATGTTCCTAATGTTGCCATATTATATTAAACCACAATGTATCTATCTCACTGCAGTGTTTTTCTCTCACTCTGATTACAGCTGATCTTCCCTCTCTCTCATTCCAGATCACACAGTTTTACAGAAGATCTAACACCAACCCTAAACCCAGGATAGAGGGGCTGAGTGAATGTGGTCTGGACTCTGTGCAGGAGGGTCATTGTGTCAGAGATGCTGTAGAAGGACAGAGTTCCTGCCCTGTGATCCAGGTACACTCCTATTCTGGAGGAGGAGGGGACAGGTGTTTCAGTGCACTTATTATTGTGCCTGAAAGAGTAACTGAAGGGGGAGCAGCGCAAACCCCATGACTTGTCATTACATCCCAGACCACGGCCATTACCTCGTCCTTTCCTGCTCATCTCTTTATATGACACTGCTATAGAAATATGGTCATTCCCACTCCACTCAACCTCCCAGTAACAGCATCCAGACAGACCCTCTCTGCACAGCACTTGGGCCCAGTACTCAAATCTCTCTGGATGATCAGGATATGACCATTTCCCTCTCACGTTGGACACCTCTCTGTTCCCCTCAGACAGACGGAGGTGTTGATGTGCTGTGTTGGGGTCCAGTGTGAGCTGACAGGAATCTGATGGAGGAGATTAAGATTTAATATCAGGGCAGGTCCATCTAAGGTCTGTCTATAATTCATTACATTCTCCATACATACTGTACAGCGTAACCTAAGTTTTCCTGTGTGTGTGTGTGTGTGTGTGTGTGTGTGTGTCTGTGTGTGTGTGTGTGTCTCAGCTGAGAGATTCAGAGTGAGCACTCACACTGTAAGAAATCCTCTCTGGTTCTGGGCTCTACAGTATGGACTTCTTTCACTGCAGAGACAGAGTGAGATAAAAGGACAATAAGAATTATATAAATATATACAGTTTCTATATATATATACGTATATATATATATATATATTTATACCATGGCTTGAATAAATACTTGATTTTGATTGGTTGACAGCCGTGGTTTAAAGCACAACTGGACTTTGGTAGAACTTTGGGTTGTGTAGTTACCTGGCCATGACATGAGTCCAAATGGTGGCGAAATATGTTCGTTAGTTGCTCTGTGCTCCCCAGGGGTGATCATTAAGAATACAGTTTTTATCGCTCTCCATTCACTTCTATGGGGAAGCTAATACGGTCTCAAAATGCCACTTCTAGCACAAATACGACCGGGAAAGAAGCGGATTCAGTCAATACAAAAAATAACCAGTCCTCGCACGTATTTTTTTTTGTGTAATTTTAATTATTTATAAAGTACTATTTTCTTCAATGTTGTTAGCAAGCTACCAGAAAAGACTACCAAAATGTAGGCAGGTCGGACCATATTTGTAAGGGGGGCGTGACGTGTGAGGTTCTAGGGACCAAACGCAGCAAGGGGATTCTTTAAGCTCTGAAAAGCCACTAAGACGGGAAACCCCGTAATTAAGGGAAGGAGAAGGAAGCGTCTGTAAAATAACAAAGGGACAGAAATTAGAGCGGGTAAAAGAGAGGAGACAATACGTGAAAATAACTCCCTCGCTCTAAATGAAGTGAGAACTGCTCGCTACAAGGCGGAAATAAAGCAGTCTCCGAGTCCTTACATATACCGGCACCGGAGCAACACGCAACACATGAAAAAACGGAATAAACGCCCTGACTCTCAACAAAGGGGAAACGTAGTCCACATGAAGGAGAGACAAAACAGGGAACTAAACTACCGAAGCTACTAACCGGCTCACTGTCACACGCAAATGAGTAGACGCACGAACGCCAGGTTTCTCAGTAAGAAAAAACCAAACGAAAGGCGAATGGAACAAAGAACTTCTGTCCTATACTTCTACGAGCTAAGTAACTAAGTAGAAGCATGAACGCCCGGTCTCTCAGTACGGAGAAACCATCAGAAGGCGAATAAAGCAGAGAAATGCTGTCCTATACTTCTACGAGCTAAGTGACTAAAGAAGAGCCAGAAAAAATAAACGCCCTGCCTCAGTAACAACAAGTGAAAGAGAAGGCTAGTAGCACAACGGAACAAAAAACACACACCCAACAAACACTGAGTACCCGAACAGTACAAAACAGTGCAAAATAGTGCGAAATAACACAGAAGCCCCAAACAAAGGAAACGTGGGCTTAAATAGCTCCGAGGTAACCACGCACAGGTGTGGATGCTGAGAGAAGCTCCGAGATAAAGACGGGGCGGAGCAAACATCCACTAAAAGGGCAGCGCCTTCGCGTGGCTACCGAGGGAAACGACCGCAAGGGAAGAAATCGTCGAAAACCCTGACAGATACTCACATTATATCAATTATTGTATATTATAATATATTAATGTACAAACCCCAAGTCCAAAAACATTGTAACAGTATATAAAATGCACATAAAAGCAGAAATAAGTGATTTGTAAATTCTATTTTACATATAATATTGATTGAAAACAGTACAAGGAAAAGATATTTAATGTTTTACCTCATCAACTTTATTGATTTTTGGAAATTCCGAATTTGATGCCTGCAGCATGTTCCAAAAAAGACTGGGAAGTTCAAAAAAATTCGGAATTAGCATATATTTACAAAAATCAATAAAGTTGATAAGGTAAACCATTAAATATATTTTCTGTGTTGCCTACTGTTTTAATATATGTAAAAGATCATTTACAAATCACTGCTTTTATTTGCATTTTACATACTGTCCCAACTTTTTTGGAATTGGGGTTTGTATTTACGAAAAGTCACGAAATAGATTTCATGATAACAGTTTTATAGATTTTATAGTGACACCGACCGCTGTTATTACCTAACGTTGCTTTAACTAGCCTAGTGTTAGCTACCTTGCAAACGCAACATTTTCTGTTATACTGTATGTGCTTTGCAGGTTGGTAACTCGGCTACGTCTACCATGTATACAACCCTTTAAAATACCGTCATGCATTTAAATTAACTGAAAACGCTTTAATTTATTTGTAGTTCTTGGTAAAGAACAGAATCCACGCCTATGTCTTTCTTTGAGCTAGAATTCATGCTGGCTCGTGCGGTTGTGGAAAAAAGAAAAATGTAAATACTTTTAAAGGCAGGCAAGTTGAAAGGCAGGCAAGTTGGAATGAATTACATATAGACAGTGCTTTGCAGGCTGTGCGTGAGTAACTTTTTTTTATTTTTTTATTTTTACACCGAGAAGGGTTTTAAATATTTAGTATTTACACAGTAACTTACAATTATATTCACTCCACTGTATCTGATCATTGATTTTTGGTAGAATAAAAACAGGAAAAAAGGATTTTAACAACCTGATTGAGAACTTTTGAGCAGTTCCACCTTGCACACATCCTCCAGTCGCTCTTTCAGTTCAGAGACAGATTTCCTCACAGCCTCTAAAGAGACGTGCGGACTGATAGTGATGCTGGGTAAGTCTCCAGGTCCAGGAGGGGCACAGAGAGACTGACAGCTCTGCAGACAGACAGACAGAGAACAGTCTCAATTCAGATTCCTGTAGAGATTCCAGGAGAAGATCTTTGGAACATGCCTACCCATGTATGTACAATGTACATAGTGCAGACTGTCAGAGAGCCAGTGATGTTACCTGGAGGAAATGGATGTGATCCTCTGTGTGGGAGAACTGCTCCAGCTCAGCGTCTCTCCTCCTCAACTCAGCAATCTCCTGCTCCAGTCGCTCCAGGAGTCCTTCAGCCCGACTCAGTTCAGCCTTCTCCTGATCTCTGATCAGCTCTTTCAGCTCAGAGCGCCTTCTCTCAATGGAGCGGATCAGCTCAGTAAAGATCCTCTCGCTGTCCTCCACTGCTGCCTGTGCAGAGCGCTGTTAGGAGACACAGAGAGAAGAGGGCTGTACATTTTAACTAGGCCTTTTACTCAGCTCTTACTTGGACCCCAGACAGCCTGTTCCCCACAGTGTGGCTCAGTGGGATTGAACCCCACAGGGCTGGAAAGTGGCCCAACACTGGGCTCCTCACTGGCTGACTGGAGGAGAGCCCTGAATGAGCCCTGAAATGGCTCTTCCAGCAGCCAGCTGTTGTCATCTCCTCTGGTCAGTACCCACCTTGAGTGACTGCACAGCCTGTCTCAGATCCTGCAGCTCCTTCTCTCTCTCCTGGATTCTCTGCTGGAATTTACTCTGTGTCACCCCCAGCTGCTTCTGTGGAAAGATTATTTACCCAGTTGTATTATTGTGCATTGTGTTCACATTTGTTAAATAATAAAAAGTACATAATTAAAAACTACGTACATGACCTAAGCACTCATCTATATGAAATCCCACAGGTCAGTGTGTAGAAGTAAAAAGTGTGAGTGAAGTAGTTGCTCCATCTGTGTTGATTCCCATTCAGGGAGTGAATAGGGGGGTGAGGGGTGTGGACAGAGCTGTCACAGAGAGCTGATTTGGGTTCACTTGCTGTTCTTACTGCTTTATCACTGTGGACTTTAGACCTAAAAATCACTTAACAAATGAATTCAGTATTTCTTATGCTCTCATCTAATGAAATTAAACCTTTTTAAGATTAGAGCAGATTGAACTCCTTTTTAGGCACACAAACATTTAGACTTCTCCATCATGCCAAATGTTAGCGAGAGCTAAATCATGATCAGGTTTTCTTTTCTTTTTTATATAGGAGAACAGAACAATCTCAGTCTCCTTTTGTATTTCTTGCTTTAATCAGACAGGTATAAAACAGAGAAGGTAGAAGGTGAGAAAATGCCCTGGTGGGGATCAGACGCCTGTCCACACGGGGGGAATCGCAGTGGCACGAATCTAGGCAAACCTAGGCAAACAAAATCTAATAAAGAGAAGGGAAACTTGATTTCATCGGTCTGGTAATTAAACGTTAGTTTTGTGATAAATCTATGGATCTCCAGTCATTCTGCGAGAGCCGTTTTTCTATAAGTTACAGCTTTGAAGTTACAACGCTCAAAAGTCAGCTGTCCTACAGGCTCTGGCACGTCTCACCATGATCAGGAGAGAATATCATGTAATACATTTCATATAACATTCAGATTTTATACTGCATAAAATACGTGTGTTTTTTCCGAAACATGGCAAACCCACTGTTCCTATTTCACCTTAAATTATAAATCGAATGTCCACTTGAAATGCAGTAACTGTTTTTTGTTTTTTTTACAATAACTGATAACTGATACTTTTACTGAATTGTGAATTTGGAAAACTCTTTCAATACAAAATGTATTATGTATTTTTGGGGAGTGTGTTTTTAAAAGTTTTCAATCAGTTA
This sequence comes from Synaphobranchus kaupii, assembly GCA_029718625.1. NCBI lineage: Eukaryota > Metazoa > Chordata > Actinopteri > Anguilliformes > Synaphobranchidae > Synaphobranchus > Synaphobranchus kaupii. Next base: position 127,640,797 of record CM056377.1, read on the forward strand.
AATTCTAAACTGTTCCTCTCCTGTATTATATCCAGTATCAGAGCTGCCAGTAAAGAGCTCCAGTTCTTACCTGTTTCTCAGTCCTTTCTGTTGCAACAGAGACTGTATCATGGCCTCTGTGATCCTCAATTGTACACAGATAACAGATAAACTGCTGATCGGTTCTACAGTAAATCTCCAGCAGTTTTTTATGTTGAGGGCAAATATTCTTCTGCAGGTTTCCAGTAGCATTGATCACATTATGTGTGTTTCCTGGGTTGAGTTCATTGTGAAGTTTGAGGTGAATTTCACAGTAAGAGGCCAGACACACCAGACAGGACTTGACAGCTTTGCGCTTTCTCCCAGTGCAGACATCACACGCCACATCTCCAGGTCCAGCGTCACAAGGAGGCGCAGATTGTAGTCCGGTCTTCTTCAGTTTCTCCACCACTTCAGCCAGCATGGTGTTTTTTCTTAAAACAGGCCTTGGGGTGAAGGTCTCTCTGCACTGGGGACAGCTGTAAACACCAGTATGATCATGCTGATCCCAGTAACCCTTAATACAACCCATACAGTAACTGTGTCCACAAAGAATAGCCACCGGGTCCTTCAGTAGATCCAGACAGATCGGACAGCTGAACTGGTCCTGATCCAGGAAAACTCCAGCTTCAGCCATTTTACTGTTGAAATTTACACAGATTAGTTTTAGTTCAGAATGTTGTGTAGTTCCTCTGAATCTGTGTGAGAAAGAGCAGGAGATATTTCCTGGTTCTGAGCAGACCCACCTAGATACTTGCCTCTGCTATTTTACTGACCACACTAACAGAGACAGAGTTTAGTTTTGATTCTCTGATACTGTGTGACAAAAAGAGCGGGAGTTACTTCCTGGTTCTGCCCACAGCTGCAGGAGGTGTGGTGTTCGACTGAGGCCCAGAGTTGCCAGACTGGGGGATTTTCCCCTAAATGGGGATTTAAAAAATTCATAGGTGAAGCTGTAAAAAAAATGTATGGGAGTCAATGACAGATGGGGGATTTCAAAAGGAGGTATGGGGGGGGGGGGGGAATTGAGAGAAGATGGTGTATGGGACTATAATTGAAGATGGGGGATTTTATTTTTATTGGGGGGGGGGGGGGGGGGGTCAATTCAGGCATCTGGCAACACCGAGGCCAGGCTGAGCAGAGCAGTGAGTGTAGAGAGAGAGAGAGAGAGACTTTCAGCAGCTCATAAACACACACAATCTCTCTCACTGCTGTGCTGTTCAGTTTCAGATCTTCTGTCCCTTCCTATTATTACAGATTCTCATTTATATTTTACTATAAGGTGCCTGTGTGCATGCATGCATCTCTGTGATGATGTGGGAAAGTGTGTGTGTGTGTGTGTGGGTGTAGTGGGGAAAAAATATAAAATGAGACATAAGAGTTATATTTGTTCCTGTGATAGAGGTGTGATTAGGGTACTATGGATTAGCATTAGCATGGCAGTGATCACTGTTCCTGTGATAGGGGAGTGATTAGGGTACTGTGCATTAGCATTAGCATGGCAGTGATCACTGTTCCTGTGATAGGGGAGTGATTAGGGTACTGTGCATTAGCATGGCAGTGATCACTGTTCCTGTGATAGGGGAGTGATTAGGGTACTGTGCATTAGCATTAGCATGGCAGTGATCACTGTACCTGTGATAGGGGAGTGATTAGGGTACTGTACATTAGCATTAGCATGGCAGTGATCACTGTACCTGTGATAGGGGAGTGATTAGGGTACTGTGCATTAGCATGGCAGTGATCACTGTACCTGTGATAGGGGAGTGATTAGGGTACTGTGCATTAGCATTAGCATGGTACCAAATGATTCACATTTTGATTTGATTTTTGATTTATTTATTTGCACATATGAAAGAAGGAAAATATTAAAAACAATGGAATACAAGCAACAGATGTGCAGTTGAGGTCAAAGAAACCCGAAAGGGCTTATGGAGAGACCACCCAAACTTAATAGACCAAAACATAACAAACCAGAACAACCTATCAGTTATCAGAAAAAATAAAAAAAATAAATAAAAGAAAAACTTACAAAAATACGCACAGAAACTTACAATGAGCACACACACACCCACACACACACACACATGATGAGTGGAAATAATAATAAAAAAATAAAAGCTAAATAATGACCAAATGAAAAACAAAAATATTACACGGGGGGAGTGAAAAAATACAGGTACTATCTGGAAGTAAGAATTAATGCTATTTTGAACCATAATATTTACAATACATTTTTTAAGTGATGCTTGAAAACAGACAAAGACATGCAGTTATTGGCATGATCTTTTATAGAAAATTCCACAAGAGACCTTGGTATTTGATAGAGAATTGACATGAGGTATTTAAAAAATGGAAGATGTACGTAAGTCATTTGATTTCCTTGTAACATAAGAGTGCAACTGAAAATTAAAACCAAAATATGTTTGAAAATGTATGGGTAGTGATGATAGGAAAGAAAATTATTGAATTAGTTTGATTAAATTAACTATCACACATTCCTACAGTAAAGCTTTTTGACCGAAAAAGATGTTGCACCTGCTGTTATATGAATGTTCCCAATGTTGCCATATTATAGTCCCCACAATGCAGCATTTCCCCAGAGAAGAGACTCCACACACTCCTTGGCTTCTCTCAGAACTGTGTAAAATGGGCTCCTCTGACCCCAGTGCTGGTAGAGGTGTAGAACTGTGTAAAATGTGCTCCTCTGACCCCAGTGCTGGTAGAGGTGTAGAACTGTGTAAAATGTGCTCCTCTGACCCCAGTGCTGGTAGAGGTGTAGAACTGTGTAAAATGTGCTCCTCTGACCCCAGTGCTGGTAGAGGTGTAGAACTGTGTGAAATGTGCTCCTCTGACCCCAGTGCTGGTAGAGGTGTAGAACTGTGTGAAATGTGCTCCTCTGACCCCAGTGCTGGTAGAGGTGTAGAACTGTGTAAAATGTGCTCCTCTGACTCCAGTGCTGGTAGAGGTGTAGAACTGTGTAAGATGTGCTCCTCTGACCCCAGTGCTGGTAGAGGTGTAGAACTGTGTAAAATGTGCTCCTCTGACCCCAGTGCTGGTAGAGGTGTAGAACTGTGTAAAATGTGCTCCTCTGACCCCAGTGCTGGTAGAGGTGTAGAACTGTGTAAAATGTGCTCCTCTGACCCCAGTGCTGGTAGAGGTGTAGAACTGTGTAAAATGTGCTCCTCTGACCCCAGTGCTGGTAGAGGTGTAAAGTTGTGCTCATGGTGAGGGGCTTTACTGACTGAGCCCCTCATTAGACCTTCAACTTTAATCTTTAATATTTTATCTACTTCCCCTCTCTTATCTCACTGCAGTGTTTTTCTCTCACTCTGATTACAGCTGATCTTCCCTCTCTCTCATCCCAGATCACACAGTTTTACAGAACATCCAGCATTAAGCCCTGACCCAGGATAGAGGGGCTGAGTGAATGTGGTCTGGATTCTGTGCAGGAGGGTCATTGTGTCAGAGACGCTGTAGAAGGACAGAGTTCCTGCCCTGTGATCCAGGTACACTCCTATTCTGGAGGACGGGGGAACAGGGATTTTAGTGCTCTTATTATTGTGATAGAAAGAGTAACGGGAGGGAAAGCAGTGCAAAGCCCAGGACTTGTTATTATGTCCCAGAGCAGAGGCATAACCATCTCCTTTCCTGCTAATCTCTTTATATGACACTGCTATATAAACCCCATGCCCACTCCACTCAACCTCCCAGTAACAGCGTCCAGACAGACCCTCTCTGCACAGCACTTGCCAAGCATGGTCAAATCTCTCTGGATGATCAGGATATGACTGGATCTCTCCCACACGGGTCACCTCTCTGTTCCCCTCAGACAGACGGAGGTGTTGATGTGCTGTGTTGGGGTCCAGTGTGAGCTGACAGGAATCTGATGGAGGAGAAGATTAAGATTTAATATGAGGACAGGTCCATCTAAGCTCTGTCTAAAATGTATTATTTTCTCCATACATACTATGCAGCGTGATCTCCATATACAGATGAAAACTAGCTCTGGAGCTAACTCTGCCATTCTACCCATTTATGCTTTATACAGATATGTTGGTTACTATGTACTGCCCTTTTAAATAAATAAATAAATAATACATTTATAAATTTACATTGTGTGTCTGCATGTGTGTGTGTGTGTGTGTGTGTGTGTGTGTGGGTACGTGTGTGTGTGTCTATGTATTTGTGTGTGTACGTACATGTGTGTGTGTGTGTGTCTGTGTGTAGAATTATTGTATCGGGGGGGGGGGCATTATTTGCCATGTTCTCCCTGTGTCACATGGGTTTCCTCCAGGTACTCCAGTTTCCTCCCACAGTCCAAAGACCTGCAGGTTAGGCTAATTACGGGGCGTTAACAGGGTGTTGCTGTAAAAGTGCACGAGTGCTCAGTCAACCTACCCTGTATAAGTAAAGGTTAATAATAAAAAGTGTGTCTCTCCAGAGATACAAAATATGTACGTGTTGCCATTCAGATTGTCACACACTTCATTTAGTGTTTTAGCTTATAAAATCCCAGGATATATTAAAACTGGATTTACCCTTCATCACCTCCCAGCCACAAACTGAATGACAACCTGGCTGATCAGTGTGTGTGTGTGTGTGTGTACGTGCGTGTTTCTGTGTGTGTGTGTCAGCTGAGAGTTTCAGAGCGAGCACTCACACTGTAAGAAATCCTCTCTGGTCCTGGGCTCTCCAGTATGGTCTTCTTTCACTGCAGGGACAGAGTGAGTGAAAAGGACAAACAGAAAGATACATTTAGAGGGAGAGAGAGATACCATAACTCATAGGCTACAGTAATATAGCTAGAACTGTAATAACATTTTCATTACTTACTGAAGTTCCCAAACGGGAAAATAAATGTTATTCTATTCTATTTAGCCTACAACGCAACACACCAGCCCATGCCAATAACTTGTTGCAATTTCACCATTCATGGCCATTTACTGTACGTAAGTGTTCATAACTTTTCCTTATGCAATATTGATACTCACATTATATCAATTAATGTATATTATAATATATTAATGTGCAAACCCCAAGTCCAAAAACGTTGGAACAGTATGTAAAATTCACATAAAAGTAGAAATAAGTGATTTGTAAATTCTATTTTACATATATTTGATTGAAAACAGTACAAGGAAAAGATATTTAATGTTTTACCTTATCACCGAATTTGATGCCTGCAGCACGTTCCAAAAAAGTTGGGACGGGCAAAAAAAAGACTGGGAAGTTCAAAAAACACCTGTTTGGTACATTCCACAGGTACATTACATTACATTACATTACATTACATTACATTACATTTATTTAGCAGACGCTTTTATCCAAAGCGACGTACAGTAAGTGCGTACAGAGACATCATCATCATTACAGAACAGACAAGGCAAAGCACATCCTTTGCATAATGTAGCAGCTATCCCTAGCAATGAACGTTGACTGTAGTTCACAGTAAGCTGTGGGCAAATCAGCAACACCACACTTTCATTCCAAATACTATTATAAACTATACTATTATAAACCATTCCAAATACTATTATAAACTATGCTATTATAAACAGATGATGTTCTCGTGACTGGGTATAAAAGGATATTAAAAGACTAATGATATCTTATTTTCAGGTACTCTTACAAGCGATACCATAACCTCTCTGCATTTGAATGGATCTCTTTGGGAATTGGGGGGTGGGACTAGATTAAGCTGGAAATTACACGGGAATAATATGGAACCCATGGTTGGCTAAATGGCTCTAAATCTTCAAGGGTCTGAGGTATCAAACGAGCCTCAAACCATCACTCTGCTGCCAGAAATGCAGTAGATATGGATGGATCACTTTAAGGGTTGTTTCTCCTGACTCATTTTCCTATGGAACTCTGGCAGCAGAGTGATGGTTTGAGGCTTGTTTGATACCTCAGACCCTTGAAGATTTAGTCCCACCCCCCAATTCCCATAGAGATCCATTCAAATGCAGAGAGATAATAGTATCGCTTGTAAGAGTACCTGGAAATAAGATATCAAGAGACTTTTGATATCCCTTTATACCATGATAGCATCACCTGTTTACCTGTGAAATGTTCCAAATAGGTCCCAGTCTTTTTTTCCCCGTCCCAACTTTTTCTAAACGTGTTGCAGGTATCAAATCGGAATTAGCGTATATTTACAAAAATCAATAAAGTTGATAAGGTAAAATATTAAATATATTTTCTGTGTTGCCTACTGTTTTAATATATGTAAAAGATAATTTACAAATCATTGCTTTCTGCTTTTATTTGCATTTTACATACTGTCCCAACTTTTTTGGAATTGGGGTTTGTATTTACGAAAAGTCACGAAATAGATTTCATGACGACAGTTTTATAGATTTTAAAGTGACAACGACCGCTGCTATTTTCTAACGTTGCTTTAACTAGCCTAGTGTTAGCTACCTTGCAAACGCAACATTTTCTGTTAGCTGTTAGTTTTCTGTTATACTGTATGTGCTTTGCAGGTTGGTAACTCGGCTACGTCTACCATGTATACAACCCTTTAAAATACCGTCATGCATTTAAATGAACTGAAAACGCTTTCATTTATTTGTAGTTCTCGGTAAAGAACAGAATCCACGCCTATGTCTTTCTTTGAGCTCGAATTAATTTTGGCTCGTGCGGTTGTGGAAAATAAAAAAATAGAAAAATTTAAATACTTTTAAAGGCAGGCAAGTTAGAATTAATTACATACAGACAGTGCTTTGTAGGCTATGTGTGAGTAACTTGGCTTTTTTTTTTTTTAAACAGGAAAAAAGGATTTTACTCCTTAAACTTTTTTACAACCTGATTGAGAAATTTTGAGCCGTTCCAGCTTGCACACATCCTCCAGTCGCTCTTTCAGTTCAGAGACAGATTTCCTCACAGCCTCAAAAGAGATGTGCAGACTGATAGTGATGCTGGGTAAGTCTCCAGGTCCAGGAGGGGCACAGAGAGACTGACAGCTCTGCAGACAGACAGACAGACAGAGAACAGTCTCAATTCAGATTCCTGTAGAGATTCTAGGAGAAGATCTTTGGAACATGCCTACCCATGTATGTACAATGTACATAGTGCAGACTGTCAGAGAGCCAGTGATGTTACCTGGAGGAAATGGATGTTATCCTCTGTGTGGGAGAACTGCTCCAGCTCAGCGTCTCTCCTCCTCAGCTCAGCAATCTCCTGCTCCAGTCGCTCCAGGAGTCCTTCAGCCCGACTCAGTTCAGCCTTCTCCTGATCTCTGATCAGCTCTTTCAACTCAGAGCGCCTTCTCTCAATGGAGCGGATCAGCTCAGTAAAGATCCTCTCACTGTCCTCCACTGCTGCCTGTGCAGAGCGCTGTTAGGAGACACAGAGAGAGGAGGGCTGTACATTTTAACTAGGCCTTTCACTCAGCTCTTACTGGGACCTCAGACAGCCTGTTCCCCACAGTGTGGCTCAGTGGGATTGAGCCCCACAGGGCTGGAAAGTGGCCCAACACTGGGCTCCTCATTGGCTGACTGGAGGAGAGCCCTGACTGAGCCCTGAAATGGCTCTTCCAGCAGCCAGCTGTTGTCTTCTCCTCTGGTCAGTACCCACCTTGAGTGACTGCACTGCCTGTCTCAGATCCTGCAGCTCCTTCTCTCTCTCCTGGATTCTCTGCTGGAATTTACTCTGTGTCGCCCCCAGCTGCTTCTGTGGATAGATCATATTTTTTCGTAACACATTACAATCAGGGCCGGATTTACTAAAGGATTGCGACTGCTTAGGATTGCAACTGCTTTTCCGACGCTAAAGCAGTCGCTACAAGGTCGCAATATCTACGCCGGATTTACTAAACGGTTGCACTGGGTCAAAATCACTATTAGGATGTCATTTGCGGGGATTACGTCACTCTGCGACTTTCCTTTTGATGTATAATTAAATGTCTTCATGCATATGTATAAGATGGAGTGGCGACTATATGTAATTTAGGCCAATTAAGTATTAAGTATGTCTGATTTACTAAAGCATGCATTAATTGTGCCTCTCGTCTTTGCGTGGGAATTTTTAGAACTCCTGAAAGCAGGCGGTAATTCTTCTGTGGTGATAGAGCCGATATCTCACACACAGGATGCTGGAGAAAGGTGTCGGGCTGAACGAATACACCTATACTGCATAGCACTCGAAAGGACTCGAAAGCACTCGAAACATTTAAAATGTTTCTACTAATCACTTCTCATTTATTTTCAGATAAAATATGAAATTATAGGCTATTCGTTTAATTGAAAGGATGAAAGACTTCTATTGCAGTCATCAGCTAGCAGTTCGTAAAAAAATGCATGTCTGAATTAAAACAATGTAGACTAAACAATTGTTATGCCTATGCATTCAGTAGATATAATGAATTGTGAATACATTTGTATGTTCAGACGCTCTGTGGCCTTCTCCCGTCACAAGTTAATCCCTGGCTATTCCTCCCACCCCCAAGACTTGCTCATTTTGCAGGTATTTTTTTATGTTATTCTATCTGTGTTAATATTCTTCCCTTAGTTTGACCACCACCTGTGTCTTTTATCCACATTGTGTTAAGTTTTTCTAAAATCACACCACCTTTATCCGCCACTGTTCATTAATTCATTTTATAATTGATGTCATTCAAAAATGTTCTCCTCTCCATTGGTGTTGTACAGTATATGCGGTAATACGGCGTTGTGTACCTCATAAATTTAAGTTATTTCTCTTGTGGATATCTCGCTACTTGCCTGGTTTGTTTCCGTATCCATTTCTTAGCACCGTGTAATCTGGACGAGTCATTGTTTCTGACCATTTTTATGGGGTGTCTACAACTGCAAAATTGAATATCGGGGTGTTTCATTTCTTCGATTGCATAATTAAGACCGGTCATAGTAAATCGGTCTTTAATGTGTCGGTATCTGCGGCCACAACAGAGCTGCAATATAGCGAATGTTTTACGCTGTGACTGTTTCCCTTAGTAAATCCGGCACTCAGTGTTCAACTAAATTTTCAAATTAAAATTTTAATAAATACTATATCTCCTCCACATACTGTAACATATGTGTTTTTCCCAAGCCCACGGTTCTCACCTTAACAAAGGTCCAATTATAATGTAGTTATAATGTAGCGGTTTCATACTTTTACTGAACCGTGAATTAGGAAAACCTTTTCAATAAAAAATGTATTATGTATTTTAAGGGAGTGTGTTTAGAATGTTTTTCAATCAGTTAAATTCTAAACTGGTCCTCTCCTGTATTATATCCAGTATAAGAGCTGCCAGTAAAGAGCTCTAGTCCTTACCTGTTTCTCAGTCCTTTCTGCTGCAACTGAGACTGTATCATGGCCTCTGTGTTCATCCATCACACACGGATAACAGATACACTGCTGATCGGTACGACAGTAAACCTCCAGCAGTTTTTTATGTTGAGGACAAATGTTCTCCTGCAGGTTTCCAGTAGCATTGATCACATTATGCGTGTTTCCTGGGTTGAGTTCATTGTGAAGTTTAAGGTGAGTTTCACAATAAGAGGCCAGACACAACAGACAGGACTTGACAGCTTTGCGCTTTCTCCCAGTGCAGACATCACACACCACGTCTCCAGGTCCAGCATAACAGTGAGCAGGAGGAGCAGCTTGGAGTCCTGCCTTCTTCAGTTTCTCCACCACTTCAGCCAGCATAGTGTTTTTTCTTAAAACAGGCCTTGGGGTGAAGGTCTCTCTGCACTGGGGACAGCTGTAGACACCAGTATGATCACCCTGATCCCAGCAGCCCTTAATACAGCCCATACAGTAACTGTGTCCACAGGGAATAGCCACCGGATCCTTCAGTAGATCCAGACAGATCGCACAGCTGAACTGTTCCTGATCCAGAAGACCTGCAGCCTGTGCCATTTTACTGTTGAAACTTACAGAGATTAATTTTTGTTCAGAATTTAGTGTAGTTTCTCTGAATCTGTGTGAGAAAGAGCAGGAGATGTTTCCTGGTTCTGAGCAGACCCACCTAGATACTGCTCTCAGCTATCTTACTGCTCAAACTGACGGAGACAGAGTTAAGTTTTGTTTCTCTGAAACTGCGTGACAGAGAGAGTGTGAGTAACTTCCTGGTTCTGCCCACAGCTGCAGGAGGAGTGGTGTTGGACTGAGGCCAGGCTGAGCAGAGCAGTGAGTGTAGAGAGAGAGCAGACTTTCAGCAGCTCATAAACACACACAATCTCTCTCACTGCTGTGCTGCTGTTCACGGCTCTCAGTCTGGACTAATTCAAGCATTTGTTCAGTGAACCTTGCTGTCTGTATCATCTTTAGACTTCAAATATGTATGTAATGATAAGTGTGTGAGCGTGTATGCACATGCATATGCATACCAGAAAAGAAAACTAAACGCATCTTTTTTTTTTTTTAGCCAAATTTATTATTTTCTTTTAAATGAAACCAATACAGTGACTTTTCATCAAGGACAAACTTTATGCACTGAATACAGTAATACTCATTAGGGATCGAATCATGCACTGTCATGGTTTGCGCCTGTCTTTCCTTTGTTCTACGGTTGTTTGTTCTTTTCTGTTCGACAGGGGCAATCTATTGGATTTTTTGGTGTTCCACGCCGGGGTTTCCGTTCTTTCTGGCACTCAGGCTGAGCAGAACAGTGAGTGTAGAGAGAGAGAGCAGACTTTCAGCAGCTCATAAACACACACAATCTCTCTCACTGCTGTGCTGCTGTGCACAGCTCTCAGTCTGGACTGATTCAGACATTTGTTACCTGTCAAACTTCCTCATCGTTAGACTTCACAGATGTATGTAATCATGGTCTTTAACCAAAATCAGGTCAATTGGCTTAACGAGTAAGGCAGTTTTCACCAGAGAAGAATTATTTTATTCATCCTCTTCATCCCGAGCAGGACATGAGACCATAACAGGTCTTTTACACTTGTTCTTATCGCCCCGCGCGAGACCCATCTCAGCCAGTTCAGTTTCAGCTGCTTTTCTCCATGTTGTCTTTAGTCTTTCTGGCTTCCTCCTTCTCATTAATATGGTCATAAATAATCTTTAAAAGGCTGCTGTAGTCATGAAGTAAACAGTGGCTTTGCCTACAGTAATGTACAGTATGGTGACAGTAATTAGTCCACCAGACCGTCTTTAAGTGCAGAAACGGTCTCAGGTGCCGGTCATGTGACTTGTTTGATGTCATAAATGTGAAACAGGGCAACAGACAGGCGCCATTCTCACAGAGGGAATGTTCACTTCTGGCTATTTAAGCTTCATCACTGTGGACATCCTTTAAATTACTTTCACCTCAAATCTGTCATTCAGACACAAATTACTACAATGGTAAATCGTGAATTAAAATTTTAAAAAGCCATTTTGGAATATAATGCAGCATGCATATTGTAAGGAATATTGGCCATATGATTCACTGATTCTCCTGAAATGTCCTTGTATGTTGATTTCTCTACAAATAATGGAAAGGCTGGCATCTCACAAACTCATTTACATCTCTGCAAGACATTCAAGATACAGATAGCCTTTTGTTCCTGTGATAGGGGAGCGATTAGGGTACATTACATTATAGGCATTTAGCAGACGCTCTTATCCAGAGCGACTTAGACAACTTCTTATTACATTTGTCCATTTATACAGCTGGATATGTACTGAAGCAATTCAGGTTAAGCACCTTGCTCAAGGGTACAACGGCAGTGTCCTACCTGGGAATCAAACCTTTCGGTTACAAGTCCAGTTCCTTAACCATTATACTACACTGCCCCCCTGTGCATTAGCATTAGCATGGCAGTGATCACTGTTCCTGTGATAGGGGAGTGATTAGGGTACTGTGCATTAGCATTAGCATGGCAGTGATCACTGTTCCTGTGATAGGGGAGTGATTAGGGTACTGTGCGTTAGCATTAGCATCGTACCAAATGGTTCACAGGAAACTCAGGGAGCCAGATGCCCTGCTTTTCTTTAGCTCTCTCCCTCCTGCCTTTTACTGTTTAAATTGTTCTCTCCCTCATTCTAGTCCCTCCACTATATTGTCTCTCCCTCAGTTTAGCTCCCCCACCACATTTAAGCTGTTCTCCTTCTCCCTTACCCCTCCAAATTTAAATGGTCATATCTGTCAAGCCCTCCACCAAATTTAAAAGGGAAGAATGGAAAAGCAGGGAAGCTGTATTTTCTCATGAGAAAACTCAGGGTAGAGGCGCTCAGTGAATATAATCCGCAAGATTTTTTTAAGGAGTTTTATAGTTTGAACGTTTTTATAAAGTATTTGGAAATAACACACCCAACAAAATATGTGATACATTTAACTTTTATTGGAGCTGTAATGATAACTCGAATGGCACTTCCATTCTCTACTCATATCAGCTTTTTAAAGTCATTAAAATGACCCCTCCCATTCAGGCCAGCCAGCCTAACATTGGTACAAAGGACATGTGAACATTAACTCCTGGATTACTTTCTATCAACAGTGTGATTATTACAAAGCGTTTAAAAGTCCTGTGTGGGTTTCCTGTCTTGTTCCTTCTTTAGCTGTTTAGTTTCTGATCCATCATTTTTCTCCCACATTATAATAATAATAATAATAAAAGCTAAATAATAATCAAATGAAAAACAACAAAAATATTACAGTGGGGGAGTGAAAAAATACTGCTACTATAAGCAAATTAATGCTAGTTTGAACTATAATATTTACAATGAAAAAAATACTGCTACTATAAGAGAATGAATACTAGTTTGAACTATAATATTTACAATTAATTTTTTAAGTGATGCTTGAAAACAGACAAAGACGTGCAATTATTGGCATGATGTTTTACAGAATTCCACAAGAGAGGACCTTGATATTTGATAGAGAATTAACCAAAGGAGGTATTAAAAACAGAAGCTGTACGTCATTTGATTTCCTTGTAAAATAGAGTGAAAATCCAAATTAAAACCAAAAAAAAATTTATGGGCAGTGATGAAGGAAGGATAATTAATTAATTACTTTGATTGAATGAACTCTGTCACACATTCCTACAGTAAAGCTTTTTGACAAAAAAAGGTTGGCATCTGCTGTTATGTCAATGTTTCCAATACTGCCACATTATAGTCCCCACAATGCAGCATTTCCCCAGAGAAGAGACTCCACACACTCCTTGGCTTCTCTCAGAACTGTGTAAAATGTGCTCCTCTGACCCCAGTTCTGGTAGAGATGTAGAACTGTATAAAATGTGCTCCTCTGACCCCAGTGCTGGTAGAGGTGTAGAACTGTGTAAAATGTGCTCCTCTGACCCCAGTGCTGGTAGAGGTGTAGAACTGTATAAAATGTGCTCCTCTGACCCCAGTGCTGGTAGAGGTGTAGAACTGTATAAAATGTGCTCCTCTGACCCCAGTGCTGGTAGAGGTGTAGAACTGTGTAAAATGTGCTCCTCTGACCCCAGTGCTGGTAGAGATGTAGAACTGTGTAAAATGTGCTCCTCTGACCCCAGTGCTGGTAGAGATGTAGAACTGTGTAAAATGTGCTCCTCTGACCCCAGTGCTGGTAGAGGTGTAGAACTGTATAAAATGTGCTCCTCTGACCCCAGTGCTGGTAGAGGTGTAAAGTTGTGCTCATGGTGAGGGCCTTTACTGACTGAGCCCCTCATCAGACCCTCAACTTTAATCTTTAATATTTTATTTACTTCGCCTCTCTATCTCACTGCAGTGTTTTTCTCTCACTCTGATTACAGCTGATCTTCCCTCTCTCTCATCCCAGATCACACAGTTTTACAGAAGATCCAGCATCAACCCCAAACCCAGGATAGAGGGGCTGAGTGAATGTGGTCTGGACTCTGTGCAGGAGGGTCATTGTGTCAGAGACGCTGTAGAAGGACAGAGTTCCTGCCCTGTGATCCAGGTACACTCCTATTCTGGAGGAAGAGGGGACAGGGATTTTAGTGCTCTTATTATTGTGCCAGAAGCAGTATCTGGAGGGAGTGCAGTACAAACTCCAGGATTTCTCATTACATCCAAGAGTACAGTCAGTACCCTCTCCTTTCCTGCTAATTTCTTTATATGAGACTGCTATATCAACCCCACCATCCCCATTCCTCTCATCCACACTCCTCTCCTCCACACTCCTCTCATCCCCACTCCCCTCATCCCCACTCCTCTCCTCCATACTCCCCTCATCCCCACTCCTCTCCTCCACACTCCCCTCATCCCCACTCCCCTCATCCCCACTCCTCTCATCCCCACTCCACTCAGACTCCCAGTAACAGCGTCCAGACAGACCCTCTCTGCACAGCACTTGGGCCCAGTAGTCAAATCTCTCTGGATGATCAGCATATGACTGGATCTCTTCCACACAGGTCACCTCTCTGTTCCCCTCAGACAGGCGGAGGGATTCATAAGCTGTATTGGGGTCCAGTGTGAGCTGACAGGAATCTGATGGAGGAGAAGATTAAGATTTAATATGAGGACAGGTCCTTCTAACATCTGTTTATAATAAATTATTTTCTCCATACATGCTATACAGTATGATTTCAGTTTTTTTCCATCTAAATGTGCATTTTTGATCAGAGCAAACAGACTCACAATGATGGTGTAGGAGGAGAAGTTATGAGAATATTTTCTTCATGAAAGAATAAACTGTAAAATGTTCAGTGTTCAATCAACACTTCCAGAGTAAACATGGTCCCTATTGGACTCATATAAACTCTATAGTAATGATCTATTTCTAGTAGAACATTACATTAATAATATTTTTGATATTGAGAGCGAAAGTGTGTGTGTGTGTGTGTGTGTGTGTGTGTGTGTGCGTGTGTGTGTGTTAGCTGAAGGTTTCAGAGCGACCACTCACACTGCAAGAAATGATCTCTGGTTCTGACAGCGTGGACTTCTTTCACTGCAGGTAGAGTGTGAGAGAAAAGGACAGAAATAAAGATATAAATGTATATACACAAGAAGAGAGAAACAAAAATTTGATTATGAGGAAAATGTATAATGTCAACAATGAGATGGATTTCAAATAGTCTGAGTAACTGACAGTTATATTCACTCCATTGGTTTTGGGTGGAATAAAAAGTGAAGAAAATAATTTTGCTCCTTAAAATCTTCAACAACCTGACTCAGAAATTTTGACCAGTTCCACCTTGCAGACATCCTCTAGTTCCTCTTTCAGTTCAGAGACAGATTTCCTCACAGCCTCAAAAGAGATGTGTGGACTGACAGTAATGCTGGGTAAGTCTCCAGGTCCAGGAGGGACACAGAGAGACTGACAGCTCTGCAGACAGACAGACAGACAGAGAACAGTCTCAATACAGATTCCTGTGCAGATGCCAGAAGCAGATCTTTGTAAATGAGGAACACACCTCACCATGTATGTACAATGTACATATTGCAGACTGTCAGAGAGCCAGTGATGTTACCTGGAGAAAATGGATGTGATCCTCTGTGTGTGAAAGCTGCTCCAGCTCAGCATCTCTCCTCCTCAGCTCAGCAATCTCCTGCTCCAGTCGCTCCAGGAGTCCTTCAGCCCACCTCACTTCAGCCTTTTCCTGATCTTTGATCAGCTCTTTCACCTCAGAGGACCTTTTTTCAATGGAGCGGATCAGCTCAGTAAAGATCCTCTCACTGTCCTCCACTGCTGCCTGTGCAGAGCGCTGTTAGGAGACACAGAGAGAGGAGGGCTGTACATTTTAACTAGGCCTTTCACTCAGCTCTTACTGGAACCCCAGACAACCTGTTCCCCACAGTGTGGCTCAGTGGGATTGCCCGACACTGGACTCCTCACTGGCTGACTGGAGGAGAGCCCTCAGTGAGCCCTGAAATGGCTCTTCCTGCAGCCAGCTGTGGTCAGTACCCACCTTGAGTGACTGTACAGCCTGTCTCAGATCCTGCAGCTCCTTCTCTCTCTCTTGGATTTTCTGATGAAATTTACTCTGTGTCGCCCTCAGCTGCTTCTGTTGGACAGATTATGTTTCCATATCACATTATAAGGTGGAACTTTTCATAGTCCAAATTGAACTAAATATTATGTCATGTTTCATGTACAGCTGTCATGGTTATTAGCAGCATCTGCTGTTTCTGCGTTCGGTTTTCTTTTTGGCGTCGTTGTGACGCTCTATCTGATTTTTTCCGGTGTTTGAATCTCACCCGGCAATTATTCCTTTCACCTGTTTTGGATTTCGTACAAATTATAAATAGCTCAGGACTTCCACCTTCCGGCACTTCGATATTGTCTTTGCTATGTTGACAACGAAGTCGGTAAGGTACATTTCTGCATTTCTGGTTCGTACGAATAAGAAACGCAGCAAGTCCGGTTATAGAATTAGCATTAGATTGGTTTTCTCTTCTCTTTACAATCTTTCTTTATCCTTTATTCTTTTTACCTGTTACCTTTTGTGTTCAGCTCTTTTGCCACAAGAGCTTTGGATAACAGGTCTTCTTTTCTGTTTTTTTTCTTCACTTTCCTTCACTCATTCTATCGAGTTTTGCTTTGTTTCTCTACCTCCTGTTACGCCTAATGATTTAGTGCGTGAGGTTGTTTTGTTATTAATTCTCGCTGTTTATCGAGACTCGCCTCCTTTTGAGGTTGCTTTGATTTGGCTTGTGCTAGGGAAGTTTTGCTCCCGTTCTTTTGTTTACCTATCTCCCCTGGTGTGGGTACTTCCATGTTTGTGGCATATCCTTCAAAGATACGCTTTTAGAATCCTTTTCGGTCGCGTCTAGTTCTCCGAACCTTAACACAACCCTCACAACAGCAGATTAGTGTGTAGAAGTTTTCTTTCCTTATAGGTAAAACCGGTAATCTGTGTTAGTGAACTAGCTGCTCCAGCCATGGTGATTCCCATTCAGGGAGTGAATAGGGGGGCGAGGGGTATAAACAGAGCTGTCACAGAGAGCTGACCTTGGTTCACTTCCTGCTCTTACTGCTTTATCACTGTGGACTTCAGACCTGAAAATCACTGTGTTGTTTCATACTTTTTCAAAAGTATAAAACATTTAAAAATGCACTTTATAAATATAATAAACCAATTTAATAAAACAGGTCATAAGCCTACATATTGTGGTTGTAAGGGAAGATAATATCTGTTATTACTGTAAAAAAGCATGAGTGTTATGTGTAAGAGTTTCAGTCCTTACCTGTTTCTCAGTCCTTTCTGCGGCAGCTGAGACTGTCTCATGCCCTCTGTGTTCATCCATCACACACGGATAACAGATACACTGCTGATCGGAACGACAGTAAACCTCCAGCAGTTTTTTATGTTGAGGGCAAATGCTCTCCTTCAGGTGTCCAGTAGCATTGATCACATTATGTGTGTTTCCTGAATTGAGTTCATCGTGAAGTTTGAGGTGAGTTTCACAGTAAGAGGCCAGACACACCAGACAGGACTTGACAGCTTTGCAGTTTCTCCCAATGCAGACATCACACGCCATGTCTCCAGGTCCAGCATAACAGTGAGCAGGAGGAGCAGCTTGGAGTCCTGTCTTCTTCAGTTTCTCTACCACGTCAGCCAGCATGGTGTTTTTGTTCAGAACAGGCCTTGGGGTGAAGTTCTGTCTGCACTGGGGACAGCTGTAGACACCGGTATGATCATCCTGATTCCAGTAGCCTTTAATACAGCCCATACAGTAACTGTGTCCACAGGGAATAGTCACCGGATCCTTCAGTAGATCCAGACAGATCGCACAGCTCAACTGGTCCTGATCCAGAAGACCTGCAGCCTGTGCCATTTTACTGCTCAAACTGACAGAGATTATTTTTAGTTTAGAATGTAGTGTAGTTTCTCTGAATCTGTGTGAGAAATAGCTGTAGATATGTCCTGGTTCTGAGCAGACCCAACTAGATACTGCTGTCAGCCATTTTACTGATCATATTGACAGAGACAGAGTTAAGTTTAATTTCTCTGAAGCTGTGTTACAGAGAGAGAGTAATTTCCTGGTTCTGCCCACAGCTGCAGGAGGAGTGGTGTTGGACTGAGGCCAGGCTGAGCAGAGCAGGGAGTGTAGAGAGGGCTGTCCTTTGAGCTTACTGACCATGCACCTGACCGTATGAGTCATACACTCACTCAAACATGCCACTCATTTGGGCAGACTTTCAGAAGCACACCTGGTTGTTTCTGTGCTTTATACAGTCAGGTGAGATGACCTCTGCAGGTACTGTGAGAGGTGTGGCCAGGTAAAAGTTCATCTAGATGTGCTGTAAATATAGACAGCAGACCCGTGTGGCCTTTTTAAAATGGCTTCCTCATGGTGTTATTCTGCTCTTTTATTGGTTTGGAATCCCAGCAGCAGCATTTCTGATGGTGACGCATTTACAGGTACATTTATCCCATATCCACCAGAGGGCAACAGTGAGCTGCGTGCTAGGAAGAGCCTTCCCTGTAGTGTGATTTCTGTACAAACTGAAAAACTGTCGATGATACAGTTATTTTTTGACAACACAAATGAAGCAATAATTTTACTTACCGATAATAATGTTTCTGCTCATATCAGAGGGGTGACTGAAACACACTGCCGGACACACAGATACACACACATGCACTTGCGTGCACACAGTATGCACAAAACCATAATGCATGTTTAAAAGTTATGTTTCACGAGGACAATATAATTTCTTAAGCTACCCATTGATATATTTTTGCACAGTGTAAAAGATTTCAAAATATTGTCAAAAACATTTTCGTTGCATTACAGAAACAAGCTTTTTTTTTTTTTTTTTTGTCAGTTTCAACAATACATTCATAAATAATAATAACTTATGACCTGACCACCTTTGTCAACATCATGTGTTTGGAAATATATTAAGCAAGATGATGCATTAATCTCCAGCAAAAGTGTAGAACCAAAATGTTTAAACTTTTAAAGTAAATACCTGAGAATAAACAGTTTTATTAGAAGTTGCATAGAAGTATTTAAAGTGATTCCTTGGATTTGCTTTAGGATGTTTTAGGTAAAAGGTGTGAGATTATCTGTCACTTCTTGGTACAAATGACTGTTTGTCAGGTTAATATTACCCCTAGGGCCTGATTTATTAAGACCATTAACATGTGCAAAACCTTTTAGCACACGCAAAACCAATAACAACCAATGATTGGTGCAAAACATATACCCTGACCAATCATTGGTAATGCTATTAGTTTGTTGTGTGCTCAGAGGTTTTGCACATGTTTAAAGCTTTAGTAAATCAGGCTCTTAGTGAGTAATAAAGGGCCTTTGTGCCTTCTTGCTGATCCCACATTTTTGTATCCCAGAGATTAACACTGAAGTTCTACACTACTGTACATCACTCTGGATTAGACTGTCTGCCAAATGATTGTAGTGTAAACGTAATTGAACTGACCTGGTTGCTGGTTTTAAGGTCCAGTATCCAGTGTGCCCTGTGGCCCTCCAGGGCCCGAGCTAAGGACCCCTGTTCTAAAGCTTCATAAATGCTGTGCAATTCCAGCTTCAGCCAACTTCAGCCTGAATTCAGCTCAAATCTCATTCCAGCTCCATCCAACTTTAATCTGAATTCAGCTCAAATCTCATTCCAGCTCCATCCAACTTCAGTCTGAATTCAGCTGAAATCTCATTCCAGCTCCATCCAACTTCAGTCTGAATTCAGCTGAAATCGCATTCCAGATCCAGCCAACTTCAGTCTGAATTCAGCTGAAATCTCATTCCAGCTTCTTCCAACAGTCACTCACACTCAAACTCCTACTTATGGATTTTATTAGTACTGAATAATTGAAAAATCAATGAAAAAATATGAAATATTTCACTGTCTAATTCTGCTGTGTGGAGAAAGTGTGCTGTATTGTGCACAAATTACCATTCTTTAATTTTCTGTTTAATCCCCCCCCCCCAAATCTCAGCCTTCCCATATCACTGTTAAAATTTGGAAAGAAAATATATCTGTGTAAAAATTACTGTCTGCATTTCTGAATATGGAACTAAATTTCAGGTGCACTTTTATTTCCTTCCATCACACAGTACACTTTTGACTAGTTATATAACAAAATGTATACATTATTAGCCATATGTGAAGTGATATGACATATCACATATTTGATATATAATACATTATTGTTGGTAAATAACAAGGATATACTTCATATGTGATATATAATGTAATGGGGAAGCTGAACCTTCATGTTTTAGTTATTGTACTATTTCCCAACACAAGAGTGGGTGTTGCCATCACCTTTGTTTATCCCCAGGGGTGTGGGGGTGTGGTCTAAAATAATCTGTTTTATTCGCCAATACACTCAGCCAATCATCTGCCACATTGAGAAATTCTTCATCTCCATCTATCAGAGGTGAATCTCAAGCAGCAGCACCTGCTTCCCCAGGTAAAGCAGGGCTATTTGGGACATTTACTGTATGTGAGGTTCAGATTAATACCTGATACCTTTAACCAATCAGGTTCTCTTTCTAACCAGAGACAAAAACCAGGTCACCGTTCTTAATAAAGCATTTGCATGTTTTATTCAACCCAAAAACTCTTCATGTCATCAGCGCCCAATCAATTGTTGCTATATAGTTATTGTCGGTAAATTATGTTTCACAGGTGTATGATGTTTTTTAAAATTTATTTAACTTTTATTTAACCAGGAATATGCTAATGAGATCAAAATCTCTTGTACAAGGGGGACCCCCATGCGGTCTTTCCAGCATATAAACTGAACATAAAAGATTCATATAAGTGATGAGAAACATCTGGCATATTTCCCTGAAAGAACATTCAGTATGATATGAGGAATATTAGTAATAGAATGATATTATGATACAGTAACAGTGAAACAGTATGATAGCAGTAATATTCAGTATGATATGAGTAATATTAGTAATAGAATGATATTATGATACAGTAACAGTGAAACAGTATGATAGCAGTAATATTCAGTATGATATGAGTAATATTAGTAATAGAATGATATTATGATACAGTAACAGTGAAACAGTATGATAGCAGTAATATTCAGTATGATATGAGTAATATTAGTAATAGAATGATATTATGATACAGTAACAGTGAAACAGTATGATAGCAGTAATATTCAGTATGATATGATTGCTGTGCGTATGATATAAGCTATGGTACCCCTCTGTGGGTAGGAGAAAAATAAGCTAAACCAAGCATTTATATCTACCCATTTAGGAGGCTGTGTTGCAGGTTTCAGGTAAGACCATCAGTACTATAAACATCATTTATCATGTTTAACAGCATGTATACATTTTATAAATCATATTGAAATAAAGTGTAAATGTTTCAGAAAATAAAAACTCCAGTTATAATTGCAGATAAATAAAGTGGGTAATGCACAGAAGAGTTCTCTGCAAACCCCACACATGGCACATACAGTGAGCACCATAACTCATTGGACAGTGACACATTTTTAGTTATTTTGGTTCTGTACTCTAGCACTTTGAGTTTGAAAGGATATAGCTTTAATTTGAGGGTATTTTCATTCATATCGGATGAACTGTTTAGAAATTATACAACCTTTTGTACATAGTCCCTCCCCATTTTCGGGCAACAAAAAATATTGGACAGTATAATGAAGATAATATAGAATAAAGTAATCATTTTTAATATTTGGTCGCATATCCTTTGCATGCCATGACTTCCTGATGTCTGTGACCCAACAATATCAAAAGACTCTTGATATCTTATTTTCAAGTACTCTTACAAGTGATACTATAACTTCTCTGCATTTGAATGGATCACTATGGGAATTGGGTTGTGGGACTAAGTCATCAAGCGTCTGGGGTATCAAACCAGCCTAAAACCATCACTCTGCTGCCAGAGTTCAATAGGAAAATGAGTCAGGACTCAGGAGAAACAACCCTTAAAGTGATACATCCACATGTCCTTTGACCCTTAGTAACTGCAGATGGAGTCCTGTACAGTGACTATGGGACAGTCTATGGGGTTCTGTACAGTGACTATAATAATAATAATAATAATGCATGCCATTTATATAGCGCCTTTCTAGATACTCAAAGCGCTTTACAATGATAAGGGGGAAACTCGCCTCTACCACCACCAATGTGTAGCACCCACCTGGGTGATGCAACGGCAGCCATTTTGCGCCAGTATGCTCACCACACATCAGCTGAGGTGGAGAGGGAGAGAATAATTTTTTTAGCCAATTAAACTGGGGGATGATTAGGTGGCAGATTGAATGAGCCTGGGTTGGGAGTTTAGCCAGGACACCGGGGAAACCCCTACTCTTTACGGTAAGTGTCATGGGATCTTTAATGACCACAGTGAGTCAGGACTTCGGTTTAACGTCTCATCCGAAAGACGGCATCTCCTACAGCACAGTGTCCCCATCACTGCACTGGGGCATTGGGGTTTATTTGACCAGAGGGAAGACTGCCCCCCTACTGGCCCACCAACACCACTTCCAGCAGCAACTTGGTTTTCCCAGGAGGCCTCCCATCCAAGTATTAAGCCCACAACCTGCTTAGCTTCAGCCATTCAGCAGGAGCAGATTGCATAGTGGTATGGCTGCTGGCCATACTATGGGACAGTCTATGGGGTCCTGTACAGTGACTATGGGACAGTCTATGGGTCATGTACAGTGACTATGGGACAGTCTATGGGGTCCTGTACAGTGACTATGGGACAGTCTATGGGGCCCTGTACAGTGACTATGGGACAGTCTATGGGGTCCTGTACAGTGACTATGGGACAGTCTATGGGGTCCTGTACAGTGACTATGGGACAGTCTATGGGGTTCTGTACAGTGACTATGGGACAGTCTATGGGGTTCTGTACAGTGACTATGGAATAGTCTATGGGGTTCTGTACAGCGACTATGGGACAGTCTATGGGGTCCTGTACAGTGACTATGGGACAGTCTATGGGGTTCTTTACAGTGACTATGGGACAGTCTATGGGGTTCTGTACAGCGACTATGGGACAGTCTATGGGGTCCTGTACAGTGACTATGGGACAGTCTATGGGGTTCTGTACAGTGACTATGGGACAGTCTATGGGGTCCTGTACAGTGACTATAGGACAGTCTATGGGGTCCTGTACAGTGACTATAGGACAGTCTATGGGGTTCTGTACAGTGACTATGGGACAGTCTATGGGGTCCTGTACAGTGACTACGATGTTGACTCACTAGCCTGTAAAATAGGAAGCTGAACCTCTGCTGTTAGACATGACACATCCTAAAATCTGCTGAAGGCCACTAATGCTATTGACCTTATTCAAACTTACAGATATACTGCATGCACTTGGAGGGGCCCAGTCCTGATATAGTCTATGTACTGTACCTGGTACTGATCCTCAGGTAGCAGAAGCAGGTGAGTTGGGGGGGAGGGGGGGGGGGGTTATCCTGAGACACACAGGTGTGATGACCTCAGGTGTGACCCAGTCTTACAGGTGTCCCTGTGCTTCTTCAGTAGAGCCCACGTGTACTCTGACCCTCATATTATTACGCAGAATGAGCTCATACTTTGATTAAATTAACTCTGTCCCACATTCCTGACGTAAGGTTTTTTGGATGAAAAAAGATGATGCTCCTGCTAGTAAGAGAATGTTCCTAATGTTGCCATATTATATTAAACCACAATGTATCTATCTCACTGCAGTGTTTTTATCTCACTCTGTTTACAGCTGATCTTCTCTCTCTCTCATCCCAGATCACACAGTTTTACAGAAGATCCAACACCATGAACCCTAAACCCAGGATAGAGGGGCTGAGTGAATGTGGTCTGGACTCTGTGCAGGAGGGTCATTGTGTCAAATGCTGTGCAGACGCTGTAGAAGGACAGAGTTCCTGCCCTGTGATCCAGGTACACTCCTATTCTGGAGGAGGAGGGAACAGGGATTTCAGTGCACTTATTATTGTGCCTGAAAGAGTAACTGAAGGGGGAGCAGCGCAAACCCCAGGACTTGTCATTACATCCCAGACCACAGCCACTACCTCGTCCTTTCCTGCTGATCTCTTTATATGACACTGCTATAGAAACATGGTCATTCCCACTCCACTCAACCTCCCAGTAACAGCATCCAGACAGACCCTCTCTGCACAGCACTTGGGCCCAGCGATCAAATCTCTCTGGATGATCAGGATATGACCATTTCCCTCTCACGTTGGACACCTCTCTGTTCCCCTCAGACAGACGGAGGTGTTGATGTGCTGTGTTCGGGTCCAGTGTGAGCTGACAGGAATCTGATGGAGGAGATTAAGATTTAATATCAGGGCAGGTCCATCTAAGGTCTGTCTATAATTCATTACATTCTCCATACATACTGTACAGCATAACTTAAGTTTTCCTGTGTGTGTGTGTGTGTGTGTGTGTGTGTGTGTGTGTCTCAGCTGAGAGATTCAGAGTGAGCACTCACACTGTAAGAAATCTTCTCTGGTCTTGGGCTCTACAGTATGGACTTCTTTCACTGCAGAGACAGAGTGAGATAAAAGGACAATAAGAATTATATAAATATATACAGTTTCTATATATATATACGTATATATATATATATATATATATATATATATATATATATATTATACCATGGCTTGAATAAATACTCAATTTTGATTGGTTGACAGCCGTGGTTTAAAGCACAACTGGACTTTGGTAGAACTTTGGGTTGTGTAGTTACCTGGCCATGATATGAGTCCAAATGGTGACGAAATATGTTCATTAGTTGCTCTGTGCTCGCCAGGGGTGATCATTAAGAATACGGTTTTTATCGCTCTCCATTCAATTCTATGGGGAAGCTAATACGGTCTCAAAATGCCACTTCTAGCACGAATACGACCGGGAAAGAAGCGGATTCAGTCAATACAAAAAATAACCAGTCCTCGCACGTATTTTTTTTTGTGTAATTGAAATTATTTATAAAGTACTATTTTCTTCAATGTTGTTAGCAAGCTACCAGAAAAGACTACCAAAATGTAGGCAGGTCGGACCATATTTGTAAGGGGGGCGTGACGTGTGAGGTTCTAGGGACCAAACACAGCAAGGGGATTCTTTAAGCTCCGAAAAGCCACTAAGACGGGAAACCCCGTAATTAAGGGAAGGAGAAGGAAGCGTGTGTGAACGAATGCCTAGGCGGTAAAATAACAAAGGGACAGAAATTAGAGCGGGTAAAAGAGAGGAGACAATACACGAAAATTCCTCCCTCGCTCTAAATGAAGTGAGAACTGCTCGCTACAAGGCGGAAATAAAGCAGTCTCCGAGTCCTTACATATACCGGCACCAGAGCAACACGCAACACATGAAAAAACGGAATAAACGCCCTGACTCTCAACAAAGGGGAAACGTAGTCCACATGAAGGAGAGACAAAACAGGGAACTAAATTACCGAAGCTACTAACCGGCTCACTGTCACACGCAAATGAGTAGATGCACGAACGCCAGGTTTCTCAGTAAGAAAAAACCAAACGAAAGGCGAATGGAACAAAGAACTGCTGTCCTATACTTCTACGAGCTAAGTAACTAAGTAGAAGCATGAACGCCCGGTCTCTCAGTACGGAGAGACCATCAGAAGGCGAATAAAGCAGAGAACTGCTGTCCCATATTTCTACGAGCTAAGTGACTAAAGAAGAGCCAGAAAAAATAAATGCCCTGCCTCAGTAACAAGAGGTGAAAGAGAAGGCGAGTAGCGCAACGGAACAAAAAACACATACCCAACAAACACTGAATACCCCAAACAGTATACAAAACAGTGCAAAATAGTGCAAAATAATACAGAAGCCCCGAACGAAGGAAACGTGGGCTTAAATATCTCAGAGGTAACCACGCACAGGTGTGGATGCTGAGAGAAGCTCCGAGATAAAGACGGGGCGGAGCAAACATCCACTAAAAGGGCAGCGCCCTCGCGTGGCTACCGAGGGAAATGACCGCAAGGGAAGAAATCGTCAAAAACCCTGACAGATACTCACATTATATCAATTAATGTATATTATAATATATTAATGTACAAACCCCAAGTCCAAAAACATTGGAACAGTATATAAAATGCACATAAAAGCAGAAATAAGTGATTTATAAATTCTATTTTACATATATTTGATAGAAAACAGTACAAGGAAAATATATGTAATGTTTTACCTTATCAACTTTATTGATTTTTGGAAATTCCGAATTTGATGCCTGCAGCACGTTCCAAAAAAGACTGGGAAGTTCAAAAAGTTTGGAATTAGCATATATTTACAAAAATCAATAAAGTTGACAAGGTAAACCATTAAATATATTTTCTGTGTTGCCTACTGTTTTAATATATGTAAAAGATCATTTACTAATCACTGCTTTCTGCTTTTATTTGCATTTTACATACTGTCCCAACTTTTTTGGAATTGGGGTTTGTATTTACGAAAAGTCACGAAATAGATTTCATGACAACAGTTTTATAGATTTTATAGTGACACCGACCGCTGTTATTACCTAACGTTGCTTTAACTAGCCTAGTGTTAGCTACCTTGCAAACGCAACATTTTCTGTTAGCTGTTAGTTTTCTGTTATACTGTATGTGCTTTGCAGGTTGGTAACTCGGCTACGTCTACCGTGTATACAACCCTTTAAAATACCGGCATGCATTTAAATTAACTGAAAACGCTTTCATTTATTTGTAGTTCTTGGTAAAGGACAGAATCCACGCCTATGTCTTTCTTTGAGCTAGAATTCATGCTGGCTCGTGTGGTTGTGGAAAAAAGAAAAATGTAAATACTTTTAAAGGCAGGCAAGTTGGAATGAATTACATATAGACAGTGCTTTGCAGGCTGTGCGTGAGTAACTTGGCTTTTTTTTTTTATTTTACACCGAGAAGGGTTTTAAATATTTAGTATTTACACTGTAACTTACAATTATATTCACTCCACTGTATCTGATCATTGATTTTTGGTAGAATAAAAACAGGAAAAAAGGATTTTAACAACCTGATTGAGAACTTTTGAGCAGTTCCACCATGCAGGTGTCCTCCAGTCGCTCTTTCAGTTCAGAGACAGACTTCCTCACAGCCTCAAAAGAGACGTGTGGACTGACAGTGATGCTGGGTAAGTCTCCAGGTCCAGGAGGGGCACAGAGAGACTGACAGCTCTGCAGACAGACAGAGAACAGTCTCAATTCAGATTCCTGTAGAGATTCCAGGAGAAGATCTTTGGAACATGCCTACCCATGTATGTACAATGTACATAGTGCAGACTGTCAGAGAGCCAGTGATGTTACCTGGAGGAAATGGATGTGATCCTCTGTGTGGGAGAACTGCTCCAGCTCAGCGTCTCTCCTCCTCAGCTCAGCAAGCTCCTGCTCCACTTGCTCCAGGAGTCCTTCAGCCCGACTCACTTCAGCCTTTTCCTGATCTATGATCAGCTCTTTCACCTCAGAGCGCCTTCTCTCAATGGAGTGGATCAGCTCTGTAAAGATCCTCTCACTGTCCTCCACTGCTGCCTGTGCAGAGCGCTGTTAGGAGACACAGAGAGAGGAGGGCTGTACATTTTAACTAGGCCTTTCACTCAGCTCTTACTGGGACCCCAGGCAGCCTGTTCCCCCACAGTGTGGCTCAGTGGGATTGAGCCCCACAGGGTTCGAAAGTGGCCCAAGACTGGACTCCTCACTGGCTGACTGGAGGAGAGCCCTGACTGAGCCCTGAAATGGCTCTTCCAGCAGCCAGCTGTTGTCTTCTCCTCTGGTCAGTACCCACCTTGAGTGACTGCACAGCCTGTCTCAGATCCTGCAGCTCCTTCTCTCTCTTCTGGATTCTCTGCTGGAATTTACTCTGTGTCACCCCCAGCTGCTTCTGTGGAAAGATTATTTACCCAGTTGTATTATTGTGCATTGTGTTCACATTTGTTAAATAATAAAAAGTTAAAAACTACATACATGACCTAAGCACTCATCTATATGAAATCCCACAGGTCAGTGTGTCGTAGTAAAAAGTGTGAGTGAACTAGTTCTCCATCTGTGTTGATTCCCATTCAGGGAGTGAATAGGGGGGTGAGGGGTGTGAACAGAGCTGTCACAGAGAGCTGATTTGGGTTCACTTGCTGTTCTTACTGCTTTATCACTGTGGACTTTAGACCTAAAAATCACATAACAAATGGATTCAGTATTTCTTATGCTCTCATCTAGTGAAAGCCTTTTTAAGATTAGAGCAGATTGAACTCCTTTTTAGGCACACAAACATTTAGACTTCTCCATCATGTAAAATGTTAGCGAGAGCTAAATCATGATCAGGTTTTCTTTTTTTTTGTATAGGAGAACAGAACAATCTCAGTCTACTATTTCTTGCTTTAATCAGACAGGTATAAAACAGAGAAGGTAGAAGGTGAGAAAATGCCCTGGTGGGGATCAGACGCCTGTCCACACGGGGGCAATCGCAGTGGCGTGAATCTGACCGGCGCTAGTTGGATTTAAAGTTGGATAGTCAAAATCATAACGAGTTGTAAGCAGTAGCCTAGAAACCTAGGCAAACAAAATTTAATAAAGACAAGGGAAACTTTATTTCATCGGTCTGGTAATTAAACGTTAGTTTTGTGATAAATCTATGGATCTCCAGTCATTCTGCGAGAGCCGTTTTTCTATAAGTTACAACCTTGAAGTTACAATGCTCAATAGTCAGCTGTCCTACAGGCTCTGGCACATGTCTCACCATGATCAGGAGAGGATATCATGTAATACATTTCATATAACATTCAGATTTTATACTGTATAACATACGTGTGTTTTTTCCAAAACATGGCAAACCCACTGTTCCTATTTCACCTTAAATTATTAATCGAATGTCCACTTGAAATGCAGTAACTGTTTCTTTTTTTTTACAATAACTGATAACTGATACTTTTACTGAATTGTGAATTTGGAAAACTCTTTCAATACGAAATGTATTATATATTTTTGGGGAGTGTGTTTTTAAAAGTTTTCAATCATTTAAATTCTAAACTGTTCCTCTCCAGTATTATATCCAGTATCAGAGCTGCCAGTAAAGTCCTTACCTGTTTCTCAGTCCTTTCTGCTGCAGCTGAGACTGTATCATGGCCTCTGTGTTCATCCATCGTACACAGCAGACAGATACACTGCTGATCGGTTCGACAGTAAACCTCCAGCAGTTTTTTATGTTGAGGGCAAATATTCTTTTGCAGGTTTCCAGTAGCATTGATCACATTATGTGTGTTTCCTGGGTTGAGTTAATTGTGAAGTTTGAGGTGAATTTCACAGTAAGAGGCCAGACACACCAGACAGGACTTGACAGCTTTGCGCTTTCTCCCAGTGCAGACATCACACGCCACATCTCCAGGTCCAGCGTCACAAGGAGGCGCAGATTGTAGTCCGGTCTTCTTCAGTTTCTCCACCACTTCAGCCAGCAGGGTGTTTTTGTTCAAAACAGGCCTTGGGGTGAAGGTCTGTCTACACTGGGGACAGCTGTAGACACCAGTATGATCATCCTGATTCCAGTAGCCCTTAATACAACCCATACAGTAACTGTGTCCACAGGGAATAGTCACCGGATCCTTCAGTAGATCCAGACAGATCGGACACCTGAACTGGTCCTGATCCAGTAAAACTCCAGCTTCAGCCATTTTACTGCTGAAATTTACACAGATTAGTTTTAGTTCAGAATGTAGTGTAGTTCCTCTGAATCTGTGTGAGAAAGAGCAGGAGATATTTCCTGGTTCTGAGCAGACCCACTTAGATACTTGCCTCTGCTATTTTACTGACCACACTAACAGAGACAGAGTTTAGTTTTGATTCTCTGATACTGTGTGACAAAAAGAGCGGGAGTTACTTCCTGGTTCTGCCCACAGCTGCAGGAGGTGTGGTGTTCGACTGAGGCCCAGAGTTGCCAGACTGGGGGATTTTCCCCTAAATGGGGATTTTAAAAATTCATAGGTGAAGCTGTAAAAAAAATGTATGGGAATCAATGACAGATGGGGGATTTCAAAAGGAGGTATGGGGGGGAATTGTGAGAAGATGGTATGGGACTATAATTGAAGATTTTTTTTTTTGGGGGTGGGGGGGGGTTAATTCAGGCATCTGGCAACACCGAGGCCAGGCTGAGCAGAGCAGTGAGTGTAGAGAGAGAGACTTTCAGCAGCTCATAAAACACACACAATCTCTCTCACTGCTGTTCACAGTTTCAGATCTTCTGCCCCTTCCTATTATTTCAGATTCTCATTCATATTTTATTATAAGGGGCCTTTGTGCATGCATGCATCTCTGTGATGGTATGGAAAAGTGTGTGTGTGTGTGCGTGTGTGTGTGTGTGTGTGTGTGTGTGTGTGTGTGTATTAGCATGGCAGTGATAACTGTTCCTGTGATAGGGGAGTGATTAGGGTGCTGTGCATTAGCATTAGCATGGCAGTGATCACTGTTCCTGTGATAGGGGTGTGATTAAGGTACTGTAGTATTAACACGGCGGTGATCACTGTTCCTGTGATAGGGGTGTGATTAGGGTACTGTACATTAGTATTAGCACTGCAGTGATCACTGTTCTTGTGATAGGGGAGTGATTAGGGTACTGTACATTAGCATTAGCATGGTAGCAAATGATTCACATTTTGATTAGATTTTTGATTTATTTATTTGCATACATGAAAGAAGGAAAATATTAAAAACAATGGAATACAAGCAACAGATGTGCAGTTGAGGTCAAAAAAAACCCGAAAGGGCTTATAGAGAGACCACCCAAACTTAATAGACCAAAACATAACAAACCAGAACATCCTATTATAGTTATCAGAAAAAAAATAAAATAAAATAAAAGACAAACTTACAAAAATACGCACAGAAACTTACAATGAGCACACACGCACACACACGCACACACACGCACACACACACACACACACACACACACATTCACATATGAAAATAATAATAAAATATAATAATAATAATAAAAAATAATGACCAAATGAAAAACAACAAAAATATTACACAGGGGGAGTGAAAAAATACCGCTACTATCTGGAAGTAAGAATGAATGCTATTTTGAACCATAATATTTACAATAATTTTTTTGAGTGATGCTTGAAAACAGACAAAGACATGCAGTTATTGGCATGATCTTTTACAGAATTCCACAAGAGACCTTGGTATTTGATAGAGAATTGACATAAGGAGGTATTAAAAAAATGGAAGATGTACGTAAGTCATTTGATTTCCTTGTAACATAAGAGTGTGACTGAAAATTAAAACCAAAATATGTTTGAAAATGTATGGGTAGTGATGATAGGAAAGATAATTATTGAATTAGTTTGATTAAATTAACTCTATCACACATTCCTACAGTAAAGCTTTTTGACCGAAAAAGATGTTGCACCTACTGTTATGTGAATTTTCCCAATGTTGCCATATTATAGTCCCCACAATTCAGCATTTCCCCAGAGAAGAGACTCCACACACTCCTTGGCTTCTCTCAGAACTGTGTAAAATGTGCTCCTCTGACCCCAGTGCTGGTAGAGGTGTAGAACTGTGTAAAATGTGCTCCTCTGACCCCAGTGCTGGTAGAGGTGTAGAACTGTGTAAAATGTGCTCCTCTGACCCCAGTGCTGGTAGAGGTGTAGAACTGTGTAAAATGTGCTCCTCTGACCCCAGTGCTGGTAGAGGTGTAGAACTGTGTAAAATGTGCTCCTCTGACCCCAGTGCTGGTAGAGGTATAGAACTGTGTAAAATGTGCTCCTCTGACCCCAGTGCTGGTAGAGGTGTAGAACTGTGTAAAATGTGCTCCTCTGACCCCAGTGCTGGTAGAGGTGTAGAGCTGTGTAAAATGTGCTCCTCTGACCCCAGTGCTGGTAGAGGTGTGAAGTTGTGCTCATGGTGAGGGGCTTTACTGACTGAACCCCTCATCAGACCCTCAACTTTAATCTTTAATATTTTATTTACTTCTCCTCTCTATTTCTCTATTCTTCCCTCTCACTTCTTGGATCACACAGTTTTACAGATGATCCAAAAGTATGAACCATAAACCCAGCATAGAGGGGCCGAGTGAATGTTTCATTGACACTGTACAAGAGGGTCATTTTTAAATTTGAGATTATGTAGAAGGACAGAGTTCCTGCACTCTGATCCAGGTACACTCCTATTCTGTAGGAGGAGGGAAGAGGGATTTTAGTGCTCTGATTATTGTGCCAGAAACTGATGGGAGACCTGAACGACAGTCTCCAAGACTTCTCATTACGTCCCAGAGCACTGTCATTACCATTTCCTTCCCTGCGGATCTCTTTATATGACACTGCTAAATCAATCTTGTCCCCAGTCCACTCAGCCTCCCAGTAATGTTGTTCAAACAGAGGCTCACTGCACAGCACTTGGGCCCTGCAGTCAAATCTCTCTGGATGATCAGGATGTGACTGTTTCTCATTCACATAGGTCACCTCTCTGTTCCCGTCAGACAGACGGAGGTATTGATGCGCTGTGTTGGGGTCCAGTGTGAGCGCATGGTAATCTGATGGAGGAGAAAGTTAAGATTTAATATAAGGACAAGCCCATCTAAGGTCTGTGTGTAATGAATCTTTTCTCCATTCATACTATACTATCTCCATATGTGTGTTTTTTATTGTAACAGAGGAAACAGACTCACATTGATGAAGTAGGAAGAGAATGTATGACAAAAATAATTTTGTAGTAATGTTCTATTTTGTATTAGAGTAATTTTATTGAAAGAGAGAAAGTGTTTGTGTGTGTGTGTGCACGTGTGTGTGTGTGTGTGTGTGTGTGTGTGTGTGCACGCGCACGTGTGTGTGTGTGTGTGTGTGTGTGTGTGTGTGTGTGTGTGTGTGCGTGTGTGTGTGTCTCAGCTGAGAGTTTCAGAGTGAGCACTCACACTGTAAGAAATCTGATGGAGGAGAATGTTAAGATTTAATATGAGGACAGGTCCATCAATGATTTGTCCATCTTTTCTCCACACACACTAAGCAGCATGATCTTTCATCTCTATATGCATGCATGTATTTGTGTTTTTGATTGTGTGAGAGGAAAAAGACTCACGATGGATTCGGACATGTTATGACTATTTTTTTATGAAAGAGTAGTTATTTTATATTTCTGTTACAGTAGAGTAATTTTAAAATACAATATTTTTATAAAGAGAGAAAAAGTGTGTGTGTCTCTATATGGATGTAATAAATAATTAAATAAACTCTCAGTAATTAACACTGTGTGTGTGAGTGTCTGCACCTGTGTGTGTGTGTCGTGTGTGTGTGTGTGTGTGTGTGTGTGTGTGCCTCAGCTGAGAGTATCAGAGCGAGCACTCACACTGTAAGAAATCCTCTCTGGTCCTGGGCTCTACAGTATGGACTTCTTTCACTGCAGGGACAGAGCGAGAGAAAATATATTTTGTATATATTTGAATATTTTTGAGAAAAATAAAGATATTTTGTATATAAAGGGGGGAGGGGTGTGTGGAGATGCAGTCATGCGGATGGAGGACAAGTCCATCTAAGGTCTGTGTGTAATTAATCTTTTCTCCATTCATACTATACTATCTCCATATGTGTGTTTTTTATTGTATCAGAGGAAACAGACTCACATTGATGAAGTAGGAAAAGCATGCATGACAGTAATGTTCTATTTTGTATTAGAGTAATTTTATAGAAAGAGAGAAAGTGTTTGTGTTTGTGTGTGTGTGTGTGTGTGTGTGTGTGTGTGTCTCAGCTGAGAGTTTCAGAGTGAGCACTCACACTGTAAGAAATCTGATGGAGGAGAATGTCAAGATTTAATGAGGACAGGTCCATCTAAGGTTTGTCTATAATTCATTATTCTCTCCAAGCATACTATACAGCGTGATTTAATTTTTTTTGTTTCAGAAGAAACAGACTCACAATTATGGAGCATTAAGAAGTTATGAGAATATTTTTTATGAACGAGAAGAAATGTTCTATTTCTGTTTTAAAAAATAATATTTTTATATACAATAATTATTGGCAGCCATGACTGGAAATACATTAAACATACTATTAAAAAATTAAATATTAACATTATTTAGATAAACTCAAAATGCCAACGTGAGAAACACTGTACTTTATTAATGTTTCAATGGAACCAACCAAAATAATGAATTAATTGAATGAAAAATCAATTTCACCAAAATCAAGGTTTCATCATTATTGGCACCCCTGGTTTAGTACTTTTGGAGGAACTTTGGACCAGTCCTCGATGCAGATCCTTTCAAGATCCTTCACATTCTTGGGTTTGAGCTCATCAACTGCACTCTTAATTTAATTTAATTAATTAATTATTTTGGTTGGTTCCATTGAAACGTTAATAAAGTACAGTATTTCTCACATGTTGGCATTTTGAGTTTATCTCAATAGTGTTATTATTAATTTTTTTGGTATTATTTTTAGTGAATTTCCAGTCAGGGGTGCCAATATTTCTGGAGCCCACTGAAGAGAGAAAAAGTGTGTGTTAGGGGTGTGTAGCGATGCCACTATCTGTATCTGTATCTGTATTCGGATTATAAACCGGAAGTGGGTGTGGCTTCTACCGGAAGTTGCGTTACATATAGGAAATGTGATCTTTTCTAGTCTAAAATGAATTGTTATTGCAATTTATGAGTATTCACCCCCCTCACTGTCTTTTTTTTCTTTTCAAAACTTTTTATAAGAACTGTGTATAAGTCAAGCCGGAAAGTCTCCCCACCCCTTTCACCTTCTCCACGTTTTATTACGTTACAGACATATTCCAAAATTGATTAAATTCATTTTTTCCCCTCAAAATTCTACACACAACACCCCATAATGACAATGTGAAAAAAGGTTTTTTGAGATTTTTGCAAATTTATTAAAAATAAAAAACTAAAATTTCTCATTTACATAAGTATTCATACCCTTTGCTTTAACATATTTTTAAAGTATCATATTTCATATTTGGTCGCATATCCTTTACATGCTGTTACTTCCTGAAGTCTGTGACCATCAACATAAAAAAAAACTGTCGATATCTTATTTTCAGGTACTGTTACAAGCGATACTATAACCTCTCTGCATTTGAATGGATCTCTATGGGAATTGGGGGGTGAGACTAGATTCAGCTGTAAATTACACTGGTACAGTATGGAACACATGGCTGGCTAAATGGCTGTAAGTTATCAAGGGTCTGAGCTATCAAACGAGCCCCAAACCATCACTCTGTTGCCAGATATGGAGTAGATGTGGATGGATCACTTTAAGGGTTGTTTCTCCTGATTTTTTTCCCCATAGAGTTCTATAGGAAAATGAGTCCGGAGAAATAACCCTTGCAGTGATCCATCCACATCTACTCCATATCTGGCAACAGAGTGATGGTTTGGGGCTCGTTTGATAGCTCAGACCCTTGATAACTTACAGCCATTTAGCCAGCCATGTGTTCCATACTGTACCAGTGTAATTTACAGCTGAATCTAGTCTCACCCCCCAATTCCCATAGAGATCCATTCAAATGCAGAGAGGTTATAGTATCGCTTGTAACAGTACCTGAAAATAAGATATCGACAGTTTTTTTTATGTTGATGGTCACAGACTTCAGGAAGTAACAGCATGTAAAGGATATGCGACCAAATATGAAATATGATACTTTAAAAATATGTTAAAGCAAAGGGTATGAATACTTATGTAAATGAGAAATTTTATTTTTTTATTTTTAATAAATTTGCAAAAATCTTAAAAAAACTTTTTTCACATTGTCATTATGGGGTGTTGTGTGTAGAATTTTGAGGGAAAAAATGAATTTAATCAATTTTGGAATATGTCTGTAACGTAATAAAACGTGGAGAAGGTGAAAGGGGTGGGGAGACTTTCCGGCTTGACTGTATATATATATATATATATATATATATATAGATAATAGTCTGTACTTTATACTTTTTTATCTGTTGTTTTGCTTTTTTAAAGGTAGTTTTTTTTTTTGTTTTGTTAAAGGTAGTTTTTGTTAACCTAGCTATTTGAACCCCCCACCCCCACTGAACAATAATTTTAAAAACCAGAGGAGCATGCGCACTGGGTACCTAAACATGAGTCAATTATGGATATGAATGGGACAGACGGCTTGAAATGGGATGATTTGTAAAATGTTAAAGATAAAAGAATAATAATTTTTAAAAGGCGTATTATGGTATTTGTATTTCTTATAGTGTTATATATATATGCCCTGTGGTCACCCAGCGTCACCCTATTAACTAATAGACACCTTTTACAAAGCATTTAGAACTGGAGCCTCCCAAAAGCAAAACGACGTGTGGAACCGCTCTTAAATGTTGCTGCTTGCACGACTTACACATTCCAATGTGCTCTATAGCCTATTTCTCAGTTCTGACACGCGCAGGCATAGAAATTGTTTCAATGTTAAGGTACCTAAATATACTATGTAGCCATCTAGCCTATTTGTTCTGTTCTTGATTGAACGTTAAAGATATAGGTTGAGTATCCGTAATTTCAGGGACTGCCGATTGAGTCACATGGCCTATATCAAATGGCTCCATACCTAATGATATATTTTAATGTTTTAATAAACAAATAAACAATCCAATGCTTAATTCTGTAAAGTTCAGAAGAGGCATACAGACAGATGGGCACTGAATCAAAGATTTCCCTGCTGCAATTTAATTATTTCCCGCATCCGAATTATGAACTGGCAACTTTGGATAGGAAAATACCCGTTTCCAACCCATTATCCGTGCACTTCCGGATTTCAGCTTCGGCTTCGGGCACACCCCTAGTGTGTGTGTGTGTGTGTGTGTGTCAGCGGAGAGTTTCAGGGCGAGCACTCACACTTTAAGAAATCCTCTCTTTTAATGGACTCTGCAGTAGAGAGAAAAGGACAGAAACAATTATTTATAGAAGAGAGAAGTTTGAGGATAAGGATTGAAAATAACGTCCACACAAAGATGGATATCAGATATTCAGAGCATTTACAATGTAACTGACAATTATAATCAATCTATTGGATTTGGGTGTAATGAAACTGGAAAAAAGGATTTTGCTCCTTAGTTTTTAACAACCTGATTCAGAAATTTGGACTTTGTCCTCCAGTGTCATTTCAGAGACAGATTTCACCACAGCCTCAGAGCTGGGTAAGTCTCCAGGTCCAGTCGGGAGAGACTGAAGGTTCTGCAGACAGACAGACAGAGAACAGTCTCAATACAGATTCCTGTGCAGATGGCCCTACAAAAAACCGAGAGACACTATATATTTGATGTACAGCAGGTCAGTGTCTAGAACACACTTGCAACACCTTACTAAGGCACTTTATGTTGGTGATTCCTTTAATTTGTCACCCTCATTTGGTGTTTTGATGATGGCGGTGCAGAGCGCTGTCTAACACGTCAGTCCACTCCCATAGGTGTTCAATTGGGTTGAGATCTGGTGACTGAAGGCCACAGCATATGATTCACATCATGTTCATACTCATCAAACCATTGAGTGACCCCTCGTGCCCTGTGGATGGGGGCATTGTCATCCTGGAAGAAACCACTCCCATCAGGATAGAAATGTTTCATCATAGGATA
Organism: Synaphobranchus kaupii; assembly: GCA_029718625.1. Lineage (NCBI taxonomy): Eukaryota > Metazoa > Chordata > Actinopteri > Anguilliformes > Synaphobranchidae > Synaphobranchus > Synaphobranchus kaupii. Next base: position 127,678,184 of record CM056377.1, read on the forward strand.
AAAGTGATCACTCAGAATAACTTGATTATTGATTTGCAGTGACCCTTCCCTCTAAGGGGACAAGTGGACACAAACTGTGCCAGGACAATGCCCCACACGGCATAACAGAGCCACTGGACCCCCTCACTGTAGGGGTTTAATTTGTCACAATTATGCTTGAAAAAAATTGGTTGAAAGATTTATTTATTTCTCTACCCAGGGCTTTATAGTAGCTGGTCTGTACTGCTTTCTCAACAAGGAGGTGAGTACAGGTAAAATAGAGCACTTCTATATCCATTCCATGCATCAGGAGCACTCGACTTTGCACAGTGTAATCTCACTGAGTGTTAATTTGTGTTCCACATCTGTAACTCACAAAAAGGGGCCTTATCCAGCGGTCACATGGCCATTATCTACACGTATATGGATATTTCTAAAAACGTAGTATTTTCTCTGCGGTTTGGCCTCCCGTCCACACGAAAACGAGTTTTAGGTCGCTGAAAACGCAGCTTTTGGAAAACACCTTCCAGGGTGGAGATTTTTTAAAACTCCGTTCTCCATGTATTCGCGTGTAGCCTACGGTTGAAACGGAGTTTTTGGAAAACGCTGACATCATGCCCTCAATTTGCGCGTGGCAAATGTTGTTATCAGGGGCGTAGCCACGGGTGTGCCAGGGTGTGCCGGTGCCACCCAATCAGGCAGCTGGCACACCCAAAAAAATCTGGGGGAAAAAAAACGATGCAGAATTAATTTTAGTTATATAGACTTCCTAAACTGTTTTGTTCGAAACGTATGCTGTTATTATGGTCTAATTATAATAAATGCTCATTTTAAAATAATAACTTATTTTCGTCAAAAAAACATCCACCGTCATGTACCAATCACGCGCAAGTATTCGTTGATCTGTGCGGCCAGGAGCATCATGGGAGACTAGACAGTTAATAGTAAACAAATAATGCAACGCCTGCAGCAGCTAATGCCAGAAGCTACTAATTTATCAAAATGAAACAGAGCTCGCTGTTAACCTTCTTCAAAAAACGTCGCATCGACGACCAGCCGGTGGACGCAAGGCCTACAACAGCTGAGGAAGATGCTTCTTCATCGCCCTCCCCCTCAACAAGTGCAACTTCGGCACATTGACACAGAAATGATGGCGGCACCTGCTGAAACACCGTTAGCAGCAGGGGAAAGGGCTAACTCCCCCACTCCGGTGCCTGGCTCTGCGGAGACCGAATCAGCAGAGGACGCAGAAATATCTAACGTTACTGATCTCTCGGCAGTAGACGAACCTGCTTGCCAGCCAAAATTAGGTACTTTCCCCGTCACCCAAGCAGCCAGTGGAAAGAACAGGAGTTTTTCTGCTAAATGGTATAACCGATACAGTTGGCTAGAATATAGCATTAAACTGGATGCTGTGTTTTTCCAATCTTGCCGCCACTTCAACGCTGATGTTAAAGAGGACAGATTTAACAAAGCGAGACTGGGGGCATCTTGGTAAGTTGTGTAACAAACACGAAGCTAGTAAGAACCATGCGGCTGCTGTGGCCAGACACAAAGGTTTCCTGGACATTAAAAGAGCTGGAAAAGGTGACATCATGCATCAGGTCACAAAAGACAAACGGCAGCACTTTGATTTCCCCAACATGAACAGTTTACTTCGTGTTTTGATCACGTTGCCTGTTACAAGCTGTTCCGTGGAGCGCCTGTTCTCAACAGTCACCAGGATCAAATCCAGCAACAGAGCATCCATGGTCACAGGAAGACTAAATAGACCATTAGAATAGTTATTTTCTTATTTTAGTGAACTCATTATTTTTTTCTGACTATATTTTCTCATTGATACCATCTTTTATCAACGTATCACACAAAAAAAACACACACACAAAAAATTGTTGTTTTAGAAAATCTTGCACAGAATTACGTTATAGACTTGTTGATTGTCATTTTCGTGGATGGTTTTATGTCTCCCGATACACGACTACTTTACAACCAAAGCCTACATGGGCTCTTGTACTCAAAAAATTGTATTTACGGTGAAATTAATGCAAAGAATTTAGTTTTTGCGTTGTCGTGTGGACGGAGAGATTTTCTAAAATGGTGTGGTGTGGACGGGAATTTTTTTTTAAACGGAGGGGGAAAAAATGCGTTTTTAGAAATATCCGTGTACGTGTGGACGAAGGGACAGTGAACCTCGTTGTCATTATATCCTTTCAAACTCAAAGCGCTAGAGTGCAGAACCAAAATAACAAAAAATGTGTCACTGTCCAATCAATTATGGTGCTCACTGTATATATCAAAGCAGCTCTTGTATCATGCCGAGTCTTGTCATGTAATTTCAGTAGCAATATCCACAGTGCTTTAGTTGAGACTAGACTACACCCTGAAATGTCCCTTTCATTTAGATTAGATATAGCCATCTAAGAAAAACAGAACTCCGGCTATATACAAATCTTTTATTGCACTAAATCGTTTATTACACTTTTTTGACAATAAAATAATACAAGAAGTAGCGGCTTAAGGTTTTTTGGAATGTTTTGTCTAAATTCTAAGCCAGTGTTCTAGAGCTCCATTGCTTTCAATTACCAGCAGTGATCGTTAAATCAGCATTAGAATGTTCAGTTAAGAACATTCTAATCACATATTTGTGATCTTATGCCTTAAAGGGTTAAAAGCCTTTTGTCCGTTCTTCCCCCGAGCTGCGCGCACTGTCCATTGTTTGTAAACAGGAAGTTTGAGGGCAGTGTAGGCTACTGAACTATCATTGAATCAAAATCAATCCTCCTTATATTGCTGTCAGCTAACATTAGTTAGTAGGCTATATTTTGCGTACTACCACACATTTCTTCTGAAAAATAAAACATCAACATCAGCAGAAAAACTACAAAGAATGTTATTTACGCAATCCGGTTATGTCACTGGACTGAATACTCTTGGCGATGAAGAAAAATTAAACACTTTTTAAAATGTATTAAACAAATTCAATAAATGTCAGGTCATGAGCATCCATATTGTAGCTATAAGCCAAAATCATAAATCATAAGTGTTATGTGTAAGAGTTTCAGTCCTTACCTGTTTCTCAGTCCTTTCTGCTGCAGCTGAGACTGTATCATGGCCTCTGTGTTCATCCATCACACACAGATAATAGATACACTGCTGATCAGTACGACAGTAAAACTTCAGGAATTTTTATGTTGAGAGCAGATCTTCTCCTGCAGGTTTCCAGTGAGTTTAGCCAGTTTGTGCTTTTTAAAGCATTTCAAAGTCATAACACCCCCCCTTGCCTCCGCCCACAGAGAAAGAGACACAGCCCCACCCCACTGCTTCCACAGACCTCGTTGTGAACATGCAAGATTTCTTGATACGATTGCAGGATTACAGACTGGTATAGCTAACATTACAGTAAAACAACAGAATATTTTCTGTTGTTCCAGAGTTCTTGCATCACACTGAGTTTGTGCGTTTGTAGCGTTAGTCTGAACCAGGCATTATCTGGCTACAGCTCGCATGTATGGTTATAGCTGAGTAACTTAGCCGGTTCTACCTAATGCGATCTATAAGACTTAATGTGAGCAAACATTTCCTTCTTCCAAGACCTAGCTGCTGAATGAAGTAACATTATCAATAATAGCAGCCTAGCTACTATTCATTATAGGTAATTACAAATGTCTGGCAAGCCGAAAGTCGTGCCTGTGTAACGGGTTGCTTCTCCGCCATTGTGGGTGAAATTTATAGCTGGTGAAGGTCAATCTAATTGTTCATTGGTTTGTGACAAGAACCGGCCTATCTCTTCGATTGGCTTATGTCATAAGCCACTTTGTTTTGAAAACAAAATTTGGGTATTCCGAATAGCTGGTTTTAGAATTCAGAATTTGAGGGTTTAAACAGTGTATGGTGCTGGATTTATCTCAGATCACATTCTATGATTGCTACAAACTAAGCATGACCATTCCCCGATATTTTCCAAACAAAAAAAAGCATATTCGGGCTTTAAGGAGTGGAGATTCATAGTGAGACTGGAGGTGAGTTTCACAGTAAGAGGCCAGACACACCAGACAGGACTTGATGGCTTTGCGCTTTCCCAGTGCAGACATCACACTCCACGTCTCCAGGTCCAGCGTAACAGTGATCCAGAAGACCTGCAGCCTGTGCCATTTTAGTGCTCAAACTGACAGAGATTAGTTTTAGTTCAGAATGTAGTGTAGTTTCTCTGAATCTGTGTGAGAAAGAGCAGGAGATATTTCCTGGTTCTGAGCAGATCCACCTAGATACTGCTCTCTGCTATTTTACTGCTCACACTGACTGAAACAGAGTTAAGTTTCGTTTCTCTGTAACTGCATGACAGAGCGGGAGTGGTTCTGCCCGAAGCTGCTAGGGGTGTGGTGATGGAGTAAAGCCAAAGCCATGTGCGTTTTATTATTATGGAATGAATGTTCTCTACAAACAGACAGAGCACAAACAACAACGGCTATTGCTCAATGCACTCAATTGGCAGCAACAATATTCATTTTTCCTCTGACTCTCCATTGGCTACACTGCCTGCCAATCACCTTGCAGGACCGTCCCATGGCAGAGATGCAGCTCAGACACTCTGTTCCTGGTGGGATTCTGTTTAGACCTTCAAGATATACAGTATAAGAAGAGCTGGAGACAGCTTCTGCTTACCGGTTCCATGGATTCCTATAGGAGCTGCTCATTGGCGCATGAAGCCAATTCATGGAGGTGCCATGTTAGACTATGGGGGCTTTTTGGAACCAGAGCATGAGCACCGGGTACTTAACATGGCTTTGGGAACCAGAGGAGCATGCAAACTTGGTACCTAAACATGCGGACCCAATTGGAATGAAAAAAATCTTATGACTTCTTCTTTGGGATGCAAAAAAAAATGGATTCCTGGAGAGTATAATTAGTTTGGTGTGAAGAAACTTTAGAAATTAAAATAATTGTCTAAAATAGTATAATTTGGCCTTGATAATTCTGTAGTTTTTAATGGGCTTCAATTAGCTTTTTTGCACCTGACCTCCTCCAGTGACCACTTTGAGTTTGTGAGCTTAAAGGAGAATGTCGATCCCTGGTCCCCTGGTTTAGACCAATCAAACTGGTTCAGTGAGCTAATTAGCTGTCTACACCAATGCCGGTTCAGTCATAGATTTGATCACGATAAAACAATTCACATATGAACACAAGAACTAGTCTTCAGATACCACTCACAAGTTTATCAAAAGTGCTCAAATGTGCCAGATCATAAAAATGATTGTGGGTCATTATATAATTATATAATTAAGATCAGAAGAAGGAAATACAGTAAATTAATGCAGGACCCTTTGCCGTCCCCTGCTCTAGAGAATATGAAGATTGGTCCAGTAGTTACTAGAACAGCGCAATAATCCAAATTTCCCACTTTTGGGAGTGAAAAATGGAAAATTTGAAAGTGTATATGAATTTTAAATGTAAGTTTTCATGGCTGGAGCTGAAGACTGAACTGATGATCTTTACTTGGACTGACCATAAGTGTATACTGTTATTAAAAATGAAATTCGACCAGTTCGTGTGTCTTTGCAGTTTTGGCCCTCAAAGGAACAAATATGTGGAGAACAGGCCTTTCAACACATGTATAACATAAGAATATATTACAGTTTTTCTCAATTGTTTAGACACATTTTCTTAAATTAAAACTAATTTCTCAAAATTATAAACACAAAACCCACACAGTCAACTCTTTCTGCAAAACTTCATATGTCTCTTGTCAAAATCAAGCACTATTTTCAAAACCATACACTCATCCCAAAATTATATTTTTACTTCAAATAATAAACACTAGTCAACAAATTAATACAAATTATAAATGCCAATTACACACTGGTGTAAAAAATGAAAGACATTATTACCATTATATTAGTTGGGCTTCAGTATTGTTTGAGTGTACTGGCCAACTCAAATATACAAAAAAACAACAATGAGATGGTTTTTTATTTATTTTATTTTTTTCAAAATTATAAAAATGTTGGGAGTAGACAAAGTAAAATAAGAAAAAAACAGGAGAAAATGAAAAAAAAATACTGTACTGTACAAAGTAAAAGTAAAACCAAAAATAAATTATTCTACTCTCTGCTCTTGATCAGGCCACATATTCTCATGTACATCACACATTATATTTTCTCTGGAAAAGGAGCGGGAGATGCACCCTTGGCATGACTGAGAAATTACAGTTTTTCTCAATTGTTTACACACTAAAATTGGTGTTCTATTTCGTTCCTCCGACCATTAGGGTTGTCAACAAATGGATGGACCTTCTGGGGCCAGATGCATCGAGACTCTTATAACAGCATATGTCATGGACATGACTTCCACATAGTGACGTAATCCCTCCATATAAAGGTGGGAGCGTCAATTTGAAAATGAGTTTTTCTCACCAATGCATAATGAGACATGAGACTCTTTGTATCTTGTGTGAATCCCACTAACGCCTTGTGACTTCGGTCCTCCATGGGACAGTCTATGTCTCCTTCTTTCTCTCCTTCTCACCCTCTGACACTCAGGTGTCAGCCCGCATCTCCGCTTGCCTGAGAGACATCCAGAGTTGGATGGACAACCACCATCTCAAGCTCAATCCAGGCAAGACTGAGCTCATCTACATTCCTGCTCTAACCTCTCCCCCTCTCAATCTCTCCATTTCCCTAGGGGACACTCCACTGACCCCAACGCCCTGTGCCAGGAACCTCGGAGTGGTGATGGACAACAGGCTGTCCCTCTCCGAGAACATCGCAGTGGTAACCCGGGCGTGCAGGTTCTTCCTGTACAACATCAGGAGAATCCGCCCCTTCCTCACCACCCACTCAACCCAGCTCCTGGTCCAAACGATGATGCTGTCCCGCCTGGACTACTGCAACTCTCTCCTGGCTGGCCTGCCAGCATCGGCCATTAGACCCCTTCAGCTTATCCGGAACGCAGCAGCGCGCCTGGTCTTCAACCTCCCCCGACACTCCCATGTAACCTCCCTGCTCATTGACCTCCACTGGCTACCTGTGATGGCTCGCATCAAATTCAAAACATTGGTGCTCGCCTTCCAGGCAGTCCGAGGATCAGCCCCTCCATACCTCCAAAAGCTCATCAGACCCTACACACCTACCAGATCCCTGCGTTCCGCCTCCTCAGGACGACTGGTACCCCCCCCCCACTTCATACTAGCACCCGGTCTCGACGTCTGTCTGTCCTGGCCCCACGGTGGTGGAATGAGCTCCCCGTGGAGGTCAGAACAACAGAAAGTCTGACCGCCTTCAAGCGCAGATTGAAGACTCACCTCTTCAAGCTGCACCTCTGTTTTAACGCACTTGTTTCAAGTTGGAAAATGCACTAATGTATGTCGCTCTGGATAAGAGCGTCTGCCAAATGACTAAAATGTAAATGTATGGGGTCCTGTACCGTGACTATGTGACAGTCTATGGGGTCCTGTACAGTGACTATGGGACAGTCTATGGGGTCCTGTACAGTGACTCTGGGACGGTCTATGGGGTCCTGTACAGTGACTATGGGACAGTCTATGGGGTCCTGTACAGTGACTATGGGACAGTTTATGGGGTACTGTACAGTGACTATGGGACGGTCTATGGGGTCCTGTACAGTGACTATGGGACAGTCTATGGGGTACTGTACAGTGACTATGGGACAGTCTATGGGGTCCTGTACAGTGACTATGGGACAGTCTATGGGGTTCTGTACAGTGACTATGGGACAGTCTATGGGGTCCTGTACAGTGACTATGGGACAGTTTATGGGGTACTGTACAGTGACTATGGGACAGTTTATGGGGTCCTGTACAGTGACTATGGGACAGTCTATGGGGTACTGTACAGTGACTATGGGACAGTCTATGGGGTCCTGTACAGTGACTATGGGACAGTCTATGGGGTCCTGTACAGTGACTATGGGACAGTCTATGGGGTTCTGTACAGTGACTATGGGACAGTCTATGGGGACCTGTACAGTGACTATGGGACAGTCTATGGGGTCCTGTACAGTGACTATGGGACAGTCTATGGGGTTCTGTACAGTGACTATGGGACAGTCTATGGGGTTCTGTACAGTGACTATGGGAGAGTCTATGGGGTCCTGTACAGTGACTATGGGACAGTCTATGGGGTCCTGTACAGTGACTATGGGACAGTCTATGGGGTCCTGTACAGTGACTATGGGACAGGCTATGGGGTCCTGTACAGTGACTATGGGACTATGTTGTAGAACCCGCACAGCTAGACCAATGAGGGAATAGCTGGAGGGGAAGGAGCAAATATGTTTTTCCTCTGCTGTTGTGATGTAAATAAAAAGAGTTTAGTGATTTATCCTCCGGTCATGAATAGATTACAAGTACATTTAATAATATACTGGGTCCGTCGCCACGAGTCAGATATGAATGCGCTGCTCCATATCCCGCTTAAGACAGGCCTGAAACGGATTAGTATGATTCTTAATATTCTCCGTTCGCAAACGGGGCCATGTTGTCATCACGGATATATCCGACCTGTCGTCCAAATGTCAATATTCTAATGGGAGCATTAGAACACTCACACAGGAGCTGAACAACACATCGAATATATCTATGATCACAAACAGTAAGCGTAACAGTTACAATTGGTTTACTCGTAATTATCTAACTTTATATTAAATTATAATTTAGAATTTTACTTTAATCATGCATGAAGCTCAGAGTGGTTACACTCGACTCTTCCTTGTGTGCCACCATTACTCAATACATGCTCCCGGGATTAGCACTATTGCCGACTCTCAGTTCGGTGGACAACACAGAGGTTGGGGGTCTGGCCAACACAATACATGTATTATATTTTACATAGATAGTTGCGAGCCTAGGTCAGCGTGCACTCAGAGGGCTCCTTAAGGCTAATTTGACAAGAACCGACGTAGAACGTCCAGGGGTTCTCTTCACATCAAATTCCCAGAGCCGTGCCTCAACCAATCGTGTTAATGACAGACCTCGACCGCCTATTCCCAACTTAAGAACTCCACATACAGTACCATGCCACTGATCAGTTGGTCATTGGTCAGAATTGTTCCCCTGAGTATTCAGTCGTAATTTAGGCTGAAAAAGGTAGAAAATGGATTAGAGTCATGGAGACCACGCAAGTTAAAATAAGAAGAATTTATTCACAGGCAGGTAGGTCATTATCTTAAAATGATTAGTCAATTACAAAATATAGAAATTAATAAAAGAAAACACAGAGTAAATATCTTACCCGGTCTGGATCAGCTACACACACACACAGAATCTGCACAGTGTGGGAAATCGATTGCGATATCCCTTACACAAAAACATAGAGTATGCACGGAGTCTGCATGGTGTGGGAGATCAGTTACGATTCTCCAAACACACACACACACATAATCTGCACGGTGTGGGAGATCGGTTACGATTCTCCCAGATAGGTTTGTCTCCCTTTCTTTTATGCCAAATCCTGCGTTTGAACCAGGCGGCAGTGCCATAAATTAACCTGGAGGTGTGGTCGAATGTGGTATCTAGACCCCCACCATTGCTGAGTAGGGTGAAGGGAAAAGGAGTTGATTACCAGAGAGGACATTCCAGTGTTATTTTTTCCTGAGTTATTGAAACTATGTTTTACTAAACTCCATTTGGTATGAAATGTATCTCATTTGATTCCTTGATTTTACCGGATTACATCCATACCAAACAGTTTACCATTATGATTATTATTAACAGATTAAGTCTTATTATGTTGCAGTTGTCATGGAAATTCCCTTCTGATTAACCATTTTACATGCAATTCCTGTTACTACTACATAAGACATAATGTAACAATATAAGGATCACATGTGCAATGTTTGTAAGTTTTACAGGGTCTGTTGACCATTTAAACTGAGTCTTAACCCAGGAGAGAAAGGGGGTGCAATGAACAGAGGTGCCAACATGAGGGCACTGTGGTAAAATCACAGATGTATTGTTTTGGCCAGGGGCTTAATGGCCTCTTCTGCCATAAGTGCCCCTAGAACACACAAACACACCCATGACCAAACAGTCCAACTTCCTCTTATCACAGTCCCTTCCAGGTGAGAACAAATGGCCTGAACCCCCCCTGAAGGAAGTCCGAAGAGTCTATTGTTTTATCACACGGCTCTCTGGTCCTGTGAAGTGTCTTCCCACATGGCAGCCTTTCCCACATTGACTCCCCTCTTCCAATGTACTGTACCTGGTACTGATCCTCAGGTAGCAGAAGCAGGTGAGTTGAGGGGGAGGGGGGGGTTATCCTGAGACACACAGGTGTGATGACCTCAGGTGTGACCCAGTCTTACAGGTGTCCCTGTGCTTCTTCAATAGAGGCCACGTGTACTCTGACCCTCATATTATTAGGCAGAATGAGCTCATACTTTGATTAAATTAATTCTGTCCCACATTCCTGACGTAAGGTTTTTTGGATGAAAAAAGATGATGCTCCTGCTAGTAAGAGAATGTTCCTAATGTTGCCATATTATATTAAACCACAATGTATATATCTCACTGCAGTGTTTTTTTCTCACTCAGATTGCAGCTGATCTTCCCTCTCTCTCATCCCAGATCACACAGTTTTACAGAAGATCCAACACCACGAACCCTAAATCCAGGATAGAGGGGCTGAGTGAATGCGGTCTGGACTGTGTACAGGAGGGTCATTGTGTCAGAGATGCTGTAGAAGGACAGAGTTCCTGCCCTGTGATCCAGGTACACTCCTACTCTGGAGGAGGGGGGAACAGGGATTTCAGTGGTCTTGTTATTGTGAATTAAAGAATAACTTGAAGGAGAGCAGCGCAAAGCCCAGGACTTGTCATTACCCAGACCACAGCCTCTCTGCCTTTTCCTGCTGATCTCTTTATATGACACTGCTATAGAAACTCCAGTATCCCCACTCCACTTAGCCTCCCAGTAACAGCATCCAGACAGACCCGCTCTGCACAGCACTTGGGCCCAGCACTCAAATCTCTCTGGATGATCAGGATATGACTGGATGTCTTCCACACAGGTCACCTCTCTGTTCCCCTCAGACAGACGGAGGTATTTATTCACTGTGTTTGGGTCCAGTGTGAGATAACAGGAATCTGATGAAGGAAGAGGTTAAGATTTAATATGATAATAGGTCCATCTAAGGTCTGTCTATAGTTAATTATTTTCTCCATACATACTATATACAGTGCCAGTATGGGATACATGGTTGGTAAAATGGCTGTAAGTCATCAAGGGTCTGAGGTATCAAACGAGCCTCAAATCATCACTCTGCTGCCAGATATGCAGTAGATATGGATGGATCACTTTAAGGGTTGTTTCTCCTGACAAATTTTCCTTTTGAACTCTATGGAAAAATAAGTCAGGAGAAGAAACCCTTCAAGTGATCCATCCATATCTACTGTATTTCTGGCAGTCGTGGTTTAAGGCTTGTTTGATACGGCAGACCCTTGATGACTTAGAGCCATTTAGCCAACCATGTATTCCATACTGTTCCAGCGTAATTTACAGTAAAATCTAGTCCCACCCCCCAATTCCCATAGAGATCCATTCAAATGCAGAGACGTTATAGTATCGCTTGTAAGACTACCAGAAAATAAGATATCAAGAGAATTTCGATGTTGTTGGGTCACGGACATCAGGAAGTCATGGCAAGCAAAGGATAAACAACCAAATATAAAAAATTATTACTTTATTCTATATATTAATGGTTTTGTTCAAAAATAATTATTTCTTGATGAGGGATTTTTTTTCTCATAATAAATTCACTTCAATTAAAGGTTGGATTTTTCTCATTTTCTCAGTGTGAGATTAAGCTAATTCACCAAACGGTTAATTTTTTATAACCCTTTTTACTCATCTTTACGAGGGGTGCCAATAATAGTGGAGGGCACTGTAGTGTAATTCAAGTTTTTTCACCTCCATATGTCTGTGTAAGTGTGTTTATCCTTTTTAGAGGAAACTCATAATGACAGAGTTTGAGAAGTTATTATTTTTTTTATGAAAGAGCAGTAATTTTCAAATTTTATTTTAGAGAGTCATTGTAAAATGCAATTGAGTGTGGCATAATTGCAGGGCCTTTAATTACCAAATCTGCAGTGGTTCACAGCTTCCTATAAACCCACTGTCCGTCAGGACAATAATGCCCTTTTTTTGCACAACACAGTTCAGGAACCATCCGTACCCGGAACTATCGGGAAATTTTCCCTTAATAAACTATTCTGACGGCCATGTTTTATTCTCCTGGTGACAGCAGAAGAGTTTGGGCAGGGATTGTGTTATTGCAGAAACTCTAAATATATTTGTGTTGTCAACATTTAGTTTAACACACAATTAATTTAGACTTTTCTGCTTGGTGGTACCGGAAAATCAGTGGATCAGTGTGTGTGAGAGAAAGAGAGCATTTGTGTGTGTGTGTGTGTGTGTGTGTGTGTGTGTGTGTGTCAGCTGAGAGTATCAGAGCGAGCACTCACACTGTAAGAAATCATCTCTGGTCCTGGGCTCTACAGTATGGACTTCTTTCACTGCAGGGACAGAGAAAATGAAAAGAAACAATTATATATAGAAGAGAGAAGTTGTTGTAGAAGGATAGAAGGATAGAGGATATTGTCTACACTGAGAGGGATTTCAAATATTTACAGTGCATTTACAATGTAACTGACAATTATATTCACTCCATGGTTTTCGGTGGAATAAAAACTGCAAATACGGATTTTGCTCTTAACAACCTGATTCAGAAATTTTGAGCAGTTCCACCTTGCAGACGTCCTCCAGTCGCTCTTTCAGTTCAGTGACAGATATCCTCAGAGCCTCAAAAGAGCCATGTGGACTGACAGTGATGCTGGGTAAGTCTCCAGGTCCAGAAGGAGCACAGAGAGACTGATAGCTCTGTAAACAGACAGACAGAGAACTGTCTCAATACAGATTCCTGTGCAGTTGCCAGGACGAGGAGCAGATCTCTGTAAATGAGGAAACACGCCTCACCATGTATGTACAATGTACATAGTGCAGACTGTCAGAGAGCCAGTGATGTTACCTGGAGGAAATGGATGTGATCCTCTGTGTGTGAAAGCAGCTCCAGCTCAGAGTCTCTCCTCCTCAGCTCAGCAATCTCCTGCTCCAGTCGCTCCAGGACTCCCACAGCCCGACTCACTTCAGCCTTCTCCTGATCTTCGATCAGCTGTTTTAACTCAGAGCGCCATCTTTGAATAGAGCAGATCAGCCCAGTAAAGATCCTCTCGCTGTCCTCCACTGCTGTCTGTGCTGAGCGCTGTTAGGAGACACAGAGAGAGGAGGGCTGCACATGTTAACTAGGCCTTTCACTCAGCTCTTACTGGGAACCCAGACAGCCTGTTCTCCACAGTGTGGCTCAGTGGGATTGAGCCCCACAGGGCTGGAAAGTGGCCCAACACTGGGCTCCTCACTGGCTGACTGGAGGAGAGCCCTGACTGAGCCCTGAAATGGCTCTTCCAGCAGCCAGCTGTTGTCTTCTCCTCTGGTCAGTACCCACCGTGAGTGACTGCACAGCTTGTCTCAGATCCTGCAGCTCCTTCTCTCTCTCCTGGATTCTCTGCTGGAATTTACTCTGTGTCGCCCCCAGCTGCTTCTGTGGATAGATTATTTTTCATATTAAATTACAATGTAAAATGTTACAACTACATTTTCATATTCCAAATAAAACTAAACACTATGACATGTTTGTTGTACAGAATGTCAGGGTGTAAAGTATCCTAGTCTTATAGGTAAAGCTTCTAAACTGTGTGAGTGGGAGTGAACTAGCTGCTCTACATAAAGTAGTATGTACTCTAACGCAGGGGTCATAAAGTAGTATGTACTCTAAGGCAGGGGTCATAAAGTAGTATGTACTCTAAGGCAGGGGTCATAAAGTAGTATGTACTCTAACGCAGGGGTCATAAAGTAGTATGTACTCTAAGGCAGGGGTCATAAAGTAGTATGTACTCTAACGCAGGGGTCATAAAGTAGTATGCACTCTAAGGCAGGGGTCAGGAACATTGTATTCCTGAAGTGCACTTGTTTCCTTTTCATCTGATGCATTTTTTCTGAAGATCCAGGGCAAAGTTCATATTGAGATATAATTACAAATATTTCATTTTGACATACAACTTGTCTTAATATTGTAATGAAAACACACAGAAAACAGAATGAACCTACTGAGAACATTTATTTTCTTTTTGGAAACTGCAGTAGCTAAGAGGCACCGTACAGTATCATATTGTAGCAAACTGCAGTATTCACATGCATTTACAGTTCAGTAACAAGGCTACCATATGGAGGAATTCTAATGTAGGCTATCTCAAAATCAACAGTATGCAACAGTCACGATTCAACTATCAGTCCAGCCTTTAAGTGCCATAGTTGCTTTTATCCAACAGGTGGCAATAAATGTCAGAAGAACATGATGCAAAATAAAACAGATGCTGCTGCGTTTACCCAGGTAAATTAATAGCCTAACACACGACTCAAGAATGTGCACTGTAGCCTACTTTGAGCTTACATCAGGACCTTTAAATTAGGCTACCTTGCGTGTTTTGTCCCAATAGGCAGTGCTGAACTTCATGAACTCGATTTGGCAGGTCAATCAAAAGAATTGTAGCACTACAGCACTACAACCCAATCTCATGTCAACATAAAAAGTAGCCTACCATGATTCATAAATACATTTACCAAATTCAATAAAACACAGGTCATAAGCCTACATATTGTAGTGATAATCAAGATGATATCCCTTATGGAAATGTAATATAATACAGTATATTTTAAATATATTGTGAAGATAATTTTGATATATTTACAATATACCAGGGATCTGTTATCACTAAAAAAGAATGAGTGTTATGTGTAAGAGTTTCAGTCCTGAGCCTACCTGTTTCTCAGTCCTTTCTGCTGCAGCTGAGACTGCATCATGGCCTTTGTGTTCATCCATTGTACAGAGATAACAGATACACTGCTGATCGGTACGACAGTAAACTTCCAGAACTTTGTCATGATGAGAACAAATCTTCTCCTGCAGGTTTCCAGTGGCTTTGACCAGTTTGTGGTTCTTAAGAGGAGGAGATTCATAGTGAGGCTGGAGGTGAGTTTCACAGTAAGAGGCCAGACACACCAGACAGGACTTGGCAGATTTGCGCTTTCTCTTAGTACAGACATCACACGCCACATCTCCAGGTCCAGCGTAACAGTGAGCAGGAGGAGCAGCTTGGAGTCCTGTCTTCTTCACATTCTCCACCACTTCAGCCAGCATGGTGTTTTTCTTTAAAACAGGCCTTGGGGTGAAGGTCTCTCTGCACTGGGGACAGCTGTAGACACCAGTATGATCATCCTGATCCCAGCAGCCCTTAATACAACCCATACAGTAACTGTGTCCACAGGGAATAGTCACCGGATCCTTCAGTAGATCCAGACAGATCGCACAGCTGAACTGGTCCTGATCCAGAAGACCTGCAGCCTGTGCCATTTTACTGGTCCAAGTGACAGAGATTTGTTTTAGTTCAGAATGTCATGTAGTTTCTCTGAATCTGTGTGAGAAAAAGCAAGAGATATTTTCCTGGATCTGAGCAGACACACCTAGATACTGACCTCTGCTATTTTACAGAGTTAAGTTTTGTTTCTCTGAATTTGCATGACAGAGTGAGTGGGAGTGACTTCCTGGTTCTGCCCACAGCTAAAGGAGGTGTGGTGTTGGACTGAGGCCAGGCTGAGCAGTGAATGTAGAGAGAGAGAGCAGACTTTCAATAGCTCATAAAACACACAGGGCCCTATCTGACACTGGGAAATACAAACCCCAATTAAAAAAAAATTGGGACAGTATGTAAAATAAAAGCAGAGAGCAGTGATTTGTAAATTTTCTTTTACATATATTTAATTGAAAACAGTACAAAGAAAAGATATTTAATGTTTTATTGTCACGTCCATATATTATAAATAACATTCATGCCACGAACATGACAGGAACATTCTATGGAAGATAAGTGGAATATTCTAGGAATGTTAGTCCAAACGTTCCCTTTACATTCTTGCTATGTCATTACAGAACGTTATTTTGGGAACATTCTGGGGTGTATATGGGAATGTTACTCCAAGATAACAAAATAAAATTCCAGGAACATCCCATAAATGTCACAAACATTTAAATGCGTTCCCTGGATGTCATAATGTTGAGTCCCCTTCAAGTCCTCAGAACATTCCTAAAACATGATTGTAAAACTTCTGCTTCACATTCCACGAACATGACAGGAACATTCTATGGAACATAAGTGGAATATTCTAGGAATGTTAGTCCAAACGTTCCCTTTTGGTTTCTCTAACGCTTGGATTCAACGTTCCCTTACTATGAGACCGGAGTACATTGCTAACATTCCCCATACATTCTTGCCACGTCATTACAGAATGTTATTTTGGGAACATTCTGGGGTGTATATATAGGGGAATGTTACTCCAAGATAACAAAATAACATTCCAGGAACATCCCATAAATGTCACAAACATTGCAATGCGTTCCCTGGATGTCATAATGTTGAGTTCCTTTTAAATCCTCAGAACATTCCAACAACTTGATTGTGTAACTATTATTAGATCTTAGGCCTGTTCTTCAGCTGCCGAGTAGATGGTGATATGTAGTCCCATTTAAATATATTTTTGCGGCATTTTGACTTTATTGGACAGTAATCAATGAGAGACTAGAAAATCAGAGGGAAAGAGAGAATGGCCTTTGAGGTTTATCTTGAGCCGGATTTGAACCCATGTCGTGGAAAACAGGAATCACGGACAGGCAAGTTGTTGACTCTCATGTACAAGTCCACACACATCCGCATAGCAGAAATTCGTGCAACATAATTTTTGGGTACAAACTCTGTCTGCCTAGGATAGAAACTTGTGCCCTGTTGTTTGCCCAAGCTTCTTGTGGCAACAAATTGGCTAAATGTTTTGACATTTTAATTGATACACTTCATGCGGTGAAATTGCATCTACGTGTAGGCCGGATTTTGCTTGCCAAAGCAATGACATTTTGAGAAATGCATCCACATTAATCCATATTGTTTGTCTTTGAATTTACAACTGAATCACATATGAAAATTATAACATAAAATGTGCACATTTATAGGCTATTGTAGATTTTAGCCAGTCTAAAAAGGGCCAAATGAGAGCTTGGATGGTATTCCATATTTCACAAACATTTTAACGTTTATATGGGTTTGTTCTCAGTGGCTATATGCAGATGACACCACCATTGTAGTTCGGCCGACTTTTCAACAAAAAAATTCTGATTGGGTAACAGAAAGAAACAATGGTTATTTAGTCTTCAAATGCCCATTTTGTAATCATATAGGCCTAACCTCAAAATCACGCTTGGATTTTTTCTCGGAAGATCAGACTAAACAAGCTGTTATTGGCATGTGTCAAAACAAATATTCATTATTTTACGTCTCTTTTATCTCAATGGGTAGCCTATTTATTTCCACACGCACTTATTTCAAGGCGTAGGCCTATTTATTTCAAGGCGAAGACCTATACATTTCCAGTCGGCATGAAAGGGGTATGTTCATCTATGATCATTGGTTGCTCAGTCCTTAAATATAAAAAACGAAATACCGCTCACTTTTTGTAGTTTTATAGGTTACATAGGCCTATAGGCTAATATAATACATAAGTCACATAAAGATCAGCGTATTTTGGTAGTGTATTGACAGATGCAGACTTCCCCTGAGAAAATATGCTAGGTCTATAACTCCCTTAATGCTGAACTAATTTTCGTGTTATAAACGTCAGAAATATCTGCATAACACAGGTTACCTTATCGCCAAATTTCCCAGAGCAGCTAGCATATTTGCAAAAGGCCTTTTACGATTATAGCCTATAGGAGTTGTCAAAATGTCGAGGTTTTTTGTTTTAAATTACTTTATAATTTCAGAGAAATATGAATAGGCTGCTACAATTGGGACGTCAACAACTACCACTAGGGGGGCACCGTGCATAGGGTAAGCATCATTAACAAGGGGTAGCCTAACAATGAACGCACACCCACAGTTTCTTACTCCAGGACATCGCATTCTGCAGAAATATAACCCAGTTATAATTAGCCTACAAAATGAGCTGGAATTCTTAGAGCAAGTTGCAGTAGTCTATTCCACGTGGCTTTTTACACGTTTAGATACCTCCGCTTTTCTTACCAACTGGTTGCCTACGTTTCAAAGTAGGCTATGCAATTTTACTTGGGGTTAACCTACTCGTAGCAGGGGAAAAATAGCTTCGTTATCCAGGAGATCAGCTTGACTGAGAATAGAGTGTGACCCACCGTTATAGAATTAGATGTGCACCAAGTCATATAGCGAGGCTATATTGAACTGCGACGTGCTATATAATGCAATAAAAATTAACATTATTATTAAAGTTTGGAGCAATAACTGCTCACAGTTATCTATGAAATACATTTGTATAGGCTATCATATGTCATGCAGTCTAGCATTATTAACCCTCCACTTAGATATTTAATGCATAGCTTATATCATAATCAGCTCTGGCAACATTTTGACAACTCTTGTAGGCTATGAAAGGACGTTTTACAAATAGGCTAGCTTTTCTGGGGAATTTGTAAATAAGGTGTTATGCAGATATTTCTCACATTTATAACACAAAAATTAGTTCAGAATGAAACGAGTTATAGGCCTAGCATATTTTATCAGGGGAAGTCTGCATTTGTCAATTCACTAGCAAAATACGCGGATCTTGAGGTTATATGATTACAAAATGGGCATTTGAAGACTAAATAATCATAGCTTTTTTCTGTTACCCAGTGAACATTTTTGTGTTGAAAAGTCGGCGAAACACCGTGTAGCGTTCAGATGAATTCTAATAAGGGTTAGCATCCGTTTATGTCAAAACGTCTCTCAACCTATATTTCCCCACTCCGACGTCTAGATTCCAGCTAATTGAGGTTGGTTTCATGAGTTTGTTTTAGGCTACGGAAATCCTTCTCCAATGCCAGTGCTGAGTCGTCTTAACATAGCCTACTACGGCGGAGGCCCCGAAAGGCAAGGTAAAAAATTATTATTTAGAATTTTTAAAAAAGTTTATCTCGTAGGCTACGTACGAAGATAAAGGTAACCCACTAGCTACAGAAAATTACATAGTCACAAAGGTTTGAGATTTCATTCCTCATTAGTTCTCCTATTTGGTAATGTAATAATTATGAATACAATTGAAAATACAAGTATTATTTGGCACAGGTCTGGTACAACCAATCCTACATTATAGGTTGGTAGTGTGTTTTCGGAATCGAGCTCTATCATCACAATACCGTGGTGTAATGGGCAGAGGCGCAAGCTCTTGACGAAAGGATCACAAGTTCGAGTCCTGGCATCGGCAGGTCCTAATTTGAGTAAGTGTAAATGTTGTATGGAAATTGTTGTAGAACTCCCCCTGGAGTGTCATTGAACCCTCATTACATTGCACTGTGGACCACTGTGTGGACTTACATTCAGCCTATATCTCCTCTGCTATGATTCTCAATGGTTCTCAACCTGGCTTTCCTATCAGTCATCACTAAATACTGTCTAATAATTACTAATAATTACTGATGGTGAGCCCTTGTGTTAGGAACTTAGACCCTGCATTTAAACCTTTTAAATGAGTGTAAGAGGGGAGTCAAAGGCTGCCATGTGTGAAGATGCTTCAAAGGACCAGAGGGCCTTATAATAAAACAATATAACTCTGACTTCCTTTGGGTTTGCATCCCAAGGATGTCCTCACCTGAGAAAGGACTGTGATAAGAGGAAAGTGGACTATGTCATCGGTGTGAATGTGTGTTTAGTGGCATTTATGGCACAGGGGTCGTGGCGCAAGGAATGTCCTACCCGACCATCTGTGACCTTTTCCACTTTGATCCTTCGAGCCTCACACGTGACTACGGACAATACCACAGTGCCCTCAGGCTGGCACCTCAGTTCATTGCACCCCCCTTCTCTCCTGGATTAAGACTCAGTTTAAATGGTCAACAGACCCTGTAAAACTTACTAACATTGCACATGTGATTCTTATATTGTTACATTATGTCTTATGTAGTAGTAACAGGAATTGCATGTAAAATGGTTCATCAGAAGGGAATTTTCATGACAACTGCAACATAACAATATTTAATCTGGTAATAATAATCATAATGGTAAGATGTTTGGTATGGATGTAATCCAGTAAAATCAAGGAATCAAATGAGATACATTTCATACCAAATGGAGTTTAGTAAAACATAGTTCCAATAACTCTGTAAAACTGTAACACTGGAATGTCCTCTCTGGTAATCAACTCCTTTTCCTTTCACCCTACTCAGCAACGGTGGGGGTTTAGATTCCCGATTCGACCACACCTCCAGGTTAATTTATGGCACTGCCGCCTGGTTCAAACGCAGGATTTGGCTTAAAAGAAAGGGAGACACACTTATCTTGGAGCATCGTAACCGATCTCCCACACCGTGCAGACTCCGTGTATACTCTGTGTTTGTGTTTGGAGAATCGTAACTGATCTCCCACACAGTGCAGATTATGTATGTATGTGTGTGTAGTTAAAGCAGGCCGGGTAAGATATTTACTCTGTGTTTTCTATTCTTAATTTGTATGTTTTGTAATTGACCTAATTTTAAGATAATGACTTACCTGCCTGTGAATAAATTCTTATTATTTTAACTTGCGTGGTCTCCATGACTCTATTCCATTTTCTACCCTTTCAGCCTAAATTACGACTGAATACTCGGGGAAAATTCTGACCAATGACCAACTGATCAGTGGTGGGGTACAGAAAGTGGAGATTCTAAGTTGGTAGGCGGCTAAGGTCGGTCATTAACAGGTTTAGTGAATGTACGGCTCTGGGAATTTGACGTGGAGAGCCCATGGACGTTTTACGTCGGTTCTTGTCAAATTTGCCTTAAGGAGCCCTTTTAGTGCACGCTAACCTGGGCTCGCAACTATCGATGTAAAATATAATACATGTATTGTGTTAGCCAGACCCCAACCTCTGAGTTTCTCCACCGAACCGAGATTCGGCAATAGTGTTAATCCCGGGAGCATATATTGAGTAATGGTGGCATACAAGGAAGAGTCGAGTGTACTCACTCTGAGCTTCACGCATGATTAAAGTAAATTCTAAATTATATTTTAATAATTACGAGTAAACCAATTGTAACTGTTACGCTTACTGTTTGGGATCATAGATATATTCAATGTGTCCTTCAGCTCCTGTGTGTATGTTCTAATGCTTCCATTGGAATATTGACATTTGGACGACAGGTCGGATATATCCGTGATAACAACATGGCCCCGTTTACGAACGGAGAATTATAAGAATCGTACTGATCCGTTTCAGGCCTGTCTTAAGCGGGATATGGAGCAGCGCATTCATATCTGACTCGTGGCGACGGACTCAGTATATTCTTAAATGTACTTGTAATATATACATGACCGGAGGATAAATCACTGAATTCTTTATTTACATCACAACAGCAAAGGAAAAACATATTTACTCCTTCCCCTCCAGCTATTCCCTCATTGGTCTAGCTGTGCGGGTTCTACACTGCTCAAAGTGACAGAGATTAGTTTTAGTTCAGAATGTAGTGTAATTTCTGTGTGAGAAAGAGCAGGAGATATTTCCTGGTTCTGAGCAGACACACCTAGATACTGGCTGTTTTACTGCTCACACTGACAGAGACAGAGATAAAGATGTGATCTCTCTGGTCGTACCTGTTTCATACCTGAGGTTTGGTGATGGAATAAAGCCAGAGTACAAAGAAACTGGGAACTGTACCAGCACAGAGCCTGCAGTCACTCACAACCTCCTACTTTATTCATTAACTCCGATTTTATTATTACTGTTATTATCAATCATAAATATGGAATATTTCACTGTCTAATCCCTGCAATGTGAAGAAATGCATTAAAATGTGCTTTATTGTGCACAGCAAATTACCATTATTTAAGTTTCTGTTTACTGTTCACTTTTTCCCTGAATGTCATCTTACCCATTATCACTGTTCAAGTTTGGGAAGGAATTCTTCATCACCATTTATCAAGCAGCAGCACCTTTCCCCAGGTAAAGCAGGGGTATTTGGTTCATTTTAGTGAGGTTCATACCTGATACCCTTCACCAATCAGGTTCTCTTTCTAACCGGACACAAAAACCAGGCCTGAGTTCTTATTAAATAATTTCCTAGTTTTATTCAACCCAAAAAACATGTGATCAGCACCCAATCAATTGCTCTATAGTTATTAAAATAAAATATGTTTTACAGGTATATTATCCCCCCCCCATAATTTAACCTTTATTTGACTAGGAAAAGCCCGTTGAGATTTAAATCTCTTGCAAGGGGGACCTGATGTGGTCTTTCCAGCACATGAATTCAAAATAAAAGATTCTTACAAGTGATGAGAAACATCTGCCCATTATAAATGTGATTACACAACCCTATTTCCCTGAAACAATACATGATAAGATTTCTAAACCTAGAATATGAAGAGAAAATAGTGATGCCTGCAACACGTTCCAAAAAAGTTGGGACAGGGCCAAAAAAAAGACTGGGAAGTAAAAAAAAACACCTGTTTAAAATGTTCCACAGGTAAACAGGTGAGGCTATCATGAATGGATATTAAAGGATATCAAAAGACTCTTGATATTTTATTTTCAGCGATAATATAACCTGAAAATATATATATTTGAATGGATCTCTATGGGAATTGGGAATTGTCCCAACTTTATTGGAACGTGTTGCAGGCATCAAATTCAGAATTAGCATATATTTACAAAAATAAATAATGTTGAAAAGGTAAAACATTAAATATATTTTCTTTGTACTGTTTTCAATTAAATATATGTAAAAGAGAATTGACAAATCACTGCTTTCTGCTTTTATGTGCATTTTACATACTTTCCCAACTTTTTTGGAATTGGAGTAATATAATTAGAGCTCAGTATTAACTCTGATTTCTCTTCAAGTGAAGAGGTTTCCACTGAGCCTCTAAGTCAAGTGGAAATACTTCCCAAAATTAAGACATGAGTTACATTTGCAGATAAATAAAAATGGGTAATGCACAGAAAAAAATAAAAACATTCTCTGCAAACTCCACACATTGCAAAAAAAACAATCCCTTACACATATATGACCCATCCCCTTTGACCCTTAGTAACTGCAGATGGATCCTTAGGGACCGTCAATAGAGGAGAGACCACACACTCCTTGGCTTCTCTCAGAACTGTGTAAAATGTGCTCCTCTGATCCCAGTGCTGGTAGAGGTGTAGAACTGTGTAAAATTTGCTCCTCTGACCCCAGTGCTGGTAGAGGTGTAGAACTGTGTAAAATGTGCTCCTCTGACCCCAGTGCTGGTAGAGGTGTAGAACTGTGTAAAATGTGCTCCTCTGACCCCAGTGCTGATAGAGGTGTAGAACTGTGTAAAATGTGCTCCTCTGACCCCAGTGCTGGTAGAGGTGTAAAGTTGTGCTCATGGTGAGGGTCTTTACTGACTGAGCCCCTCATCAGACCCTCAACTTTAATCTTTAATATTTTATCTACTTCCCCTCTCTTATCTCACTGCAGTGTTTTTCTCTCACTCTGATTACAGCTGATCTTTCCTCTCTCTCATCCCAGATTACACAGTTTTACAGAAGATCCAACATTAAACCCTGACCCAGGATAGAGGGGCTGAGTGAATGTGGTCTGGACTCTGTGCAGGAGGGTCATTGTGTCAGAGACGCTGTAGAAGGACAGCGTTCCTGCCCTGTGATCCAGGTACACTCCTATTCTGGAGGAGGAGGGAGCAGGGATTTTAGTGCCCTCTTCATTGTGCCAGAAAGAGTAACTGGAGGGAGTGCAGTGCAAAGCCCAGGACTTGTTATTAAATCGCAGATGACTGTCAGCACCCACTCCTTTCCTGCTGATCTCTTTATATGACACTGCTATAGAAACCCCACTCCCACTCCACTCAGCCTCCCAGTAACAGCGTCCAGACAGACCCTCTCTGCACAGCACTTGGGCCCTACAGTCAAATCTCTCTGGATGATCAGGATATGACTGGATCTCTCCCACACGGGTCACCTCTCTGTTCCCCTCAGACAGATGGAGGTATTGATTGGCTGTGTTGGGGTCCAGTGTGAGCTGACAGGAATCTGATGGAGGAGAAGATTAAGATTTAATATGAGGACAGGTCCATCTAAGCTTTGTCTAAAATTAATTATTTTCTCCATACAGCGTGATCTCCATATACAGATGAAAACTAGCTCTGGCATTGTACCCATTTATGCTTTTTGCAGATATGTTGGTTACTATGTGCTGCCCTTTTAAAAAAATAAAAAAATAATACATTTATAAATTTGTGTCAGCATGTGCAT
Organism: Synaphobranchus kaupii; assembly: GCA_029718625.1. Lineage (NCBI taxonomy): Eukaryota > Metazoa > Chordata > Actinopteri > Anguilliformes > Synaphobranchidae > Synaphobranchus > Synaphobranchus kaupii. The sequence goes on from CM056377.1 coordinate 127,702,545, forward strand.
GTCTGTTTGCGTGTGTGTGTGTGTGTGTGTGTGTGTGTGTGTGTGTGTAGAATTATTGTATCGGGGGGGGCATGATTTGCCATGTTCTCCCTGTGTCACGTGGGTTTCCTCCGGGTACTCCAGTTTCCTCCCACAGTCCAAAGACCTGCAGGTTAGGCTAATTGCGGGGCGTTAACAGGGTGTTGCTGTAAAAGTGCACGTGTGCTCAGTCAACCTACCCTGTATAAGTAAAGGTTAATAATAAAAAGTGTGTCTCTCCAGAGATACAAAATATGTACGTGTTGCCATTCAGATTGTCACACACTTGATTTAGTGTTTTAGCTTATAAAATCCCAGGATATATTTTCCGCAATAAAACTGGATTTACCCTTCATCACCTCCCAGCCACAAACTGAATGACAACCTGGCTGATCAGTGTGTGTGTGTGTGTGTGTGTACGTGCGTGTTTGTGTGTGTGTCTCAGCTGAGAGTTTCAGAGTGAGCACTCACACTGTAAGAAATCCTCTCTGGTCCTGGGCTCTACAGTATGGACTTCTTTCACTGCAGGGACAGAGTGAGAGAAAAGGACAAACAGAAAGATACATTTAGAGGGAGGGAGAGATAACATAACTCATAGGCTACAGTAATATAGCTATAACTGTAATAACGTTTACATTTAGCCTACTACGCAACACACAAGCCCATGCCAATAGTTTGTTGCAATTTCACCATTCATGGCACATTATATCAATAAATGTATAGTAAGTATAGTTGGCTCGTGCGGTTGTGGAAAATAAAAAAAATTGAAAAATGTAAATGCTTTTAAAGGCAGGCAAGTTGGAATTAGTTACATACCGACAGTGCTTTGCAGGCTGTGCGTGAGTAACTTACTCTTACACTGTAACTTACAATTATATTCACTCCACTGTATCTGATCATTGAATTTTGGTAGAATAAAAACAGGAAAAAAGGATTTTAACAACCTGATTGAGAGATTTTGAGCAGTTCCACCTTGCACACGTCCTCCAGTCGCTCTTTCAGTTCAGAGACAGACTTCCTCACAGCCTCAAAAGAGACGAGCGGACTGATAGTGATGCTGGGTAAGTCTCCAGGTCCAGGAGGGGCACAGAGAGACTGACAGCTCTGCAGACAGACAGAGAACAGTCTCAATTCAGATTCCTGTAGAGATTCCAGGAGAAGATCTTTGGAACATGCCTACCCATGTATATACAATATGCATAGTGCAGACTGTCAGAGAGCCAGTGATGTTACCTGGAGGAAATGGATGTGATCCTCTGTGTGGGAGAACTGCTCCAGCTCAGCGTCTCTCCTCCTCAACTCAGCAATCTCCTGCTCCAGTCGCTCCAGGAGTCCTTCAGCCCGATTCAATTCAGCCTTCTCCTGATCTCTGATCAGCTCTTTCACCTCAGAGCACCTTCTCTCAATGGAGCGGATCAGCTCAGTAAAGATCCTCTCGCTGTCCTCCACTGCTGCCTGTGCAGAGCGGTGTTAGGAGACACAGAGAGAGGAGGGCTGTACATTTTAACTCGACCTTTCACTCAGCTCTTACTGGGACACCAGACGGCCTGTTCCCCACAGTGTGGCTCAGTGGGATTGAGCCCCACAGGGCTGCAAAGTGGCCCAACACTGGGCTCCTCACTGGCTGACAGGAGGAGAGCCCTGACTGAGCCCTGAAATGGCTCTTCCAGCAGCCAGCTGTTGTCTTCTCCTCTGGTCAGTACCCACCTTGAGTGACTGCACAGTCTGTCTCAGATCCTGCAGCTCCTTCTCTCGCTCCTGGATTCTCTGCTGGAATTTACTCTGTGTCGCCCCCAGCTGCTTCTGTGAATAGATAATTTTTTTCATATCATATTACTACGTTAAACTTTGCAATTGTCCAAGTTACATAAAATACCAAAACATATTTAGTGTACAGCAGGTCAGTGTGTAGAATTGTACTGGCCTTATAGGTAAAACTCATAAACTGTGTGAGTGAACTAGCTGCTCCAGCCATGTTGATTCCCATTCAGGGAGTGAATAGGGGGGTGAGGGGTATGAACAGAGCTGCTACAGAGAGCTGACTTGGGTTCACTTCCTGCTCTTACTGCTTTATCACTGTGGAATTCAAACCTGGAAATCACTGCTTTGTTCAGTACTATTTCAAGTGTATAAAACATTTCAAAATGTAATTCAGAAATATATTATACAAATTAAATAAACACAGGCATGTTATGCAAAAGAGTTTCAGTCCTTACCTGTTTCTCAGTCCGTTCTGCTGTAGCTGAGACTGTATCATGGCCTCTGTGTTCATCCATCACACACAGCAGACAGACACACTGCTGATCGGTACGACAGTAAACCTCCAGCAGTTTGTCATGATGACAGCAGATCTTCTCCTGCAGGTTTCCAGAGGCATCGATCAGCGTGTGTCGCTTTCCTGGGTTGACTTCATTGTGAAGTTTGAGGTGAGTTTCACAATAAGAGGCCAGACACACCAGACAGGACTTGACGGCTTTGTGCTTTCTCCCAGTGCAGACATCACACACCACGTCTCCAGGTCCAGCGTAACAGTGAGCAGGAGGAGCATCTTGGATTCCTGTCTTCTTCATTTTCTCCACCACTTCAGCCAACATTGTGTTTTTCCTTAAAACAGGCCTTGGGGTGAAGGTCTCTCTGCATTGGGGACAGCTGTAGACACCAGTATGATCATCCTGATCCCAGCAGCCCTTAATACAGCCCATACAGTAACTGTGTCCACAGGGAATAGCCACCGGATCCTTCAGTAGATCCAGACAGATCGCACAGCTGAACTGGTCCTGATCCAGAAGACCTGCAGCCTGTGCCATTTTACTGTTGAAACTTACAGAGATTAATTTTTGTTCAGAATTTAGTGTAGTTTCTCTGAATCTGTGTGAGAAAGAGCAGGAGATATTTCCTGGTTCTGAGCAGACCCACCTAGATACTGCTCTCAGCTATCTTACTCCTCAAACTGACGGAGACAGAGTTAAGTTTTGTTTCTCTGAAGCTGTGTGACATAGAGAGTGGGAGTGACTTCCTGGTTCTGCCCACAGCTGCAGGAGGAGTGGTGTTGGACTGAGGCCAGGCTGAGCAGAGCAGTGAGTGTAGAGAGAGAGAGCAGACTTTCAGTAACTCATAAAACACACAATCTCTCTCACTGCTGTGCTGCTGTTCACAGCTCTCAGTCTGGACTGATTCAAGCATTTGTTCAGTGAACCTTGCTGTCTGTATCATCTTTAGACTTCAAATATGTATGTAATGATAAGTGTGTGAGCATGTATGCACATGCATATGCATACCAGAAAAGAAAACTAAACGCATCTTTTTTTTTTTTAGCCAAATTCATAATTTTTTTTAAAATGAAACCAATACTGTGACTTTTCATCAAGGACAAACTTTATGCACTGAATACAATAATACTCATTAGGGATCGAATCATGTGCTGTCATGGTTTGCGCCTGTCTTTCCTTTGTTCTACGGTTGTTTGTTCTTTTCTGTTCGACAGGGGCAATCTATTGGATTTTTCGGTGTTCCACGCCGGGGTTTCTGTTCTTTCCGGCACTCAGGCTGAGCAGAGCAGTGAGTGTAGAGAGAGAGCAGACTTTTAGCAGCTCATAAAACACACACAATCTCTCTCACTGCTGTGCTGCTGTGCACAGCTCTCAGTCTGGACTGATTCAGACATTTGTTACCTGTCAAACTTCCTCATCGTTAGACTTCACAGATGTATGTAATCATGGTCTTTAACCAAAATCAGGTCAATTGGCTTAACGAGTAAGGCAGTTTTCACCAGAGAAGAATTATTTTATTCATCCTCTTCATCCCGAGCAGGGCATGAGACCATAACAGGTCTTTTACACTTGTTCTTATCTTATCGCCCCACGTGAGACCCATCTCAGCCAGTTCAGTTTCAGCTGTTCTTCTCCATGTTGTCTTTAGTCTTTCTGGCTTCCTCCTTCTCATTAATATGGTCATAAATAATCTTTAAAAGGCTGCTGTAGTCATGAACTAAACAGTGGCTTTGCCTACAGTAATGTACAGTATGGTGACAGTAATTAGTCCACCAGACCGTCTTTAAGTGCAGAAACGGTCTCAGGTGCCGGTCATGTGACTTGTTTGATGTCATTAATGTGAAACAGGGCAACAGACAGGCGCCATTCTCACAGAGGGAATGTTCACTTCTGGCTCTTTAAGCTTCATCACTGTGGACATCCTTTAAATTACTTTCACCTCAAATCTGTCATTCAGACACAAATTACTACAATGGTAAATCGTGAATTAAAATTTTAAAAAGCCATTTTGGAATATAATGCAGCATGCATATTGTAAGGAATATTGGCCATATGATTCACTGATTCTCCTGAAATGTCCTTGTATGTTGATTTCTCTACAAATAATGGAAAGGGTGGCATCTCACAAACTCATTTACATCTCTGCAAGACATTCAAGATACAGATAGCCTTTTGTTCCTGTGATAGGGGAGCGATTAGGGTACATTACATTACATTACATTATAGGCATTTAGCAGACGCTCTTATCCAGAGCGACTTAGACAACTTCTTATTACATTTGTCCATTTATACAGCTGGATATGTACTGAAGCAATTCAGGTTAAGTACCTTGCTCAAGGGTACAACGGCAGTGTACCCTTTTGAAAAGTCCAGTTCCTTAACCATTATACTACACTGCCCCCCTGTGCATTAGCATTAGCATGGCAGTGATCACTGTTCCTGTGATAGGGGAGTGATTAGGGTACTGTGCATTAGCATTAGCATGGTACCAAATGGTTCACAGGAAACTCAGGGAGCCAGATGCCCTGCTTTTCTTTAGCTCTCTCCCTCCTGCATTTTACTGTTTAAATTGTTCTCTCCCTCATTCTAGTCCCTCCACTATATTGTCTCTCCCTCAGTTTAGCTCCCCCATCACATGTAAGCTGTTCTCCTTCTCCCTTACCCCTCCAAATTTAAATGGTCATATCTCTCAAGCCCTCCACCAAATTTAAAAGGGAAGAATGGAAAAGCAGGGAAGCTGTATTTTCTCATGAGAAAACTCAGGCTAGAGGGGCTCAGTGAATATAATCTGCAAGATTTTTTAAGGAGTTTTATAGTTTGAAGGTTTTTATAAAGTATTTGGAAATAACACACACAACAAAATATGTGATACATTTAACTTTTATTGGAGCTGTAATGATAAATCGAATGGCACTCCCATTCTCTACTGATATCAGCTTTTTAAAGTCATTAAAATGACCCCTCCCATTCAGGCCAGCCAGCCTAACATTGGTACAAAGGACATGTGAACTCCTGGATTACTTTCTATCAACAGTGTGATTATTACAAAGCGTTTTAAAAGTCCTGTGTGGGTTTCCTGTCTTGTTCCTTCTTTATCTGTTTAGTTTCTGATCCCTCATTTTTAGCTTCTTCTCCCACATCTTAATAATAATAATAATAAAAGCTAAATAATAATCAAATGAAAAACAAGAAAAATATTACAGAGGGGGAGTGAAAAAATACTGCTACTATAAGAGAATGAATGCTAGTTTGAACCATAATATTTACAATGAAAAAAATACTGCTACTATAAGCGAATGAATGCTAGTTTGAACTATAATATTTACAATGAAAAAAATACTGCTACTATAAGAGAATGAATACTAGTTTGAACTATAATATTTACAATGAAAAAAATACTGCTACTATAAGAGAATGAATGCTCGTTTGAACTATAATATTTACAATTCATTTTTTTAAGTGATGCTTGAAAACAGACAAAGACGTGCAATTATTGGCATGATGTTTTACAGAATTCCACAAGAGAGGACCTTGATATTTGATAGAGAATTGACCGAAGGAGGTATTAAAAACAGAAGATGTAAGTCATTTGATTTCCTTGTAAAATAGAGTGAAACTGCAAATTAAAACCAAAAACAAATTTATGGGTAGTGATGAAGGAAGGATAATTAATTAATTACTTTGATTGAATGAACTCTGTCACACATTCCTACAGTAAAGCTTTTTGACAAAAAAAGATTGCACCTGCTGTTATGTCAATGTTCCCAGTACTGCCACATTATAGTCCCCGCAATGCAGCATTTCCCCAGAGAAGAGACTCCACACACTCCTTGGCTTCTCTCAGAACTGTGTAAAATGTGCTCCTCTGACCCCAGTGCTGGTAGAGATGTAGAACTGTGTAAAATGTGCTCCTCTGACCCCAGTGCTGGTAGAGGTGTAGAACTGTGTAAAATGTGCTCCTCTGACCCCAGTGCTGGTAGAGGTGTAGAACTGTGTAAAATGTGCTCCTCTGACCCCAGTGCTAGTAGAGTTGTAGAACTGTGTAAAATGTGCTCCTCTGACCCCAGTGCTGGTAGAGGTGTAGAACTGTGTAAAATGTGCTCCTCTGACCCCAGTGCTGGTAGAGGTGTAGAACTGTGTAAAATGTGCTCCTCTGACCCCAGTGCTAGTAGAGTTGTAGAACTGTGTAAAATGTGCTCCTCTGACCCCAGTGCTGGTAGAGGTGTAGAACTGTGTAAAATGTGCTCCTCTGAGTCCAGTGCTGGTAGAGGTGTAGAACTGTGTAAAATGTGCTCCTCTGACCCCAGTGCTAGTAGAGTTGTAGAACTGTGTAAAATGTGCTCCTCTGACCCCAGTGCTGGTAGAGGTGTAGAACTGTGTAAAATGTGCTCCTCTGACCCCAGTGCTGGTAGAGGTGTAGAACTGTGTAAAATGTGTTGCTCTGACCCCAGTGCTGGTAGAGGTGTAAAGTTGTGCTCATGGTGAGGGGCTTTACTGACTGAGCCCCTCATCAGACCCTCAACTTTAATCTTTAATATTTTATTTACTTCGCCTCTCTATCTCACTGCAGTGTTTTTCTCTCACTCTGATTACAGCTGATCTTCCCTCTCTCTCATCCCAGATCACACAGTTTTACAGAAGATCCAGCATCAACCCCAAACCCAGGATAGAGGGGCTGAGTGAATGTGGTCTGGACTCTGTGCAGGAGGGTCATTGTGTCAGAGACGCTGTAGAAGGACATAGTTCCTGCCCTGTGATCCAGGTACACTCCTATTCTGGAGGAAGAGGGGACAGGGATTTTAGTGCTCTTATTATTGTGCCAGAAGCAGTATCTGGAGGGAGTGCAGTACAAACTCCAGGATTTCTCATTACATCCAAGAGTACAGTCAGTACCCTCTCCTTTCCTGCTAATTTCTTTATATGAGACTGCTATATCAACCCCACCATCCCCATTCCTCTCATCCACACTCCTCTCCTCCACACTCCTCTCATCCCCACTCCTCTCCTCCACACTCCCCTCATCCCCACTCCCCTCATCCCCACTCCTCTCATCCCCACTCCCCTCATCCCCACTCCTCTCATCCCCACTCCTCTCATCCACACTCCTCTCATCCCCACTCCACTCAGACTCCCAGTAACAGCGTCCAGACAGACCCTCTCTGCACAGCACTTGGGCCCAGTAGTCAAATCTCTCTGGATGATCAGCATATGACTGGATCTCTTCCACACAGGTCACCTCGCTGTTCCCCTCAGACAGGTGGAGGGATTCATAAGCTGTATTGGGGTCCAGTGTGAGCTGACAGGAATCTGATGGAGAATATTAAGATTTAATATGAGGACAGGTCCTTCTAACATCTGTTTATAATAAATGATTTTCTCCATACATGCTATACAGTATGATTTCAGTTTTCTTCCATCTAAATGTGCATTTCTGATCAGAGCAAACAGACTCACAATGATGGTGTAGGAGGAGAAGTTATGAGAATATTTTCTTCATGAAAGAATAAACTGTAAAATGTTCAGTGTTCAATCAACACTTCCAGAGTAAATATGGTCCCTATTGGACTCATATAAACTCATATAGTAATGATCTATTTCTAGTAGAACATTACATTAATAATATTTTTGATATTGAGAGCGAAAGTGTGTGTGTGTGTGTGTGTGTGTGTGTGTGTGTGTGTGTGTGTGTGTGTGTGTGTGTGTGTGTGTGTGTGTGTGTGTGTGTGTGTGTGTGTGTGTGCGCACGTGTGTTTGTTAGCTGAAGGTTTCAGAGCGACCACTCACACTGCAAGAAATGCTCTCTGGTTCTGACAGCGTGGACTTCTTTCACTGCAGGGAGAGAGTGAGAGAAAAGGACAGAAATAAAGATATAAATGTATATACACAAGAAGAGAGAAACATAAATTTGAATATGAGGAAAATGTATAATGTCAACAATGAGATGGATTTCAAATAGTCTGAGTGACTGACAGTTATATTCACTCCATTGGTTTTGGGTGGAATAAAAAGTGAAAAAAATAATTTTGCTCCTTAAAATCTTCAACAACCTGACTCAGAAATTTTGACCAGTTCCACCTTGCAGACATCCTCTAGTTCCTCTTTCAGTTCAGAGACAGATTTCCTCACAGCCTCAAAAGAGATGTGTGGACTGACAGTAATGCTGGGTAAGTCTCCAGGTCCAGGAGGGACACAGAGAGACTGACAGCTCTGCAGACAGACAGACAGAGAACAGTCTCAATACAGATTCCTGTGCAGATGCCAGCAGCAGATCTTTGTAAATGAGGAACACACCTCACAAGGTATGTACAATGTACATATTGCAGACTGTCAGAGAACCAGTGATGTTACCTGGAGAAAATGGATGTGATCCTCTGTGTGTGAAAGCTGCTCCAGCTCAGCGTCTCTCCTCCTCAGCTCAGCAATCTCCTGCTCCAGTCGCTCCAGGAGTCCTTCAGCCCACCTCACTTCAGCCTTTTCCTGATCTTTGATCAGCTCTTTCACCTCAGAGGACCTTTTTTCAATGGAGCGGATCAGCTCAGTAAAGATCCTCTCACTGTCCTCTACTGCTGCCTGTGCAGAGTGCTGTTAGGAGACACAGAGAGAGGAGGGCTGTACATTTTAACTAGGCCTTTTACTCAGCTCTTACTGGAACCCCAGACAACCTGTTCCCCACAGTGTGGCTCAGTGGGATTGCCCGACACTGGACTCCTCACTGGCTGACTGGAGGAGAGCCCTCAGTGAGCCCTGAAATGGCTCTTCCTGCAGCCAGCTGTGGTCAGTACCCACCTTGAGTGACTGCACAGCCTGTCTCAGATCCTGCAGCTCCTTCTCTCTCTCTTGGATTTTCTGCTGAAATTTACTCTGTGTCGCCCTCAGCTGCTTCTGTTGGATAGATTATTTTTCCATATCACATTATAAGGAGGAACTTTTCATAGTCCCAATTGAACTAAATATTATGTCATGTTTCATGTACAGCTGTCATGGTTATAAGCAGCATCTGCTGTTTCTGCGTTCGGTTTTCTTTTTGGCGTCATTGTGATGCTCTATCGGATTTTTTCCGGTGTTTGAATCTCACCCGGCAATTATTCCTTTCACCTGTTTTGGATTTCCTACAAATTATAAATAGCTCAGGACTTCCATCTTCCGGCACTTCGATATTGTCTTTGCTATGTTGACAACGAAGTCGGTAAGGTACAGGAAATTCGGTCGCTGCATTTCTGGTTTGTACGAATACGAAACGCAGCAAGTCCGGTTATAGAATTAGGATTAGATTGGTTTTCTCTTTTCTTTACAATCGTTCTTTATCCTTTATTCTTTTCACCTGTTACCTTTTGTGTTCAGCTCTTTTGCCACAAGAGCTTTGGATAACAGGTCTTCTTTTCTGTTCTTTTCCTTCACTTTCCTTCACTCATTCTATCGAATTTTGCTTTCTTTCTCTACCTTCTGTTACGCCTAATGATTTAGTGCGTGAGGTTTTTTTGTTATTCATTCTCGCTGTTTATCGAGACTCGTCTCCTTGTGAGGTTGCTTTGATTTGACTTGTGCTAGGGAAGTTTTGCTCCCATTCTTTTGTTTACCTATCCCCTGGTGCGGGTACTTCCATGTTTGTGGCGTATCTTTCAAAGATACGCTTTTCGAATCCTTTTCGGTCGCGTCTAGTTCTCTGAACCTTAACACAACCCTCACAACAGCAGATTAGTGTGGAGAAGTTTTATTTCCTTATAGGTAAAACCGGTAATCTGTATTAGTGAACTAGCTGCTCCAGCCGTGGTGATTCCCATTCAGGGAGTGAATAGGGGGGTGAGGGGTGTAAACAAAGCTGTCACAGAGAGCTGACCTTGGTTCACTTCCTGCTCTTACTGCTTTATCACTGTGGACTTCAGACCTGAAAATCATTGTGTTGTTTCATACTTTTTCACAAGTATAAAACATTTAAAAATGCACTTTATAAATATAATAAATCAATTTAATAAAACAGGTCATAAGCCTACATATTGTGGATGTAAGGGAAGATAATATCTGTTATTACTGTAAAAAAGCATGAGTGTTATGTGTAAGAGTTTCAGTCCTTACCTGTTTCTCAGTCCTTTCTGCGGCAGCTGAGACTGTCTCATGCCCTCTGTGTTCATCCATCACACACGGATAAGAGATACACTGCTGATCGGTACGACAGTAAACCTCCAGCAGTTTTTTATGTTGAGGGCAAATGCTCTCCTTCAGGTGTCCAGTAGCATTGATCACATTATGTGTGTTTCCTGAATTGAGTTCATCGTGAAGTTTGAGGTGAGTTTCACAGTAAGAGGCCAGACACACCAGACAGGACTTGACAGCTTTGCACTTTCTCCCAATGCAGACATCACACGCCACGTCTCCAGGTCCAGCATAACAGTGAGCAGGAGGAGCAGCTTGGAGTCCTGTCTTCTTCAGTTTCTCTACCACTTCAGTCAGCATGGTGTTTTTGTTCAGAACAGGCCTTGGGGTGAAGTTCTGTCTGCACTGGGGACAGCTGTAGACACCGGTATCATCATACTGATTCCAATAGCCTTTAATACAGCCCATACAGTAACTGTGTCCACAGGGAATAGTCACCGGATCCTTCAGTAGATCCAGACAGATCGCACAGCTCAACTGGTCCTGATCCAGAAGACCTGCAGCCTGTGCCATTTTACTGTTCAAACTGACAGAGATAATTTTTCGTTCAGAATGTAGTGTAGTTTCTCTGAATCTGTGTGAGAAATAGCTGTAGATATGTCCTGGTTCTGAGCAGACCCAACTAGATACTGCTGTCAGCCATTTTACTGATCATATTGACAGAAACAGAGTTAAGTTTAATTTATCTGAAGTTGTGTTACAGAGAGAGAGTAATTTCCTGGTTCTGCCCACAGCTGCAGGAGGAGTGGTGTTGGACTGAGGCCAGGCTGAGCAGAGCAGGGAGTGTAGAGAGGGCTGTACTTTGAGCTTACTGACCATGCACCTGACCGTATGAGTCATACACTCACTCAAACGTGTCACTCATTTGGGCAGACTTTCAGAAGCACACCTGGTTGTTTCTGTGCTTTATACAGTCAGGTGAGATGACCTCTGCAGGTACTGTGAGAGGTGTGGCCAGGTAAAAGGTCATCTAGATGTGCTGTAAATATAGACAGCAGACCCGTGTGGCCTTTTTAAAATGGCTTCCTCATGGTGTTATTCTGCTCTTTTATTGGTTTGGAATCCCAGCAGCAGCATTTCTGATGGTGACGCATTTACAGGTACATTTATCCCATATCCACCAGAGGGCAACAGTGAGCTGCGTGCTAGGAAGAGCCTTCCCTGTAGTGTGATTTCTGTACAAACTGAAAAACTGTCGATGATACAGTTATTTTTTGACAACACAAATGAAGCAATAATTTGACTTACCGATAATAATGTTTCTGCTCATATCAGAGGGGTGACTAAAACACACTGCCCGACACACAGATACACACACATGCACTTGCGTGCACACAGTATGCACAAAACCATAATGCATGTTTAAAAGTTATGTTTCATGAGGACAATATAATTTCTTAAGCTACCCATTGATATATTTTTGCACAGTGTCAAAGATTTCAAAATATTGTCAAAAACATTTTCGTTGCATTACAGAAACAAGCTTCTTCTTTTTTTTTGGTCAGTTTCAATAATACATTCATAAATAATAATAACTTATGCCCTGACCACCTTTGTAAACATCATGTGTATGGAAAGATAATAAGCAAGATGAGGCATTAATCTCCAGCAAGATTTTAGAACTAAAATGTTTAAACTTTTAAAGTAAATACCTGAGAATAAACAGTTTTATTAGAAGTTGCATAGAAGTTTTTTAAGTGATTCCTTGGATTTGCTTTAGGATGTTTTAGGTAAAAGGTGTGAGATTATCTGTCACTTCTTGGTACAAATGACTAATATTACACCTAGGGCCTGATTTATTAAGACCATTAACATGTGCAAAACCTTTTAGCACACGCAACACTAATAACAACCAATGATTGGTGCAAAACATATACCCTGACCAATCATTGGTAATGTTATTGGTTTGTTGTGTGCTCAGAGGTTTTGCACATGTTTAAAGCTTTAGTAAATCAGGCTCTTAGTGAGTAATAATGGGCCTTTGTGCCTTCTTAGTGATCCCACATATTTGTATCCCAGAGATTAACACTGAAGTTCTGCACTACTGTACATCACTCTGGATTAGAATGTCTGCCAAATGATTGTAGTGTAAACGTAATTGAACTGACCTGGTTGCTGGTTTTAAGGTCCAGTATCCAGTGTGTCCTGTGGCCCTCCAGGGCCCGAGCTAAGGACCCCTGTTCTAAAGCTTCATAAATACTGTGCCATTCCAGCTTCAGCCAACTTCAGCCTGAATTCAGCTCAAATCTCATTCCAGCTCCATCCAACTTTAATCTGAATTCAGCTGAAATCTCATTCCAGCTCCATCCAACTTCAGTCTGAATTCAGCTGAAATCTCATTCCAGCTTCTTCCAACAGTCACTCACACTCAAACTCGTACTTATGGATTTTATTAGTACTGAATGATTGAAAAATCAATGAAAAAATATGAAATATTTCACTGTCTAATTCTGCTGTGTGGAGAGTGTGTGCTTTATTGTGCACAAATTACCATTCTTTAATTTTCTGTTTAACCCCCCCCCCCCCCCCCCAAATCTCAGCTTTCCCATATCACTGTTAAAATTTGGAAATAAAAAATATCTGTGTAAAAATTACTGTCTGCATTTCTGAATATGGAACTAAAACAGGTGCACTTTTATTTCCTTCCATGACACAGTACACTTTTGACTAGTTATATAACAAAATGTATACATTATTAGCCATATGTGAAGTGATATGACATATCACATATCTGATATATAATACATTATTGTTGGTAAATAACAAGGATATACTTCATATGTGATATATAATGTAATGGGGAAGCTGAACCTTCATGTTTAGTTATTGTACTACTTCCCAACACCAGAGTGGGTGTTGCCATCACCTTTGTTTATGCCCAGGGGTGTGGGGGTGTGGTCTAAAATAATCTGTTTTATTCGCCAACACACTCAGCCAATCATCTGCCACATTGAGGAATTCTTCATCTCCATCTATCAGAGGTGAATCTCAAGCAGCAGCACCTGCTTCCCCAGGTAAAGCAGGGCTATTTGGGACATTTATGTGAGGTTCAGATTAATACCTGATACCCTTCACCAATCTCTTTCTAACCAAACAAAAAAACCAGGCCACAGTTCTTAAAGCATTTTTTAATTTTATTGAATCCAAAAAACTTAAATAATAAAGTAATCAGCACTCAATCATTTGGTATATAGTTATTTCCAATAGAAAGTATGATTTGCAGGTATATGATGTGGTGTTTCCAGCATATAAACTAAATATAAAACTTCTTACAAGTGATAAGAAACCTCTGCTGATTACAAAGGTGATTACATGACCCTATTTCCCTGAGATAATACATGATATGATTTTATATGTTTATAATATAAGCTGTGTTACCACTCAGAGTGTAGGAGAAAATAAATAGATAATCTTAAACAAAGGAGAAACTGAAGAAATTAAAAATACAAGGATTAAAACCATAAATTTGAGAAATGAAAATACTTGAACTATGAGAATATAAGTATAATATAATTATAGCTCAGTGTTCAGTCAGATTTCTCTTGAAGTGAAGAGGTTTCCACTGAGCCCCTAAGTTTCTACACCAAGCATTTATATCTGCCAATTTAGGAGGCTGTGTTGCAGGTTACAGGTAAGACCATCAGCACTATAAACGTTATTTTATCACAGGCTTTACAGCATGTATACATTTTATACATCGTATGGAAATTGACTGTAAATGTTTCCCAAAAAGAAGACTTGAATTACGTTTCCAGAGAAGTAAAAGTGGGTAATGCGCAGACTAAAATAAAAATATTCTCTGCAAACTCCACACATTGCAAAAAACAATCCCTTACACACACACACACACACACATATATATACACACACATATATAACCCCTCCCCCTTTGACCCTCAGTAACTGCAGATGGGCTCCTGAACAGTGACTAAAGGCCCGTCCACACCAAGAATGATAACTATAAATATATCCTTTTAAAAATGGTTCAAAATGAAGTGGATTGCGGAGTCCAGAACCATAACGATGATGACAGTGACAAACAATATCGTTGGGATCACTTTCAGAGCGATTTGATAAACGATAGATATCAATTTTCATTGACAAGCTTCCGACACAGCTGGAGCGCGCAGCGCAATGTCGCTGTTTACAAAACGTTATCGTTCATCAGTGTGGACGCTCACATCGTTATCGCTATAGTTATCATTATAGTTATAGTTCTTGGTGTGGACGGGCCTTTAAGGACAATCTATGGAGAAGAGACCTCCACACACTCCTTGGCTTCTCTAAGAACTGTGTATAATGTGCTCCTCTGACCCCAGTGCTGGTAGAGGTGTAGAACTGTGTATAATGTGCTCCTCTGACCCCAGTGCTGGTAGAGGTGTAGAACTGTGTATAATGTGCTCCTCTGACCCCAGTGCTGGTAGAGGTGTAGAACTGTGTAAAATGTGCTCCTCTGACCCCAGTGCTGGTAGAGGTGTAGAACTGTGTAAAATGTGCTCCTCTGACCCCAGTGCTGGTAGAGGTGTAGAACTGTGTAAAATGTGCTCCTCTGACCCCAGTGCTGGTACATTACATTACATTATAGGCATTTAGCAGACGCTCTTATCCAGAGCGACTTACACAACTTATTATTACATTTACCCATTTATACAGCTGGATATATACTGAAGCAATTCAGGTTAAGTACCTTGCTCAAGAGTACAACGGCAGTGTCCTACCTGGGAATCGAACCTGCTACCTTTCGGTTACAAGTCCAGTTCCTTAACCATTATACTACACTGCCGCCCTGGTAGAGGTGTAAAGTTGTGCTCATGGCGAGGGTCTTTACTGACTGAGCCCCTCATTAGACCCTCAACTTTAATCTTTACTATTTTATTTGCTTCTCCTCTCTATCTCACTGCAGTGTTTTTCTCTCACTCTGATTACAGCTGATCTTCCCTCTCTCTCTCATTCCAGATCACAGTTTTACAGAAGATCCAACAGTAAACCCTGACCCAGGATAGAGGGGCTGAGTGAATGTGGTCTGGATTCTGTGCAGGAGGGTCATTGTGGCAGAGACGCTGTAGAAGGACAGAGTTCCTGCCCTGTGATCCAGGTACACTCCTATTCTGGAGGAGGAGGGACCAGGGATTTTAGTGCTCGTATTATTGTGAGAGAAAAGGTAACGGGAGGGAAAGCAGTACAAAGCCCAGGACTTGTTATTAGGTCCCAGAATACAGTCATTACCCTGCTCTTTCCTGCTGATCTCTTTATATGACACTGCTATAGAAACCACATCCCCACTCCACTCAGCCTCCCAGTAACAGCGTCCAGACAGACCCTCTCTGCACAGCACTTGGGCCCTAGAGTCAAATCTCTCAGGATGATCAGGATATGACTGGATCTCTCCCACATGGGTCACCTCTCTGTTCCCCTCAGACAGACGGAGGCATTGATGTGCTGTGTTGGGGTCCAGTGTGAGCTGACAGGAATCTGATGGAGAAGATTAAGATTTAATATGAGGACAGGTCCATCTAAGCTCTGTCTAAAATGTATTATTTTCTCCATAGATACTATACAGCGTGATCTCCATATACAGATGAAAACTAGCTCTGGAGCTAACTCTGCCATTCTACCCATTTATGCTTTATACAGATATGTTGGTTACTATGTGCTGCCCTTTTAAATAAATAAATAAATAATACATTTATAAATTTACATTGTGTGTCTGCATGTGTGTGTGTGTGTGTGTGTGTGTGTGTGTGTGTGTGTGTGTGTGTGTGTGGGTACGTGTGTGTGTGTGTGTGTGTGTGTGTGTGTGTGCGGGTACGTGTGTGTGTGTGTGTGTGTGTCTATGTATGTGTGTGTGTACGTACATGTGTGTGTGTATGTGTGTGTAGAATTATTGTATCGGGGGGGGGGGGGACATGATTTGCCATGTTCTCCCTGTGTCACATGGGTTTCCTCCAGGTACTCCAGTTTCCTCCCACAGTCCAAAGACCTGCAGGTTAGGCTAATTACGGGGCGTTAACAGGGTGTTGCTGTAAAAGTGCACGTGTGCTCAGTCAACCTACCCTGTATAAGTAAAGGTTAATAATAAAAAGTGTGTCTCTCCAGAGATACGAAATATGTACGTGTTGCCATTCAGATTGTCACACACTTCATTTAGTGTTTTAGCTTATAAAATACCAGGATATATTTTCCTCAGTAAAACTGGATTTACCCTTCATCACCTCCCAGCCACAAAGTGAATGACAACCTGGCTGATCAGTGTGTGTGTGTGTGTGTGTGTGTACGTGTACGTGCGTGTTTCTGTGTGTGTGTGTGTGTGTGTACGTACGTGTGTGTGTGTGTGTGTACGTGTGTGTGTGTGTGTGTGTGTGTGTGTACGTGCGTGTTTCTGTGTGTGTACGTGCGTGTTTCTGTGTGTGTGTGTGTGTGTGTGTGTACGTGCGTGTTTCTGTGTGTGTGTGTGTGTGTGTGTGTGTGTACATACGTGCGTGTTTCTGTGTGTGTGTGTGTGTGTGTGTGTGTGTGTGTGTACATACGTGCGTGTTTCTGTGTGTGTGTGTGTGTGTGTGTGTGTACATACGTGCGTGTTTCTGTGTGTGTATGTACGTGTGTGTGTGTGTGTGTGTGTGTGTGTGTGTGTGTGTGTGTGTGTGTGTACGTGCGTGTTTCTGTGTGTGTGTCTCAGCTGAGAGTTTCAGAGCGAGCACTCACACTGTAAGAAATCCTCTCTGGTCCTGGGCTCTACAGTATGGACTTCTTTCACTGCAGGGACAGAGTGAGAGAAAAGGACAAACAGAAAGATACATTTAGAGGGAGAGAGAGATACCATAACTCATAGGCTACAGTAATATAGCTATAACTGTAATAACATTTACATTTAGAGGGAGAGAGAGATACCATAAGTCATAGGCTACAGTAATATAGCTATAACTGTAATAACGTTTACATTTAGAGGGAGAGAGATACGATAACTCATAGGCTACAGTAATATAGCTATAACTGTAATAACATTTACATTTAGAGGGAGAGAGAGATACCATAACTCATAGGCTACAGTAATATAGCTCTAATTGTAATAACACTTACATTTAGCCTACAACGCAACACACCAGCCCATGCCAATAACTTGTTGCAATTTCACCATTCATGGCCATTTACTGTACGTAAGTGTTCATAACTTTTCCTTTCCAATATTGATACTCACATTATATCAATTAATGTATATTATAATATATTAATGTACAAACCCCAATTCCAAAAAAAGTTGGAACAGTATGTAAAATGCACATAAAAGCAATTTAAGTGATTTGTAAATTCTATTTTACATATATTTGATTGAAAACAGTACAAGGAAAATATATTTATTGTTTTACCTCAAACTTTATTGAGTTTTGTAAATATACGCTAATTCCAAAAAAGTTGGGACAGGGGCAAAAAAAAAAAAGACTGGGAAGTTCAAAAAACACTTGTTTGGAACATTCCACAGGTGAACAGGTGATGCTATAATAGGATATTAAAAGACTAATTGTTAAGTTCCCGAGGGGGGGGACTGGACCCAAACGCAAGACTCAGAGACGGCTCAGGGGAAACTCCACCAGGGAGTACATTTAATGGGAAGGGAGACCGGGGCGAGACAGGAAGCGGGCATAACAGACTAACATGAGGCAGGAACTTGGCGTGGCAGGAACTTGGAGGGGTCAGGAACCAGGCTTGGCAGGGACAGGTGCGGGCGCCTGTGTTAGGAGCAGGCACTCAACCTGGGTACATGAAGGCGCGGAGGCCCGGGGACATGAAGGCGTGGCCTGGGGTGCAGGCGCTCGGAATTAGCGTATATTTACAAAAATCAATAAAGTTGATGAGGTAAAACATTCAATATCTTTTCTGTGTTGCCTACTGTTTTAATATATGTAAAAGATTATTTACAAATCACTGCTTTTATTTGCATTTTTCATGACGACAGTTTTATAGATTTTAAAGTGACACCAACCGCTGTTATTACCTAACATTGTTTACGTCTACCATGTATACAACCCTTTAAAATACCATCATGCATTTAAATTAACTGAAAACGCTTTCATTTATTTGTAGTTCTTAATGGTAAAGGACAGAATCCACGCCTATGTCTTTCTTTGAGCTAGAATTCATGTTGGCTCATGTGGTTGAAAAGATCAAATATCCATGTGTCCAAATATGTCTAAACAGAGACAACTTATCGGGGGGTGTACTTAATTTTTAACATTACTGTATATATATGGAATAACGGTGGCATGTAGAAACTTAGTTTTTAGACTGATAACAGCTCAACTAGCGCTGATGACTAGCGCTGATGAAGCTGATGTGCACTTTTCCATGATCACATGATTCCTTGCTTTCTGACGTGGTACAGTAGGATGTTTGTGATGTAGACACCGGTATCTAAGCCACTAGGGGCCGCATTTCACAACCGAAGAACTGTTCCATTACAAAGGCTCCTTTAAACACAGCCTCGAAAAGCAGCCTACTATTGGCTGGTATATCCTTCGCAGACTCAGATATCCCACAATTCTGTGCGCACAGGTTGCCCGGAAGAAGTAGTTTCTTTCAAACGGTCTGATCACCATTAAGAATTTCACATGCATGTCAAGCGGCAGCTACCTTAAAATAAATCCAGATCACCTTGTGATTGCAGAAGCTGAAATGTATGATAATGCACTTGTTTTACATCAAATATCTCAGTTACATTACCACTGAGCTAGCCAAGCAGTTTGGTATATATATGCACCATATTTTTGTTTTTACCTTTTTAAATAAGGTTATACGAGTGTCCATGGAATATCTCCATGGGGTTATGTTGGCTCTCATTCACAATGAATTTTCCGTTTTGAAGCAAATGGAGTAACGTTAGATGGCTTGCTAGAGAATATGTTGTGAGGCCATTTTGACGGAAGATCAAATTGAATTTTAATACCAAGTTATGCGAGTGACAGCAAACCTAGCATAACCCAAGCGACATTTTCATTTTTACATTGCTCGTGTTTTACTTTCCTGTGAGACTACTCTGGCTTCTTACGTGCTGGTTGTTTTGGTCTGGTGAGGATACGGGCGAATCCTTCGTAAACTGTCGTAGCTGCTGTTCGAAAGTCAGTCTAGCCTTCTGCTCTACAAAGGATGCATCCACTAGAGGTCACAGCCTCGCAATTGAGACACAGCCATTGTTTGGTGTGACTTGGCCTCATTTTGTCTTCAATACTCTTAACCGCAAGTCCAGATTTTTCAAGTTTTAATGAATGACTTATGGTCAGTGGCTTGTATGCACAAGTAATGTGCTATTTTTGTTCAATGAAAACTCACAAATATATTCACTCCATTGGTTTTGGGTTAAATAAAACTGGAAAAAAGAAAGAATTTTGCGCCGTAAAATGTTTAACCTGATTCAAGATTTTTGACCAGTTCCACCTTGCAGACGTCCTCCAGTTGCTTTTTCAGTTCGGAGACAGATTTCCTCACAGCCTCAAAAGAGACCTGTGTACTGACAGTGATGCTGGGTAAGTCTCCAGGTCCAGGAGGGGCACAGAGAGACTGACAGCTCTGCAGACAGATAGACAGAGAACAGTCTCAATACAGATTCCTGTGCAGATGCCAGGAGCAGATCTTTGTAAATGAGGAACACGCCTCACCATGTATGTACAATGTACATAGTGCAGACTGTCAGAGAGCCAGTGATGTTACCTGGAGGAAATGGATGTGATCCTCTGTGTGTGAAAGGTGCTTCAGCTCAGCGTCTCTCCTCCTCAGCTCTGCAATATCCTGCTCCAGTCGCTCCAGGTGTCCTTCAGGCCCACTCACTTCAGCCTTCTCCTGATCTCTGATCAGCTCTTTCACCTCAGAGCACCTTCTCGCAATGGAGCGGATCAGCTCTCTAAAGATCCTCTCGCTGTCCTCCACTGCTGCCTGTGCAGAGCGCTGTTAGGAGACGCAGAGAGAGGAGGGCTGTACATTTTATAACATAACGACAAAAACAGGCCATGTAGCACAGCAATGCGTACATAGTGCTCACCGTTTACCTACAAAGTAGAGAGTATATAGCACTGTATCAAGCCTGATTTAGAAAACCCCCAAGGTTTCTGCCTCTACTACATGACGAGGCAAGGTATTCCACTCAGAGACTAGTCTCTGAAGTACTTCCTGATGTCTGTGCGTAATTTACCTTTCGCTAACTTCCATTTATGCCCCCTCATTCTACTGACAGAAGTCAACCTCAAATATCTTGTAGTTCACTTTGTTAATCCATTTTATGAATTTAAAAGCCTCAATCAAATTGTCCCCCAAGTCTTCCTTTACTTGGCTTGAAATGATTAAGGGCTTGATTTACTAAGACCTTTAGCGTGTGCAAAACGCAAAACCAATAACATGACCAATGATTGGTCAAACAATTTGTTTTTCACCAATCATTGGTTATCGCATGATCACGTGCTGTATGACTTTGCTGCTGATTGGCTGTCTTATCAACACTCAATAGATATCAGCAGTGATGTTTTACTCCGGAAGCATTTCACACAGCCTCTGACGTTTGGATGTTTACTGCCGTATATCGGGTATACTTAAAGAAAAAAAAGAAAAAGACGAAAAGAAAGGTGTCCCACGCAGCGGTGACAGCCGTTATTGCACTCGATAATTACCGATGCGGTATATCACCCAGTCCTAACTGGGACCCTAACTGTTCCCATGTAACCCCCCTGCTGAGGTCTCTCCACTGGCTGCCAGTTGCAGCCAGGATCAGGTTCAAAGTTCTGACCCTGGCCTACACTGCAGCCAATAGGACAGGCCCCGCCTACCTGCAGGACTTAATCCAGAACTATGTTCCTGCTCGACCACTTCGCTCTTCTACAGCAGGGCGACTGGCACTTCCCCCCCTCCGTGTCAAAGGCTCTCGCTTGTCCCGACTGCGGAGTTTTTCCACATTAGCACCTCAGTGGTGGAATGAACTTCCCATTCCCCTACGTTCTACTCCAACCCTGCCTGCATTCCGTCGAGGCCTGAAGACACACCTCTTCAGACTCCATCTTGACTGATATCCTCACCTAGGAATATCAGTTCCCTGTTCCCTGTGTTTTCCTGTCTGTTTATTATAGTTTATAATAGTATTTGGAATGGTTTATAATAGTATAGTTTATAATAGTATTTGGAATGGTTTATAATAGTATAGTTTATAATAGTATTTGGAATGGAAGTGTGGTGTTGCTGATTTGCCCATAGCTTACTGTGAACTACAGTCAACATTCATTGCTAGGGATAGCTGCTACATTATGCAAAGGATGTGCTTTGCCTTGTCTGTTCTGTAATGATGATGATGTCTCTGTACGCACTTACTGTACGTCGCTTTGGATAAAAGCGTCTGCTAAATAAATGTAATGTAATGTAATGGGACCCAACACAGCCTGTTCCCCACAGTGTGTAGACCATATATCGCATGTTCCAATTTTTATTTTTTAAAGTAATGCATTAATGATTGTAGTTCGACTTGTAGTCCACTTTAACGGACTGCATATCCAGTACAGCAACGCACGGGTGGTTCCCGACCAATAAGATATCATCATCTCATCGGTCTGCTCTGTGGCAGATGGGAGTAGGCTCGTGCCGCTCAAGACAAGCTAACGTTAGCTTACTAAGTAGAGAAGCCCGCCCGACAAGGTCAGAAACTATGCTACGGTTAACCAGGTTAACCATATGAAGCAATTCTAGCTTTAAGTCCTTCAAGCTAGCTAGCTAACGTTAGAAAAAAGTGTTTAAAAACAGAGCTGTGTGCTACTGCTGGCTAACGTTATATGAAAACGTCTGGAGATAAGGCTGTTCGTTCGGAGGGAATTAAGGGACGTGTAGTTTTTAAACAGTGCCAGCGCTGGGATGTTCACAAAAAAAATACTAAAACGTAAAATATACTCGAAGCTGGTCCAGAAAAACAACAGAGTTTGCGAACGGGCGTTATATTGAACAATCCGGGAAATTGACGGTAAGACAATCAGTAGAAATGGTTTAAAAGTAAGCTTTAGTTAATGTCTACGCTCTAAATGAATAGGGAATTTACTTCCGAAACCAGCGTGACATAGTCACTTGAGTACTCTATATCGCCCAGTCCTAACTGGAACCCCACACAGCCTGTTCCCCACAGTGTGGCACAGTGGGATTGAGCCCCAAAGGGCTGGAAAGTGGCCCAACACTGGGTTCCTCACTGGCTGATTGGAGGAGAGTCCTCAGTGAGCCCTGAAATGGCTCTTCCAGCAGCCAGCTGTTGTCTTCTCCCCTGGTCAGTACCCACCTTGAGTGACTGCACAGCCTGTCTCAGATCCTGCAGCTCCTTCTCTCTCTCCTGGATTCTCTGCTGGAATTTACTCTGTATCGCCCCCAGCTGCTTCTGTGGATAGATTATTTTTTCATGTCACATTACAATGCATACCTTCTCAACTACATTTTCATATTCCAAATTAAACTAAATATTATGACATGTTTAGCATGCGGCAGGTTAGTGTATAGAACTGCAACGGTCTTATAGGTAAATTTACTAAACCGTGACACTGAACAAGCAGTTCCAGCCGTGCTGATTCCCATTCAGGGAGTGAATAGGGGGGAGAGGGGTGTGAACAGAGCTGTCACAGAGAGCTGACTTGGGTTCGTCTTGCTCTTACTGCCTTAAAGCACAACTGGACTTTGGAAGAACTTTGGGTTGTGTAGTTACCTGGCCATGATATGAGTCCAAATAGTGGCAAAATATGTTCATTAGTTGCTCTGTGCTCCCCTGGGGTGATAATCCAGAATAGGGTATTTGTCGCTGTCCATTCACTTCTACGGGGCAGCTAAAACGGTCTCAAAATTACACTTCTAACACGTATACGACCGCAAAAGACGTGGATTCTGTCAATACAAACAATAACCAGTCCTCGTACGTATACCAAAGTCCAGTTGTGTTTTAACACTGTGGACTCACATACCTTGAAACCGTTGTCAGGACTTTTTCAGAATCATTTTTTTCCCCAAAAGTATTTCAAAAATCACATTTCAAAATGTGCTTCATAAATATATTAAACAAATTAAATAAAACACAGATCATAAGACTCCATATTGTAAGCCAAGATGATATCCGTCATCACTATAAAAAAAAAAGCTGCGTTTCAGTCGTTACCTGTTTCTCAGTCCTTTCTGCCGCAGCTGAGACTGTATCATGGCCTCTGTGTTCATCTATCACACACAGATAACAGATACACTGCTGATCGGTCCGACAGTAAACCTCCAGCAGTTTGTCATGATGAGAGCAGATCTTATCCTGCAGGTTTCCAGAGGCATCACTCAGCTTGTGTCTCTTTCTTGAATGGAGTTCATCATGACATTTGAGGTGAGTTTCACAGTAAGAGGCCAGACACACCAGACAGGACTTGGAGGCTTTGCGCTTTCTCTCAGTGCAGACATCACACGGCACATCTCCAGGTCCAGCGTAACAGTGAGCAGGAGGAGCAGCTTGGAGTCCTGCCTTCTTCACTTTCTCCACCACTTCAGCCAGCATGATGTTTCTGCCCAGAACAGGCCTTGGTGTGAAGGTCTGTCTGCACTGGGGACATCTGAAGACACCAGTATGATCATCCTGATCCCAGCAGCCCTTAATACAGCCCATACAGTAACTGTGTCCACAGTGAAGAGTCACCGGATCCTTCAGTAGATCCAGACAGATTGGACAGCGGAACAGAAGACCTGCAGCCTGTGCCATTTTACTGCTCAAACTGACAGTTTTGGTTGTAGTTCAGAATGCTGTGTAGTTTCTCTGAATCTGTGTGTGAAAGAGCAGGAGATAATTCTTGTTTCAGAGCGGAACACGTAGATGCTGACCTTCCAAATATGAGGTTTAGATAAACTAGACTTGTTTGAGGTAAATTGAACCTGTATCTAAATATGCCTCATTAGACTCAATTTGTAAAGCGGAGGTGAGAGGTTCTCGGGTGATCAAAGCTAGAAAAACAAAACGTGACAAAATTATCATTACCAATCAGCATGGTGGAAATAGTTCGGGAAAACTGGTCCAAGTCGGGGGAAAAAACAGAATTATCCTTTAATGCAGAGCCAAAAAAGCATTTGATTTTGCATAGAAATATAAAATACAAACCGTTTAAACTCTGAACAACAAACACAGCAGTTTTTCCTTTTTAGAAAATACAAATAACGCGGCATTCCATGCACAAAATCTACTTTCATGTTCATTTTGTTCGGCTAGGCAGCGTGAAAAGCATGCTGTCCACAAATGTTTAACATTACCTAGCCACGCACGCTATGGTTTAGCTAAAACCTCTTTATATAAACTCCTCAAAAAAAGTTTGGAAACGTTATTTCGGTTGATTATTCCTCCCCTTTAATAATACCAATTGGTATTGTATTTTATATCGTTGGAAAGCCTGATTAGTCACCTTTACAACGAGGTACAACTTGTAAGGATCATGCATTAGTGGAATGAGCAACACAGCTAACCGTGTGGGTAGCGGCCCAAAAAAATGTGCCAAAATCCCCTGCAATATTCTTCTGTTGGTATTCACTCTCGTTTTGAGCTTCAAGTGCTGGCAGGTTTATGCCAGTCAGATTGCTGCACAGATCGCGTGACACCTTTCAATGGGGGCAGTGTCATGGTGTGGGGCGGTATCTCTCTCACAGGCAAAACAGAACTTGTCATCATTGAAGGCAATCTCAATGCAGTGAGATATCGGAATGAGATTCTGGAGCCAGTGGCGATCCCATATCTCCAGAATCTGGGACCTAACTCCATCCTCCAGGATGACAACGCTCGCCCCCACAGAGCCAGGATCATCACAGAGTACCTACAGAATTTTGGAGTGGAGAGGATGGAATGGCCTGCCGTGAGTCCAGACCTCAACCCAATTGAACACCTGTGGGATCAGCTTGGGCGTGCTGTACGTGCCAGAGTGACCAACGCAACCATGTTGGCTGACTTGCGGCAAATCCTGGTTGAGGAATGGTTCAGTGCCAAGCTGTTGTGACTGCGTATGGATCTTCCACACGCTACTGAGGTCCCTGACAGTGTAAAATGAATAAAATGTAAAAATGGCCAATATGTGTTGTTTTTTCCTTATTACTGTGGGAGAGTGCAATCATCCAATCCACCAAGCAACTCAAAACGAGAGTGAATACCAACAGAAGAATATTGCAGGGGATTTTGGCACATTTTTTTTGGGCCGCTACCCACACGGTTAGCTGTGTTGCTCATTCCACGAACGCATGATCCTTACAAGTTGTACCTCGTTGTAAAGGTGACTAATCAGGCTTTCCAGCGATATAAAATACAATACCAATTGGTATTATTAAAGGGGAGGAATAATCGACCGAAATAACGTTTCCGAACTTTTTTTGAGGAGTTTAGTTTTAACCGTGTGCCTTACACTTAATATACAGTAACACTTTGAGATATACTCTCGGTAACGTTAATTCACAACAAAGTCAGTTAATCAGTTTCACCATTTCATGAATTATTTAACTCCATTATAATTAAATGCAATGAAAATGGTCTTACCAAATACAGAAAAAAACGAGGCAGCTATTACTCGTTTTCTAAAATCTGCACGAACTTGTACACGTCTTCCGTTTAACGCTGACCACACGTTCTTCTTCCTTTTTTGGTTTGATTGGCGATTTTAAAATCAGCTTATGGGTGCATTACCGCCACCTACTAGACTGGAGTGTGGAACAGTAGATTGGCAGACAAAATAAAATAAATAAATAATAATAATAATTCTCTCAACCCTGTTGAGTGAACACGGCACACGTTCTTCCGCTTCTTCTTTGGGTTTCTTGGCGGATTCAACAACGGGTTGGAGCATTATCGCCACCAACTGGAAAGGAGTGCGGATGGGAATGTCTATCCTTATCATTCTTCTTCTTTCTTTCCGTTAGACTGGACACCTTCCGGTGTATTGCTGCCCTCCACAGGTCTTTATTTGCATCCCCTGTTATCTCACTCCCCGCCTCACACCCTCAGGTGCAGGCCAGTTAAATAGATATATTTGAGGACACTCCTCCCCACCTCTCCGCAACATGCCTCCGGACCCAACATTGTTCTTATCGAGTAGGTGGTTACCCCAACATCCTGTAATTCCCTGAACAATACCCTCCGTTACTCCCTATATTTCCCACAGTCCATTAACACATGCTGGACGTCCTCCACCACCCCACACTCACCACACAACCCATCCATATGCTTTCCTACCCTCACTAAGCCCCCTGCCAACCCACAATGCCCCATCCTCAACCTGGTCATAATGACCTCATCCCTCCTCATAGACCAGTGACATCCTGTGCTCCCTCTCACAAACGGTTGGATATTATAATAAAATCTACCCCTCCTTCCCTGGTCCCATTCCCGCTGCCATATCTGGGTAATCCCCTCTCTTATTATACTCCTACATTCTGACACCCCCAGGGAAACCACAACATCTATGCTTTCCCTCCTCAGTGCAGCCTTAGCAGCTGCATCAGCGGCCTCATTCCCACCCACCCCCACATGCTATCCTTATCATAAGGATGGTGAGGGTGGAGGGGCTATGTCACAAACTTCACTTGGCTTTCTAACGAATTGGACTCACACTTAAAATGGAGACCGAGGGTACATGCTGGTCTCAAAAGGGATTCCCCCAAGTGAAGTTTGCAAGTGAAGTTTACGAGGGTGGAGCAAAAACTGGATTGGGACGCAGCCCAGATCCTATTTATGTAAATGAATACCATTTATCACCAGAATTCCTTTATAAAACTTATTTCAAATCATAACCTAATCCCTGATCTCTCAGATAAAATAAAACAATGTCCTGTCTACATTCAGAGTATTGTGCCTGAGACTTACCAACACTGAACTGGAATCTGAACATAAACTAACTTTGTGACCTTACTTCCTCTACCCACTTCCAAGCCAGTAAAAAGGCTGGCAACCATCTCACCTGTATACACAAACAGATCATCAATTAATCTTTTCATGTAAACTACTTTAAATTCTGGAACAACAGATGATAATGTACGTGTACACCAACTCTATTATTACAGATTTTTGATGCATCTGTGAATATTTGGACAAATCCATAATACTTATTTTCAAGTTATGAGTTTTGCACTAAAAGATTCAAGTCACTATCTTTTTTTCCTAACTCTCTCTAAAAGTTCAAAATCAGTCATAATCTCAGGGAAAAACCACAGCGGAACTGGCAGGATAGGAACGGTCGGACTTACAATCTTCTCTCTCATTTATATTTCTCGTTTTTTGTTCAATGACCCACCGAAAACTCTTTATCGTTCACACACACACATGCACACACAAATACACACACACACGCACAATCAAACACGATCAAAAACAATGTATCTGTTATATGGAGATGTCTGTATGGTTTATTAAAAAGGACCAGATATGACCACACAAATACGCAAAAAAAATAGATGAGAATTGAACCTCTCCACTTTTTCATGGCAACAAGGCGCTCCACGGTTTATTCTCAACCAGAAGCTCCAGTGTCCACAAAAAAATGTTTGTTAAAATGACACAGTTGACAATTTGAACTGATAATTTAACCCTCCTCTGTCAGGAAGTAAGCCACTTATAAGCTGGGCTTCAACACTAAAAACATCAACCCCACATGCACATTGTAAAACACCAAACAATTGACAGGAACTGCTTTGAGTGCCACATTATCTTCACATGGGAAAATGAAAAAACACAGAGCCTGTTACATGAAATCATTCATCATTATCCTTTATCTTCCTGCTGGTAGGAGTGATTTTATACACATGTGTAAAGTAGTAGTAGTAGTTTCAGTGTCATATACATTAAAAGCTGTGCATTTAATGCAATTAAATGCTTGTGCTTTGGCTACCTCCTGGGTAACATGTAACATGAGAAATAACATACAATCAACATGTGACATTTAACCGACCCACAATCAACAAGAAACATTCCATACTAAATATGATGACCAGCAACATATGCACGGCAACAATAAATAGATAAATAAAAATACAGAAATATACAGCCATCTTTTTATAGTAGCATTAGAATGAGGACATTCAGTTTAAAGTGCAGTTTATTCACTCTCAATGAATATCAATTTAAAATGCTAATATAATGTTAATCATTACTAACTATTACACGGTGTAACTGCCTGGGGGTAAAAGCTATCTCTAAAACGAGTCGTATGTGTCTTAATGCTACGATAACATTGCCCTGATGGCAATAATGTACCTGGATAAGGCCATGGGATGCATCTTCATCAGACCTCCCTCTCTTTTATCCCAGATCACAGTTTTACAGAAGATCCAATAGTATGAACCCTAAATCCAGGATAGAGGGGCTGACTGAATGTGGTCTGGAGGGTCATTGTGTGAGAGACGCTGTAGAAGGACAGGGTTCCTGCTCTGTGATCCAGGTACACTCCTATTCTGGAGGAGGGAACAAGGATTTCAGTGCTTCTATTATTGTGCCAGAAACAGCAACTGGAGGGAGAGCAGCACAAAACCCAGGATTGGTTATTCCATCCCAGAGTGCAGTCATTACCCCCCTCCTTTCCTGTTGATCTCTTTATATGACACTGCTATAGAAACCCAACCTGCACTCCACTCAGCCTCCCAGTAACAGCGTCCAGACACACCCTCTCTGCACAGCACTTGCTTCCAGTGCTGAAATCTCTCTGGATGAGCAGGATGTGACTGGAGCTCTCTCCCATGGGTCACCTCTCTGTTCAGATCTTCTGTCCCTATTATTACAGATTCTCATTTATATTTTACTATAAGGTGCCTGTGGGCATGCATGCATCTCTGTGATGGTGTGGGAATGTGTGTGTCTGTGTGTGTGTGTGTGTGTGTGTGTGTGTGTGTGTGTGTGTGTGTGTGTGTGTGCGCATGCATGCATCTCTGTGATAGTGTGGGAATGTGTGTGCGTGCGTGCGTGCGTGCGTGTGTGTGTGTGTGTGTGTGTGTGTGTGTAAAATTCACTGAAGGGTTAAAGGATCTCTCTTCCTGTTAAGATGTAGTTCTCACGTTGCAAATCCATCTCCTGCCCATTTGTCATATATACAGTGGGAAAAGAAATAAAAAAACTAAATATAATGTTTATAATTTGTCACAGTGTAAACAACCCCCAACTTGGTCAAACATTCAAATCTACATATACCTATATATACATATAGCCTCATTAAGATCCTGTAAATAAAGTATTAGTGTGTAAAAACAAAAAAAGTATTGGAATGAATATACTGGTTTATAAGGATAATTGCGTTTATACACAATGAGCTTTTGATAGCGTAAGGGAGTGGTGTCACACTAAGTTCACAGGGGACTGCAATGACTGCAGGTTTATTGTCAATCAGCTGTAATGCCTTGAGACCAAGGTGTGTGGATTCTTTAGATAAACCATCATTTATTGAAGCACTGGTGCCAAGAACACCCCAAAAACCCACATCGCATCGCACCAGGGCTGGACTGACCCAGGTGGGACTCGAACCCACAATCTCCAGCTCCGGAGGCTGGCGCCTTATCCATTAGGCCACTGGGTCACCGGTATAGCCCATGGGGTAATTGAATAATTGAGCATTCATATATGTTAAATATTCTATTAAAATCTATTTAAGCTTGCATCTGCTGTAGCTTCCATACCTGACCACAGATGGGTGTTTTCAAATGCCTGAGAATTTCAATACGGGAGAGGAATTTATATTCAGTTGAAATTCTGTCTCATATTTCTGCTGTAAATCAGGTCAACTAGCTTAATGAGTAAAGCAGTCGCCGACAAAACAGAATATTCAGGGTTTTATTCCAATCTGAGTGGAGAGGCAATACCTTAGGGCACCAACATGCAAATACACTGTCACAATAGATGCATCTCACCCTGCACTGTAGCCTATTGCCTTAGAAGAAAGAAATGTGTGTGTGTGTCTGTGTGTGAGTGTATGTGTGCATGCGTCAGTGCCTGTGTGTGAGTGTGTGGGCATTTTGTGGAATTTGTACCATAAAATAAATGAAAACCACCTGCAAAACTTTTTGCATTTAAATTATTATTTTTTCACATATTATCCATTTATACAGCTTGATATATTCTGAAGCAGCATAGGTTAAGTACCTTGCTCAAGGGTACAACGGCAGTGTCCTACCTGGGAATCGAACCTGCAACCTTTCGGTTACAAGCTCAGTTCCTGAACCATTATACCACACTGCTGCCCATGGTCCATGGCCTTATGTGGGCACATAAAGATGTAATATTTTGCCGTTGCAATATTGAAAGAATCTGAGCACTTTTTTCAGCTGTTGTTTGTGGAAGACCTACATCTGAGAGGTTTACCTTGTGGGTAAAGGAAAAGCAGAGGCAAGGAATTGGCCAAACAAAAAGAACAAACAGCCTTTAATTAAATCCAGGGGAAAGAGGGAATGTATTTGCCATCAGTGTCCTGTCAGTATTAGTCCTGTGACAGACAGGGAGAGAGAGGGACGTTAAGTTAAGTACCATGAATAAGGTGAACTTTTAGGCTCACAGTTTTCCTCTTTCAGTTTGGCTGGCCAGAGAGACAGGCCGCCCTTCCTCCTGTCTTCCCCCTCCTCTCTGGAACCTGGGGTGCTGATGTCACCCACAAATGTGAAAAAACTTCCGCAGTAGGATACATCGATGTATGCTTCGCCGGAGAGGAGGAGAATACCACATACCAAACCGCCGACGGAACAATCTGCAAAAAAAACAATTTTGTCAGCTTTTGCCGTCATGCCGTAGTGGAGGGACAAAATACGTTGTTTTGGAAACAACGTGGACCTTTGTTATCCCTCCTTTCTTATTTGGTATGGAAAGGTAAATTAATGAAACAGTGAGTGCCCTCCTTTTCTCATCTATGATTTTACAGTAGCAAGCGCCTTTCCGAAATAATAAAACTATCCTGAAAAATCACCATAGCAACGTTTACATGGTGTTTACCGTCCAGTTCTGTAGATTACTGCTGCGGTCGTCCTCCTGTTCCGCATGTTACCGTCAAAATGGAAATGTGAATATCGGCCGGGCATTCCAGCCATGGAGACCTACATTTGTTGTTGGGGATCAAAACCGACTCTGAACTGTTGTTCTTCTTATTGGACAGATAACGTTACTGCAAAGCATATGAAATATATTGTGCTGTTCCTGATGCCAACATTAGCTTGGAATGTGTGAGATGTTGCTTAACTACTTGATTGCTATTGCTAAGCTAGCTAAGTTACATATAGCTGGCTACCATTAGCTAGCTTGCTTGCTAACGTTATCACTAGCAAAATACTGTCTGAGTGGATAACGTTAGCTAGTTTAGTTACATCGATTCAAACCCGATTCCCGGGGCTGATCTGGCAGGTAACGTTAATGTTAGTTGGCTAGCTTGCCGTTTACAAATTACTTTACTAACTAATGTTCCAGGATAATGACAAAAACGCCATATTTTGTACATTTTACATGCAATAACTCCAGTCTACTCACACCACTCCCATCATCTGTTTATAAATAACCTTAGTTTAGGATTATTCTTATCTCAACCCACTGTGCTATAAAGACCAATAATGCCGATGTATCATACAGAGAGGGGGACACCCGTTGCGCGAGTGTGTAAGGAAGCCTGCTAGCAGCAGGCTGCAGTTCCCTTACGGCCACCGGTGTCAGTAATGAGAAGGATTGTCTGACCGTTACATATAGCCCCTTTAACCAATCAGGTTATCTTTCTACCCAGAAACAAAAACCAGGCCACAGTTCTTAAAGCATTTAAAAATGTTATTGAATCCAGAAAACATAAAATTATAAAGTAATCATCACGCAGTCAATTGTTATATAGTTATTTTCAATAGAAAGTATGATTTGCAGGTATATGATGTGGTGTTTCCAGCATATAAAGATAAAATAAGAAACCTCTCCTAATTACAAAGGTGATTACATGACCCTATTTCCCTGAGATAATACATGATATGATTTATATGTTTATAAAATAAGCTGTATTACCACTCAGTGTGTAGGAGAAAATAAATAGATAATCCTAAACAAAGGAGAAACTGAAGAAATAAAAAATACAAGGATTAAAACCCTAAATTTGATTAGATTTTTTGATTTGATTAATTAAAATACTTGAACTATGAAAGTATAAGCATAATATAATTATAGCTCAGTGTTCACTCTGATTTTTCTTGAAGTGAAGAGGTTTCCACTGAGCCCCTAAGTTTCCACACCAAGCAATTATATCTTCCCATTCAGGAGGCTGTGTTGCAGGTTACAGGTAAGATCATCATAAATATTATTTATCACAAGTTTAAGAGCATGTATACATTTCATAAATCATATTATGGAAATCAAGTGTAAATACTTCCGAAAAATACCAGTTACATTTGCAGGGAGGCCAAGTTATTATCAGCTTACTTGTTAATTCTTCGGCAGACATTTTTTGTTCGCTATGCTGGTGATCAGAACTCCAAACCCCAATTGTCTTTTGATATCCTCTTATACCCAGTCATGATAGCATCACCTGTTTACCTGTGGAATGTTCCAAACAAGTGTTTTTTTAACTTCCCAGTTTTTTTTTTGCCCCTGTCCCAATTTTTTTTTGGAAAGTGTTGCAGGCATGAAATTCAGAATTAGCGTATATTTACAAAAATCAATAAAGTTGATAAGGTTAAACATTAAATATCTTTTCTTTGCACTATTTTCAATGAAATATATGTAAAAGATAATTTACAAATCACTGCTTTCTGCTTTTATGTGCATTTTACATACTGGCCCAACTTTTTTTTGAATTGGGGTTTGTATGATTATGTTAGTGAGTGCTAGCAGAGGTCTGCCTTGTTGAACTCAGATCTGGTTTGTCTTTAGAATCTTTGGCAGAACTCAGGGTCCTTGTTGAATGCACTTCTGGTTTTTCTTTAGAATCTGTGGTATAACTCAGGGTCCTTGTTGAAGACACATCTGGTTTGTCTTTTGAATTTGTGGTATAACTCAGGGGCCTTGTTGAACACACATCGGGTATGTCTTTAGAATCTGTGGTATAACTCAGGGGCCTTGTTGAACACACATCTGGTTTGTCTTTAGAATCTGTGGTATAACTTAGGGTCCTTGCTGAGTGCACATCTGGTTTGTTTTTAAAATCTGTGGTATAACTCATGGGCCTTGTTGAACGCACATCTGGTTTGTCTTTAGAATCTATGGTATAACTCAGGGGCCTTGTTGAACACACATCTGGTTTGTCTTTAAAATCTGTGGTATAACTCAGGGGCCTTGTTGAACACACATCTGGTTTATCTTTAAAATCTGTGGTATATTGTTGAACCAAGGGGCCAAGACTAGGCTTTCGTTTTGAAGCTCACTTCCTGGTTGGGCTGGGAGCGGAAATTGTGCCGCTGCTCACTTGGCTCCAGTATTGGTCTTTCAACATGTAAGTCAATGGCAGCAATGTGGTCAAAATACTCAGTCAATAAATTTTTCCCACAAAAAATTGAATTGCAATAGGTGTCTTTCCTTCATCTAATGCCTCTGCATGTGCTGATTTTTTTTAAATATTGTGTCGTTTGGACAGGGTATTAACATTTGTTCAGGACCAATCAGAGGGACAGGTTGAGTCCTCTTCGGCTCCACGGAGCAGACGCAGTTTGTACAAACTGGCGGCGAAAAATGCATCCGGAGACTCAATTTGGTTTTTACGAGGCCGTGGGAAGGCAATGGGTGACGTCACAGTGGCTTTGTCCATATTTTTATGTGTTTATGTCCATCTTCAGTCTGAATTCAGCTGAAATCTCATTTCTGCTTTATCTCCCTTTGAATTAATCCCAGATCAAATAATCTAGAGAGAGTTCTCTAGAGGACAGTTTTACAGAAGATCCAACATCACAAACCCTAAACCCAGCATAGAGGGGCTGAGTGAATGTGGTCTGGACTCTGTGCAGGAGGGTCATTGGGTTAGAGATGCTGTAGAATGACAGAGTTCCTGCCCTGTGATCCAGGTGCACTCCTATTCTGGAGGAGGAGGGAACAGGGATTTTACTGCTCTCATTATTGTGCCAGAAAGAGTAACTGGAGGGAGAGCAGCACAAAGCCCAGGACTTGTTATTACGTCCCAGAGCACAGTCATCACCCTCTCCTTTCCTGCTGATCTCTTTATATGACACTGCTATACAAACCTCTCCTTTCCCGCTCCACTCAGCCTCCCAGTAACAGTGTCCAGATAGACCATATCTGCACAGCACTTGGTGCCAGTAGTCAAATCTCTCAGGATGATCAGGATATGACTGGATCTCTCTCACACAGATCACCCCGTTCACTTTGTTCCCCTCAGACAGACAGAGGCGTTGATTTGCTGTGTTGGGGTGCAGTGTGAGGTGACATAAAGCTGATGGAGGAGAAGGTTTCATATGAGCACAGGTCCATCTAACATCTGTCTATGATTCATTCTTCTCTCCATACATACTGTACATATACATACTATACAGTGTGATGGAAGTTTTTTTTCATTTCCATATGTGTGCTTGTGTGTGTGTGTGTGTGTGTGTGTGTGTGTGTGTGTGTGTGTGTGTGTGTGTGTGTGTGTGTGTGTGTGTGTGTGTGTGTGTGTGTGTGTGTGTGTGCATGTATGTGTATCTCAGCTGATAGTTTCAGAGTGAGCACTCACACTTTAAGAAATCCTCTCTGGTCCTGACAGTGCGGACTGCTTTCACTGCAGGAAGAGAAAAGGACAATAAGAAATACAGTATATATATATATATTGTATATTGTATATATATATATATATATATATATATATATATATATATATATATATATATATATATATATATATATATATATACCGTTGAAGTCGGAAGTTTACATACACTTAGGTTGAAGTCATTAAAACAAATTTTTAACCATTCCACAGATTTCATGTTAGCAAACTATAGTGTTGGCAAGTCAGTTAGGATATCTACTTTGGGCATGACTAAAGTCATTTTTCCAACAATTGTTTACAGACATATAATTTCACTTTTAATTTACTATATCACAATTCCAGTGGGTCAGAAGTTTACATACACTAAGTTGACTGTGCCTTTAAATTTTTAATATTTGGTCGCATATCCTTTGCATGCCATGACTTCCTGATGTCTGTGACCCAACAACATCAAAAGCCTCTTGATATCTTATTTTCTGGTACTCTTACAAGCGGTACTATAACGTCTCTGCATTTGAATGGATCTCTATGGGTGGGACTAGATTTAGCTGTAAATTATGCAAAGACGTTATAGTATCGCTTGTAAGAGTACCAGAAAATAAGATATCAAGAGTCTTTTGATGTTGTTGGGTAACCGACATCAGGAAGTCATGGCATGCAAAGGATATGAAAAATTATTACTTTATTCTATATATAAATGCAGGGGTGCCAATAATTGTGGCACACACGGTTTTGTTAAAAATAATTATTTCCTGATGAGGGATTTTTTTTTCTCATAATACATTTACTTCAATTAAAGGTTGGATTTTTCTAAATTTTTCAGTGTGAGAATAAGCTAATTCACCAAATGGTGAATTTTTTTATAACTCTTTTTACTCATCTTTACCAGGGGTGCCAATAATAGTGGAGGGCACTGTACGTATATATATATATATATATATATATATATATATATAGAAAATATAGTACGTCCACACACTTTAACCCCAACAACTCCAATGATCTTTGGTAGAATGAAGATTTTGACAACCTGATTTAGAAATTTTGCCGAGTTCCCCCTTGCAGACGTCCTCCAGTCGCTCTTTCAGATCAGAAACAGATTTACTCACAGCCTCAAAAGAGAAGTTTGAACTGACAGTGATTCTGGGTAAGTCTCCAGCTCCAGGAGGGGCACAGAGAGACTGACAGCTCTGCAGAAAGACAGACAGAACAGTCTCAATACAGAGTCCTGTACAGATGCCAGCAGCAGATCTTTGTAAAAGAGGAACATGCCTCACCATGTATGTACAATCTACAGAGTGCAGACTGTCAGAGAGCCAGTGATGTTACCTGGAGGAAATGGTTGTGATCCGCTGTGTGTGAAAGCTGCTCCAGCTCAGCGTCTCTCCTCCTTAGCTCAGCAATCTCCTGCTCCAGTCGCTCCAGGAGTCCTTCAGCTTGACTCACTGCAGCCTTCTCCTGATCTCTGATCAGCTCTTTCACCTCAGAGCGCCTTCTCTCAATGGAGCGGATCAGCTCAGTAAAGATCCTCTCGCTGTCCTCCACTGCTGCCTGTGCAGAGTGCTGTTAGGAGACACAGAGAGAGGAGGGCTGTACATTTTAACTAGGCCTTTCACTCAGCTCTTACTGGGACCCCAGACAGCCTGTTGCCCACAGTGTGGCTCAGTGGGATTGAGCCCCACAGGGCTGGAAAGTGGCCCAACACTGGGCTCCTCACTGGCTGACTGGAGGAGAGCCCTGACTGAGCCCTGAAATGGCTCTTCCAGCAGCTAGCTGTTGTCTTCTCCTCTGGTCAGTACCCACCTTGAGTGACTGCACAGCCTGTCTCAGTTCCTCCAGCTCCTTCTCTCTCTCCTGGATTCTCTGCTGGAATTTACTCTGTGTCGCCCCCAGCTGCTTCTGTGGATAGATTATGTTGTCATATCACATTATAAGGTGGAAGTTTTCAATTCCATTTTCAGAGTCCAAATGAAACTAAACACAATGACATCTTTGTCGTACAGCAGGTCAGTGTGTAGAAAGTATAACTGTTAGGATTCTGTACTTTGTCTGTCTGTTTATTCTGTGTAATTATTTTTCCTGATTTCTTTTGCCTATTTTCCCAATAACTGCCTTATAGGTACAGCTTCTAAACTGTTTGAGTGAACTAGCTGCTGTGTTGATTCCCATTCAGGGAGTGAATGGGGGGTTGAAGGGTGTGGACAGGGCTGTCTGACTTGGGTTCACTCCCTGCTCTTACTGCTTTATCAGTACTTCAGACCTGGAAATCACCGTGTTGTTCAGTACTTCTTGAAATGTATGACATATTTCAAAAAGTACTTAATATATACATAAATATATTAAAGAAATTAAATAAAACACAGATGAAAAGCCTCAATATTGTAGTAACAAGCCAAGGTAATATGTAATTATTGTACAGAAAAAATCACAAGTGTTTGTAAGACTTCAGTCCTTACCTGTTTCTCAGTCCTTTCTGCTGCAGCTGAGACTGTATCATGGCCTCTGTGTTTATCCATCACACACAGATAACAGATAAACTGGTGATCGGTACGACAGTAAACCTCCAGAACTTTGTCATGATGAGAGCAGATCTTCTTCTGCAGGTTTCCAGTGGCTTTGACCAGTTTGTGCTTCTTCAGATTAGGATATTCATAGTGAGGCTGGAGGTGAGTTTCACAGTATGAGGCCAGACACACCAGACAGGACTTGACGGCTTTGTGATTTCTCCCAGTGCAGAAATCACACGACACGTCTCCAGGTCCAGCGTTACAGTTAGCAGGAGGAGCAGCTTGGAGTCCGGTCTTCTTCAATTTCTCCACCACTTCAGCCAGCATGGTGTTTTTTCGTAAAACAGGCCTTGGGGTGAAGGTCTCTCTGCACTGGGGACAGCTGTAGACACCAGTATGATCATCCTGATTCCAGTAGCCTTTAATACAGCCCATACAGTAACTGTGTCCACAGGGAATAGTCACCGGATCCTTCAGCAGATCCAGACAGATCGCACAGCTGAGCTGGTCCTGTTCCAGAAGACCTGCAGCCTGTGCCATTTCACTGCTCACACTGACAGATTAGTTTTCGTTCAGAATGTTGTGTAGTGTCTCTGAATCTGTGTCAGAAATAGCAGGAGGTATTTCCTGGTTCTGAGCAGACCTACCTAGATACTGGCCTCTGCTATCTTACTGCTCACACTGACAGAGACAGAGTTAAGTTTCGTTTCTTTGAAACTGCGTGACAGAGAGAGCGGGAGTGACTTCCTGGTTCTGCCCACAGCTGCAGGAGGTTTGGTGTTGGACTGAGGCCAGGCTGAGCAGAGCAGTGAGTGTAGAGAGAGAGAGCAGACTTTCAGCAGCTCATAAAACACACAATCTCTCTCACTGCTGTGCTGCTGTTCACAGTTTCAAATCATCTGTTCCTTCCTATATTACAGATTTGCATTCATATTTTACTGTGTGTGTGTGTATTTGTGTGTGCATGTGTGTGTTTGATTGTGTGTGTGTGTGTGTGTGTGTGTGTGTGTGTGTGTGTGTGTGTGTGTGTGTGTGTGTGTGTGTGTGTGTGTGTGTGTGTGTGTGTGTGTGTGTGTGAACGATAAAGAGTTTTCGGTGGGTCATTGAACAAAAAACAAGACAAATATAAATGAGAGAGAAGATTGTAAGTCCGACCGTTCCTATCCTAACCAAATCATCTGTTCCTTCCTATATTACAGATTTGCATTCATATTTTACTGTGTGTGTGTGTGTATGTGTGTGTGTGTGTGTGTGTGTGTGTGTGTGTGTGTGTGTGTGTGTGTGTAAAATTTGCTGAAGGACTAAAGGATCTCTCTTCCTGTTGAGATGTAGTTCTCACACAACTCCCTCTCCTGTCCTTTTCCATTTCTGCCATATATACAGTGGGAACAAAACAAAATGTAACATTTATATGTTGTCACAGGGTAAACAACCTCTGACCTGGTCACACATTGTTAAATCTGCACCTGAATGTAGGGCGGCAGTGCAGCATGATGTATAAGGAACACGGCATGTCCCCGAAAGGTTCGATTCCCAGGTGGGACACTGCAGTTGTACCCTTGGGCAAGGTACTTCACCTGCATTGCTTCAGTGTACTGTATACCCTGACCAATCATTGGTAATGTTATTGGTTTGTTGTGTGCTCAGAGGTTTTGCACATGTTTAAAGCTTTAGTAAATCAGGCTCTTAGTGAGTAATAATGGGCCTTTGTGCCTTCTTGCTGATCCCACATTTTTGTATCCCAGAGATTAACACTGAAGTTCTGCACTACTGTACATCACTCTGGATAGGAATGTCTGCCAAATGATTGTAGTGTAAACGTAATTGAACTGACCTGGGTGCTGCTTTTAAGGTCCAGTATCCAGTGTGTCCTGTGGCCCTCTAGGGCCCCATCTTAGGATCCCTGTTCTAAAGCTTAATAAATGCTGTGCCATTCCAGCTTCAGCCTGAATTCAGCTGAAATCTCATTCCAGCTCCATCCAACTTCAGCCTGAATTCAGCTCAAATCTCATTCCAGCTTCAGCCAACTTCAGTCTGAATTCAGCTGAAATCTCATTCCAGCTCCATCCAACTTCAGTCTGAATTCAGCTGAAATTGTTACGATCCTGATACGGGACGAACCCAAGTGCAACGACCAGGAGGCAGATTCAAATAAAAGGGTATTTTTATTAAGCTTTGGGGTAGTCCCAAAGCTGTACAGAAGGGAAATAATAAGGTTAGTACAGAGAACAAAAACAATGTCCCATAAGGACTGCTCCAAGCCGGAGCTGGACTTGTAACTTAGGAGGGTTCCAAGCCGGAACCAAAAGGGGTGCCCTGCTGTTCCAAGCCGGAACTGGAAACAGGGACTGGACTGGAACTGGACTGGGACTGGACAGGAACTGGACTGGAACTGGACAGGAACTGGACTGGAACTGGACTGGAACTGGACAGGAACTGGACCGGGAGGTCCACTCAGGAAACTGGTGCTGGAACGGAATATGTTCCAAGCCGGAACTGGACAGGAACTGGACAGGAACTGGACTGGGACTGGACCGGGAGGTCCACACTGGAAACAGGTGCTGGAACGGAATACGTTCCAAGCCGGAACTGGACTTTACTGAAATGGTGGGCTATCCACCGGGACTGTACTGAACTGGACCGGGAGTATCACTCTGGTGCAGGTTCTGGAACGGCGCGAATGTTCCAAGCCGAAACTGGACTTTACTTTGGCGGAGTACTCACTCCGGGACTGAACAGGAACTGGACCGGGTAATTGACTTGAATAGAGGGTACAAAGCAGAGGTTACAGGCAGGGTATAACAGACTGGGTATAGAACGGGAGGTATGAATGTTGGATAGTCAGCAGCCTGGTTAGCTGGCGAATAACCCCACGAAGCTGGGAGGTGAGGTGTAGCTAAGGTTGATCTCGTTAGAGCCGGCTGAACTCCAGGGATCCTGGAACCGTAACCGAAGTACTGGAGGTAGCTACGGCCGGACAGGAACAACAGCGGGAGATAGCCAGGCAGGCTAGGCAGCGGATCTCTACCCGAGCTGGAGGTGGGAGTACCGCAACACACTCACAAAACATTAAGGGGTGACAAACACTGCTACAGGGAGCTGGAATCACGGCGTCTGGAGAGTTGAAGGGAAACAAGTAAGTAGCATGCAACAAAGAAAGTTACGGGAAGATAGCTACCAACCGCAGAACAGGTGAACAGAAATAGCACAGCGAAATGCAAAACCTCCGGACCAGAAACGTGACAAGACATAGACAAGGTAGGTTAGTTAACGAACTGGCGCCGACTAGCAGCCAGCAAGGGGTTTAAATAGTGCCAAGAATAACAGCGTGAATGAGAAACAGGTGAGATAAATTAACTGGGAGTGATTACAAAACACAGAGGAGAGGAATGTATGCAAGGAGAAAGGAAAGCGAAAGGCGGAAATAAAAGTGACAAAAACACGAACATGACAGAGAAAGACGCCCATCCTGCAGCAGCAGGGAAAACACGGACAAGGGAATCCAACATGACACGGAGGGAAAACAGGAAAACCCGGAAAACGGACAGGAAGGGAACGGAACGTTACAGTACCCCCCCCCCCTCAATGTACGCCACCTGGCGTACCAGGAGGCCTGACTTTATCAGGAAATAGTTTATGGAAATCCACGATGAGTGAATGATCCAAGATAAGGCTCTTGTGGAGCCACGACCGTTCCTCAGGACCATAACCCTCCCAGTCAACGAGGTACTGGAAGCCCCGGCCCTTACGGCGGATATCAATAACACGGTTAACCGTGTAGGCCGGGGCGTCGTTAATAACTCGGACGGGAGGAGGAGGGATGGAAGGAGTACTGAGGGGACTGGAGGAGACAGGCTTGATCTGGGAAACGTGAAAAACAGGGTAAACCTTGAGGGAGGTAGGGAGGGAAAGTTTAACTGAAACGGGATTAACTAAACAAATGATGGGGAAGGGACCAATAAAGCGGGGCTGGAGTTTCTTAGAAGAGGAGGGAAGGGAAATATTGGCGGTAGAGAGCCAGACCTGCTGACCGGCCCTATACTGCGGGGCTGCGGTCCTGTGAAGGTCCGCTAGACGTGGGGAACGGGAATTGGAGCGAAGGAGTGCGGTGCGCGTAAGCCTCCACATGCGTTTACATCTTAAAAGATGGGACTTAACAGAGGGGACAGCTACCTCAGCCTCCTGGGTAGATAGAAGAGGGGGTTGATAGCCTAACGAGCATTCAAACGGAGATAACCCAGTAGAGGCACATTTAAGGGAGTTGTGAGCGTACTCTACCCAGGGGAGAAAACGGCTCCAAGAAGCGGGATTACGCACAGTGACACACCGCAGGGCGGCCCCCAGGTCCTGGTTCGCCCTCTCTGCCTGGCCGTTAGACTGGGGATGAAAACCAGAAGATAAACTAGCCGAAGCACCCAGGGCCACACAGAACGCCTTCCAAACCCGGGAGGAGAACTGGGGCCCACGATCAGACACAATGTCCGAGGGGATCCCGTGCAGCCTGACCACATGCAACACCAAGAGCTCAGCGGTTTCAAGGGAGTTTAGGGAGGGGAACAAAATGAACCGCCTTGGAGAACCGGTCCACTATTGTCAGAATCACGGTGTTACCCTCTGACAATGGCAGACCGGTGACGAAGTCGACGCCAATGTGACTCCAAGGACGGCCCGGGACAGGGAGGGGAAGGAGAAGACCAGAGGGAGGCTGGTGGGATGCCTTACTCCTGGCGCATACAGAGCAGGCCAGGACAAAAGCACGGGTATCCCCCTTAAGGGTAGGCCTCCAGAAACTCCTCCTGACGAGGGCGATCGTTCTGGCAACACCTGGGTGACATGCCAGGCACGAGGCGTGAACCCAATCAAGGACCTGGGAGCGGACGGAATTGGGCACAAAAAGGCAGGAGTTAGGGTTACTGCGGGGATCTGGTTGGGAGGTCTGAGCGGCCTTCACAATACCCTCGATCTCCCAAGAGACCGCAGCCACCACACAGGAAGCCGGTAGAATGGGCTCCGGATCAGCAGGACTGGAGGGGAGGGAA
The DNA here is from genome assembly GCA_029718625.1 of Synaphobranchus kaupii. NCBI lineage: Eukaryota > Metazoa > Chordata > Actinopteri > Anguilliformes > Synaphobranchidae > Synaphobranchus > Synaphobranchus kaupii. Next base: position 127,745,210 of record CM056377.1, read on the forward strand.
AAAATACGGGATAAGGCATCTGCCTTGACATTACGGGAACCGGGGCGGAAAGAAACAGAGAAATTAAAACGGGCAAAAAATAACGACCATCTAGCCTGACGAGCATTAAGCCTCTTGGCAATTTTTAAATAAATGAGGTTCTGATGGTCGGTCAAAACAAGAAAGGGATTACCTGCCCCCTCCAGCCAGTGGCGCCACTCCTCAAGAGCCAGCTTGATAGCCAGTAGTTCCCGATCCCCGACATCATAGTTTCGCTCCGCGGAGGACAGTCTCCGGGAGAAAAAGGCGCAGGGATGGAGCTTGTTATCCAGGGCGGCTCGTTGGGACAGAATGGCTCCCACGCCGGTGTCGGAGGCATCCACCTCAACGGTGTACTGACGCGAAGTGTCCGGGTGACAGAGGATAGGAGCTGAGGAAAACCGAACCTTGAGCAGATCGAATGCACGCTGGGCATCGGGATTCCAACAGAAGGGTAAAGCAACGGAAGTGAGTTTAGTAAGGGGAGCGGCAATGACACTATAATTACGGATAAAGCGGCGATAGAAATTAGCAAACCCAAGGAACTGCTGAAGGTGCTTGCGAGAGGTGGGTTGGGGCCATTCTGTCACCGCCTTGATCTTAGCAGGGTCCGCCCGGATACTGCCCTCCTCGATGATGAAGCCGAGGAACGGGACTGTAGACACGTGAAATGAACACTTTTCTGCTTTGACGAATAATTGATTCTCCAGCAGCCGCTGGAGAACCTCCCGGACGTGGAGAACATGTTCCTGGGGGGATTTAGAGAAAATTAGGATATCATCGATGTAAACAAATACACTCTTCCCGAGAAGGTCACGTAAGACGTCGTTCACCATGCCCTGGAAGACTGCTGGGGCGTTAGTAAGGCCGAAGGGGACCACCAGTATTCATAGTGGCCCAACGGAGTGTTAAAAGCAGTCTTCCATTCGTCCCCCTCTCGTATACGCACCAAATGATAAGCGTTACGGAGATCGAGCTTGGAAAACGTAACCGCTTGCGAGAGGGGTTCAAAGGCGGTGTTAATGAGGGGAAGAGGGTACTTGTTACAGATAGTGATCTGGTTCAGTCCACGGTAGTCGATGCAGGGTCGCAGGGAGCCATCCTTCTTCCCAACGAAGAAGAACCCTGCACCGACCGGGGATGATGAAGGACGGATAATTCCCGAAGCGAGGGACTCGTGAATATACTCCTCCATAGCCAGTTTCTCCGGTCCCGACAGACTGTAGAGGCGGCCAGAAGGTAGTTTGGCTCCCGCCAGCAGGTCGATACAACAGTCGTACGGCCTGTGAGGAGGTAAGGACAGAGCACGTGACTTGGAGAAAACCTGCACCAGATCGTGATATTGGTTAGGAACATTAGATAAATCGGGCACAGGTTGTACAGAACAGGGATTTCTAGACCCCGGAGGGGGTAGAGCCGAACGGAGACAACTGGCTAGACAGTGGGCACTCCACGCCAGGATGCGACCGGACTTCCAGTCAATGTGAGGGTTGTGGAGGCGGAGCCAGGTCTGACCTAAAACAAGAGCAGATTGTTTAGAATGAATAAGCAGGAGCTGAATAGACTCTCGATGATTGCCAGATAACACAAGCTGAATAGGAACTGTGGAGTGGGTAACTAGCCCCAAACTGCGACCGTCCAGAGCAAGAGCTGAAATGGGAGAGGGCAGAAGCTCCGTGGGAATGCCGGCCCTCCTGGCGAAGGAGATATCCATAAAGTTGGCGTCGGCTCCGGAATCGATGAGAGCCGAGGAGGATGCGGTCTTGTCCCTCCAAAGGAGGGTAGCCTTGAACACAAGGCGATCCTGAGCTGCATGGTTAGGGATGATGGGGCTCGTCAGTACGCCCAGTTTTACTGGCGAGCCCAATCTTTTGGGCGAATAGGACAGGAGGCGATCTGATGGCCAGGCTTGCCGCAGTAAAAGCAGGACCTAGTGCGAAAACGGCGCTGGCGCTCCTCGGGGTCGACCGAAACTCTGCCCAGTTGCATAGGCTCCTCCTCGGAGACACCAGTCGACGCCCTAGATCCAGGAACAGAGGAGTGTAAACGAACGTTAGGAGTGTCGGAGGGTAGGTGACGCCCGGAGCTCTTTCCCCGCTCACGGGCCCGAATACGAAGACGATTATCTATAGCAATGGCGAGGCTAATGAGACTATTAAGGGAGTTGGACTCCTCTCGAGTGGCAAGCTGGTCCTTGAGTTCCTCGCTAAGAGCTTGGCGGAAAGCCCCCTGAAGGGAGGTGTCATTCCATCCGGACTCCGCGGCGAGGGTGCAAAACTGAATAGCCATCTCTGCGACGCTGCGAGTGCCTTGACGAACTTGGAGCAGACGTTGAGTAGCGTCTCGCCCGCAGGTAGGGTGATCGAAAACGCGCCGCATCTCGGCGGTAAAGGCTGCGAAGTTGCTGCATAACGGAGCCTGGCCATCCCAGATTGATGTAGCCCACTCCAGGGCACTTCCTCCCAGGCTGCTCATGATAAACGTGACCTTGCAGGAGTCGGAGGCGAAGGAGGTGGGCTGCATGCGGAACACAATGTCACACTTTAACAGAAATTCCCGACATCTCCCTATCACCCCGCGATATAACTCGGGGTGTTGTACTCGGGGCTCCCGACTCGAAGTGGGAGCCGGAGCCTCCGGAGGTGGTTCAGGAGCGGGAGGAATTGGGCCCACAGGAATCCGCGGAAGCGGCTGGTGAAGCGAAAGTTGAGCTACCTGCTCCGTGATGCCCCTTAGTACTTCCAGGACATCATCCAAACGACGGCCCTGTTGGTCGCTGACCGCAGTTTGGCAGGAGAAGGCGTGGCGAATCTGTTCCAGGTCGGCTGGGTCCATGTTTTAAGGCCAGTTCGTTCTGTTACGATCCTGATACGGGACGAACCCAAGTGCAACGACCAGGAGGCAGATTCAAATAAAAGGGTATTTTTATTAAGCTTTGGGGTAGTCCCAAAGCTGTACAGAAGGGAAATAATAAGGTTAGTACAGAGAACAAAAACAATGTCCCATAAGGACTGCTCCAAGCCGGAGCTGGACTTGTAACTTAGGAGGGTTCCAAGCCGGAACCAAAAGGGGTGCCCTGCTGTTCCAAGCCGGAACTGGAAACAGGGACTGGACAGGAACTGGACTGGAACTGGACAGGAACTGGACTGGAACTGGACTGGAACTGGACAGGAACTGGACCGGGAGGTCCACTCAGGAAACTGGTGCTGGAACGGAATATGTTCCAAGCCGGAACTGGACAGGAACTGGACAGGAACTGGACTGGGACTGGACCGGGAGGTCCACACTGGAAACAGGTGCTGGAACGGAATACGTTCCAAGCCGGAACTGGACTTTACTGAAATGGTGGGCTATCCACCGGGACTGTACTGAACTGGACCGGGAGTATCACTCTGGTGCAGGTTCTGGAACGGCGCGAATGTTCCAAGCCGAAACTGGACTTTGCTTTGGCGGAGTACTCACTCCGGGACTGAACAGGAACTGGACCGGGTAATTGACTTGAATAGAGGGTACAAAGCAGAGGTTACAGGCAGGGTATAACAGACTGGGTATAGAACGGGAGGTATGAATGTTGGATAGTCAGCAGCCTGGTTAGCTGGCGAATAACCCCACGGAGCTGGGAGGTGAGGTGTAGCTAGGGTTGATCTCGTTAGAGCCGGCTGAACTCCAGGGATCCTGGAACCGTAACCGAAGTACTGGAGGTAGCTACGGCCGGACAGGAACAACAGCGGGAGATAGCCAGGCAGGCTAGGCAGCGGATCTCTACCCGAGCTGGAGGTGGGAGTACCGCAACACACTCACAAAACATTAAGGGGTGACAAACACTGCTACAGGGAGCTGGAATCATGGCGTCTGGAGAGTTGAAGGGAAACAAGTAAGTAGCATGCAACAAAGAAAGTTACGGGAAGATAGCTACCAACCGCAGAACAGGTGAACAGAAATAGCACAGCGAAATGCAAAACCTCCGGACCAGAAACGTGACAAGACATAGACAAGGTAGGTTAGTTAACGAACTGGCGCCGACTAGCAGCCAGCAAGGGGTTTAAATAGTGCCAAGAATAACAGCGTGAATGAGAAACAGGTGAGATAAATTAACTGGGAGTGATTACAAAACACAGAGGAGAGGAATGTATGCAAGGAGAAAGGAAAGCGAAAGGCGGAAATAAAAGTGACAAAAACACGAACATGACAGAGAAAGACGCCCATCCTGCAGCAGCAGGGAAAACACGGACAAGGGAATCCAACATGACACGGAGGGAAAACAGGAAAACCCGGAAAACGGACAGGAAGGGAACGGAACGTTACAAATAGCAGCCTAGCTACTATTCATTATAGGTAATTACAATTGTCTGGCAAGCCGAAAGTCGCGCCTGTGTAACGGGTCACTTCTCCGCCATTGTGGGTGAAACTCATAGCTGGTGAAGGTCAATCTAATACCCACGTTGCAGTAGCACAGTGCAGTTTAGGAAGTTTAGGCATATAAATCGAAGGGTTAGGTTCAGGAGTTTTGTCTTTTCACTTTTATCTCCCACCCAGTCAATCACAGTCGATGACCTCATGTATGTTTTCCTTGTTCTGACATAAAAAGAGGTATTTTAAGTTAAATGTTACTGTACAACCATGTTTGCGGTTTGGCTTCCAAAGGCCAGGGGTCCATTCCAGAAAGTGTGTTTAGTGAAAACTGAGTTTGTGAAACAAAACAACAAAAACATGCATTAGTCACTAATACAACTGTTTAAAATAAAATTATATATCACATGGATATCATAACAGGTACAATGTACAGTGAAATGTTACTGATAGGCGGCAGCAGTAACATTTCACTGTACATTGTACCTGTTAACTCAAATTTCGTTTTCACTAAACCCACTTTCTGGAATGCACCCTAGGTCAACCTTTATATTCACCTGAGGACAAGGAATCAGAAGTACAGAGTTATTAGTAATATAATGGAGGAGGAAATGCATTGTGCCAGTGTGTTGCAAGCCATGGCTACAGACCTGTTACCTAGCGCCAGTTTGTCCTTCACTTTCACATGGACAAGGTTGTTGGTCTTGTGAGCAGTCGGCAGAAGCTGCATTTAAGGTCTTTTTTATTTATTTAGTTTTTGTTGCTTTAAATTTGACCTGTTTTATTTTGTATTTGACCTGTTTTTATTTTATATTGCCTATATGCATTTGTTGTATCAGTTCTGTTAAATAAAATGTATTAATTACATTTGAGTTGGCCCAAAATAAATCTTGCATCACACTGAGTTTGTGCGTTTGTAGCGTTAGTCTGAACCAGGCATTATCTGGCTACAGCTCGCATGTATGGTTATAGTTGAGTACCTTACCCGGTTCTACCTAATGCGATCTATAAGACTTAATGTGAGCAAACATTTCCTTCTTCCAAGACCTAGCTGCTGAATGAAGTAACATTATCAATAATAGCAGCCTAGCTACTATTCATTATAGGTAATTACAATTGTCTGGCAAGCCGAAAGTCGCGCCTGTGTAACGGGTTGCTTCTCCGCCATTGTGGGTGAAACTTATAGCTGGTGAAGGTCAATCTAATACCCACGTTTTTATTTATTTATTGGTTTATTTGATAGGGACAATGCAGTTAAACATAGTTCCAGTATAATTACAGCAACTGATGTTCTGCACAAAGAGTTTATAGCTATTGCTAATTTGCAACTCCTGTCCCTAGTTGGGCTTTTCTAACAATTACACTAAGTATGTATCCAAAATACAGTACAACCACATCTAAGACCTATAATACAAAATTACATCTATTTAAAAACAATCACAAATAAACAGTCACATAATTCCACAATCCCCACACATCATGCACATACTCTCTCACTCATTCACTCCCTCTCAACACACATCATTCATTTCCTCTCAACATATTCCCTCTCAACACACATCACAACACACACAGTTACAGCATTTCAAAAGTGGGTACAATCCTGTTTTGTTTTCAGCCAGTTCTTAACCATGGATACAAACATTCTGCTATCTGATACCAGTTTAATTTCATTCGGGAGTCCATTCCAGAGATGACCGCTCTTTACTGAAAAAGCTGATTGTCCGAATGTTGTTCTGCGGTAAGGTATTTTACAGTTACAGTTTGTAGAGCTCCTGGTGACTCTGCTGCTGTTTTGTCTCCGAATAAACACTGAAAGTGGCTCTGGGGCTAGATTATAGATACATTTGAAAAATAATTTGAGAAAGCATAAGATGATGAAACTGAACTGTCAAAGCTCAACAGATTATATTTCTTTAAGATGTTACAATGATGCCAGCGAATTTGCTTTTTATCCATGATCTTTAAGGCTTGATTGTATAAAGTACCAATTTGCTTTATTGCAGAAGGAACTGCTTGCAGTAGCACAGTGCAGTTTAGGACGTTTAGGCATATAAATCGAAGGGTTAGGTTCAGGAGTTTTGTCTTTTCACTTTTATCTCCCACCCAGTCAATCACAGTCGATGACCTCATGTATATTTTCCTTGTTCTGACATAAAAAGAGGTATTTTAAGTTAAATGTTACTGTACAACCATGTTTGCGGTTTGGCTTCCAAAGGCCAGGGGTCCATTCCAGAAAGTGTGTTTAGTGAAAACTGAGTTTGTGAAACAAAACAACAAAAACATGCATTAGTCACTAATAAAACTGTTTAAAATAAAATTATATATCACATGGATATCATAACAGGTACAATGTACAGGGAAATGTTACTGATAGGCGGCAGCAGTAACATTTCACTGTACATTTTACCTGTTAACTCAAATTTCGTTTTCACTAAACCCACTTTCTGGAATGCACCCTAGGTCAACCTTTATATTCACCTGAGGACAAGGAATCAGAAGTACATAGTTATTAGTAATATAATGGAGGAGGAAATGCATTGTGCCAGTGTGTTGCAAGCCATGGCTACAGACCTGTTACCTAGCGCCAGTTTGTCCTTCACTTTCACATGGACAAGGTTGTTGGTCTTGTCAGCAGTCGGCAGAAGCTGCATTTAAGGTATCAGTTCTGTTAAATAAAATGTATTAATTACATTTGAGTTGGCCCAAAATAAATCTTGCATCACACTGAGTTTGTGCGTTTGTAGCGTTAGTCTGAACCAGGCTTTATCTGGCTACAGCTCGCATGTATGGTTATAGCTGAGTAACTTAGCCGGTTCTACCTAATGCGATCTATAAGACTTAATGTGAGCAAACATTTCCTTCTTCCAAGACCTAGCTGCTGAATGAAGTAACATTATCAATAATAGCAGCCTAGCTACTATTCATTATAGGTAATTACAATTGTCTGGCAAGCCAAAAGTCGCGTCTGTGTAACGGGTTACTTCTCCGCCATTGTGGGTGAAACTCATAGCTGGTGAAGGTCAATCTAATTGTTCATTGGTTTGTGACAAGAACCGGCCTATCTCTTCGATTGGCTTATGTCATAAGCCACTTTGTTTTGAAAACAAAATTTGGGTATTCCGAATAGCTGGTTTTAGAATTCAGAATTTGAGGGTTTAAACACAGTGTATGGTGCTGGATTTATCCCAGATCACATTCTATGATTGCTACCAACTAAGCATGACCATTCCCCGATATTTTCCAAACAAAAAAAAGCATACTCGAGCTTTAAGGAGTGGAGATTCATAGTGAGACTGGAGGCCAGACACACCAGACAGGACTTGATGGCTTTGCGCTTTCCCAGTGCAGAAATCACACTCCACGTCTCCAGGTCCAGCATAACAGTGATCCAGAAGACCTGCAGCCTGTGCCATTTTAGTGCTCAAACTGACAGAGATTAGTTTTAGTTCAGAATGTAGTGTAGTTTCTCTGAATCTGTGTGAGAAAGAGCAGGAGATATTTCCTGGTTCTGAGCAGACCAACCTAGATACTGACCTCTGCTATTTAACTGCTCACACTGACTGAAACAGAGTTAAGTTTTGTTTCTCTGTAACTGCATGACAGAGAGCGGGAGTGGTTCTGCCCGAAGCTGCTAGAGGTGTGGTGATGGAGTAAAGCCAAAGAGAGTACAAAGAGAGAGGGAACTGTACCAGCACAGAGCCTGCAGTCACTCACAAACTCCTACTTATGGGTTGTATTATTATGGAATGAATGTTCTCTACAAACAGACAGAGCAACGGCTATTGCTCAATGCACTCAATTGGCAGCAACAATATTCATTTTCCCTCTGACTCTCCATTGGGTACACTGCCTGCCAATCACCTTGCATGACCGTCCCATGGCAGAGATGCAGCTCAGACACTCTGTTCCTGGTGGGATTCTGTTTAGACCTTCAAGATATACAGTATAAGAAGAGCTGGAGACAGCTTCCGCTTACAGGTTCCATGGATTCCTATAGGAGCTGCTCATTGGCGCATGAAGCCAATTCATGGAGGTGCCATGTTAGACTATGGGGGATTTTTGGAACCAGACCATGCACACTGGGTACTTAATGTGGCTTTTGGAACCAGAGGAGCATGCAAACTGGGTACCTAAACATGCGGACCCAATTGGAATGAAAATAATCTTCTTCTTTCGGACGCAAAAAAAAAATAATTACTTGGTGTGAAGAAACTTTAGAAATTAAAATAACTGTCTAAAATAGTATAATTTGGCCTTGATAATTCTGTAGTTTTTAATGGGCTTCAATTTGCTTTTTTGCACCAGAGGCTGACCTCCTCCAGTGACCACTTTGAGTTTGTGAGCTTAAAGGAGAATGTCGATCCCTGGTCCCCTGGTTTAGACCAATCAAACTGGTTCAGTGAGCTAATTAGCTGTCTACACCAATGCCGGTTCAGTCATAGATTTGATCACGATAAAACAATTCACATATGAACACAAGAACTAGTCCAGATACCACTCACAAGTTTATCAAAAGTGCTCAAATGTGCCAGATCATAAAAATGATTGTGGCTCATTATATAATTAAGATCAGAAGAAGGAAATACAGTAAATTAATGCAGGACCCTTTGCCGTCCCCTGCTCTAGAGAATATGAAGATTGGTCCAGTAGCTACTAGAACAGCGCAATAATCCAAATTTCCCACTTTTGGGAGCGAAAAATGGAAAATTTGAAAATGTATATGAATTTTAAATGTAAATTTTCATGGCTGGAGCTGAAGACTGAACTGATGATATTTACTTGGACTGACCATAAGTGTATACTGTTATTAAAAATGAAATTCGACCAGTTAGTGTGTCTTTGCAGTTTTGGCCCCTCAAAGGAACAAATATGTGGAGAACAGGCCTTTCAACACATGTATAACATAAGAATTTATTACAGTTTTTCTCAATTGTTTAGACACATTTTCTGAAATTAAAACTAATTTCTCAAAATTATAAACCCAAAACCCACACGGTCAACTCTTTCTGCAAAACATTATATGTCTCTTGTCAAAATCAAGCACTATTTTCAAAACCATACACTCATCCCAAAATTATATTTTTACTTCAAATAATAAAAACTAGTCAACAAATGAATAAAAATTATAAATGCCAATTACACACTGGTGTAAAAAATGAAAGACACTATTACCATTATATTAGTTAGGTATCAGTACTGTTTGAGTGTACTGGCCAACTGAAATATACAAAAAAAAAAACAGTGAGATGGTATTTTTTATTTTTTCCAAATTACAAAAATGTTGGGAGTAGTCAAAGTAAAATAAGAAAAAAACAGGAGAAAATGGAAAAAAACTACTGTACTGTACAAAGTAAAAGTAAAACCAAAAATAAATTATTCTGCTCTCTGCTGTTGATCAGGCCACATATTCTCATGTACATCACACATTATATTTTCTCTGGAAAAGGAGCGGGAGATGCACCCTTGGCATGACTGAGAAATTACAGTTTTTCTCAATTGTTTACACATTAAAATTGGTGTTCTATTTCGTTCCTCCGACCATTAGGGTTGTCAACAAATGGATGGACCTTCTGGGGCCAGATGCATCGAGACTCTTATAACAGCATATGTCATGAACATGACCTCCACATAGTGACGTAATCCCTCCATATAAAGGGGGGAGCGTCAATGTGAAAATTTGTTTTTCTCACCAATGCATAATGAGACATGAGACTCTTTGTATCTTGTGTGAATCCCACTAGCGCCTTGTGACTTCGGTCCTCCATGGGACAGTCTATGGGGTCCTGTACAGTGACTATGGGACAGTCTATGGGGTACTGTACAGTGACTATGGGACAGTCTATGGGGTCCTGTGCAGCGACTATGGGACAGTCTATGGGGTACTGTACAGTGACTATGGGACAGTCTATGGGGTACTGTACAGTGACTATGGGACAGTCTATGGGGTACTGTACAGTGACTATGGGACAGTCAATGGGGTCCTGTACAGTGACTATGGGGCAGTCTATGGGGTCCTGTACAGTGACTATGGGACAGTCTATGGGGTACTGTACAGTGACTATGGGGCAGTTTATGGGGTACTGTACAGTGACTATGGGACAGTCTATGGGGTACTGTACAGTGACTATGGGACAGTCTATGGGGTACTGTACAGTGACTATGGGAGAGTCTATGGGGTACTGTACAGTGACTATGGGACAGTCTATGGGGTACTGTACAGTGACTATGGGACAGTCTATGGGGTCCTGTACAGTGACTATGGGACAGTCTATGGGGTCCTGTACAGTGACTATGGGACAGTCTATGGGGTCCTGTACAGTGACTATGGGACAGTCTATGGGGTACTGTACAGTGACTATGGGACAGTCTATGGGGTCCTGTACAGTGACTATGGGACAGTCTATGGGGTCCTGTACAGTGACTATGGGACAGTCTATGGGTACTGTACAGTGACTATGGGACAGTCTATGGGGTCCTGTACAGTGACTATGGGACAGTCTATGGGGTCCTGTACAGTGACTATGGGACAGGCTATGGGGTCCTGTACAGTGACTATGGGACAGTCTATAGGGTTCTGTACAGTGACTATAGGACAGTCTATGGGGTCCTGTACAGTGACTATGGGACAGTCTATGGGGTCCTGTACAGTGACTATGGGACAGTCTATGGGGTACTATACAGTGACTATGGGACAGTCTGTGGGGTCCTGTACAGTGACTGTAGGACAGTCTGTGGGGTCCTGTACAGTGACTATGGGACAGTCTATGGGGTTCTGTACAGTGACTATGGTACAGTCTATGGGGTCCTGTACAGTGACTATGGGACAGTCTATGGGGTACTGTACAGTGACTATGGGACAGTCTATGGGGTACTGTACAGTGACTATGGGACAGTCTATGGGGTCCTGTACAGTGGCTATGGGACAGTCTATGGGGTTCTGTACAGTGACTATGGGACAGTCTATGGGGTCCTGTACAGTGACTATGGGACAGTATATGGGGTACTGTACAGTGACTATGGGACAGTCTATGGGGTCCTGTACAGTGACTATGGGACAGTCTATGGGGTACTGTACAGTGACTATGGGACAGTCTATGGGGTCCTGTACAGTGACTATGGGACAGTCTATGGGGTCCTGTACAGTGACTATGGGACAGTCTATGGGGTCCTGTACAGTGACTATGGGACAGTCAGTGGGGTCCTGTACAGTGACTATGCGACAGTCTGTGGGGTCCTGTACAGTGACTATGGGACAGTCTATGGGGTTCTGTACAGTGACTATGGGACAGTCTATGGGGTCCTGTACAGTGACTATGGGACAGTCTATGGGGTACTGTACAGTGACTATGGGACAGTATATGGGGTTCTGTACAGTGACTATGGGACAGTCTGTGGGGTTCTGTACAGTGACTATGGGACAGTATATGGGGTTCTGTACAGTGACTATGGGACAGTCTATGGGGTTCTGTACAGTGACTATGGGACAGTCTATGGGGTCCTGTACAGTGACTATGGGACAGTATATGGAGTCCTGCACAGTGACTATGGGACAGTCTATGGGGTCCTGTACAGTGACTATGGGACAGTATATGGAGTCCTGCACAGTGACTATGGGACAGTCTATGGGGTCCTGTACAGTGACTATGGGACAGTCTATGGGGTCCTGTACAGTGACTATGGGACAGTCTATGGGGTCCTGTACAGTGACTATGGGACAGTCTATGGGGTCCTGTACAGTGACTTTGGGACAGTCTGTGGGGTCCTGTACAGTGACTATGGGACAGTCTATGGGGTCCTGTACAGTGACTATGGGACAGTCTATGGGGTCCTGTACAGTGACTATGGGACAGGCTATGGGGTCCTGTACAGTGACTTTGGGACAGTCTATGGGGTCCTGTACAGTGACTACGATGTTGACTCACAAGCCTGTAAGATAGGAAGCTGAACCTCTGCTGTTAAACATGACACATCCTAAAATCTGCTTAAGGCCACTAATGCTATTGGCCGTATTCAAACTTACAGATATACTGCATGCACTTGGAGGGGCCCAGTCCTGATATAGTCTATGTACTGTACCTGGTACTGATCCTCAGGTAGCAGAAGCAGGTGAGTTGGGGGGGAGGGGGGGGTTATCCTGAGACACACAGGTGTGATGACCTCAGGTGTGACCCAGTCTTACAGGTGTCCCTGTGCTTCTTCAGCAGAGCCCACGTGTACTCTGACCCTCATATTATTACGCAGAATGAGCTCATACTTTGATTAAATTAAAGGGATAGTTCGGAATTTTGAACATAATGTCTCAATTACGACTTACCCATGATGTAGTTGATTGATGGAAACCATTTTCAGCTAATTCCATGTTGTCCCTTCTTTTGGACATACACATGTTGCTAATGCTAGCGCAACTCTAAGGTAACTGGTAGCATCCACTACCAAACGCACTTAAACACTCCACAGTGCACCCAAAGCAAATAAAATACGACGACAGTCTATCGGGGTTAATTTGAGTGTTTATGCCATCATTTTTGAAGTCAAACTATCGTTGAATCCTTTACTTTGTGCTGACCTATATTCCTCTTATTAAACTCAAATAAGACTGAGATATTAGTATTAGGTCCCAAATCCCTTTGAGATAAATTCTTACAGTTTCCCTTAAATTTAGATTTCTCCGCCAACAAAGTTGTTAAAAAACTTGGTGTAACTATTGATTCAGATCTCTCCTTTCAACCCCATATTAACAATATCACAAGAATGGCCATCTTCCACCTGAGGAATATATCTAAATTAAGGAAGGTGTTGTCCCTGGAGGATGCTGAAAAAATGGTTCATGCTTTTGTAACCTCTCGACTAGATTACTGTAATGCTTTATTGTCTGGTTGCACTGGCAGCTGCTAGGGTTCTTACTAGAACCAAGAAATGGGAGCATATCAGCCCGGTGCTCAAAACTCTTCCTTGGCTGCCTGTCAAATTTGGAATTGACTACACGATTTTACTTCTTGCGTTTATAGCTTTAAATGGTTTGGCCCCAGAATATTTTAGTCACTTACTCATTCCTTACTGTCCTCCTAGATGACTTCACTCTCAAAGTGCTGGCTATTTGAAAAATCCTATTATATCTAAAATTACAATGGGGCACAGAGCCGGTTATTCTTGCCTCTGAGCTGGAGTGAGCCATTAACTGCTTGCTTTTCTGTATGCAGGGAGAACATCAAGCTCTTGGGCAGCATCTCCCAGGCAGATGGAGAGGAGGGCTGAGCTGGGAGGAGCCCTCTGACACGTCCAGGGGAAACTCTGCAGCTGGAGCACACGGCCACTGACCACGATGGGTAAGATCCTGGGCCTTCCCATTCTCCAATAACAATGATAACAACATATTTTTTGATTGCAGTGTCACAGGGTTTGCTTGCATAATAATGACAGAAATGTGTCTCCATAGAGCAGGAGATATTTCCAGACCCACCTAGATACTGGCCTCTGCTATTATACTGTTCAAACTTACAGAGACAGAAGTTTGATTCACTGAATATGCATGACAGAGTGAGTGTGCATGACTTTCTGGTTGTGCCCACAGCTGCAGGTGTGGTTCACACTGACAGAGACAGAGTTTTGATTCCCTTAAACTGTATTAAAGAGAGAGATGGAGTGACAACCTGGTTGTGCCCACAGCTGCAGGAGGTGTGGTGTTGGACTGAGGCCAGGCTGAGCAGAACATTGAGTGTGGAGAGAGAGATGTGATTTATTGTGTGCAACAAATTATCATTCTTTCATTTTCTGTTTAACACTCACTTTCTCCCAAATCTCATCTTCCCCATATCACTGGTAAAATTTGAAAAGAAAACAAATCTGTATGAAAGGCAGAATCTGCATTTTTGAATATGGAATTCAATTTCAGGTACACTTCTCGTTCCTTCCATGACACAGCACACTTTTGACAAGTTATATGACAAAATGTATTTATGATTAACCATATGTGATATATAAAATACATTATTGTTGGTAAATAACAAGAATATGTTTATGTGATATATAATGTAATGGGTGCAACCTTTTAAGTAAAACATGGAGCTGAACCTTCACGTTGTACTTAATGTGCTATTTCCCAGCACAAGAGTGGGTGTTGCCATCACCTTTGTTTATCCCCAGGGGTGTGGGGGTGTGGTCTAAAATAATCTGTTTTATTCGCCAACACACTCAGCCAATCATCTGCCACATTGAGGAATTCTTCATCTCCATCTATGAGATGTGAATCTCAAGCAGCAGCACCTGCTTCCCCAGGTAAAGCAGGGCTATTTGGGATATTTATATAAGGTTCAGATTAATACCTGATACCCTTCACCAATCTCTTTCTAACCAAACAAAAAAAACCAGGCCACAGTTCTTAAAGCATTTTCAAATTTTATTGAATCCAAAAAACTTAAATTATAAAGTAATCAGCACCCAGTCAATTGTTATATAGTTCTTTTCAATAGAAAGTATGATTTGCAGGTATATGATGTGGTGTTTCCAGCATATAAACTAAATATAAAACTTCTTACAAGTGATAAGAAACCTCTGCTGATTATAAATGTGATTACATGACCCTATTTCCCTGGGATAATACATGATATGATTTATATGTTTATAATATCAGCTCTGTTACCACTCAGAGTGTAGGAGAAAATAAATAGATAATCATAAACAAAGGAGAAATTGAAGAAATTTTAAAATACAAGGATTAAAACCATACGTTTGAGAAATTAAAATACTAGAACTATGAGAATATAAGTATAATATAATTATAGCTCAGTGTTCAGTCAGATTTCTCTTGAAGTGAAGAGGTTTCCACTGAGCCCCTAAGTTTCCACACCAAGCATTTATATCTGCCAATTTAGGAGGATGTGTTGCAGATTACAGGTAAGACCATCAGCACTATAAACGTTACTTTATCACAGGCTTTAGAGCATGTATACATTTTATACATCGTATGGAAATTGACTGTAAATGTTTCCTAAAAAGAAGACTTCAATTACGTTTCCAGAGAAGTAAAAGTGGGTAATGCACAGACTAAAATAAAAACATTCTCTGCAAACTCCACACATTGCAAAAAACAATCCCTTACACATATACAACCCCTCCCCCTTTGACCCTTAGTAACTGCAGATGGGCTCCTGTAAAGTGACTAAAGGCCCCTCCACACCAAGAATGTTAACTATAAATATATCCTTTTAAAAATGGTTCTAAATGAAGTGGATGGCGGAGTCCACACCATAACGATAATGACAGTGACGAACGATATCGTTGGGATCACTTTCAGAGCGATTTGATAAACGATAGATATCAATTTTCATTGACAAGCTTCCGACACAGCTGGAGCGCGCAGCGCAATGCCGCTGTTTACAGAACATTATCGTTCATCAGTGTGGATGCTTACATCATTATCATTCTAGTTATACTTCTTGGTGTGGACCGGCCTTTAGGGACAGTCTATGGAGAAGAGACCTCCACACACTCCTTGGCTTCTCTCAGAACTGTGTAAAATGTGCTCATCTGACCCCAGTGCTGGTAGAGCTGTAGAACTGTGTAAAATGTGCTCCTCTGACCCCAGTGCTGGTAGAGGTGCGGAACTGTGTAAAATGTGCTCCTCTGACCCCAGTGCTGGTAGAGGTGTAGAACTGTGTAAAATGTGCTCCTCTGACCCCAGTGCTGGTAGAGGTGTAGAACTGTGCAAAATGTGCTCCTCTGACCCCAGTGCTGGTAGAGGTGCAGAACTGTGTAAAATGTGCTCCTCTGACCCCAGTGCTGGTAGAGGTGTAGAACTGTGTAAAATGTGTTCCTCTGACCCCAGTGCTGGTAGAGGTGTAGAACTGTGTAAAATGTGCTCCTCTGACCCCAGTGCTGGTAGAGGTGTAGAACTGTGTAAAATGTGCTCCTCTGACCCCAGTGCTGGTAGAGGTGTAGAACTGTGTAAAATGTGCTCCTCTGACCCCAGTGCTGGTAGAGGTGTAGAACTGTGTAAAATGTGTTCCTCTGACCCCAGTGCTGGTAGAGGTGTAGAACTGTGTAAAATGTGCTCCTCTGACCCCAGTGCTGGTAGAGGTGTAGAACTGTGTAAAATGTGTTCCTCTGACCCCAGTGCTGGTAGAGGTGTAGAACTGTATAACATGTGCTCCTCTGACTAAATGTGTTATTACAACTGATCTTTCCCTTTCTCTCTCAATCCAGATCACACAGTTTTACAGAAGATCCATCATCAACCCCAAACCCAGGATAGAGGGGCTGAGTGAATGTGGTCTGGACTCTGTGCAGGAGGGTCATTGTGTCAGAGACACTGTAGAAGGACAGAGTTCCTGCCCTGTGATCCAGGTACACTCCTATTCTGGAGGAGGGGGGAGCAGGGATTTTAGTGCTCTCACTATTGTGCCAGAAGAAGTATCTGGAGGGAGAGCAGCCCAAACTCCAAGACTTGTTATTATGTCCCAGAGCAGAGTCATTACCCTCTCCTTTCCTGCTGATCTCTTTATATGACTCTGCTATATAAACCCCTTCCCCGCTCCACTCAGCCTCCCAGTAAAAGCATCCAGACAGACCCTCTCTGCACAGAACATGGGGCCAGTAGTCAAATCTCTCTGGATGATCAGGATATGACTGGATCTCTCCCACACAGGTCACCTCTCTGTTCTCCTCAGACAGATGGAGGTATTGATGTGCTGTGTTGGGGTCCAGTGTGAGCTGACAGGAATCTGACGGAGGAGAAGATTAAGATTTAATATGAGGGCAGGTCCATCTAAGGTCTGTCTAAAAATAATTATTTTCTCCATACATACTATACAACGTGATCTCCATATACAGATGAAAACTAGCTCTCGAGCTAACTCTGGCATTGTACCCATTTATGCTTTATACAGATATGTTGATTACGATGTGCTGCCCTTTTAAATAAATAAATAAATAATACATTTATAAATTTACATTGTGTGTCTGCATGTTTGTGTGTGTGTGTGTGTGTGTGTGTGTGTGTGTGTGTGTGTGTGTGTGTGTGTGTCTGTACATGAGTGTGTGTGTCTGTACATGAGTGTGTGTGTAGAATTATTGTATCGGGGTGGGGGGAGTAAAATATTTGTTCACAAAATATTTAATTTGGCCAGGGATTGTTTTTGGCTATGAATTGATTTGCCATGTTCTCCCTGTGTCGTATGGGTTTCCTCCGGGTACTCCAGTTTCCTCCCACTGTCCAAAGACCTGCAGGTTAGGCTAATTACGGGGCGTTAACAGGGCGTTGCTGTAAAAGTGCACGTGTGCTCAGTCAACCTACCCTGTATAAGTAAAGGTTAATAATAAAAAGTGTAAAAAAATACCAGGATATATTTTCCTCAATAAAACTGGATTTACCCTTCATCACCTCCCAGCCACAAACTGAATGACAACCTGGCTGATCAGTGTGTGTGTGTGTGTGTGTGTGTGTGTGTGTACGTGCGTGTTTGTGTGTGTCTCAGCTAAGAGCTTCAGAGTGAGGACTCACACTGTAAGAAATCCTCTCTGGTCCTGGGCTCTCCAGTATGGACTTCTTTCACTGCAGGGACAGAGTGAGAGAAAAGGACAAATAGAAAGATACATTTAGAGGGAGAGAGAGATACCATAACTCATAGGCTACAGTAATATAGCTCTAATTGTAATAACATTTACATTTAGCCTACGACGTAACACTCTAGCCCATGCCAATAACTTGTTGCAATTTCACCATGCATGGCCATTTACTGTACATAAGTGTTCATAACTTTTCCTTATGCAATATTGATACTCACATCATATCAATTAATGTATATTATAATATATTAATGTACAAACCCAAATTGCAAAAAAGTTGAAACAGTATGTAAAATGCACATAAAAGCAGAAATAAGTGATTTGTAAATTGTATTTTACATATATTTGATTGAAAACAGTACAAAGAAAATATATTTAATGTTTTACCTTATCAACTTTATTGATTATTGTAAATATACGCAAATTCCGAATTTGATGCCTGCAGCACGTTCCAAAAAAGTTGGGACAGGGGCAAAAAAAGACTGGGAAGTTAAAAAAACACCTGTTTGGTACATTCCACAGGTAAACAGGTGATGCTCTCATGACTGGGTATAAAAAGATATTAAAAGACTAATGATATCTTATTTTCAGGTACTCTTACAACCGATAACATAACCTCTCTGCATTTGAATGAATCTCTTGGGAATTTGGGGGTGGGACTAGATTAAGCTGTAAATTACATGGGAATAGTATGGAACCCATGGTTGGCTAAATGGCTGTAAGTCAGCAAGGGTCTGAGGTATCAAATGAGCCTCAAACCATCTGCTGCCAGAAATGCAGTAGATATGGATGGATCACTTTAAGGGTTGTTTCTCCTGACTCAATTTCCTATTGAACTCTGGCAGCAGAGTGATGGTTTGAGGCTGGTTTGATACCTCAGACCCTTGATGACTTAGTCCCACCCCCCAATTCCATTCAAATGCAGAGAGATAATAGTATTGCTTGTACGAGTACCTGAAAATAAGATATCCAGAGTCTTTTGATATCCTTTTATACCATGATAGCATCACCTGTTTACCTGTGAAATGTTCCAAATAGGTCCCATTCTTTTTTTCCCCCTGTCCCAACTTTTTTGAAACGTGTTGCAGGCATCAAATTCGGAATTAGGGTATATTTACAAAAATCAATAAAGTTGGTAAGGTAAATATTTTATATATTTTCTGTGTTGCCTACTGTTTTAATATATGTAAAAGACAATTTACAAATCACTGCTTTCTGCTTTTATTTGCATTTTACATACTGTCCCAACTTTTTTAGAATTGGGGTTTTTATTTATGAAAAGTCACGAAATAGATTTCCTGACGACAGTTTTATAGATTTTAAAGTGACAACGACCACTGTTATTACCTAACGTTGCTTTAACTAGCCTAGTGTTAGCTACCTTGCGAACGCAACATTTTCTGTTAGCTGTTAGTTTTCTGTTATACTGTATGTGCTTTTCAGGTTGGTAACTCGGCTACGTCTACCATGTATACAACCCTTTAAAATACCGTCATGCATTTAAATTAACTGAAAACGCTTTCATTTATTTGTAGTTCTTAATGGTAAAGGACAGAATCCACGCCTATGTCTTTCTTTGAGCTAGAATTCATGTTGGCTCGTGCGGTTGTGAAAAATAAAAAAATAGAAAAATTTAAATACTTTTAAAGGCAGACAAGTTGGAATTAATTACAGTGCTTTGTAGGCAATGCGTGAGTAATTTAATTTTTTTTACGTTGAAAAAGTTTTTTGTTGAGAGAATCTTTACACCGAGAAGGGTTTTAAATATTTTGTATTTACACTGTAACTTACAATTATATTCACTCCACTGTATCTGATCATTAATTTTTGGTAGAATAAAAACGGGAAAAAAGGATTTTACTCTTTAAAGTTTTTAACAACCTAATTGAGAAATTTTGAGCAGTTCCACGTTGCAGACGTCCTCCAGTCGCCCTTTCAGTTCAGAGACAGATTTCCTCACAGCCTCAAAAGAGATGTGTGGACTGATAGTGATGCTGGGTAAGTCTCCAGGTCCAGGAGGGGCACAGAGAGACTGAAAGCTCTGCAGACAGACACAGACAGAGAACAGTCTCAATTCAGATTCCTGTAGAGATTCCAGGAGAAGATCTTTGGAACATGCCTACCCATGTATGTACAATGTACATAGTGCAGACTGTCAGAGAGCCAGTGATGTTACCTGGAGGAAATGGATGTGATCCTCTGTGTGGGAGAACTGCTCCAGCTCAGCGTCTCTCCTCCTCAACTCAGCAATCTCCTGCTCCAGTCGCTCCAGGAGTCCTTCAGCCCGACTCACTTCAGCCTTCTCCTGATCTCTGATCAGCATTTTCACCTCAGAGCGCCTTCTCTCAATGGAGCGGATCAGCTCAGTAAAGATCCTCTCACTGTCCTCCACTGCTGCCTGTGCAGAGCGCTGTTAGGAGACACAGAGACAGGAGGGCTGTACATTTTAACTAGGCCTTTCACTCAGCTCTTACTGGGACCCCAGACAGCCTGTTACCCACAGTGTGGCTCAGTGGGATTGAGCCCCACAGGTCTGGAAAGTGGCCCAACACTGGCTTCCTCACTGGCTGACTGGAGGAGAGCCCTGACTGAGCCCTGAAATGGCTCTTCCAGCAGCCAGCTGTTGTCTTCTCCTCTGGTCAGTACCCACCTTTAGTGACTGCACAGCCTGTATCAGATCCTGTAGCTCCTTCTCTCTCTCTTGGATTCTCTGCTGGAATTTACTCTGTGTCACCCCCAGCTGCTTCTGTGGAAAGATTATTTACCCAGTTGTATTATTGTGTATTATGTTCACATTTGTTAAATAATAAAAAGTTAAAAACTACGTACATGACCTAAGCACTCATCTATATGAAATCCCACGGGTCAGTGTGTAGAAGTAAACTGTATGAGTGAACTAGTTGCTCCATCTGTGTTGATTCCCATTCAGGGAGTGAATAGGGGGGTGAGGGGTGTGAACAGAGCTGTCACAGAGAGCTGACTTTGGTTCACTTCCTGCTCTTACTGCTTTATCACTGTGGATATCAGACCTAAAAATCACTTAACAAATGGATTCAGTATTTCAAATGTAATGAAACATACCTTTTTTAGATTAGATTTTGGTTTTACAGAGCTAAGTAGAAGTAATGGCACATGAAACCTATGTAAAAAAACATGCAGACTTTAACTTGTTTTTAGGTACACAAAGGTTTACACTTTCTTATCATGCTACATGTTAGCTAAATCATGATCAGGGATTTTTTTATTTTTAGGAGAACAGAACAATCTCAGTCTCCTTTTGACAGAGAGGGTAACAGATTCAGAAGGGACCCCTGTCCACACGGGGAATCACATGTGGCCTGATAGTCAGCTGTCCTACAGGCTCTGGCACACGTCTTACAATGATCATGAAAGTTTAAGATGTAAAATACATTTTATATAACATACATGTTTTATACTGTATAACACACATGTTTTTTACGAAACACAGGAAGCCCATTGTTCCTAGTTCACCTTAACAAATTAAAAATCAAATGTCCAATTATAATGCAGTTACTGTTTGTTTTTTTACAGTAACTGATAATGAATTGTGAATATCAATACAAAATGTATTACGTATTTTGGGCAGTGTTTTTTTTTTAAGGTTTTCAGTCAGTTCAATTCTAAACTGTTCCTCTCCTGTATTATCACAGCTGCCCGTGAAGAGCTCCAGTCCTTACCTGTTTCTCAGTCCTTTCTGCTGCAGCTGAGACTGTATCATGGCCTCTGTGTTCATCCATCAAACACAGCAGACAGATACACTGCTGATCGGTACGACAGTAAACCTCCAGCAGTTTTTTATGTTGAGGGCAAATGTTCTCCTGCAGGTTTCCAGTAGCATTGATCACATTATGTGTGTTTCCTGGATTGAGTACATTGTGAAGTTTGAAATGAATTTCACAGTAAGACGCCAGACACACCAGACAGGACTTAACGGCTTTGCGCTTTCTCCCTGTGCAGACATAACACGCCACATCTCCAGGTCCAGCGTAACCGTGAGCAGGAGTATTCTTCAGTTTCTCCACCACTTCAGCCAGCATGGTGTTCCTGTTCAGAACAGGCCTTGGGGTGAAGTTCTGTCTGCACTGGGGGCAGCTGTAGACACCAGTATGATCATCCTGATCCCAGCAGCCCTTAATACAGCCCATACAGTAACTGTGTCCACAGGGAATAGTCACCGGATCCTTCAGTAGATCCAGACAGATTGCACAGCTGAATTGGTCCTGATCCACCGAGATACTAGCCTCAGCCATTTAACTATCCACACCGACAGAGACAGAGTTAAGTTTTGTTTTTCTGAAACTGCATAATAGAGAGATTGGTAGTAACTTCCTGGTTCTGCCCACAGCTGCAGTAGGAGTGGTGTTGGACTGAGGCCAGGCTGAGCAGAGCAGTGAGTGTAGAGAGAGAGCAGACTTTCAGTAACTCATAAAACACACAATCTCTCTCACTGCTGTGCTGCTGTTCACAGCTCTCAGTCTGGACTGATTCAGCCATTTGTTACCTGTCAAACTTATCTTTAGACATCAAGGATGTATGTTTGAATATCATTATGGTCTTTTACCAAAAGAGTACCATCAAATAAGTGTATGTGTGTGTCTGTGTGCGAGTGTATGTGTGCATGCGTGAGTGCCTGTGTGTGAGTGTGTGTGCGCGTTTTGTTGAGTTTGTACCATGAAATAAATGAAAACCAATCAATCAATCAATCAATCAAAAATACTTTATTGATCCCCGCAGGGAAATTGTAATGTGACAATCACCCACTTCTGCACTTAAGATAGAAAAGAAAAGAATAAATATAAAAATGAGAGAATAATCATAAATACATATAATACAATTCAATAGTAAAAAAGATCAAATAAAATAAAATAAAATAAAACATTCCTAGTAAGGTGCCATAGTGAGTTTATAACTTTATGACCGGCATAAATGTGAGTGACCTAGTACTCAGAGGGAGGAGTTAAAGAGTTTGATTGCCGCAGGCAGGAATGACCTCCTGTGGCGCTCTGTGGTGCATCTTGGCATGATGAGTCTACTGCTGAATGTGCTCCTGACCGGCTCGTTATGGAGGGGGTGGAAAGTGTTATCCAGGATGCTTCTCAGCTTAATCAGCATCCTTCTCTCCATCACAGTTGTCAGGGAGTCCAGTTTCACCCCAACAACATCACCGGCCTTGCGGATCAACTTATTCAGTCGGTTGGCGTCAGCCACTCTCAGCCTGCTGCCCCAACAAACCACAGCGTACAGCAGAGCGCTGGCCACCACCGACTCATAAAATATCCTGAGCATTGTCCTGCAGATGTTGAAGGACCGTAGCCTCCTCAGAAAATAGAGGCGGCTTTGACCCTTCTTATAAACCGCCTCTGTGTTCTTTGACCAGTCCAGTTTATTGTCAATAAACACCCCCAAGTACTTGTAATCCTCCACAATGTCCACGCTGATGCCCCTGATGGAAACGGGGATCACTGGTGTCTTCTTCCTCCTCAGGTCCACCACAGCCCTATACTCTGCCTCATCACCATCGCTGATGCATCCAACCACCGCAGAGTCATCAGAGTACTTCTGGAGATGACAAGTCTCTGTCAGGTAGTTGAAGTCTGTGGTGTAGATGGTGAAGAGGAAAGGAGAGAGGACTGTCCCCTGTGGTGCCCCAGTGTTGCTGACCACTCTGTCCGACACACAGTGTTGTAGGCGCACATACTGTGGTCTTCCAGTCAGGTAGTCAACAATCCAGGACACAAGGGGAGCATCAACCTGCATCGCCGTCAGCTTGTGAGTGTGTGTGCGCGTTTTGTTGAGTTTGTACCATGAAATAAATGAAAACCAGGGTGAGGACTTAATAATACAGTAATACTCAGAAAGGTTGAAACATGCACCTTATTACATTACATTACAGGCATTTAGCACTTATACAGAGCGACTTGCTAAACTTTTTGCATTTAATTTTTTTATTTTTTACATATTATCGATTTATACAGCTTGATATATTCTGAAGCAGCATAGGTTAAGTACCTTGCTCAAGGGTACAATGACATTGTCCTACCTGGGAATCGAACCTGCAACCTTTCGGTTACAAGCTCAGTTCCTGAACCATTATACCACACTGCTGCCCATGGTCCATGGCCTTATGTGGGCACATAAAGATGTAATATTTTGCCGTTGCAATATTGAAAGAATCTGAGCACTTTTTTCAGCTGTTGTTTGTGGAAGACCTACATCTGAGAGGTTTACCTTGTGAGTAAAAGAACAGCAGAGGCAAGGAATTGGCCAAACAAAAAGAACAAACCGCCTTTAATTACATCAAGGGGAAAGGGGAAAGGGGGAATGGGAGCAGGGTAATGTATTTGCCATCAGTGTCCTGTCAGTATTAGTCCTGGTTGGTGACTGACAGGGAGAGAGAGGGACGTTAAGTTAAGTACCATGAATCAGGTGAACTTTTAGGCTCACAGTTTTCCACTTTCAGTTTGGCTGGGCAGAGAGACAGGTAGCTGCTCTTCCTCCTGTCTTCCTCCTCCTCTCTGGAACCTGGGGTGCTGATGTCACCCAAAAATGTGAAAAAAACATCCGCAGTAGGATACATCGATGTATGCTTCGCCGGAGGGGAGGAGAAGCCGGGTTTGAAGAGGAAGGGAGTGGAGGAAGGGAGGGTGCATTTTTCGACTATTGGGACGCACCCTAGGGTGCGGCATCTTTCTCTTAATTTCTTCTGGTTCCTTTAGCTTATGGACTTTGAGCATGGGTACATCTAACTGACTCTGGCTTAGCTCACTAGCTCTATATGTCAATAGCTTTGGCTCATGTTAACTCTGGCTCTCTAAATAGCCTTACTCTCACTTCATCATTTCTGAATCCACACACAATTCTGCCACGTATCATCGACTCAATAAGTTGCTCATGTCCTTTGCTTTGTTCTTCAGGTCAGTCACATACAGTAAGTATCAATAGACTCAGATTGTCCCTGCACTAGTAAAGAATATGTGTCTCAAATATGCCAGATTTCTTCTTGCTAACAGTACGTATGAAAATCCCCTTGCAAAGTTTCAAAATTGTCCATGTCTTCATCAAATTCAAACGTGTTGAACGATTTGACTGCATCATCCCCGGCTATATGGAGAAAGATAGCACACTTGACTTTATCAGACTCCGAGATGCCACTTGCAATGAGAAACGGCTCCAATTTCTGGATCCAAACGCTCCAATTTTCCACTAGATTTCCTTCCAGACTTAAAGGATAGGTTCACTTTTTTTTCAACCAGGACCTGATTGAAAGGTTGTTTCCAATAATCGTGCATAGCACAACATCACTGATAGAGTAGTTTTGCCTTCAGAAACCGTGATATCTCCTTTTAATCAAGTTGGAGATTTCATCTGTTCCATTTTTCATCTCTCTTTTCCTTTTAAAAACAGTTCAGTTACTCCGACACCATGTAAAGTATGCAAGGGACAGCAAAGATATGCAGATGCAAGAACAACTTTGACTGAAGGTTCTCAATAAAGTACGACAACACATTGACAGCTCTATATAGCTGCACTGCCACCTGCTGGTATAAACTGGGAACGAATATCCACATGCATGAAGACATGATGAAAATATATATATATATGACAGATAAACTTATCTGCTTGTATACGACAACAAAGCATTCCAATCGTATAGTTCTTAACCAGAAGCTCAAGTGTCCAAAAAAGCCACTTATAAACTGGGTTTCAACCAAGGGGCCAAGACTGGGCTTTCGTTTTGAGGCTCACTTCCTGGTTGGCCTGGGAACCGCCATTGTGCCGTTGCTCACTAGCGCCACTGCGGTTGGCTCCAGTATAGGTATTTCCCCATGTAAGTCAACGGCAGCAATTTGGTCAAAATACTCAGTCAAAAAATTTTTTACACAAATTTTTTTTATTGCAATAGGTGCCTTTCCTTCATCTAATGCCTGTGCATGTGCTGATTTTTTAAAATATTGTGTCGTTTGGACAGGGTATTAACATTTGTTCAGGACCAATCAGGGGACAGATTGAGTCTGGGGTTACTGCCGGTCATTCCACTCACTCTGAGGGGCGGGAACCATAGACGGAACGGGTGGGACGTGGGCGGTACCCATAGGCGGTACCTCAAGTGGCTAGCAATGGCCTTGACATTCTCACCCATTCTCCTCCTTTTAATGTGTGAAGTTGGCTAATAGACACATTGCAATCAGATCGTCACTCGTGTTGAATTCATTATGGCATGTTCTGCATACAACTGTACTAATCGACCGTCTCAAAAGCATTCTCTCCAGTTTTTTTCGGTAATACATTTTTTATTACTTTATTTTTTACCAAGTAAGTAGCTAGCCTGATTAGTTAACGGCCTGCAGAAGTAGCCTACGCTACCTACCGCAACCTAGCATGACAAGCTAACGCTTTTGTATATTACGTACACCAGTATGCTAGTGCAGTTAGCAACTTTATCTCCCAAAACCGTTTGGTTTGGCTACTTAACGTTAGCTAACGATGTAAAACCTGTCAAAAGTAACGTTAGTCAAATTTCAGTTGTGTAACGTTAACTTATATTCCATTAAACATCGACCTGGTGAGCCTTTGTGTCTATTTTTAGCTTTGTAATTTAATGTTAACGGTCTCGTAGTAGACATGTAGCTACATTGCACTTCGTCCTGGCTATGCTCTCCACTGGCTAAGTGCATTTATGTGGAGTGAATTTCGACATTGCTAACGTTAGCTACCGTGCATTAGTCATGGTGTATATTTCATTAGAGGTATTCATTTTAGGTTGAGCATTATTTATAACTTTTAAAGCATGTGGGAAACGTGTTCATGGAGATGGAAACCCGACATAACGTTAGCTGTCATTTAGCTATCATGTTTTTCGTGTCGCCACTTGGCACCACCATGGACTGTATAAAAATAGGGTAACGTTAGGCTAACGTGGAAGTCCTCGCTTACAAAGACACATGGATTACAATACCATTTACAGCCAGCATTTATGTACAAATTTGATTTTTTATGTGGACCTTGTCATTTTTAATGTGCGTCTCGTCAGGGTTTGTCTTGTACTAAATGTGTGTCTTGTCTTGTGTTCCCACTCTCAGCCTGCACCTTGACGTGGTGAGTGGGCTTTAAACTGAGACAGGCTACTGAACTTTGTTGTCTCCTATGTCAAACCCCTAACTTCTTGTTACCCTTGAGTTTTTTGTCCCCTATTATGAAATGAAAACTGATCTTGCTCTATCCTTTCTCTATTTCACAGATGTAAATTTATTACCAGCTGTTCAAGTTACCAACATAATCAATACTAACACAGATCACTAATTCTGTGATGAAATGATATTTTGAGCTGCTAATTTGTAGAATCAGATGTGCCAAATTTGGGGTTGAAACAGCACAAGGAATAGGGTTGGGGACCGCAGTCCTAGTCTGTGGGTGACCCTCTTATCAAATGTGCAGCATCCATATTACAAAGGAAAACGCCGCCATCCTGTGCGGGATGTATGGACCACGGACTCACCCTGTCAGCCACGAGGGACATCTGACCATCTTTTAAGGATACATAAAAAATTGTACTGATTTCAAGTTGCTTCGTGAAAAAAGAATGATCTTAATCACTCCTTTAACACATTTAAAGTCGCAGCACAAGCTGCTCCTCCTTAGTCTTTCAGTGAGATTACAGGATGTCTGTTACTTATTTACATCAGTGGCTATACCTACACTGTGCACGCTGGGGAAGGCCATCTTGAGCGGTAATGTATTGGTGCATTATGTACTCATTATTTAACTGAATGCAAGAGGGTATTAAATATTTTAAAGACAAAAGCAGACAAAAACCTCAAATTACATTTTTCCCCATTTATATAAAGGGTCTGATTCTCATTACAGAGCAAGTACTTACAAAAATTAATTGCTGTACAACATGTATAATGTAGAGGGTAGTTAGGCTACCAGATGCCCTTATTTATGCTTCATTTTGAATGACATTTGATTAGTTTATATATTGTGTAATATTTGCTATTTCACCTACTGCATGATTCTATTATGCAAATAATGAACACATCAAAACAAGTTGGATAATTTAAAAATGTTTTTATTGACAGCTACACCGGCTTAGGGAGCAGGAAGCAAGAAAGGCCATGGGGTGCCATGGCTGGAGAGGACAAGATGGGTGGGGGAGAGAAGATGCGGGACAGGGATGAGGAAGAGCAGGGGGAGTTGGGTGAACAATGGCATAGCTAAAGATGTCATTAATTAAAATAAATCATAATACAAAATATAACATCATAACATAAAATTTGAAAAGCTGACCCATTTCATTAAAAAAAACCTATTCCATTAAAAGCTAAATCCAGGATTGGAGAAACTGCTCCCCTAGATTCAGTCTTTAAGGGAATGGACGATACTATTTAAAAAAATAAAAAGTAGCTGTCACCAACTATCCAGACAGTTTTAGCTGTGTAAGAGGAATAAAATTAAATGCATCTCATTGCAATATACAATGATACATTCTGGATGCAAGCTATTAAAAACATCATCCACAATCTAGACATGATACTTTAATATTGTCAATATGCTGTTTGGTCCTATTGCATAAGGAGAGCTACACTTGAAAAATTAGCAATGAAAGAGAAATACACTCAAAGTATATTATGTAAATGACTAGTTTAAGGCACAGTGATTAAAAAAGAAAAATGGTTCACAATGAAAGGTGGGTACAGAAACTCAGTTGAGGCTTCGGCTTTCCATCATTGTGTCTGCAAAAGAAATTAAAAATTCAAGGTTACAACCAGTCTGTGTAATGAGACTTCATGCACTAGGGTGGGAAACTTGCTTTCACAAAGTGCATTGTGCAATTTTCATGCATGCAAATAGATTCTTATTAAAATGCTTCGTAGATGACCACAGCTTACGTTATTTTATCTTCTTGTTTCATTGTGATTTGCGTTAGCTAGGGTGATCATATATTGTATATTTTATCCACACACAAAAAAAATTAGGACAGGTTCGGGCGGGCATTATTAACATAATAGGCTACTCTGCTGGGTTATTGGAATGAGCAAAACCTAACCAGACATTTTTAGGAATTTAGAAATCCCGCAAGGACCTATTTTTATACAGTCTATGGCCTGGACGGATTTTTTGGGTCGCAAGCTTGCTGACAGCTTGCTACCTATTTAGAGCAGCTCTTCGGGACATTTATAATAAAAGTAATCTTGTATGTAAATGTGATTGATTGACCGTCAATATCGTTAATGGCAATTATAACGTTACCCTATGTTCGCCTTAGCCTGCCTAGGCCTAACGTAACCAATCTCACTGTCAAGCTGGTATGTTAGCTAATGGAATTAGCCTACCTCCGATCTGAGTTGGGTGGAATATTAATGTACTTTAAATTGTACTGTAAATTGAAGATAACTGAATAAACGTTATAACATAACACAATGATGTGACGAATTTCACACAGTCAATGCAAATAAATAACACCGTAAAACCGTGAAAATGAAATTATATAATAAACATTAGCTTAACTTACCGTAAATTCGCTTGCAATATAAAACCAGAGCTCCCGCTTCTAATTTCTCCCGCTTTCCAGAATCTCCGCCCCGAACTGTCAATCATACTGTGCCTGGACAGAGACCCTCCCATGAAGACCATATCCGGTTCACCCTGCTCCAAGCAAAGGTCAAGTCGGCTCCACGGAGCAGGCGCAGTTCGTCCAAACAGCCGGCGAAAAAGACTTCCGTGTTTCAATTTGGTTTTTCCGAGGCCATGGAAAGGCAATGGGTGACGTCACAGTGGCTTTGTCCATATTTTTATACAGTCTATGGTTTCAACACTAAAACATCAACCCCACCTGCACATTATACGAAAAACACCAAACAACCGACAGGAACCTCAGAGAGCCCAAAACCCTGCTTTTCTTTCAGCTCTCTCCCTCCAGCCCTTCATCAAATGTAATCTTTTCTCTCTCCCTCCCTCCTAGCCTTCCACTAAATTTAAAGTTCTCTCCCCCTCTGCTTAACCCCTCTACCAAACTAAAGCTGTTCTCTCCACCAAATTTACAATTCTCCCTCCTTCTTGCCCCTCCAAATGTAAATGGTCACATCCCCTCTCAAGCCCTCCACCAAATTTACACAGAAGGAAAACAGAAAAGCAGAAAAACCAGGATAGAGACTCAGTGAATGTCATCTGGACTCTGTGCAGGATTTTAAAAGAGCGATAGTTTAATTGAAGGTTTTTTTTTAAATAGGTAGTATTAGAAAACAACACAGACAGTAAAATATATATGATACGTGGATAATCTTTATTTGAATTATAATAACTCTCATGGCACTTACATTCTGTTCAGAAATCAGCTTCTTAAAGAAGGTAAAATAACCCCATTCAGGCCAGCCAGCCTCACACTGGTACAAAGGACATGTGAACATAAACTACTGAATGACTTTCTACCAACAGTGTGATTATGACAAAGCATTTAAAAGAGGAAAAAGCCAAAATGAAAGAAGATAATCCTATTCTCTAAACCCACATATTTCCTGTCTTATTCCAGCTTTATCGGTCTTCTGTTTCTCATCCCTTACTTTTAGCAAATCCCAGTTTGGAACGGTCAATTGCATTTGTGGTGCCTCTCTCACAACTGTGTAAGATGTGCTCTTCTGACCCCAGTGCTGGTAGAGGTGTAGAACTGTGTAAAATGTGCTCCTCTGACCCCAGTGCTGGTAGAGATGTAGAACTGTGTAAAATGTGCTCCTCTGACCTCAGTGCTGGTAGAGATGTATAACTGTGCAAAATGTGCTCCTCTGACCCCAGTGCTGGTAGAGGTGTAGAACTGTGTAAAATGTGCTCCTCTGACCCCAGTGCTGGTAGAGGTGTAGAACTGTGTAAAATGTGCTCCTCTGACCCCAGTGCTGGTAGAGGTGTAGAACTGTGTAAAATGTGCTCCTCTGACCCCAGTGCTGGTAGAGATGTAGAACTGTGTAAAATGTGCTCCTCTGACCCCAGTGCTGGTAGAGGTGTAGAACTGTGTAAAATGTGCTCCTCTGACCCCAGTGCTGGTAGAGGTGTAAAGTCGTGCTCATGGTGAGGGCCTTTACTGACTGAGCCCCTCATCAGACCCTCAACTTTCATCTTTTATATTTTATTTACTTCTCCTCTCTATCTCACTGCAGTGTTTTTCTCCCACTCTGATTACAGCTGAGCTTCCCTCTCTCTCGTCCCCGATCACAGTTTTACAGAGGATTTAACGCCAACAAAAACCCCAGGATAGAGGGGCTGAGTGAATGTGGTCTGGACTCTGTGCAGGAGGGTCATTGTGTCAGAGACGCTGTAGAAGGACAGAGTTCCTGCCCTGTAATCCAGGTACACTCCTATTCTGGAGGAGGAGGAGGGAGCAGCGATTCCAGTTTTGTTGTTGTACCGGAAAAAGTAACTGGACGGAGAGCAGCTCAAACACCAGGACTTGTTATTCCATCCCAGACCACAGTCATAAATCAATCCTTTCCTGTTGATCTCTTTATATGACACTGCTATATGAACCTCATCCCCACTCCACTCAGCCTCCCAGTAACAGCGTCCAGACAGACCCTCTCTGCACAGCACTTGGTACCAGTGGTCAAATCTCTCTGGATGAGCAGGATATGACTGGATCTCTTCCACACGGGTCACCTCTCTGTTCCCCTCAGACAGACGGAGGCGTTGATTCGCTGTGTTGAGGTCCAGTGTGAGCTGACAGGAATCTGATGGAGGAGAAGGTTAAGATTTAATATGAGGACAGGTCCATCTAAGTTCTGTGTATATTTCATTCTTTTCTCCATTCATACTATACAGAGTGATTTAAGTTTCTCCATATGTGTGTTCATGTGTGTATGTGTGTGTTCTTGTGTGTGCGTGCGTGTGCGTGTATATATGTGTTCATGTGTGTTTTTGCTTCAGAGGAAACAGACTCACATTGATGGAGTAGGAGGAAAGGTTATGATTATTATTTTTTTTATGAAAGAGTAGTAATTTTCTATTTTTATTTTAATGTAGAACCCTACACAGCTAGACCAATGAGGGAATAGCTGGAGGGGAAGGAGTAAATATGTTTGTCCTCTGCTGTTGTGATGTAAATAAAAGAGTTTAGTGATTTATCCTCCGGTCATGAATATATTATAAGTACATTTAAAAAGATACTAAGTCCGTCGCCATGAGTCAGATATGAATGCGCTGCTCCATATCCCGCTTAAGACAGGCCTGAAACGGATCAGTATGAGTCTTATTCTCCGTTCGTAAACGGGGCCATGTTGTCATCACGGATATATCCGACCTATCGTCCAAATGCCAATATTCTAATGAGAGCATTAGAACACTCACACAGGAGTTGAACGACACATCAAATATATCTATGATCACAAACAGTAAGCGTAACAGTTACAATTGGTTTACTCGTAATTATAAAAATAGAATTTAGAATTTACTTTAATCATGCGTGAAGCTCAGAGTGGTTACACTCGACTCGTCCATGTATGCCACCATTACTCAATATATGCTCCCGGGATTAACACTATTGCCGAATCTCGGTTCGGTGGAGAAACTCAGAGGTTGGGGTCTGGCTAACACAATACATGTATTATATTTTACATCGATAGTTGCGAGCCCAGGTTAGCGCGCACTAAATGGGCTCCTTAAGGCGAATTTGACAAGAACCGACGTAAAAACGTCCATGGGCTCTCTCCACGTCAAATTCCCAGAGCCGTACATTCACTAAACCTGTTAATGACCGACCTTAGCCGCCTACCAACTTAGAATCTCCACTTTCTGTACCCCGCCACTGATCAGTTGGTCATTGGTCAGAATTTTCCCCGAGTATTCAGTTGTAATTTAGGCTGAAAGGGTAAAAAATGGATTAGAGTCATGGAGACCACGCAAGTTAAAATAATAAGAATTTATTAACAGGCAGGTAGGTCATTATCTTAAAATTAGGTCAATTACAAAATATAGAAATTAAGAAAAGAAACACAGAGTAAATATCTTACCGGCCTGCTTCAGCTACACACACACACAGAAATCTGCACAGGTGTGGGAACTCGAATTGCGATATTCCCAGATGGGTTTGTCTCCCCTTCTTTTATGCCAAATCATACGTTTGAACCAGGCAGTAGTCATAAATTAACCTGGAAGGGTGGTCAAAAAGGAATTTAGCTAATCTCCTGTCTAGGGAGAGGGGAAAAGGAGATGATTACCAGAGAAGGACATTCCAATGTTACAGTTTTTCCCTGAGTTATAGAAACTATATTTTACTAAACTCCATTTGGTATGAAATGTATCTCATTGGATTCCTTGATTTTACCGGATTACATCCATACCAAACAGATTACCATTATGATAATTATTCACAGATTAATAGTTTTATGTTGCAGTTGTCATGAAAATTCCCTCCTGATGAATCATTTTACATGTAATTCCTATTCTTATTACATAAGACGTAATGTAACAATCTAAGGATCACATGTACAAAGTTATACGGAGTTTGTTGGCCATCTCAACTGAAGTTTTGAGTCTTACTCCAGAAGAGAAGTAAAAGGTGTAATGACAGATGTGCCACCATGGGGGCACTGTGGTACTGTCTGGAGTTTTTCCCCTGAACTGACCTAGGTATGAGGTTACGGGAGAGGTCAACAGATGGCCAGGTCGGCCATTTCCTATTTCCCTTTACCATAGTTTGGCCAGGGGCTAATGACCCCTTCTGCCCTAAATGCCCCCAAAACACACATATTCACTCACAACACAGTTCCTTATCAGTCTTTTCCCCAGATGGGGACATTCCTGTGAGCAAATGGCCCATCCATCCAAAGGACATCCTGGTCGCCAAATGTTATTCCAAGACCGCCTGGTCCTTTGATGCGCATGACAAATCCCAGTCCTCAGTTCCTTTCAAAATGTCAATCTTTTCCTGCATTCCACATTGACTCTCCTCCTACATTAATGTAATTTGTAAATACCATTTAAAAATTGCATTTAAATTCCATATGTTACAATTCTAGGGTCGTTAATGACCAAATCTGTAGTGGTTCTTTACAGTTGCCCATAAACCCACTATCAGGACACTAAGGTCATTCTGACTGCATGGTAGTAGAGGTTATGGTAAGGTTATGGTTAGGTTAATATCTCCATTCAGATTGTCACACACTTGATTTTAAATGTTCTGCTCGGTGGCTCTCTGAGATCCGATAACATTTTCCTCAAGTACAACTGGCCCCCCCTGCAAGATGCTGAATGGCAAAGAGGCTGATCAGTCTGTTTTTGTGTGTGTGTGTGTGTGTGTGTGTGTGTGTGTGTGTGTGTGTGTGTGTGTGTGTGTGTGTGTGTGTGTGTGTGTGTGTGTGAGAGAGAGAGAAAAAGAGAGAGAGAGTGAGAGAGAGAGAGAGAGAGAGAGAGCATGCATATGTTGGTGATTGTGTGTGTGTGTGTGTGTGTGTGTGTGTGTGTGTGTGTCAGCTGAGAGTATCAGTGCGAGCACTCACACTGTAAGAAATCCTCTCTGGTCCTGGGCTCTACAGTATGGACTTATTTCACTGCAGGGACAGAGTGAGAGAAAAGGACAAACAGAAAGATACATTTAGAGGAAGAGAGGGAAAAAGAAATTTGAGGATGAGCATGGAGTATAATGTTGACACCGGATTATCTACAATAGTATCTACACTGTAATTTACAATTATATTCACTCCACTGTTTCTGACCATTAGTTTTTGGTGGAATAAAAAGTGGAAAAGGAAAAGGATTTTGATCCTTAAAGTTTTTAACAACCTGATTCAGAAATTATGACCAGTTCCACCTTGCAGACGTCCTCCAGTCGCTCTTTCAATTCAGAGACAAATTTCCTCACAGCTTCAAAAGAGACTTGTCGACCGAGAGTAATGCTGGGTAAGTCTCCAGGTCCAGGAGGGGCACAGAGAGACTGACAGCTCTACAGACAGACAGACAGTGAACAGTCTCAACACAGATTCCTGTGCAGATCTTTGTAAATGAGGAACACACCTCACCATGTATGTACAATGTACATAGTTCAGACTGTCAGAGAGCCAGTGATGTTACCTGGAGGAAATGGATGTGATCCTCTGTGTGTGAAAGCTGCTCCAGTTCAGCGTCTTTCCTCCTCAGCTCAGCAATCTCCTGCTCCAGTCGCTCCAGGAGTCCTTCAGCCCGACTCACTTCAGCCTTCTCCTGATCTCTGATCAGCTCTTTCACCTCAGAGCGCCTTCTCTCAATGGAGCGGATCAGCTCAGTAAAGATCCTCTCACTGTCCTCCACTGCTGCCTGTGCAGAGTGCTGTTAGGAGATACAGAGAGAGGAGGGCTGGATATTTTAACTAGGCCTTTCACCCTTACTGGGACTCCAGACAGCTTGTCCCACAGTGTGTCTCAGTGGGATTGAGCCCCACAGGACTGGAAAGTGGCCCAACACGGGGCTCCTCACTGGCTGACTGGAGGAGAGCCCTGACTGAGCCCTGAAATGGCTCTTCCAGCAGCCAGCTGTTGTCTTCTCCTCTGGTCAGTACCCACCTTGAGTGACTGCACAGCCTGTCTGAGATCCTGCAGCTCCTTCTCTCTCTCCTGGATTCTCTGCTGGAATTTACTCTGTGTCGCCCCCAGCTGCTTCTGCGGATAGATTATGTTTCCATATCACATTATAAGGTGGAAATTTAAATAAGTCCAAATTAAAATAAATACTCAATGTATACTCCCACAATAATGTTCGATGTACAGCAGGTCAGTGTGTAGAAGTCTTCTGTCCTTATAGGTGCAGCCCTTTGGAAAATGCATCATTTAATTTCAATAATTGTCAATTGTAAATTATTATATTTGTGTATATCATTCAATCCACTTCATTTAAGCACTTAATGTGTTGATGTTTAGGACTATCTGAATCCTATTGGATGAAGAGCAGATGCTATGCTATGAGGAGCAGTGCAGTTGAGAGGTCGGGCTAACTTAGAGCTAACTTAGCTAGTCAATAGCTTGTTTTAACTAATCCAGTTGAACGTAACTGCTATCTTTCATTCAGTAACATTAAGTCTGCTGCCGAACTGTAAACGCAGAGGCATCAACCGGATAGCACTTTGAGCTAGCCTACCTGGAAGCTCAAAGTTCCTCTGACATCGGTGGAGATGCTGGTCTCAATTTGGAGGGTTTTATGAGTGATGACAAGTGAGCACGCTTGCCAGTAACATACTAATTCAAGGTATTTATTGCTTTGTTTTTCTCTGGTTAGAGTGAAGGGGTCAATTGTTTTGGACACAAGATTCATACAGGCCTGTGACGAGGGGTGCTGTTTTATTTTATTATTTACATTTGCCGGCTTTACTGTTTCATTCGTGGGCCCACAATATACAGTGTATTGGTGATCTCTTATAATTGAATGGAATGACTGACCACAGAATACAGAGTATTGGCGATTTCAATGGAATAGCTAATAAACTAATAACTAAATACATCCTTTGCAGTGGATAGGCTTCTTATAGACCCAATAGATAGTTTGATATACCTTTCCTTTATTAAAGAAGAACCGAGGGCGCTGCCATTCCCAATTGCATTTAGGGGGCAGGGGGACTACATAGGTAACTCTACTAAACTGTGTGAGTGAACTAGCTCCCCCAGCAGTGTTGATTCCCATTCAGGGAGTGAATAGGGGGGTGAGGGGTGTGAACAGAGCTGTCACAGGGAGCTGACTTGGGTTCACTTCCTGTTCTTACTGCTTTATCACTGTGGACTTCACACCTGGAAATCACTGTGTTGTTCAGTACTTTTTCAAATGTATCAAACATTTCAAAATGCTCTTTAAATATATGAAATAAATTGAATAAAGCACAAAACCCTCAATATTGTGGCAATAAGCCAAGATAATATCCGTCATCACTGTAAAAAAAAGCATGAGTGTTATGTGCAAGAATTTCAGTACTTACCAGTTTCTCAGGCCTTTCTGCTGCAGCTGAGACTGTATCATGGCCTCTGTGTTCATCCATCACACACAGCAGACAGATGCACTGCTGATCGGTACGACAGTAAACCTCCAGAACCTTGTCATGATGAGAGCAGATCTTTTCCTGCAGGTTTCCAGTGGCGTTGACCAGTTTGTGTTTCTTAAAGGCAGGAGATTCATAGTGAGGCTGGAGGTGAGTTTCACAGTAAGACGCCAAACACACCAGACAGGACTTGACGGCTTTACGCTTTCTCCCAGTGCAGACATCACACGCCACGTCTCCAGGTCCAGCGTAACAGTGAGCAGGAGGAGCAGCATGGAGTCCTGTCTTCTTCAGTTTCTCCACCACTTCAGCCAGCATGGTGTTTCTGCCCAGCAGAGGCCTTGGTGTGAATGTCTGTCTGCACTGCGGACAGCTGTAGACACCAGTATGATCATCCTGATCCCAGCAGCCCTTAATACAGCCCATACAGTAACTGTGTCCACAGGGAATAGCCACTGGATCCTTCAGTAGATCCAGACAGATCGCACAGCTGAACTGATCGTGATCCAGAAGATCTGCTGCCTGTGCCATTTTACTGCTTAAACTGACAGATTAGTTTTAATCCAGAATGCAGTGTAGTTTCTCTGAATCAATTTGAGAAAGAGCAGGAGAGGTGTCCTGGTTCTGTTCAGACCAAGCTAGATACTGACCTCTGATATTTTACTGCTCACACTGATAGAGGCAGAGATTAGTTTAGTTTCTCTGAAACTGCGTGACAGAGAGAGAGGGAGTGATGTCCTGGTTGTGCCCGAAGCTGCAGTTCTGGTGTTGGACTTTGCCCAGGCTGAGTAGAGCAGTGATTATAGAGAGGGCTGTCCTTTGAGCTTACTGACCATGTTCCTGACTGTTTGAGTCATACATTCCTTCAAACGTGTCAGTGATTGGTTGGAATTTCAGAAGCACACCTGGTTGTTTCTGTGCTTTATACAGTCAGGTGAGAGGACCTCTAGTGAATCAGTTGCATTTGCATCAGTCAGCACTCTGGAGATACTGACCTCTGCTATTTTACTGCTCATACTGACAGAGAGAGTCTGTAGTTTTGTTTCTCTGAAAGAGACAGAGTTAAGTTTCGTTTCTCTGAAACTGCGTGACAGAGAGAGTGAGGGAGTGATGTCCTGGTTATTAAATGTCCAGCTGCAGGAGGTGTGGTGTTGGACTGAGGCCAGGCTGAGTAGAACAGTGGGTGTAAATGGAAAGATACGATCTCTCTGGTCGAAAGATGTGATCTCTCTGGTCGTACCTGTTTCATACCTGAGGTTTGGTGATTGAGTAAAGCCAGAGTACAAAGAGAGAGGGAACTGTGCCAGCACAGAGCCTGCAGTCACTCACAAACTCCTACTTATGGCTTTTATTATTGCTGTTATTATCCATCATAAATATGGAATATTTCACTGTCTAATTCCTGCTGTGTGGAGAAATGCATTAGAACATGTTTTATTGTGCACAACAAATTATATTCTGTAATTTTCTGTTTTACACGCACTTTCTCCCCCAAATCTCGTCTTCCCTATATCACTGGTAAACTTTTTAAATAAAAAATATCTGTATAAAAGGCACTATCTGCATTTTTTTATATGGAAATCAATTACACTTCCAGTTCCTTCCAAGACACAGCACACTTTTGACTAGTTATATAACAAAATATCTTTATGATTAGCCATGTGTGAAGTCATGTGACTTCATATTTGAAATGTGATATATTATTGTGGGTAAATAACAGGGACATGCTTCATCTGTGATATATCATGTAATGGTTGCAACATTTTAAGTAAAACATGAAGATGAACCTTCATGTTTTAGTTAATGTACTATTTCCCAACACAAGACTGGGTGTTGCCATCACCTTTGTTAATCTCCAGGGGTGTGGTTTAAAATAATCTGTTTTATTTGCCAACATTTACATATTTTTCCAATCATCTGTCACATTGAGGAATTCTTCATCTCCATCTATCAGAGGTGAATCTCAAGCAGCAGCACCTGCTTCCCCAGGTAAAGCAGGGCTATTTGGTACATTTATGTGAGGTTCAGGTTATTACCTGAGATCCATCACCAATAAGGTTTTATTTCCAACCAGAGAAACACAAACACCAGACCTTAGTTCTTATTAAATACCTTATTAATTATGTAGTTTTATTCAATCCAAACAAGCTTAATGTGATCATCGAACAATTGATTGCTATACAATTATTTTCAATGAAAAATGTTTTACAGATACATGATGTTTTTTTCTTTCTTAATTTAACCTTTATTTAACTAGGAATAGCCTGTTGTGTTTGAAATCTCTTTTGCAAGGGGGACCTGATGTGGTCTTTCCTGCATATAAACTAAAAATAAAAGATGAGAAACATCTGCTGAATACAAAGGTGATTACATTACCCCATTTCCCTGAAATAATACATGACATGATTTGCATATTTATATAAACTGTTACAGCACACTGTATCGGAGAACCTAAACAGAAAATCTTTTAAAAATGAGAAACTGAAGAAATTTAAAATATAAGGATTAAAAATTTGACTAATTAAAATACTTGAACTATGATAGTATAAGTATAACATAATTAGAGCACAGTGTTCATTCTGATTTCTCTGGAAGTGAAGAGGTTTCCACTGAGCCCCAAGCATTTATATCTTCCCATTTGGGAGCCTGTGTTGCAGGTTACAGGTAAGACCATCGGTACTATAAATGTTATTTATACATTTTAAAAATCAACTGTAAATGCTTCTGAAAATAAACACACCAGTTACATTTGCATGGACATATGAAGAGGGTAATGCACAGAAAATAAAAATTATGCGTATAATAATATCTACACATTGCACATACAGTATATGACCCCTTTGTTGTCATGGTCCTGCACTTAGTCCCACCTCAAAATACATTTTCAGAAAATGAATAAAGTTGTAATGTTTGGCTTGAACAGTGGTGAGACAGAACTTTATGTGTCAAGAATACATAGGTGACTGTTTGATGCGGCTTCAACAAGGAGATTGCTTGAGACTAATGAGTTTCCCTCGTAAGAATTTCTGTTGAACAATTTCAGACTGAAGGTTGTATTTTGTTTGCTGATGAACATGGAGGTGAAAACAAAAAGGGGAGTGACTTTACCCCAGCGATTACCCACAGATTAATTTTAAAGTTAGGAACAATTATTACATTTAGTAAAATAAAGTTATTATCAGCTTACTTGTAAAATCTGCACCTGCCTCTTTGCCAGACATTTTTGTTTACTATGCGTTACCTTTTTAGGCAGTTAAATAAAGTTAGCGGATGTACCTGGCAAACAGAACTAAGTTTGTGCCTGGTGAACAGAACCAAGTTTGGTTATGTTAGCGAGCACTAGCAGAGGTTTGCCTTGTTGAACGCTCATCAGATTTGTCTTTAGAATCTGTGGTATAACTCAGTTGCCTCTGGGGCAGTACTGCATGCATGCGCAAATTGGTTCAACATCCTAAATAGTTCAGATCTGTCGGGTAAGTGAGGATGAGGTAAAATGTGTATTTTCTGAATCCAGCAGTTCCAACAGTCAATGCCCTTGTTAAAACGTTCGGCTGAACGTTTTAACAAGGGAACACAAGTGAATACTGAACACAAGTGATATTGCGTGCTAGAACCCCTCACTTAACCTACATTCAAAATATATTTTACATTATTTAATAATTATTATTAAAAATGACAATCATCAATTAAATCGCCGAATTCTTTGATAGGTAAGTCAAACAGTAACCTGGTGGATCAACCAACAAGTCAAAACAAAGTCTAAATCAGGTCTAAAGATTAAATTATTTTATTCAATGAAAAAACAGTCAATTAGAATAATGACTTAAAATCATACATTCACTAATGAATGTAGGCTGACTACTTATAATTTACAAAGAGGAAGACATTAAACCAGACATGAATTAGAATATACCAGCAAAGAGAGAGAGGGACTGATAAGCCAGAAATTGCCAATATTATTTACCCTCCAGCTTAACAAGAACCACCACCGAAAAATAAAAAGGAAAACTTCTCCAAACTGAACTGAACTTTTTTTCATCATAAAATACCTTACTCTCCACAGGAAGGGCATCCCTGCCCTTGCCCTGATTGGGTTAGGGGGGGGGGGGGGGTCATTTATGACAAAGACTGGCTATCTTTGATGTTTGTGGGGGTGAGTGAGAAAGAGAGACAGAAGGGGGGGCAAGAGATGGAGGAGCCGGGTAGTTTTCTTATATCTAAATATTAGTCCCACTCACGCAGATAATGATTCATGCGTTCACATACAGCTATCAGAATTCACTATCTGTTTAATAAACTGTCATTTTAAAATAATTATTTGTAGAGACAAGTGTTCTTGACAATTATCCTGCCTTAGACACTGTAGTGTGCCTGTCTGGTTCAGACACTGTAGTGTGTCTGTCTGGGCAGAGATAGACCATATTAATGTTTACCCTCTAACCCCACTGAGCACAGTTTAATGGTAGACTCTGCTGTGTTAGCATAAAACCCAGGATAGAGGGGCTGAGTGAAGGTGGTGTGGACTCTGTGCAGGCGGGTCATTGTTTCAGAGACGCTGTAGAAGGACAGAGTTCCTGCCCTGTGATCCAGGTACACTCCTATTCTGGAGGAGGGAGGGGCAGTGAGTGTTGTGCATTTTTTGTTGTGATAGAAATAACATTTGGAAGGAGAGCACCACAGGCTCCAGGACTTGTCATTATATCCAAAGAGAGCATTGTAACCCTGTCCTTTCCTCCTCATCCCTTCATATGAGACTGCTATGTAAACATCACCTTTCCCACTCCACTCAGCCTCCCAGTAATGGCGTCCAGACAGACCCTCTCTGCAAAGCACTTGTTCCCAGTAGTCAAATCTGGCTAGGTTATCGGGATGTGACTGGCCGGTTTTGGTGCAGATCACCTCTCTATTCCCCTTGGACAGAGACAGTTTTGTATAGACTGTGTTTGGGTCCAGTGTGAGATGACAGTAATCTGAAAGAAGAGCAGATAAACATTGTAGATGGATGGGTGGAACTATTTATATGGGTTGTGTACACTGGGGGAATGCATTTGTTGACGTAGTTTGAGGTTGACGTTGTTGATGGAGTAAACTGGCTGTTCTATCTGTATAAAGTTGTTTGGCTGTGACTTATTTACATGCACAATACAAACAATTATCCAGATAGCGCTAAACATGGTAGTTTTTTAATCTGCATGTAAACAACATATCTAAATAACAACTATAAATAAAACTATTAAAATAACTTCCCGAAATCATGTATTATTTTATTAATATGACAAGAAATTAGTTAATAAATTATTACCACATTTACAAACTGCCAGTTTTTATGCAAGACCAAATGTGACAAAATGAAATAAATAAATAGCTATTCAATATTTTACATCTCTTTTATTTATTTCATGGCGTATTTATTTATTTCAAGATGTATTTATTTCAAAATGACTTGGCCTGTCAGTCAACATGAAAGGGGCAGGGACAGGTCAGCTATGATCATTGGTTGCTCAGTCCATAGATATAAAAACCTACTAGATACTGCTCAGATTTCTGTGAGGCCGCCATATTAGGCGGTCAAGATCAGCATAGTTTGGTAATGTATTGACAGATGCAGACTTCCTCTGATAAAATATACTAAAGCTTGCTTAATTCTCAACTAAAGTTTGACTTTTTATAAACGTGAGAAATATCTGCATTATACCTTATTTCCAAATTTCCCAGAACAGCTAGCCTATTTGTAAAATGTACTTTTAACTATTATAGCCTACAAGAGTTGTAAATGAATGTATAATTTCAGAGAAATATGAATAGGCTACTATAATTGGAATGTCAACGACTACCACTACCACTAGGGGGCAGCCGTGGATAGGGTAAGCGAAATTAACAAGGGGTAGCATAATAATGAATGCAAACCCATAGTTGACTTATTCCATGACATCGCATTCTGCAGAAAAATACCTAAAATGAGCTGGAATACTTAGAGCAAGCTGCAAGTGTTCCATGTGGCTTTTTACACGTTTAGATACCTTCACTTTTCTTAACACCTCATCGTCTATGTTTAAAAGTATTGGGATGGCAGGTATGCCATCCGCCAAGTTACGGCTTGGCGGGGCATGCCCCATACCTATACAGCACAGAGAGTTTGGCACTTTTCAGGGTTTCCTACAGAAGTAACCACAATGACCACAGACTCTCAGCCCTTAAAAACATTAACTTCTGTATGTTCTGACCTCATGTAACCACACAGCATTCAGATACAACTTCACACATCCACACAATAAAGCCCCAAACTTGGGTTATTTTGCCGTTTTTCTCCTTCCTCTTCCGCTTCTTCTTCTTATTCTTCTTCTTATTCTGAAAAGTGCCAAACTCTCTGTGCTGTATAGGTATGGGGCATGCCCCGCCAAACCGTAACTTGGCGGATGGCATACCTGCCATCCCAATACGGGGCATGCCCCACCAAGCCGTAACTTGGCGGATGGCATACCTGCCATCCCAATTCAATTAATTCCACATGTTTCCCAATTAGGACACTTTAATAAGAGGCTTAAGAACAGACGATAGGTGTCCTTGAAGTACTGGGAGGAGGGAACTGCATGTTGTAATAGACCTCAGGAATTTGTATGAGCCCCAATCATAAGACAATTTTTTTCATTTGTAACACAATGAATTTTCATTTAAATGTACTACTCTTGAGTGACTTACATTGTAAGAACTCCTTTCTAACTGTGGGTTGTGGAATTTGTAGAATATTGACCTCTTTCACTGTGGTACAAAGAAACAGAAGTAATAATTGGGATACATTCAAGACACAGAAAATACCCTGACATTTCCAAAAGATTAAAGAGAAATTCTTATATTGATTGAACTCAAGGGCATATCCATGTTCGAGACATTGGGGTCCTGTTTAACAGACACTTTTATCCAGAGGGACTAACAAACATGCAGATAAACAAGTTAAAGGGTAAGTTCGCTATTTTGGAACTTGGACCCTATTTGCGGTCCGTCTTCCATGAACCTGACCCATGAAGTCCATTTTTTCGCTGATCGGTCCAGTATTGAGTTCGCTACAGATTTCCTGTAGGCTCTCACTGGGCTACAATAGAAGTCAACGGGGCAATTAGAAATGTTCGATAAATGTGCTTTCATGTACAATAAATGATACGGGAAGCTCAGGGTGTATTGTTACCGGTCTCAGTATGCTCTTCTGTGAAATGTATCTCAATCCGAACATTTTTACGTGCTTGGCATGGCTTGGAAGTAAGCATTTCTCTGTTGCTTGTTTTCGCTGCTCCCGCGGAGTACTATGTGTCGGGGGTAGGGGAGCGGGAAGGTGTGCCGGCCGTTTACGAAACTATCTAGTTGAGCAGTCTGCGTTTGTTTACCTGCAGCAACGTAGGCTACAATTTCCACAAAAAAACTTGGATGATGGATGACTGTAATGATTACGAAGACGAAGAATTCGATTTTGACTTTGACGTTACTGGCTACAGATTTGAGCCAGAATACCCGGACACGGAACTACAAGAGATGGATGATAAGAGAGCAAGAGAAGAGAGAGAGGCTGAAGTTGCGCAGGTAATGTTATCCGAAGTCAGTGCGAGGTAGTGCGGTCGGAGAAATAGTTCTGTTTCAAATTGAACTGTTGTTTCAACGTTCGGTTTGCGTTTGTGATAGCCTACATTTCACAGGAGAGCATACTGAGACCGTAAGAATACACACTGAGCTATAAAAGCACATTTATCGTTGTTTTTCCATAACATTTCTAATTGCCCCGT
The DNA here is from genome assembly GCA_029718625.1 of Synaphobranchus kaupii. Lineage (NCBI taxonomy): Eukaryota > Metazoa > Chordata > Actinopteri > Anguilliformes > Synaphobranchidae > Synaphobranchus > Synaphobranchus kaupii. The sequence continues at coordinate 127,789,916 of CM056377.1, forward strand.
TGACTTCTATTGTAGCCCAGTGAGAGCCTACAGGAAATCTGTAGCGAACTCAATACTGGACCGATCAGCGAAAAAATGGACTTCATGGGTCAGGTTCATGGAAGACGGACCGCAAATAGGGTCCAAGGTCCAAAATAGCGAACTTACCCTTTAATAACCTTGGATGATTTGAATACCATTACTGTACTAAAGTTATAGTAGTCAGTCTCAAATAGCCAGGGCTAAAAAGTCTGTGCATTCAATTATCCCCCAGTCTACAACACCAAGATAACAAAAACCCATAATCCCCAGGATTGCTGTAATGTGCAGGGGATCATATAATAAATTAACTGTACAACATTTATTATTCATAGTAAGCAATTTTCAAGATCAAAAGGATTATTTACTAAATACACCCTCACCGGTCTGTGTAACGCTTATCAGTTTGATTTACTTATGCATATACATCAAATTTAAAAGATGAAAATTGGATTCAATATTTACATTTTAAAAATTTTTTATCCTTGAAATAATAGGAAAATTGAGAATTCAAACTCGTTTCTCCAATTTTCTGATTTACCGTTTGTCTTTCGGAAGTTGAAAATTGCATTGTTGGTGTGGGTGGGGAAACCGGGGTAGTTTCTAATATCAACAGATGAAGCCATTTTTGTTCAATGATTTTGTTCAATGATTCCACTCTGTTCTACTGTCTCTACTATTCCCTTTATTTATAACCACAAAAAGAACCATATTGAAACATGCAATATTAAAGGACTGTAAAAACAACTAAACAGTGAAGCTATCGGTATCTTGTGTTTGGGTGATCTAAACTAATGTTCCTATAGTATTTCATGATAAATTAGTTATTTGAACCAATATTTCTGAAGTGCAAGATTACTTCAAAGATATGAATGCACAATGCAAGATTTTAAACATAGGACATGCTGTGTTACAAGTGCTGACCATTTAGAGTGTTGTGAAGGTTTTGAAAATTGAGCACAAACTTGTGAGATGAGCGCCAAAGCAATGGTAAAAAACTAAGTTCCCATTTTGTGCGCCATGTTTGCATTTGGTTGTGAGTGAGAGTCCATAGAACTACAGTTCGCCTTTAGCATTTAATTGAAAAGAATGAGAATATTGGGGAGGACAGGTTGGTATTTTTCCAGCATTGGGGGGGACACGACCCTCCCATAAGAATATGTGGATACGCCAATGATTGAACTTCAGTTCAACTGGATAAAAAGTAGAAATTCATTTTCCTTCTACCTGATTCAGAGATCTTGAATAATCCTCCCTTGCACACATCCTCCAGCCGCTCTTTCAGTTCAGAAACAGATTTCCTCACAGCCTCAAAAGAGCCGTGTGGACTGACAGTGATGCTGGGTACGTTTCCAGGTCCAGGAGGGGCACAGAGAGACTGACAGCTCTACAGGCAGACAGAGAACAGTTTTAATTCAGATTCCTTTGCAGATGCCAGGAGCAGATCTTTGTAAATGAGGAACACACCTCACTATATAGTATGTACAATGTACATAGTGCAGACTGTCAGAGAGTTAGTAATGTTACCTGGAGGAAATGGATGTGATCCTCTGTGTGTGAAAGCTGCTCCAGCTCAGTGTCTCTCCTCCTCAGCTCAGCAATCTCCTGCTCCAGTCGCTCCAGGAGTCTTTCAGCCCGATTTAGTTCGTCCTTCTCCTGATCTCTGATCAGCTCTTTCACCTCACGGCGCCTTCTCATAATGCAGAGGATCAGCTCAGAAAAGATCCTCTCACTGTCCTCCACTGCTGCCTGTGCAGAGCACTGTTAGGAGACACAGAGAGAAGAGGGCTGTACATTTTAACTATTCAGTTTCACTCAGCTCTTACTGGGACCCCAGACAGCCTTTTTGCCACAGTGTGACTCAGTGGGATTGAGCCCCACAGGGCTGGAAAGTGGCCCAACACTGGGCTCCTCACTGGCTGACCTGGAGGAGAGCCCTGACTGAGCCCTGAAATGGCTCTTCCAGCAGCCAACTGTTGTCTTGTCCTCTGGTCAGTACCCACCTTGAGTGACTGCACAGCCTGTCTCAGATCCTGCAACTCCTTCTCTCTCTCCTGGATTCTCTGCTGGAATTTACTCTGTGTCACCCCCAGTTGATTCTGTTGATCAAAAACACAATTTAGTCAGTGTTAAGTTATGCTAATTATTGGAGGCAAGTCCGCTGTTTGGGGAGTCAAATGAGGCGCTCGACATGGGTTGACATCTCTGAGTGGATGGCTAGCCATCTCCTGAACCTCAACCTCGACAAGACGGAGCTGCTGTTTATGCCATAAAAGACCTCCCCACTCCTAGACCTGTCCATCACCGTTGACGGAACCATGGTGATCGCCTCCTGCTCTGCAAGGAACCTGGGGGTGGTCCTGGACGACCAGCTGGACTTCAAAGAACACATCAGGGCAACGGCACGGTCCTGCAGGTTCCTCCTGTACAACATCAGGAGGATTTGGCTGTACCTGACCACCTACTCCACCCAGCTTCTTGTCCAGACCATGGTCACCTCATGTCTGGACTACTGTAACTCCCCTATCGCAAGCCTACCAGTCTGCGCCATTCTACCCCTACAACTGGTTCAGAATGCGACTGCTCGGCTTGTGTTCAACCTCCCGAAGTTCTCCCTTGTCACACCCCTGCTGAGGTCACTCCACTGGCTGCCGGTCGCGGCCAGGATCAGGTTCAAAGTTCTGACCCTGGCCTACACTGCAGCCAAAAGGTCAGGCCCCTCCTACCTACAGGACTTAATCCAGCACTACGCTCCTGCTCGACCACTTCGCTCTGCTGCTGCAGGGCGACTCGCACTTCCCTCCTTCCGTGTTAATGGCTCCCGATCGTCCCGACTGCAGAGGTTTTCCACCCTAGCTCCCCAGTGGTGGAACAAACTCCCCACTCCCCATTGCGCTCAGCTCAAACACTGTCTGTTTTCCGTCGTGGTCTGAAGACGCACTTTTTCAGACTCCACCTTGACTAGACTACCTATCCAATTCCATAGTACTTGCCTGTTGTTTTTTGCTTTTTTTCTATTTAACTTGTGTTTTTTGGTTATGTTATAGTTCAGAATGTATAGCTGACTGTGTGTATTATTCCTTTTTCATTACTAGGGATAGCTCCTATGTTATGAGAAAGTTGTGCTTTGTCGGATCTGCTTTGTAGTTGCTTCAATGACCTTCAGAATGCACTTATTGTACGTCGCTTTGGATAAAAGCGTCTGCCAAATAATTGTAATGTAATGGTTAAATTGGGCTGGAGCCAGTGGGAGCTGAGCTCCGCCTCCTTCCGTCACACTTGAATTTAATTTTTTTATTCTCCCAATAATAGTTATTCAATAGGAGATGTTAATATAAATATTTATTTGTAATTATTCACAAAAGCAGAGATATTAGAAGCTGAAATCCACAATTTTATGCCAACGCCAATGTTGATTGGTTGAATTGTTAATCCAATCATCATTACGACTCCACAAACCCCCACGCAGCGCGCCCCTCAGTCTGCTTGTCTGATTAGGAGAAAAGAGGTGCATTTAGCCATTTAAGCTCTGATGACCATCATGAAAATGTGTATAAAGTAGCCTACATCACAACAGAATGCCCATTTTGTACTGTGTGGTCCTAATTGTGGAGAGTGGGGACATCTGGTCTCTGAAACTAAACAATCACTCACGTCCATGTGTCTGTCTGTCCATCTGTCCGTAACAGTGCTTAGTACCGTCAGTTCTGATTTGATTTGGATGAACCTTCGCTCATATGTTGAGAGGAGGCCAAGGACCTGAATTATGGGATATGTTTCAAATCGGTCAACTGCAAATAGCCTATTTTAATTAAATTAATTCCACCGGTTTCTAATTAATAGACATTGGAGTAATTGACGTTACACCTTTTGGACACAGGAGGGCACATATGGGGAAGAGCAGCACTTGCATTTGTCAAAGGCTTGTCACAGGGCGTAGCAGTAGTCGGGATCCTATTTCTGGGAAAGAGCCATAGGCTACTTTCCCAGAAATCATATGCCTGCCAAAGTGTTTCACCAAAACATAATAATAATAATAAAATAAACTAGATACTCAGAGAGATGCCGACACCCGCGTGAGTGGGCAAAGCGCTGAACTATCTCAATCTTATCCAGACAGTGTGGGTGCAGGCTTTTGTTCCAACCAATCAGTAACACATCTGATTCTACTAATCAAGGTCTAGCAAAGACTAGTGGTGGATTAGTAGAATGAGGTGTGTAACTTAATTAATTAAATGTTTAAATCATTTAGCTAAACATAAACAAAATATATGAAACATTTAACTAAATGTATGAAACATTTGCTAAATGTTTCATACATTTAGCTAAATATTTAGCTAAATGTTTTATACATTTAATTAAATATTTAACTAAATGATTTATACATTTATTAAAATATTTAGCTAAATTTAGTAAATGTTTCATACCTTTAGTTAAATATTTAGCTAAATGTTTCATATATTTAGTTAAATGTTTATACAATGGAGTTTTTTGTTTAAATGTGAGAAAAAAGTGATATTTGCATTAAATGTGGGAAAAATGCTTGGTAAAATCATAGTATTTTATGTTCCATTCGGCTCCACCAATACGTTTGAAACTGGTGTTTTTGCATGGTGCAATTGTGGATGCGTAAAATGTGCTAAATCAATGTGGGGTATGACTGCTTCATAAGTCCTAAATCCAAATAAACATGGTTGTAAACTCATCTAAATGCTAGTATAGATTAGTATTTTTTATAGCCTATTATCTATCAGCAGTACAGCATAGGGTAGGCTACGTCTCAATAATAGCTTTAGGTGCATGATGAGCGATGATTTGTTATAATGTATCGTGCCTGAGAAAAAAATAAAAATATGTGTGTGCATGTCACGCGTGTATGCAGTGCTGTTGACTTCGCACAGGGCCTCGCATATCTCCCAGACGGCTGTGGTTTGACGATATTCTTATTTAACCCTTGTGTGGTGTTCGGGTCTGTGGGACCCGTTTTCAATGTTTACTAAAAGAAAAATGATACAATTAATTATTTTTTCAACCTGAGACTCATTGGCCTTGGCTCATTTTCTGTGATGAATATGTAAAAGAACACATTTTCATTGAGTGCACACTGTGCACCCCCCCCCCTACACATTTATATTACATATGTGGTGTTCGGGTCCACTGGACCCGATGGTAATACAAGTGTAGAAATTGTAGGTGAAAACAAGTAAACATAGTAAAAATGAAACAAAAACCTTCACTCTGTCTTCCTACTACATGGGCCTGCTGTGTTTGTGTGTGTGTGTGTGTGTGTGTGTGTGTGTGTGTGTGTGTGTGTGTGTGTGTGGTTGCTTCTTTAGATTTGCAGCATGTTTCATAGATTGAACACGATCCTCTCCACCATTTTATAGGCATTATTGGGACAAATGCCTGGCCCCATCAACACCCCACACACTCACCCAACCTCCCCCAATACGCCCCAACACACACACACACACACACACACACACACACACACACACACATACACACACACACACAAAGGGTTTCAACATAGCATTGAGAACCTGTCTGCTCCCTCATTTTCCTGCACTCTTCACCGTAGTGTGTGACACTACACAATGTCTTGCGGGAACCTGCACAATGTTATTTCAAAACAATCTAAACCAGGGCTGCTCAACCCCGTTCCTGGAGATCTACCATCCTGTAGGTTTTCATTTCAACCCTAATTTGGCACACCTGATTCTACTAATTAGCAGGTCCATCAGATTTCTAGCTGTTGAATGAGGTGTGCTTTGTTAGGGTTGGAGTGAAAACCTACAGGACGGTAGATCTCTAGCTGTTGAATGAGGTGTGCTTTGTTAGGGTTGGAGTGAAACCTACAGGACGGTAGATCTCTAGCTGTTGAATGAGGTGTACTTTGTTAGGGTTGGAGTGAAAGCCTACAGGATGGTAGATCTCTAGCTGTTGAATGAGGTGTGCTTTGTTAGGGTTGGAGTGAAAACCTACAGGACGGTAGATCTCTAGCTGTTGAATGAGGTGTGCTTTGTTAGGGTTGGAGTGAAAACCTACAGGACGGTAGATCTCTAGCTGTTGAATGAGGTGTGCTTTGTTAGGTTGTAGTGAAAACCTACAGGACGGTAGATCTCCAGGAACAGGGTTGGGCAGCCCTGATCTAAACATTCTATATTTTCTCGCACTCTACCCCAGCTGCAAATTGGGGGAGGGACACAACAAATAAATAGCTTTGCATGTGTGGCTCCTTACAAGAATCGATCAGTATGGCAAAAATAATCTCTGCTCACCCTCATGTAGTGTGTCGACCGGCATGAATTTGTGTTAAAAATTTGTCATTCCAATATGTTCAGCTCAAAGCAATAAACATCAATAGTGAGGAAAACCTTGTTTCATTTATATTTGTTCAAGATAAACATGATTTATTTCTCCCATGTCTTGATTATAATTTTTTTTTAATACAAAAATCACATTTTATCACAAAAAACGAATGACACTTTTATTGATAAATGTGATCTAGCAGAGGTAAATGGTCAATAATAACCATATATGCTGTCTATATTGCTTGTAATTGAGATAAAGTAAATATCTGTGAAGTATTTTTACATAAATTGTTATGGCTTTATTGTTTTAAAAACCCAATAATGTTGGGTGGGTGAGTAACGAAAACATGAACACCACACAAGGCTAGGAACAGTATTTCAAAGATAACCGAAAAGGCAGATTACAAAAAAACTTAGATTTGACTAACAAAAACCTCCTGAAGTCAACTCATCTGGCAGAACTTTTTTTTAACCAACTCATCACCTGTTTTGTCCTGGAAGTTAGGTAAGACAGAATTCCACGCCTTACCTGTTTCTCAGTCCTTTCTGCTGCAGCTGAGACTGTTTTATGGCCGCTGTGTTCATCCATCACACACAGCAGACAGATAAACTGCCGATCAGTACGACAGTAAACCTCCAGCAGTTTGTCATGATGAGAGCAGATCTTCTCCTGCAGGTTTCCAGTGGCTTTGACCAGTGTGTGCTTCTTAAGAGGAGGAGATTCATAGTGAGGCTGGAGATGAGTTTCACAGTAAGAGGCCAGACACACCAGGCAGGACTTGACGGCGTTGCGCTTTCTCCCAGTGCAGACATCACACACCACGTCTCCAGGTCCAGCGTAACAGTGAGCAGTAGGAGTAGCTTGGAGTCCTGTCTTCTTCAGTTTTTCCACCACTTCAGCCAGCATGGTGTTTCTGCCCAGAACAGGCCTTGGGGTGAAGGTCACTCTGCACTGGGGACAGCTGTAGACACCAGTATGATCAGCCTTATCCCAGCAGCCCTTAATACAGCCCATACAGTAACTATGTCCACAGGGAATAGCCACCGGGTCCTTCAATAGATCCAGACAGATCACACAGCTCAACTGGTCCTGATCCAGTGAAAATCCACCTTCAGCCATTTTACTGCTCACACTGACAGAGACAGAGGTTATTGTTGTTTCTCTGAAAGAGTGAGATTGACGTCCTGGTTTTGCTCACAGCTGCAGGAGGTGTGGTGTTGGACTGAGGCCTGGCTGAGCAGAACAGGGAGTGTAGCGACAAAGATGTGATCTCTCTGGTCGTACCGGTTTCATATCTGAGGTGATGGAGTCAAGCCAGAGTACAAAGAGAGAGGTCACTCAAAAACTCATACTTATGGATTTTATTATTACTGCCATTTTCAATAAGAAACGGTTCCAAAAAAAGTTGGGACAGGGGCAAAACAGGTAACCAGGTGATGCAGTCATCAAGATGTAAGACTTTTATTCAGGGTCGACAGAAAAAGAATCAGAGTCCAGCAAACAGGCAAGGCAGAATCGCAGTCAGGTCCAAGCAGGGGTCTGAGTCCAGGCAACCAGTGCAATGTGGAGCAGGCAGGTCGAAGTCCCAGAACAGGCAGGGGTCGCAACCGGGAGATCAATCAGAGGGGCCGGAGAACAGGAGAGCGAAGGGCTGGAGCGGGACTCGGCCAGGGACAGGCAAGGCAGGCAGGAGAACAGGAGCAGGATGGGTAAACACAGGAGACTGGAAACATAAACTCGGAGGAGGAAAAACCGATGGAAGGTTTGAGACAAGCACGAATTCAGGGCACAAGACAATCTGGCACAGAACAAAGAAACAAGGGAGACTATATGCCAGACTAACGACGAGACAACGAGGAACAGGTCAAACGAAACACATGAGGAAACACATATCAGGTGCGGGAAGCGGAGACACAAAATGGGGAAAAGGGAAAACGTGGAACGGATTACAAATACTGAAAATACATAGAAACGGAAAAACCAGGAATGGACTTAAGACATAGAGGCACGCACGAGACGTGACAACTGGGTATAAAAGGATATCAAAAGACTCTTGATATCTTATTTTCTGGTACTCTTACAAGCAATAGTATAACCTTTCTGCATTTGAATGGATCTGTATGGGAATTGGGGGGTGGGACTGTCAGCTCACACTGGACCTCTGATGGAGGAGAAGGTTAATATTTAATATGAGGACAGGTCCATCTTAGGTATGTCTATAATTCATTATTTTCTCCATACATACTGGTGAGAGTAAGTATTTAAGTTTTGTGTCTCTCCATATACAGTACATGTGTGCATGTGTGTTGAGGAAACAAACTCACATTGATGGATTATTAAAAGTATTATCATAATAATAGGTTTTTTATGAAAGAGTTGTACCTTTCCAGGGAACACTTTATAATGATGTCATAGATCATATAATAATAGATCATTAGTAAGGCTTTTGTTCATTATTTACTTACAATTTATAAATCATTATTCCTACATTCACAAACATCTACAGTATAAATGTATTAATTAACATGAGTTAAAAATTAGTTTGATTGATTGATTTATATACAGACACAAACATCACTCCACCTGACCATGCTCCTCTTCTAACAATTCATTTGAAGTGATGTAACATATAAACTCATACATTCCGATTCATCGTAAATGACAGGCATGTGTGCATTTTGCATAAATCCATGCCCATGAATTGCCATGAATTTATGGAAGTTGCAAATACCATTTACTGGTGCATATGAATTCAAAATAGGCCAGAAAAATCTAAAGAAAAAACTATTCAGATAGATTCAGTACCGGTGTCATAGGAACTGGTAAAGTAAAAAGGCCTGGCACAGGCTGGCAGGAGATAACGTGCCATCAGTGCAGGAGATGAATCAACATTAAAGTTGTATAAAGGTATAAAGTTGTATGCAATTCCTAGGCAGCGCTGTACACATATAAGGCAGTAAGCTGATCTCAATACAACTGGTTACAGGAAATACTCGATCAATAAACTAGGTTATGGTGTAAAGCAAACTAATTCAGAGTTATCTAAGAAAAGGAAATGGTTTAGTGGAACCATTTTGCTATAATAACAAAAAGACCATTTTTGCCCGGACGCAGATTGGGTGGGCCTAAACGCCTGAATGTAGGTAACTGACTGGCTGCGTGGCAGCCTGTTCCCCGTTGTTTAAAAGCGCATGCGCAAATTGTTGCAAAGCGTGTGCACAACATTAAAGGTTTGCGGTAAAAAGTTGAAAAGTGCTGTAAAATTTGGTAAATAAAGAGCACTCCTTAATATTTCTACCAGCTGCGTTATTATCTCGATTTTTATAATTGAGCAGCACTACTGTATGGATGGAGGGGCTGATGGGTTTGCAGTGAGTGATCTATTCATACTGCACATGAATGACAACGTGTGAGAGTGTGTGTTCTGCATTAGTAAGCAGTTGTGCTGGTTTTGAAGTCTTTCTTGGAAGCGCAGGTGTGGCATCTCTTCTGCTTACTTCCCTGTGTTGCGGCTTCAGGTGAAATTTGAGTGAAGGATGAACAGATTCCTCACCTGGAACAGCCCTCATGATGAATGCAGAGGGTGGGGTTCTGGGAAGGTGCCATCTTCTCTGTACGTGGGGGTCACGTTTCCCAAATGCTCTAGGAACATCCTCCTGTGAAGTGTCCCACTGTTGCATCCTGGGTGCATCTCAGTTCAGATCACAAATCACAAATGCATTGTTTGCACACACATCACATTACATGGTCTGGCACCCAGTTACATTTTCGAATTAGTAGCTCCGTATAAGATTCAACGACCTCTTAGATCATCTAGCAAGGACTTTCTAGCTGTTCCAGATTCCAAACTAAGAACTAAGGGTGATCATGCCTTTGCTGTAAAAGCCCAGAGACTCTGGAACAGCCTCCCCTTGAGCATCAGAGCTGCTGAGTGGCCTCTTTTAAATCCCTTCTCAAGACCCATTTTACAGCATGACCTGCATTCTGACTTCTATTTTACCCATTTTAACCACTTTTTTTACTCTCGATACGCAGTCTCTCTATTATAAGTTGTAATACCCTGTTTTCATTATTTATTTTACTGTTTTGTTATATCTGCTTTATTCTATTTATTTATTATTGTGTTTATTCTTTGGCTAGCTCTTGTGTGGGTTTAGGCGAGAGGGTTTTCTGTGAAGCGTTGGTTGTGAAATGCACTATATATATAAATATTGATTTCATTTGATTCTTTTTTGTTTTTAATTTGTATTTTTACTTTAAGTCTTTTACTTTATTGTGCTATTTTTACTGCTGTAAATCACTTTGTTCTAAATGCTTGAAAGGTGCTATACAAATGAAGTTATTACTATTATCAGTTATACTGTAAAAGATGAGCAGATGATGCCCCACAGCCCTGAGACAGGAACCAATCAGTGGATGGTTGAACACAGAACCCTCTGTTTCTTGGGGTACTGGCCCAGGAGGGTGAGGGTGAGGGGCAAAAAAACATGACTGACATCATATTAATGTTTCATACACTTATTTTAACCACTGCACTACACAAACACTGTTTTCTTATTTTAACCACTGCAGTACACAAACACTGTTTTCTTATTTTAACCACTGCACGACACAAACACTGTTTTCTTATTTTAACCACTGCACGACACAAACACTGTTTTCTTATTTTAACCACTGCAGTACACTGTAAATCCCTCGCAGCTAGACCAATGAGGGAATAGCCCGGAACGAAGGTTTAAACGTGATATTTTCCGCTGTTGCTGTGGGAAAAGGTAAGAGTGTTGAAATGTTACTGTTATTACAACCGGATGAGACTGCTTCTTTAAATTTGCGGGATCAGCTAGTAATTGACCACGTGTCAGAGACAATAGTACCACTTTGCCTCCCGCTCTAGTCTGGTCTGCAGGCTGACTCCAGCTTACCCAAAAAGGCAGCCTGTGTATATTATATTAACGGTCAGCCACCAACGCTGATTCCATACTCGTAAAATATCTGACTCCAATTTAATTATTAATATAGAATTTCAATGTAGAATTTATAATTGATTTGTTAAAGTACTCTCGTACTCTGGAGCCTGTTCTCTGAACTGGATGCGCCGGTTCCACCGAGTGCTACATACGGCCGTTTATGTACACCACTCACGGCTGACTAGATGTCTCCATTTATCTCAGAGGTTGCGGAGGAGGCCACTTCATAAGGTATAGCCTATCCTAAAGGCTCAGGGACCCGAGAAGATAATATTGGCAACGCCCGTTCTCAACATGTATAAAAGTCATGCGGAGATGATCTAACTTAAGACAGAGTTCTACGGGTGCAATACTCCGTGATACATTAAGCTTAACTAGTCAATCTCTCTAGATCAGCAGAGGGGGTATCCCAGACTGAGGAAATTAATCAACTCATTACCGTGTTAACAGAGATAGAATGTCTTTTTCAGAGAAACCACACAAATCAAGTTTAACAGTTTACCAGGTAGGTTCTTTACTTTAAAATAATCAAATCATAGTTACAAATTACAACACAACATATTAAAAATAGAGTATAGAAAAATATTAATTCATACCTGGCAATTCACTACACACAATACACAAAGTGAGATGTGCGGGAGAGTCTGGCTACAGCTTCACCCGAGTTCTTTGCTTCCTTTGATTATATGCCCAAATTCTGTGTTTGATCTGGCTGTGGATGATCGTAAAACCATAAACTGGCCAGAAGGCTAATATTGCACCTTTCGTCCCTCCTTCAAGGGGGGTTTGGCAGAAAGAGTTTCCCGTGGTATAATTCCACAGCGGCAGTTTACTCCTGAGTTATGAAATATATATTTCCTCCATGTTGACCATTGAGGAAATATAGGCTATTGCACCACACACACCAAGACCATCAAAACGATATCAAACATGAATAGGTCTACGTTCGTGTTGTCATGAGCATCCCATCTCTGCATAGTTTTCAAATGTGATTAATATTAATGCCACAAACAGTCCCAGGATTCCTGTTGAAGACATTACATTATACCCTAGTTTCCCCTGTTCAGTCAGGTACATTAACTGTGTGTATTTATTCATGTAACACTGAGAAACTGAACAATATATATTTGTTCCTCTGGAAAAAGAGTGTACAATGTATGTTCCAGTGTCAGGACTATTTCCAGTATATACTGTACAATGTAGCATAAATATTCATCACATTTTAAGGTTTTTAACCTTTAGGAAGACCAACACAGTCTGTACTGTTATACCATGCTGTGTGGACATTATTTGAATGAAAGGGATGTGGCCTGCCTCAGTGACTTCAGGCGGGGGCAGTCTTGCATTGTCCTTGCGTGGGAGTTTCAAACAGATCAGAGTCTCTCCCAGGATCATAAAACTGTAGGACATTCTCGGACACCGTAAACCTGAGGCCAGATGGTCCCTGCAAACATCCCGGCACCAGACGCGTGACTTTACAGTTCTCAAAGATTACAAAGATTGTCACTTCCCGGTACCGTGTTCTCTTTAGGTACCCTGGGGTGTCAATTCCTGTCTTACAACACAAACACTGTTTTCTTATTTTAACCACTGCACAACACAAACACTGTTTTCTTATTTTAACCACTGCACGACAAACACTGTTTTCTTATTTTAACCACTGCACGACACAAACACTGTTTTCTTATTGGTGGGAAAGCTTTTTTTGCATTTTCATACTTTTCTCGTTTTCTATTTTCCAAAGGGAGGTTGTGTTTGTAATGCGGCGTGACGTGTGAGGTAGGAGGAGCCAAACGCAGCAAGGGGATTCTTTAAGCACTAGGCCACTAGGACGGGAAACCCCGTAGTTAAGACAGGGAAACACACACACCAAGGCTACTAACCGGCTCACTGTCACACGCCAATGAGTAGAAGCGCAAACGCCAGGTTTTTCAGTAAGAAAACCACACAAGGCGAATGGAAACAAAGCACTAGGCTCCCATACTTCTACGAGCTAAGTGACTAAAAAACGAGCCAGAAATAACAAATGCCCTGTCTCGGTAACGAGACGCATAAGAACAGGCGAGTAGCAATATGGCACAAATAACACACACCGAACGTACCGAAGCTACTAACCAGCTCACTGTCACACGCCAATGAGTAGAAGCACAAACGCCAGGTTTTTCAGTAAGAAAACCAAATCAGGCGAATGGTACAAAGCACTAGGCTCCCATACTTCTACGAGCTAAGTGACTAAAGAACGAGCCAGAAATAACAAACGCCCTGTCTCGGTAATGAGACGCATAAGAACAGGTGAGTAGCGTAATGGCACAAACAAAACACACAGCCAATAAACACAGCAAAATACAAAATAGTATACGAGAAGGCGAAAGGAACGGATATAACATTCCATGGCTACTTTCATAGGCTTGCAGTCACATGCAAAAACTAGGAAGCAGGAACAGACAAGAGCCAGGGGAGAAGAGTCCGGATAATTACATGCACATAGGCACATACGCCAGGAGGGGAAAGTCCGGATAACTATATCCACATGGCAAGTCCCGCATTACTCCAGAAAACGTAAAGGGGTAAACGCCCGATCTCCCAGGAGAAAGAAACATTTTACAGGCGAGCCGACGGAGCACCGTTGTCCCATAACTTTACTAGCAAAAATGACCACACAAGCTTAGTAGAAAATACACGCCCTAGCCTCTCAATAAATGGAAATGTAACGAGGCGAAGTGGAACAGAAAACTAACATTCCAAGGCTACTTTCAGAGACTCGCAGTCACACACAAACATGGCCACAAAATCGTCCAGTCTCCCTATGGGAAGACATGTACCGAAGGGCGAACAGAACTACAGTTCCGAACAAAATCGCCAAAAAGCTCCATGTACGGAGACCGATACAGAAGGACGCACAGGACAGCTGGACCGGAATTACCGGCTAACAGATTAATGCAAGCTCAATCGAAAATACATGCCCTACCTCTAAGAATAAATAAAGCCCTAAAGTCAGTATGATAAAACGCCCTGTCTCTTAGTAAGAAACTACCATACAAATACACACAAACAAAGACTCCTCTAGCTTTCACGGAAGACAGCAGACAGAGGAGAAAGAGACAGTCCCGCAAAACTCCAATAAAGCACAACGAAGCAAAAAACGGTCTCCTTAAAACACTAGACCTAACCATACTGGCTAAAACTTCAAAAGGGCAAAAATAAACCGCACACAAAACAGCACAAATAATGCCAACAAATACACCACAGTACAAACAACAAACAATCAACAATCAATCAATATCGAAGCCCAGAACGAAGGGAACATGGGCTTTTATAGCTCACCGGTAAAACACGCACACCTGTCAACGCTGACGAGACTTCTCCGCGAAAAGACTAGACGGAGCCAAAACTCCACTAACGGAGCAGCGCCCACGTGTGACGACCGAGGAACACGACCGCAAGGGAAAAAAGGTCATAAACCATGACAGTGTTCTCTTAGTCTGGAAACAATGTTGATATTTGCCTCTGGTGCATCAACCATCCTGCAGTTGTGCTTCCCTATGAAGCCCCGACGGTCTTTTCTGCGCCCACAGACTGGTGAGGCAGGGAGAATCTCCCCTGAGGCTGACACCCCTGCAGTGGAGACAGGGATGCTCATTCATCTGACTCATGATAAATACAGAGATTATATGGAGAAGGGGATCCTGCAGGCTCCCATGTTTGGGGTTATGTGAGAGGGGGTCAAATTATAACAGATGTTGCCAAGCTTATGCTTTCTGAGTTTATGTGACTTTGGTAGGCCCCCAATGGACAGCACAGGTGTTTCTGTGTATAGAAGACCTGCTACTACCCCCTGCTATTCATCCATTTTTATTTTTGTTTATGTCAAGAGTGGCAAATTTGTTCATATTTCAATAATATTTAATAGTTTTTGTGTAATAATAATATTCTAATAATTTAATAATAATAAAGTTAATAATTGAATAGTTTACCTAATTTATCTTAGGTATTTGCAGTTGTGTTATGTTCTGTTCATCAATATGGCACTTCATTTTACCGGCACTTAGTTACTCTTATTGTTACTTATTTTTTTTAAATGTTCTGTTAAAATGAAGTTTGTGTTTACAGTTAATGTTGTGTCATTAGATACATATTCAGATTTGCTTGATTTATCCATTTACTCATCGGTGTGTTTTATGCAAGGTATGAGCCACAAGTCAAGGTAATTACAGGTGTTCAGGTTACAATTGTAAAGCAAATGGCTGAGGTTCTGCATGTATTGTAAATTGCCTTTAAAATAAAATTTAAACCAAGCAACTATTATTAAAATGATACAAATATTTATCAATAATTGAATATCTAGGCTAAATTGTGAAGATGAGTAGCAATCTAGAGAATAGTTAGATGTCTATCGCCATCTTATGGGGAGTAAAGATACTGATAATATCACCATGGAACAGGGGAAGAGAATCTATGCAAACGACATGCAAATCATGTTGATTTTGAAATACTGAGCGTGTTCTGGCGGGGCGGGCCTGCACCATCGCACCATCCTGGGCAGCGTCTGGCTCTGTACCCGGGGTCTTCCTCTGTGGGGGGAGTCCTGCAAGCTGAGCCTTCAGTGTGCTGAGGAGGGTCTTCCTGTGGAGGGAGTCCTGCAAGCTGAGCCTTCAGTGTGCTGAGGAGGGTCTTCCTGTGGGGGGAGTCCTGCAAGCTGAGCCTTCAGTGTGCAGCATCCTGCTGCTTCCTCTGCTGGCCACCAGAGGGCGCCATAAGGTCTTCTCACCTGTTGCTTCATTTTACTGCTTGTTCCCTTGTTTTGCTAATTAGACTCACCTGTGCCTCATTGTTTTACTTGCTATTTAAGCCCTGGGGTGCGTCCCAATACTCGAAAAATCTACCCTCCCTTCCTCCACTACCACCTCCTCTACTTCGTGCCCCGGAAACAGATCTTTGTGTTTTAATCTAATGTCGCTGATTACATCTTAATTACGTATTAATGGTTACATATTAATTCATGTCTCGACGCAAACCGCAATGTCAGGTGCATTGTATACTGTACATGCAAACACTTGTGCTCAAAACGTTCAGAGAGTTTTGCATACTTCCGGGTAAGAGAGGAGTGGTAGTGGGGGGAGTGGAGGAAAGGAGGAGAGGAGTGGTAGTGGGGGAGTGGAGGAAAGGAGGAGAGGAGTGGTAGTGGGGGAGTTCAGGAAGGGAGGAGAGGAGTGGTAATATTGGGACGCAGCTCTGCTCTGCTCTGGCTTGAGTTTGCTGGAGCAGGTGTCTCGCTCGTCCTGACTGCGGAGCGTCTCCACCCTAGCGCCCCAGTGGTGGAACAAACTCCCCATTCCTCTATGAACTGCCCAATCACTGCCTGCTTTCCATCGTGGTCTGCAGACGCACCTCTTCAGACTCCAGCTTGACTGACCCATCAATGTAGTATCATTTTCAGGTAGCACTTGTTTCTTGTTTGTTGCTTGTATCCTGTACCTTAATTCTTATTTTGCGATGTTGTAGTTTATCATGTCTTACTGACTTAGCCATAGCTTACTGTGTGTACTAGACTCTATGTTCAATGGATAGCTGCTATGGTATGATGGAAATGTACTTTATCTGATCTGTTTTGTAGTTGCTTCAGTGACCTTCGGTATGCACTTATTGTACGTCGATTTGGATTAAAGCATCTGCCAAATGAATGTAATGTAATGAAATGTAAGGAGGATCGATTTTAAGGTGTAATTGCAACCGTTATTATATGTTTGTTAACTCATTCAAAACCCATAGACAAGTATACAAAAGACACATTGTGAATGATACTGTATTTCAGAAAATACACTGCCCTCAAAATGTATTTTCCCGAGAAAAGGACAAAAAGAAAGATACAAAAAGAGGGAGAGAGAGAACTGAGGATGGAGGATAATGTCGACACTGAGATGGATTTCAAATATTCAGAGGATTTACATTATAACAATTATATTCACTCTATTGGTTCTGGGTTGAATAAAATGTTTAACAACCTGATTCTGGAATTTTGAGCAGTTCCCCCTTGCAGACGTCCTCCAGTCGCTCTTTCAGTTCAGAGACAGATTTTCTCACATCCTCAAAAGAGACGTGTGGACTGACAGTGATGCTGGGAAAGTCTCCAGGTCCAGGAGGGCAACAGAGAGACTGACAGCTCCAGACAGGAAAGCACGCCCTCAGCCAACCTAAGCTGTGAAGAACCAGGAAGTAAGCCTGTAGGCTACTGCACATGTGTAGAGCGCAAGGCATTGCCACTCCCATTAAAATTAATGGGGAATATCAGACCTGTGAGGCCAACTTCTCAGATGATGTGAAAATGTTACTGCTCACAATGACAGAGACAGAGATAAAGATGTGATCTGTCTGGTCGTACCTGTTTCATACCTGAGGTGTGGTGATGGAGTAAAGCCAGAGTACAAAGAGAGAGGGAACTGTACCAGCACAGAGCCTGCAGTCACTCACAAACTCCTACTTATGGGTTTTATTATTACTGTTATTATCAATCATAAATATGGAATATTTCACTGTCTAATTCCTGCTGGGTGGAGAAGTGCATTAAAGTGTGCTCCATTGTGCACAACAACCCCCCCCCCCCCCCCCCCAAATCTCATCTTTCCCACATCACTGTTAAAATTTGGAAAGAAACAATATCTGTGTAAAAAGCACTATCAATTTCAGGTACCCTTCTATTTCCTTCCATGACACAGTAGCTACACTTTTGATTAGTTATCTAACAAAAAGTATACATGATTAGCCATATGTGAAGTGATGTGACTTTATATATGAAAAATAATATATTATTGTTGTAAATAATGTAATGGGGAAGATGAACCTTCATGTTTTAGTTACTGTGCTATTTCCCAACACCAGAGTGGGTGTTGCCATCACCTTTGTTAATCTCCAGGGGTGTGGTTTAAAATAATCTGTTTTATTCGCCGACACGCTCAGCCAATCATCTGCCACATTGAGGAATTCTTCATCTCCATCTATCAGATGTGAATCTCAAGCAGCAGCACCTACTTCCCCAGGTAAAGCAGGGATATTTGGGACATTTACTGTATGTGAGGTTCAGGTTATTCCCTGATACCTGTAACCAATCAGGTTCTCTTTCTAACCAGAGACAAAAACCAGGTCACCATTCTTAATAAAGCATTTGCATGTTTTATTCAACCCAAAAACCATTCCTGTCATCAGCACCCAATCAATTGTTGCTATATAGTTATTGTCGGTAAATTATGTTTTACAGGTGTAAGATGTTTTTTAAAATTTATTTAACTTTTATTTAACCAGGAATATCCTAATGAGATCAAAATCTCTTTTACAAGGGGGACCCCATGCGGTCTTTCCAGCATATAAACTAAACATTAAAGATTCATATAAGTGATGAGAAACATCTGCCAAATACAAAGATTAGAGATGAGAAGCGTTAATTCAGCAAGACTAAACAAGACTGTGACTTAGTTCCAAACTAGACATGACCAAGGTAACAACGAACAAGACTTAATGAACTGGCAACAAGACAAAGAACAACGAGAGAATATATAGTGAAGTTAATGAGCTAATGAGTGATTGCAGCATGAGAATGTATGCGAGAGTGATTGAGCGGTAACAGAGGCGTGAGGAATGCAAACGGGGAAGGAATGTGATAAGCTGGGCAACTAGCGAGGGTGAAAAATCACTCTGCTGTCAGATATGCAGTAGATATGGATGGATAACTTGAAGGGTTTCTTCTCCTGACTTATTTTTCTCCTGACTTATGAGTTCTCCTGAGTTCAATAGGAAAATTTGTCAGGAGAAACAACCAATAAAGTAATCCATCCATATCTCCTGCATCTGGCAGCAGAGTGATGGTTTGAGGCTTGTTTGATACCTCAGATCCTTGATGACTTACAGCCATTTAGCCAACCATGGGTTCCATACTATTCCCGTATAATTTACAGCTTAATCTAGTCCCACCCCCCAATTCCCATAGAAATCCATTCAAATGCAGAGAAGTTATAGTATCGCTTGTAAGAGTACCAGAAAATACGATCTCAAGAGTCTTTTGATATTGTTGGGTCACAGACATCAGGAAGTCATGGCATGCAAAGAATATGCGACTAAATATAAAAAAATATCCTGAGGCACACAGGTCAGATGACCTCAGGTGTGACCCAGGTGTCCCTGTGCTTCTTCAAAAGAGGCCGCATGTACTCTGACCCGCATAGTACTACCATTATTATGCAGAATGAGCTCATACTTTAATTAAATTAACTCTGTCCCACATTCCTGACGTAAGGTTTTTGGATGAAAAAAGATCCTGCTAGTAAGAGAATGTTCCTAATGTTCCCATATTATATTAAACCACAATGTATCTATCTCACTGCAGTGTTTTTATCTCACTCTGATTACAGCTGATCTTCCCTCTCTCTCATCCCAGATCACACAGTTTTACAGAACATCCAACACTACGAACCCTAAACCCAGGATAGAGGGGCTGAGTGAATGTGTTCTGGACTCTGTGCAGGAGGGTCATTGTGTCAGAGATGCTGTAGAAGGACAGAGTTCCTGCCCTGTGATTCAGGAACAGTCCTATTCTGGAGGAGGAGGGAGCAGGGATTTTAGTGCTGTCATTATTGTGCCAGAAAGAGTAACTGGAGGGAGAACAGCGCAAACCCCAGGACATGTCATTACATCCCAGACCACGGCCACTACCTTGTCCTTTCCTGCTGATCTTTTTATATGAGACTGCTATAGAAACATGGTCATTTCCACTCCACTCAACCTCCCAGTAACAGTGTCCAGACAGACCCTCTCTGCACAGCACTTGGGCCCAGTAGTCAAATCTCTCTGGATGATCAGGATATGACTGGATCTCTCTCACATTGGTCACCTCCCTGTTCCCCTCAGACAGGCAAAGGTTGCTGTGTGCAGTATCTGGGTCCAGTGTGAGCCGACAGTAATCTGATGGAGGAGAAAGTTAAGATTTAGTATGATGACAGGTGACGGAGCTGTAAAAAGTATGAATGGTTTGTGAAGAATTGATGATATTTAATATAAAATAAAGTAAGTGTTTTTACAGAGTCCCTGAGGGAGTTACAGAATCAGAGTGGCTCCCTCACAGGATCAAGTTCAGCTAAAGACCCCCCCCCCCACCACAGCACTGCATGGTTATTCTTAAAGCCTTATATTGAAAGGATGGGCTAATCGCTCTTCCTCATGATGATGACTATATAACATGATGGGCTCTATCTTGGCAATCTTAGCGCATTTAGGACACTTTTGCTAGTTTGACGGCATGTTTTTTGAGCACTAACGTGCACATGGACTGAACCTACTCTCTTCATTAATTATAGGTGTGTAATAATTGGGTGTAGTATAATGGTTAAGGAACTGGGCTTGTAACCGAAAGGTTGTAGGTTCGATTCCCAGGTAGGACACTGCCGTTGTACCCTTGAGCAAGGTAGGCTACTTAACCTGAATTGCTTCAGTATATATATCCAGCTGTATTAATTGGATAAAAGATGCTAAGAAGTTGTGTAAGTCGCTCTGGATAAGAGCATCTGCTAAATGCCTGTAATGTAATATCTTGGGCGTGACATGCAATAAACCAATCAAAATGTTATATCCCATTCCCTTGAAAAGCCTGCTTTTCCACCTTGGCGGATTGCTTATATGATGGCGAAACAGACATGCTCGTGCGGGTTTAGTGCGATCAAGGAAAAGGCTATATGGATCAATAGTATGATCAATATTATTCGGACTAACCATTATGAGTTCCCGGTAATTCCCGACAGTGCTGTCATTTTGCAAAATATATGCGGTTAAATTTCGTTGAAAGCACCTGCAACAGCTGAGAATAAGCTACCAATGGCTTCCGAAAACGCCAAATTAGCCTGCTTGTTTAACAAATTTAGTTTGATTATGCAATAAAACAAACATCAATTCCATGAGGCTGTTCTCATGGAGTTCTCGAAGTTCAAGCTTCATCCAAAGTTCATTACCTGCATTCTAATATTGAATAATAACATAAATACCGTTATTTTGCCTTAATGATGACAATAAATACAATAACGCTGTCAGATGGGCAACCCAGAGGTCCACGCATATTTTCCCTTGTTTTATAACGTCCTGTTTATGGAAATGTGACCAACGCGTCTTACTAGCAGCTTAATGCTTTAAAGAGATACTGCAGAGCCATTTCTAAGGCCTTTTCTACCGCTTCAATTTGAACTGGAACTCGTGAGTAGGTGTGGTCATATGACGATGATTCTACGTAGTCATATTATGAATATTCATACGGTCAAGGAGTGAAAGGGTGTGTCTTGGTGAACTGACTCAGCCCCCTTCCTGCTCTCTCCTCACTACTGAACAAACAACAAAATGGCGAGCGACAAGAGTGACAGCAGTACTGCAGGGAGTTTTGAGGTGGAGGAGTTTGAAGTGGAGGAAGAGGATTCCTTCGTGGTGGAAGACTCTCCTCGCGAAGATGTTGCTCGGGAAATACAGCCGTATTCATTCGAGCCACTGGCAGCAGCAGCCGCAGCCGCCGCCTCGGCTGTATTAGTTGAGCAACGTCTTCGCGAGGAGAGGACCGGGGATATGTAGTATTATGGTTAAGGAACTGGACTTGTAACCGAAAGGTTGCAGGTTCGATTCCCAGGTAGGACACTGCCGTTGTACCCTTGAGCAAGGTACTTAACCTGAATTGCTTCAGTACATATCCAGCTGTATAAATGGATAAATGTAATAAGAAGTTGTGTAAGTCGCTCTGGATAAGAGCGTCTGCTAAATGCCTATAATGTAATGTAATGTAATGTAATGTAATGATGTAACCGAATGGTAAAGCTAACGTTACCTAGCTAAGTTAGCTTGTTTGTCTGCCTAAAGTAACTTTACTATTGAATACATTCAAATACACAGCAAAACCCAGTCACATAGTAATGTTAATATATTGAACATGGCTGGTTGTAACACCCTCATAGCTCCACTTGGTCCGGAGAGAATTGTTATCGTTTATTAGCTAACATTATTCATAAATTATAGCGATAACTAGCTATCTAGCTAAGTTACCAGTTCTCTCTGGACCAAACGGGGCTCAACTCACACACAATAGACTGCCTTGCATTACCTAACTTATTGATACATTCCGTCTGAGTTACTGACCAACTCACCATCTTCCAGTCCGTGTCAAGACCCACCTTTTCACCCTGGCCGTACGTTACTCCCAAGTCCCCCATCCCTCGCCTACTCTCCTAGACTGTGCTGCACATGCCCCAATGCTCACTTAGCCGCTTGCTACTCTCAATCTGTCCATGCCATTGTCCTTGTCTATATATTTTGTCTACTTTTATCTCTCACCTTGTGCTGTAATCGTATCCTAGTTTCTATATGTAATAGTGTCTCGGTTTTGCTAGGGCTACATCAAATGTATTATTGCTATCGTTTATTAGCTAACGTTATGGATTCATAAAAGATAGCTAAGATGGCTCAAACAATAGGTTGCCTTCAACCTCACATTTTTACCTATCAGTAATGTCAACCGTTTGCAAAAGCATTTTTGTTGTAGCTTGTACAGATAACTTGCATGTAAACAGAAAAAACTAATGTCCCAACAGGTGTGCTTGTGGCCACTGCTCTAACCTGTCCCCTCCAGAAAACTTGTGTTGCCGTGAGGTTACGTAGGTAACGTTATGTCAGCGTAGTTATGACATCTTGATTTGTCTAATACTGTGCTGTAGTCCGGCATGCTTGGCCCAACTGTATAATAGTGGCCAATACATGTGCAATTACACAATAATATCACAAGTACAATGTAACTCATGTATAGGTATATTGTACTAAGCTGTTTTACTTAGCTGATGTAATGATTACAAAATGCACATGTAAATACAGTATACCACCCACAGATTACAATGTAGGTATTATGTAAATACACAGGTATTTATTTATTTATTTGGCAAGTCCGCGTGCTCTACACCGATAGCTTGAAGCCACTGGCTAAGAAGCGCTGGGTCTCTTGGCAGATTATGAAAGCTAATAGAGCTGGTGGCGTTGCACCAAGGAATGATACATCTCTGACTCCTTGGCATAATGCAGGCAAGTTAGCTAAAGATACCAAATAGTAAGACGTTGTAGATGAATAACTCTCGATGTAGCTCGATATAAGTCGTAATATTAACGTTAGCTGTAATACAAAGCAATTCGCATTTGAACTTCAACTAGCTAATTAGTAGTACAAGGGTCTCAGTCTCAAAAAGGAAAAAAAAACATTGATCTGTGCTTTTATACCACGTGCCCAGCCGAGACCACCCCTAGGACCATCTCAACTCCACCCATTTTTATGTTAAGGATCTCGTGACATCACAAATCCCCGGAAACCAGTGTATTGGTAAGCCTAGACAAAAACTTTTTGACTGAACATGAGATTTTCGGACACATCAAACAGTTGTGTATGATCATAATCTAACCCAAAACATTGGTTTTCAACGGGAAAAGTCGGTTTTTGACAGCAGTATCACTTTAAAAACAAGTCCACTTTCCCGGGAAGACCGTGAAAAATGCAATTGATGACCTGGGTGCTAAAAGTACTGAAGTCACATTTTCAGACAATTCAAATTGAACATAGAAACATGTTGTATTTGTTTAGCTAAGTCCACCCTATAAATATTGTTAACAGAAAAGGTGCCTAACTCTCTTTTCTCCACTATGGAAACAACAGGTTATGGCTGATTTCATGGATCAATGATATTTTCGGATTAGATTTTCTCAAAATAGACATTTTGTGACTTCAGTCCTTTTAGCACCAGGGTCTTCAATTTAAAGCAAGTGAAACAGACCTGCTCCTGCATGAAGTTAAAGCACACATGCAGAGAATGGCATTAAAATGAATTGTGAATTAATTGTTCTCTTTAAAATCCTTTTGTGTTTTGTTTAGTTATGATATAACAGGTGAAATCAGCGGGGTTTTAATAAGCTGAGAGTATGGACGCCTGGTCACTGCAATTAAAAAAATATGAAGGACAAAGAATAAAGCTAGAATTCAGTTAACATGGTGAAATTTATCTATGTTTTTTAACTGTAGGCTATCTAAAAAACCTTATGCACAGCGAATCCCGGGGACTGTAGCCTATAGGCTATTTGAAAAACAATAAATGCAATATTCACTGGAAAAGGTTTTGAACATTTTTCAGTCAAAACCATTCTGTTTACTATTTACTTACAGGCTGTAGGCCTAGATGAACAGAGCTGTATTGTAATGACATCTGATTACATTTTCAGAACTCAGATGTCCGTCTATTGCAGTGCGCAAGTTTTCCATTGAATGACAATTCACACATGAGGTGCAAATGACAATTCGCGCATTAGGCTTAATATAGGTGTTATCAGCCCCTTTTTAATGGATAGCCATTGTCCCATAACAGAAGATTTCCCCCTGAGGGACAGGTATGTGGTCTTTGGACCCTTTTATTATTATGCATTTTTAGCCTACACAATAATAATATTTCACATTGTAATCTTGATATTTTTAGTCATGCTTGTGTGCGCCCCTGTGTGTAACAGACAGGAGGGTGTACGCACCTTGTGCACACATCTATGTAGACACACTTATATGCGCTGTTAAAATAACATGTAAACAACTGAGACATGACATTAGACCAGGGGCCACATGTATAAAACAATGAGTAAAAGAATGCGTAAAAGAACGTTCAGGGAGAAAGTCGGAAATCTGCTTGCGCAAAGTTTTGCATTTTCTCCCTCTGACTTTCTATCACGGTGTTGCCATATCAGACTGTCTCCAAAAATTGCGTACGCATGGTGTGCAGCATGTGCAGAGGAACGCAGGTTCTCTTATGTTATACATCTGAATTTCTGCGTGGAAACTCGCTTACGCAGCTTTCTGAGGGTATTTTTCTGCTCAGCACTGTTTATACATGTGGTCCCAGGTTTTTGGTGGTTTTAGCACAAACGCTTTCTGCTGGCTCAAGATAGCAATACGCCAAAAATAATCCTGGCCACACCTCATCTTAAGACCAACACGCCCAGTTCACTTGCTATGGGTGCAAGATCACTTGGTATTTAACCGACGTAAGCGCTAGGGGCTGTAATGAACTCTGCGCCGGGTGTAAGATAGCAAAGACACTTGCGTTTGGATTAGCGCCGCTTAGCGCCGGGTGTAAGATAGCAAAGACACTTGCGTTTGGGTTAGCGTCGCTTAGCACCGGGTGTAAGATAGCAAAGACACTTGTGTTTGGGTTAGCGCCGCTTAGCGCCGGGTGTAAGATAGCAAAGACACTTGTGTTTGGGTTAGCGCCGCTTAGCGCCGGGTGTAAGATAGGGCCGATGTGTTCCTCGCTTCCTCAACTCTGCTGCAGGTAAGAAGGGAGACTCCCTGAAGGACAGACTGTACAATATTTCAAGTAGTTTTACACTATTTTAGAAGCACTTTTATGAAATTGTAGTAATTTGGTATTTTTGTTTTCAAGTAATTTTATAGTCAGAAAATCTGTGTGTGTGTGTCTGTGTGTGTGTGCGTGTGTGTGTCAGCTGAGAGTTTCAGAGCAAACACTCACATTGTAAGAAATCCTCTCTGGTCCGGGGCTCTACAGTATGGACTTCTTTCACTGTAGGGACAGAGTGAGATAAAGAGACAGAGAATTGGAGATGAATGAAATGTTGACGCTCAGATGGATTTCAAATATATTGAGTATTTAGAGAGTAACTGACAATTATATTCACTCCACTATCTACCCATTGGTTTTGCCTGGAATAAAAATTGAAAAAAGTTTTAAACTACCTGACTCTGAAATTTTGACCAGTTCCGTCTTACAGACGTCCTCCAGTCGCTCTTTCAGATCAGAGACAGATTTCCTCACAGCCTCAAAAGCGATGTGCGGACTGATAGTGTTGCTGGGTAAGTCTCCAGGTCCAGGAGGGGCACAGAGAGACTGAAAGCTCTACAGACAGACAGACAGACAGACAGACAGAGAACAGTCTCAATACAGATTCCTGTACAGATGCCAGGAGCAGATCTTTGTAAATGAGGAACACGCCTCACCATGTATGTACAATGTACATAGTGCAGACTGTCAGAGAGCCAGTGATGTTACCTGGAGGAAATGGATGTGATCCTCTGTGTGTGAAAGCTGCTCCAGCTCAGCTTCTCTCCTCCTCAGCTCAGCAATCTCCTGCTCCAGTCGCTCCAGGAGTCCTTCAGCCCGACTCAATTCAACCTTCTCCTGATCTCTGATCAGCTCTTTCACCTCAGAGCACCTTCTCTCAATGGAGCGGATCAGCTCAGTAAAGATCCTCTCGCTGTCCTCCACTGCTGCCTGTGCAGAGCGCTGTTAGGAGACACAGAGAAGGAGGGCTGTACATTTTAACTAGGCCTTTCACTCAGCTCTTACTGGGACCCCAGACAGCCTGTTCCCCACAGTGTGGCTCAGTTGGATTGAGCCCCACAGGGCTGGAAAGTGGCCCAACACTGGGCTCCTCACTGGCTGACTGGAGGAGAGCCCTGACTGAGCCCTGAAATGGCACTTCCAGCAGCCGGCTGTTGTCTTCTCCTCTGGTCAGTACCCACCTTGAGTGACTGCACAGCCTGTCTCAGATCCTGCAGCTCCTTCTCTCTCTCTTGGATTCCCTGCTGGAATTTACTCTGTGTCGCCCCAAGCTGCTTCTGTGGAGATTATTTTTTCATATCATATTACAACGTCAAACTTTGGAATTACATTTTAATATTTCAAATTATAGAAATACTATGATGTATTTGGTGTACAGCAGGTCAGTATGTAGAAGTGTACTGGCCTTATACAGTGCCAACCACTATTATTGGCACCCCTGGTAAAGATGAGTAAAAAGGGTTATAAAAAATTCACTGTTTGGTGAATTAGCTTAATCTCACACTGAAAAAATGCGAAAAATCCAACCTTTAATTGAAGTAAATGTATTATGAGAAACAAAAATCCCTCATCAAGAAATAATTATTTTTAACAAAACCATGTGTGCCACAATTATTGGCACCCCTGCATTTATATATAGAATAAAGGAATCATTTTTAATATTTGGTCACATATCCTTCGCATGCCATGACTTCCTGATGTCTGTGACCCAACAACATCAAAAGACTCTTGATATCTTGTTTTCTGGTACTCTTACAAGCGATACTATACCGTCTCTGCATTTGAATGGATCTCTATGGGAATTGGGGGGTGGGACTAGATTTAGCTAGAGGGTAGTAGTAAACCAAAAGCTATTTTTGTAACTATAAATAAGCTCCTCCAACCACCTACCACAGCTGCCCCCAGCTTTATTGAACAATGCAATGCTTTCCTCCATTTCTCCAAAAAAATAAACAACATTTACCAACATATCTCCTCCACCAACCCATCTGACACTCCCCATGAAACTCCTCATACAGACCCGGATGTCACCCTCACTAATTTCACACCCACTGACCCCGCCTACATCACAGAAATGATCAGAAAATCTAGTTCCTCCACCTGTATGCTTGACCCTGCCCCTACTCCGTTACTCAAAGCATGCCTTCCCAACATCTCTGTCCCTATCTCTCATTTTGTTAACATGTATTGCTTTAGTCATGTGTCACAAATGCTAGCCTACATTTGTGACATAAAACTCTGGATGACCGCCAATTTTAACTCAGACGGGACAGGAACTCAGATGGGTCAGGAGGGAGCCTTGGAGGGGAGCCGCCGGGGGAACAGAAGACAGGACAAGACCAGGGCAGACGGACAAAACAAACCATCAAGAACAATAACACGCATGACAAGAACGAGGAAAAAACTCACAAGACCAGGGCAATACGCGACAAGAACATGACGAGAACACTGGGAGATCCCAAGACGGTCCAGCCCCAAACACAGCATCGCGGCAGACTAAATACTAACACTGACGAGGACAGAACGAGCAACAGGTGGGGGAAGGCTAACGAGGACACGAGAGGGAAACACAATGCAGGTGCGGGGAGTGAGGAACACATATGGAAGGAGAGAGGGAAAACACAGACAAACGTGTGAGACAAACGGAAGACCAGGGACGGAACTCAGGGACCTCACAGTACCTCCCCCTCAAGGGCACCACTAGGCGCCCACAGGCAGAATCGGGGGTGACAGACCAGAGGAAAGGAACACAGGACAGAAGGCACGGAGGCCCAGGGGACGGAAGGCCCGGAGGCCCAGGGGACGGAGACACAGGACGGGGTACGAGACACGACAGGAGGTGGGGTGGAGCCGCTCCGAGTCCCCCACTGGCCAGACCGTTCTGTTACGTTCTCGTGAGGGGACGGGACCCAAGTGCAAGACTCAGAGACGGCTCAGGGGAAAACTCCGCTGGGGAGCACATTTAATGAGACACAGCAACAGGGCATGACAAAAACAAACAGGGCGTGGCAGGAACAGGGCGGGTCAGGAACTAAGAGGGTAGGGATGGCCTGGACGGGCCAGACGGGCAGGAGCCGGACAGGTCAGGAACCAGACGGGAGGGGAGTGCCTGGGCATTAACCAGGCTGACCAGAGACAGCTGGGGAAAGGGGCGGCCTGGACGGGGCCAGGCGGAGGCTGGACTGGAACCAGACCAGTCCGTAGCTCAGAACAGGTGCGGGCGACCAGGGTCAGGAACGGACGGGAACAGGCAGGGGGCCCGTGGGCAGGTGCCAGTGCGGAGGCCGCAGGGGAGCCATAGACAGTGCGGGGAGCCACGGACAGGAACAGGAGGGAACAAACGCCGGGGACCGAGGTCAGGGTCAGGCAATTCAGCTTGGGGGTGCAGGAACAGGAGCAGGGGGACCGCAGTAGGCAGTAGGTCCTCTATGGGGGGCAGGTCATTCAGTGCCATGGCCCCCAAGCTCTGGAACACACTAGCTCAACATCGTGTCTGCACCAATATATCTACATTCATAACCTACTTAAAAAAACACCTATTTACCCAACACTATTTTCCTCACTCTACACCCTAGGTTTCTCTTACTTCTCTCCTCTCCTTGGTCTGCTTGTTCCTTTAATTTCTTATTTTAATTTTTATATATATTTTTTTTATATACATATTGATTTTAGTTTTTTGTCTCTGTATTCCTGTTGTTCTTTGCTAGATCTTGTCTAGAGACGGCTCTTTTTGTGTTTTATTCTTTTGCTCTATAAAGTGTCCTTGGGTTTGAGAAAGGCACTATATAAATAAAATGTATTTTATTATTATTATTATTATTATTATTATTATTATTATTATTATAATTATTATTATTATTATTATTATTATTATTATTATTATTATTATTATTATTATTATCTTTACCAGGGGTGCCAATAATAGTGGAGGGCACTGTAGGTCAAGCTTCTAAACTGTGTGAACTAGCTGCTCCAGCTATTCTGATTCCCATTCAGGGAGTGAATATGGGGGTGAGGGGTGTGAACAGAGCTGTCACAGAGAGCTGACTGACTTGGGTTCACTTCCTCTTTACTCTTAATAATTTATCGCATTGGACTTCAGAACCCTTTGAAATCTATTTCCCACTGGATTTAAAATGTCACAGAAACCCATATAAAAATCATTCATATTTAATTTGTTTTTAAATACGCAAAGGTTTCAACTTCCTCAGCATGTTAGTGTGAGCTAAATCACCACCAGGGATTTATTTATTTTTTAAAAGGAGAACAAAAAAATCTCTAACAAAAGTCTCCTTTTGTATTTTTTTCTTTATTCCGACAGATAAATACAATTCCACACGGGGGAAATCCCATGTGCCTCGATATTCAAGTGCCCTACAGTCTCTGGCACACATCTGACCATGATCAGGAGAGTATAATGTGTAAAATACATATATATCAATATATAAGGTTCAATTGCAATGTAGTTACTGTGATAATTGTACTAAATTGTGAATTAGGAAAAGTATTTCAATAAAAAATGTATTATGTAATTTTGGGGAATGTGTTTTTGAAAGGTTTTCAGTCAGTTCAATTCTAAACTGCTCTCCTATATTATATCCAGTATAAGAGCTGCCAGTGAAGAGCTCCAGTCCTTACCTGTTTCTCAGTCCTTTCTGCTGCAGCTGAGACTGTATCATGGCCTCTGTGTTCATCCATCAAACACTGCACACAGATACACTGCTGATCGGTACAACAGTAAACCTCCAGCAGTTTTTTATGTTGAGGGCAAATGTTCTCCTGCAGATTTCCAGTAGCATTGATAACATTATGTGTGTTTCTTGGGGTGACTTCATTGTGAAGTTTGAGGTGAGTTTCACAATAAGAGGCCAGACACACCAGACAGGACTTGACAGCTTTGCACTTTCTCTCAGTGCAGAAATCACACGCCACGTCTCCAGGTTCAGCGTAACAGTGAGCAGGAGGAGCAGCTTGGAGTCCTGTCTTCAGTTTCTCCACCACTTCCGCCATCACAGTGTTTTTTCTTAAAACAGGCCTTGGGGTGAAGGTCTCTCTGCACTGGGGACAGCTGTAGACACCAGTATGATCATCCTGATCCCAGTAGCCCTTAATACAGCCCATACAGTAACTGTGTCCACAAAGAATAGTCACCGGGTCCTTCAGTAGATCCAGACAGATCGTACAGCTGAACTGTTCCTGATCCAGGAAAGCTCCAGCTTCAGCCATTTTACTGCTGAAATTTACACAGATTAGTTTTAGTTCAGAATGTAGTGTAGTTCCTCTGAATCTGTGTGAGAAAGAGCAGGAGATATTTCCTGGTTCTGAGCAGACCCACCTAGATACTTGCCTCTGCTATTTTACTGACCACACAGACAGAGACAGAGTTTAGTTTTGATTCTCTGATACTGTGTGACAAAAAGAGCGGGAGTTACTTCCTGGTTCTGCCCACAGCTGCAGGAGGTGTGGTGTTGGACTGAGGCGCAGAGTTGCCAGACTGGGGGATTTCCTCTAAACAGGGGATTTTAAAAATTGATAGGTGATACTGTAAAAAAAATGTATGGGAGTCAATGACAGATGGGGGATTTCAAAAGGAGGTATGGGGGGGGGAAATTGTGAGAAGATGATATGGGACTATAATTGAAGATGGGGGATTTTATTTTAATTTTATTTTATTTTTTGGGGGGGGGTGGGGGTAATTCAGGCATCTGGCAACACTGAGGCCAGGCTGAGCAGAGCAGAGCAGAGCAGAGCAGAGCAGAGCAGAGCAGAGAGTGAGAGAGAGAGAGAGAGAGAGAGAGAGAGAGAGAGAGAGAGAGAGAGAGCTGTGCTGCTGTTCAGTTTCAGATCTTCTGTCCCTTCCTATTATTACAGATTCTCATTCATATTTTACTATAAGGGGCCTGTGTGCATGCATCTCTGTGATGGTGTGGGAAAGTGTGTGTGTAAAATTCACTGAAGGGCTAAAGGATCACTCTTCCTGTCGAGATGTAGTTCTCACATTGTAACACCCCTCCTGCCAAACATGCAGTGGGGAAAAAATATAAAATGAGACATAACAGTTATATTTGTTCCCGTGATAGGGGTGTGATTAGGGTACTATGGATTAGCATTAGCATGGCAGTGATCGCTGTTCCTGTGATAGGGGGGTGATTAGGGTACTGTGCATTAGCATTAGCATGGCAGTGATCACTGTTCCTGTGATAGGGGAGTGATTAGGGTACTGTACATTAGCATTAGCATGGCAGTGATCACTGTTCCCGTGATAGGGGTGTGATTAGGGTACTATGGATTAGCATTAGCACGGCAGTGATCACTGTTCCTGTGATAAGGGAGTGATTAGGGTACTCTGCATTAGCATTAGCACGGCAGTGATCACTGTTCCCGTGATAGGGGTGTGATTAGGGTACTATGGATTAGCATTAGCACGGCAGTGATCACTGTTCCTGTGATAGGGGAGTGATTAGGGTACTGTGCATTAGCATTAGCATGGCAGTGATCACTGTTCCTGTGATAGGGGGGTGATTAGGGTACTGTGCATTAGCATTAGCATGGCAGTGATCACTGTTCCTGTGATAGGGGAGTGATTAGGGTACTGTGCATTAGCATTAGCATGGCAGTGATCACTGTTCCTGTGATAGGGCGGTGATTAGGGTACTGTGCATTAGCATTAGCATGGCAGTGGTCACTGTTCCTGTGATAGGGGGGGTGATTAGGGTACTGTGCATTAGCATTAGCATGGCAGTGATCACTGTTCCTGTGATAGGGGAGTGATTAGGGTACTGTACATTAGCATTAGCATGGCAGTGATCACTGTTCCCGTGATAGGGGTGTGATTAGGGTACTATGGATTAGCATTAGCACGGCAGTGATCACTGTTCCTGTGATAAGGGAGTGATTAGGGTACTCTGCATTAGCATTAGCACGGCAGTGATCACTGTTCCCGTGATAGGGGTGTGATTAGGGTACTATGGATTAGCATTAGCACGGCAGTGATCACTGTTCCTGTGATAGGGGAGTGATTAGGGTACTGTGCATTAGCATTAGCATGGCAGTGATCACTGTTCCTGTGATAGGGGGGTGATTAGGGTACTGTGCATTAGCATTAGCATGGCAGTGATCACTGTTCCTGTGATAGGGGAGTGATTAGGGTACTGTGCATTAGCATTAGCATGGCAGTGATCACTGTTCCTGTGATAGGGCGGTGATTAGGGTACTGTGCATTAGCATTAGCATGGCAGTGGTCACTGTTCCTGTGATAGGGGGGGTGATTAGGGTACTGTGCATTAGCATTAGCATGGCAGTGGTCACTGTTCCTGTGATAGGGGGGTGATTAGGGTACTGTGCATTAGCATTAGCATGGCAATGGTCACTGTTCCTGTGATAGGGGAGTGATTAGGGTACTGTGCATTAGCATTAGCATGGCAGTGATCACTGTTCCTGTGATAGGGGAGTGATTAGGGTACTGTGCGTTAGCATTAGCATGGCAGTGGTCACTGTTCCTGTGATAGGGGGGTGATTAGGGTACTGTGCATTAGCATTAGCATGGCAGTGGTCACTGTTCCTGTGATAGGGGGGTGATTAGGGTACTGTGCATTAGCATTAGCATGGCAGTGGTCACTGTTCCTGTGATAGGGGAGTGATTAGGGTACTGTGCATTAGCATTAGCATGGCAGTGATCACTGTTCCTGTGATAGGGGAGTGATTAGGGTACTGTGCATTAGCATTAGCATGGCAGTGATCACTGTTCCTGTGATAGGGGAGTGATTAGGGTACTGTGCATTAGCATTAGCATGGCAGTGCTCACTGTTCCTGTGATAGGGGAGTGATTAGGGTACTGTGCATTAGCATGGCAGTGATCACTGTTCCTGTGATAGGGGAGTGATTAGGGTACTGTGCATTAGCATTAGCATGGCAGGGGAAAACGCTTGTCACTGGGGTGGCACCCTATAGGTGTGTAAAATTGTAATTCTAGCCAACAGTACATAATTAATTTGCATCGTTTTTGCTTGAAAGGGTACTTATTAGTACCCAAATACAACAGTATTTGTACAAACATACTTTCAGGGTACATGTGGGAAATTTGGTCCTTAAAGAAGAAGAATGTACCTCATCCTCCACTGTGCCTTTATTCCTGAGTGTGTGGGAGATTCCCTCTGTTTTAAACTCCTGGGACTGGGATCCATTACTTCTCTTTTGCAATGTATTACTCTTTTTTTAATATGAACCTTTGTAGTCTTGTCCATCTCACCAGTATTTTTCTAATTATAACCCCCTTGCATTGTCTATCACTCATTCTAAAATCCACAAGTGATACATTCATTTATTTAATATTTATTTACTCCTCCTCTCTTCCTCTTTTCACTCACTTAAATTACAACTGATCTTTTCTTTCATTCATCCCAGATCAGAGTTTTACAGAAGATCGAACTCTAACCCTAAACCCAGGATAGAGGGGCTGAATGAATGTGGTCTGGACTCTGTGCAGGAGGTTCATTGCGTCAGAGACGCTGTAGAAGGACAGAGTTCCTGCCCTGTGATCCAGGTACACTCCTATTCTGGAGGAGGAGGGAGCAGGGATTTCAGTGATCCGTTATTGTGCCAGAAAGAGTAACTGGAGGGAGAGCAGCCCAAACTCCAGGACTTGTTATTCTGTCCCAGACAACAGCCCTTACCCCGCCCTTTCCTGCTGATCTCTTTATATGACACTGCTATATAAACCACACCCACTCCACACAGCCTCCCAGGATTGAGGATGAATGTCAATATTAAGATAGATTTAAAATATGTTTACTGCTCAAAGTGACAGAGATTAGTTTTAGTTCAGAATGTAGTGTCATTTCTGTGTGAGAAAGAGCAGGAGATATTTCCTGGTTCTGAGCAGACAAACCTAGATACTGGCTGTTTTACTGCTCACACTGACAGAGACAGAGATAAAGATGTGATCTGTCTGGTTGTACCTGTTTCATACGTATCTGAGGTTTGGTGATGGAGTAAAGCCAGAGTACAAAGAGACTGGGAACTGTACCAGCACAGAGCCTGCAGTCACTCATAAACTCATACTTATGGATTTTATTATTACTCTTATTATCAATGTAATATGGAATATGTCAGTGTCTAATTCCTGCTGTGTGGAGACATACATTAAAGTGTTTTATTGTGCGCAACAAATGTCCATTCTTTCATTTTCTGTTTAACACTCATTTTCTCCCAAATCTCATTTTCCCCATATCACTGGTAAAATTTGAAAAGAAAAAAAAATCTATATAAAAGGCACTATCTGCATTTCTGAATATGAAATTCAATTTCAGGTACACTTCTCATTCCCTCCATGACACAGCACACTTTTGACAAGTTATATAGCAAAATGTATTTATGATTAGCCATATGTGATGTGACTTCATATTTGATATATAATACATTATTGTTGATAAATAACAAGAATATGCTTCATATGTGATATATAATGTAATGGGGAAGGTGAACCTTCATGTTTTAGTTACTGTGCTATTTCCCAACACCAGAGTGGGTGTTGCCATCACCTTTGTTTATCCCCAGGGGTGTGTGGGTGTGGTTTAAAATAATCTGTTTAATTCACCAACACACTCAGCCAATCATCTGCCACATTGAGGAATTCTTCATCTCCATCTATCAGAGGTGAATCTCAAGCAGCAGCACCTGCTTCCCCAGGTAAAGCAGGGCTATTTGGGACATTTATGTGAGGTTCAGATTAATACCTGATACCCTTCACCAATCTCTTTCTAACCAAACAAAAAAACCAGGCCACAGTTCTTAAAGCATTTAAAAATTTTATTGAATCCAAAAAACTTAAATAATAAAGTAATCAGCACTCAATCATTTGGTATATAGTTATTTCCAATAGAAAGTATGATTTGCAGGTATATGATGTGGTGTTTCCAGCATATAAACTAAATATAAAACTTCTTACAAGTGATAAGAAACCTCTGCTGATTATAAATGTGATTACATGACCCTATTTCCCTGAGATAATACATGATATGATTTATATGTTTATAATATAAGCTCTGTTACCACTCAGAGTGTAGGAGAAAATAAATAGATAATCTTAAACAAAGGAGAAACTGAAGAAATTTAAAAATACAAGGATTAAAACCATAAATTTGAGAAATTAAAATACTTGAACTATGAGAATATACTGTAAGTATAATATAATTATAGCTCAGTGTTCAGTCAGATTTCTCTTGAAGTGAAGAGGTTTCCACTGAGCCCCTAAGTTTCTACACCAAGCATTTATATCTGCCAATTTAGGAGGCTGTGTTGCAGGTTACAGGGAAGACCATCAGCACTATAAACGTTATTTTATCACAGGCTTTACAGCATGTATACATTTTATACATCATATGGAAATTGACTGTAAATGTTTCCCAAAAAGAAGACTTGAATTACGTTTCCAGAGAAGTAAAAGTGGGTAATGCGCAGACTAAAATAAAAACATTCTCTGCAAACTCCACACATTGCAAAAAACAATCCCTTACACACACACATATACACTACTCACAAAAAGTTAGGGATATTCGGCTTTCGGGTGAAATTTCAGGATGAACCTAAAATGCACTATAACCTTTACAGGTGAAATTAATTTGACCTTCTCTAAACTTTTGAATGCACATGTCCAACTATTCAATGTTTCAGTACTTTTTGCACAACTTGCTGTTCTCTAACAAGGAGCTGAATGGCAAAATTCACAACAGGTGTTTGATCCATGAATCGACCAATAAATTTCCTGGTTCAATTAGAATTGGTATTTAAACAGTCCTCTTCATCATGCTGTTCACATTTTGACATCATGAGACCAAGATGACACCTAACAATTGATCAACAGTACCTCGCCATTGCGAGGCTTCAAACAGGATGTTCTCAGAGGGAAGTGGCCACTGAGCTTAGAGTGTCACAGAGTGTCATCAGCAGGTTGCAACAGAGATACGGAGAGACTGGAAGAGTCACAGAAAGGCATAGAAGTGGACGTCCTTTGGCCACATCCCACACTGATGACCGCTTCATTGTGAACAGTGCCCTGCGGAACCGGATGATGAATGCCACTCAACTCCAGGCACATTTAAGGGAGGTGAGAGGCACCCAAGTGTCACGTCAGACCATTCGAAACCGTTTACATCAGCGTGGTCTGCGTGCTAGACGACCTGCAAGGGTACCTGACCACACCACCAGGCACAGGCGTCATCGTCTTGCATGGGCCAGGGAGCATTTACGCTGGACGAGGGACCAGTGGGCCTCAGTGCTGTTCTCTGATGAGTCGATTCACGTTGAGCAGAAATGATGGCCGCCAACGATGTTGGAGACGTCAAGGAGAGTGCTATGCATCAGCCACTGTTGTCACCAGACGACCCTTTGGTGGTGGCGGTGTTACAGTGTGGACAGGTGTGTCTAGTCAATACAGAACTGTCCTACACTTTGTGAATGGTACAGTGACAAGCCCATACTACCTGAATAACATCATTAATCCAGTCATTGTGCCCCTGCATGAACAACACAGGCCTAATTTCATCTTCATGGACGACAATGCTCCAGCTCATCGAGGTCGCATCATTAGGGAAAGGCTGCTGGAGACTGGGGTACCTCAAATGGAGTGGCCTGCACTTTCTCCAGACCTGAATCCCATAGAAAACCTATGGGATCAGCTGACTCACCGTGTAGAGGCTCGTAACTCTGTACCCCAGAACCTCAATGACCTGAGGGCCGCCCTTCAAGAAGAGTGGGATGCCATGCCTCAGCAGACAATAAGTCGACTTGTGAACAGCATGAGACGTCGTTGTCAAGCTGTAATTGATGCTCAAGGGCACATGACAAGTTATTGAGACATTGACATTTTTGTTGTGGTATACCCACCACTGTTGTTGGCTTTTGTTTCAATAAATTGTTTGAGATGAGGAAATCACCATTGCATGCTTCTACTTAAATGCCCTACTTTCATGATACGTATAATATCACTGTAGCGTGAACTTACATTTTCCATAAATTTCACCCGAAAGCCAAATATCCCTAACTTTTTGTGAGTAGTGTATATACACACACATATATAACCCCTCCCCCTTTGACCCTCAGTAACTGCAGATGGGCTCCTGAACAGTGACTAAAGGCCCGTCCACACCAAGAATGATAACTATAAATATATCCTTTTAAAAATGGTTCAAAATGAAGTGGATTGCGGAGTCCAGAACCATAACGATGATGACAGTGACAAACAATATCGTTGGGATCACTTTCAGAGCGATTTGATGAACGATAGATATCAATTTTCATTGACAAGCTTCCGACACAGCTGGAGCGCGCAGCGCAATGCCGCTGTTTACAGAACATTATCGTTCATCAGTGTGGACGCTCACATCGTTATCGCTATAGTTATCATTATAGTTATAGTTCTTGGTGTGGACGGGCCTTTAAGGACAATCTATGGAGAAGAGACCTCCACACACTCCTTGGCTTCTCTAAGAACTGTGTATAATGTGCTCCTCTGACCCCAGTGCTGGTAGAGGTGTAGAACTGTGTATAATGTGCTCCTCTGACCCCAGTGCTGGTAGAGGTGTAGAACTGTGTAAAATGTGCTCCTCTGACCCCAGTGCTGGTAGAGGTGTAGAACTGTGTAAAATGTGCTCCTCTGACCCCAGTGCTGGTAGAGGTGTAGAACTGTGTAAAATGTGCTCCTCTGACCCCAGTGCTGGTAGAGGTGTAGAACTGTGTAAAATGTGCTCCTCTGACCCCAGTGCTGGTACATTACATTACATTATAGGCATTTAGCAGACGCTCTTATCCAGAGCGACTTACACAACTTATTATTACATTTACCCATTTATACAGCTGGATATATACTGAAGCAATTCAGGTTAAGTACCTTGCTCAAGAGTACAACGGCAGTGTCCTACCTGGGAATCGAACCTGCTACCTTTCGGTTACAAGTCCAGTTCCTTAACCATTATACTACACTGCCGCCCTGGTAGAGGTGTAAAGTTGTGCTCATGGTGAGGGTCTTTACTGACTGAGCCCCTCATTAGACCCTCAACTTTAATCTTTACTATTTTATTTGCTTCTCCTCTCTATCTCACTGCAGTGTTTTTCTCTCACTCTGATTACAGCTGATCTTCCCTCTCTCTCTCATTCCAGATCACAGTTTTACAGAAGATCCAACAGTAAACCCTGACCCAGGATAGAGGGGCTGAGTGAATGTGGTCTGGATTCTGTGCAGGAGGGTCATTGTGGCAGAGACGCTGTAGAAGGACAGAGTTCCTGCCCTGTGATCCAGGTACACTCCTATTCTGGAGGAGGAGGGACCAGGGATTTTAGTGCTCGTATTATTGTGAGAGAAAAGGTAACGGGAGGGAAAGCAGTACAAAGCCCAGGACTTGTTATTAGGTCCCAGAATACAGTCATTACCCTGCTCTTTCCTGCTGATCTCTTTATATGACACTGCTATAGAAACCACATCCCCACTCCACTCAGCCTCCCAGTAACAGCGTCCAGACAGACCCTCTCTGCACAGCACTTGGGCCCTAGAGTCAAATCTCTCAGGATGATCAGGATATGACTGGATCTCTCCCACATGGGTCACCTCTCTGTTCCCCTCAGACAGACGGAGGCATTGATGTGCTGTGTTGGGGTCCAGTGTGAGCTGACAGGAATCTGATGGAGAAGATTAAGATTTAATATGAGGACAGGTCCATCTAAGCTCTGTCTAAAATGTATTATTTTCTCCATAGATACTATACAGCGTGATCTCCATATACAGATGAAAACTAGCTCTGGAGCTAACTCTGCCATTCTACCCATTTATGCTTTATACAGATATGTTGGTTACTATGTGCTGCCCTTTTAAATAAATAAATAAATAATACATTTATAAATTTACATTGTGTGTCTGCATGTGTGTGTGTGTGTGTGTGTGTGTGTGTGTGTGTGTGTGTGGGTACGTGTGTGTGTGTGTGTGTGTGTGTGTGTGTGTGTGTGCGGGTACGTGTGTGTGTGTGTGTGTGTGTGTCTATGTATGTGTGTGTGTACGTACATGTGTGTGTGTATGTGTGTGTAGAATTATTGTATCGGGGGGGGGGGGGACATGATTTGCCATGTTCTCCCTGTGTCACATGGGTTTCCTCCAGGTACTCCAGTTTCCTCCCACAGTCCAAAGACCTGCAGGTTAGGCTAATTACGGGGCGTTAACAGGGTGTTGCTGTAAAAGTGCACGTGTGCTCAGTCAACCTACCCTGTATAAGTAAAGGTTAATAATAAAAAGTGTGTCTCTCCAGAGATACGAAATATGTACGTGTTGCCATTCAGATTGTCACACACTTCATTTAGTGTTTTAGCTTATAAAATACCAGGATATATTTTCCTCAGTAAAACTGGATTTACCCTTCATCACCTCCCAGCCACAAAGTGAATGACAACCTGGCTGATCAGTGTGTGTGTGTGTGTGTGTGTGTGTGTGTGTGTGTACGTGTACGTGCGTGTTTCTGTGTGTGTGTGTGTGTGTGTGTGTGTGTGTGTGTGTGTGTACGTACGTGTGTGTGTGTGTGTACGTGTGTGTGTGTGTGTGTGTGTGTGTGTGTGTGTACGTGCGTGTTTCTGTGTGTGTGTGTGTGTGTGTACGTGCGTGTTTCTGTGTGTGTGTGTGTGTGTGTGTGTGTACGTGCGTGTTTCTGTGTGTGTGTGTGTGTGTACATACGTGCGTGTTTCTGTGTGTGTGTGTGTGTGTGTGTGTGTGTGTACATACGTGCGTGTTTCTGTGTGTGTGTGTGTGTGTGTGTGTGTGTGTGTGTGTGTGTGTGTGTACATACGTGCGTGTTTCTGTGTGTGTATGTACGTGTGTGTGTGTGTGTGTGTGTGTGTGTGTGTGTGTGTGTGTGTGTGTGTGTGTGTGTGTGTGTACGTGCGTGTTTCTGTGTGTGTGTCTCAGCTGAGAGTTTCAGAGCGAGCACTCACACTGTAAGAAATCCTCTCTGGTCCTGGGCTCTACAGTATGGACTTCTTTCACTGCAGGGACAGAGTGAGAGAAAAGGACAAACAGAAAGATACATTTAGAGGGAGAGAGAGATACCATAACTCATAGGCTACAGTAATATAGCTATAACTGTAATAACATTTACATTTAGAGGGAGAGAGAGATACCATAAGTCATAGGCTACAGTAATATAGCTATAACTGTAATAACGTTTACATTTAGAGGGAGAGAGATACGATAACTCATAGGCTACAGTAATATAGCTATAACTGTAATAACATTTACATTTAGAGGGAGAGAGAGATACCATAACTCATAAGCTACAGTAATATAGCTATAACTGTAATAACGTTTACATTTAGCCTACAACGCAACACACCAGCCCATGCCAATAACTTGTTGCAATTTCACCATTCATGGCCATTTACTGTACGTAAGTGTTCATAACTTTTCCTTTCCAATATTGATACTCACATTATATCAATTAATGTATATTATAATATATTAATGTACAAACCCCAATTCCAAAAAAAGTTGGAACAGTATGTAAAATGCACATAAAAGCAATTTAAGTGATTTGTAAATTCTATTTTACATATATTTGATTGAAAACAGTACAAGGAAAATATATTTATTGTTTTACCTCAAACTTTATTGAGTTTTGTAAATATACGCTAATTCCAAAAAAGTTGGGACAGGGGCAAAAAAAAAAAAGACTGGGAAGTTCAAAAAACACTTGTTTGGAACATTCCACAGGTGAACAGGTGATGCTATAATAGGATATTAAAAGACTAATTGTTAAGTTCCCGAGGGGGGGGGACTGGACCCAAACGCAAGACTCAGAGACGGCTCAGGGGAAACTCCACCAGGGAGTACATTTAATGGGAAGGGAGACCGGGGCGAGACAGGAAGCGGGCATAACAGACTAACATGAGGCAGGAACTTGGCGTGGCAGGAACTTGGAGGGGTCAGGAACCAGGCTTGGCAGGGACAGGTGCGGGCGCCTGTGTTAGGAGCAGGCACTCAACCTGGGTACATGAAGGCGCGGAGGCCCGGGGACATGAAGGCGTGGCCTGGGGTGCAGGCGCTCGGAATTAGCGTATATTTACAAAAATCAATAAAGTTGATGAGGTAAAACATTCAATATCTTTTCTGTGTTGCCTACTGTTTTAATATATGTAAAAGATTATTTACAAATCACTGCTTTTATTTGCATTTTTCATGACGACAGTTTTATAGATTTTAAAGTGACACCAACCGCTGTTATTACCTAACATTGTTTACGTCTACCATGTATACAACCCTTTAAAATACCATCATGCATTTAAATTAACTGAAAACGCTTTCATTTATTTGTAGTTCTTAATGGTAAAGGACAGAATCCACGCCTATGTCTTTCTTTGAGCTAGAATTCATGTTGGCTCATGTGGTTGAAAAGATCAAATATCCATGTGTCCAAATATGTCTAAACAGAGACAACTTATCGGGGGGTGTACTTAATTTTTAACATTACTGTATATATATGGAATAACGGTGGCATGTAGAAACTTAGTTTTTAGACTGATAACAGCTCAACTAGCGCTGATGACTAGCGCTGATGAAGCTGATGTGCACTTTTCCATGATCACATGATTCCTTGCTTTCTGACGTGGTACAGTAGGATGTTTGTGATGTAGACACCGGTATCTAAGCCACTAGGGGCCGCATTTCACAACCGAAGAACTGTTCCATTACAAAGGCTCCTTTAAACACAGCCTCGAAAAGCAGCCTACTATTGGCTGGTATATCCTTCGCAGACTCAGATATCCCACAATTCTGTGCGCACAGGTTGCCCGGAAGAAGTAGTTTCTTTCAAACGGTCTGATCACCATTAAGAATTTCACATGCATGTCAAGCGGCAGCTACCTTAAAATAAATCCAGATCACCTTGTGATTGCAGAAGCTGAAATGTATGATAATGCACTTGTTTTACATCAAATATCTCAGTTACATTACCACTGAGCTAGCCAAGCAGTTTGGTATATATATGCACCATATTTTTGTTTTTACCTTTTTAAATAAGGTTATACGAGTGTCCATGGAATATCTCCATGGGGTTATGTTGGCTCTCATTCACAATGAATTTTCCGTTTTGAAGCAAATGGAGTAACGTTAGATGGCTTGCTAGAGAATATGTTGTGAGGCCATTTTGACGGAAGATCAAATTGAATTTTAATACCAAGTTATGCGAGTGACAGCAAACCTAGCATAACCCAAGCGACATTTTCATTTTTACATTGCTCGTGTTTTACTTTCCTGTGAGACTACTCTGGCTTCTTACGTGCTGGTTGTTTTGGTCTGGTGAGGATACGGGCGAATCCTTCGTAAACTGTCGTAGCTGCTGTTCGAAAGTCAGTCTAGCCTTCTGCTCTACAAAGGATGCATCCACTAGAGGTCACAGCCTCGCAATTGAGACACAGCCATTGTTTGGTGTGACTTGGCCTCATTTTGTCTTCAATACTCTTAACCGCAAGTCCAGATTTTTCAAGTTTTAATGAATGACTTATGGTCAGTGGCTTGTATGCACAAGTAATGTGCTATTTTTGTTCAATGAAAACTCACAAATATATTCACTCCATTGGTTTTGGGTTAAATAAAACTGGAAAAAAGAAAGAATTTTGCGCCGTAAAATGTTTAACCTGATTCAAGATTTTTGACCAGTTCCACCTTGCAGACGTCCTCCAGTTGCTTTTTCAGTTCGGAGACAGATTTCCTCACAGCCTCAAAAGAGACCTGTGTACTGACAGTGATGCTGGGTAAGTCTCCAGGTCCAGGAGGGGCACAGAGAGACTGACAGCTCTGCAGACAGATAGACAGAGAACAGTCTCAATACAGATTCCTGTGCAGATGCCAGGAGCAGATCTTTGTAAATGAGGAACACGCCTCACCATGTATGTACAATGTACATAGTGCAGACTGTCAGAGAGCCAGTGATGTTACCTGGAGGAAATGGATGTGATCCTCTGTGTGTGAAAGGTGCTTCAGCTCAGCGTCTCTCCTCCTCAGCTCTGCAATATCCTGCTCCAGTCGCTCCAGGTGTCCTTCAGGCCCACTCACTTCAGCCTTCTCCTGATCTCTGATCAGCTCTTTCACCTCAGAGCACCTTCTCGCAATGGAGCGGATCAGCTCTCTAAAGATCCTCTCGCTGTCCTCCACTGCTGCCTGTGCAGAGCGCTGTTAGGAGACGCAGAGAGAGGAGGGCTGTACATTTTATAACATAACGACAAAAACAGGCCATGTAGCACAGCAATGCGTACATAGTGCTCACCGTTTACCTACAAAGTAGAGAGTATATAGCACTGTATCAAGCCTGATTTAGAAAACCCCCAAGGTTTCTGCCTCTACTACATGACGAGGCAAGGTATTCCACTCAGAGACTAGTCTCTGAAGTACTTCCTGATGTCTGTGCGTAATTTACCTTTCGCTAACTTCCATTTATGCCCCCTCATTCTACTGACAGAAGTCAACCTCAAATATCTTGTAGTTCACTTTGTTAATCCATTTTATGAATTTAAAAGCCTCAATCAAATTGTCCCCCAAGTCTTCCTTTACTTGGCTTGAAATGATTAAGGGCTTGATTTACTAAGACCTTTAGCGTGTGCAAAACGCAAAACCAATAACATGACCAATGATTGGTCAAACAATTTGTTTTTCACCAATCATTGGTTATCGCATGATCACGTGCTGTATGACTTTGCTGCTGATTGGCTGTCTTATCAACACTCAATAGATATCAGCAGTGATGTTTTACTCCGGAAGCATTTCACACAGCCTCTGACGTTTGGATGTTTACTGCCGTATATCGGGTATACTTAAAGAAAAAAAAGAAAAAGACGAAAAGAAAGGTGTCCCACGCAGCGGTGACAGCCGTTATTGCA
Source organism: Synaphobranchus kaupii (assembly GCA_029718625.1). NCBI lineage: Eukaryota > Metazoa > Chordata > Actinopteri > Anguilliformes > Synaphobranchidae > Synaphobranchus > Synaphobranchus kaupii. Next base: position 127,834,506 of record CM056377.1, read on the forward strand.
CTCGATAATTACCGATGCGGTATATCACCCAGTCCTAACTGGGACCCTAACTGTTCCCATGTAACCCCCCTGCTGAGGTCTCTCCACTGGCTGCCAGTTGCAGCCAGGATCAGGTTCAAAGTTCTGACCCTGGCCTACACTGCAGCCAATAGGACAGGCCCCGCCTACCTGCAGGACTTAATCCAGAACTATGTTCCTGCTCGACCACTTCGCTCTTCTACAGCAGGGCGACTGGCACTTCCCCCCCTCCGTGTCAAAGGCTCTCGCTTGTCCCGACTGCGGAGTTTTTCCACATTAGCACCTCAGTGGTGGAATGAACTTCCCATTCCCCTACGTTCTACTCCAACCCTGCCTGCATTCCGTAGAGGCCTGAAGACACACCTCTTCAGACTCCATCTTGACTGATATCCTCACCTAGGAATATCAGTTCCCTGTTCCCTGTGTTTTCCTGTCTGTTTATTATAGTTTATAATAGTATTTGGAATGGTTTATAATAGTATAGTTTATAATAGTATTTGGAATGGAAGTGTGGTGTTGCTGATTTGCCCACAGCTTACTGTGAACTACAGTCAACATTCATTGCTAGGGATAGCTGCTACATTATGCAAAGGATGTGCTTTGCCTTGTCTGTTCTGTAATGATGATGATGATGTCTCTGTACGCACTTACTGTACGTCGCTTTGGATAAAAGCGTCTGCTAAATAAATGTAATGTAATGGGACCCAACACAGCCTGTTCCCCACAGTGTGTAGACCATATATCGCATGTTCCAATTTTTATTTTTTAAAGTAATGCATTAATGATTGTAGTTCGACTTGTAGTCCACTTTAACAGACGGCATATCCAGTACAGCAACGCACGGGTGGTTCCCGACCAATAAGATATCATCATCTCATCTGTCTGCTCTGTGGCAGATGGGAGTAGGCTCGTGCCGCTCAAGACAAGCTAACGTTAGCTTACTAAGTAGAGAAGCCCGCCCGACAAGGTCAGAAACTATGCTACGGTTAACCAGGTTAACCACATGAAGCAATTCTAGCTTTAAGTCCTTCAAGCTAGCTAGCTAACGTTAGAAAAAAGTGTTTAAAAACAGAGCTGTGTGCTACTGCTGGCTAACGTTATATGAAAACGTCTGGAGATAAGGCTGTTCGTTCGGAGGGAATTAAGGGACGTGTAGTTTTTAAACAGTGCCAGCGCTGGGATGTTCACAAAAAAAATACTAAAACGGAAAATATACTCGAAGCTGGTCCAGAAAAACAACATAGTTTGCGAACGGGCGTTATATTGAACAATCCGGGAAATTGACGGTAAGACATAATCAATAGAAATGGTTTAAAAGTAAGCTTTAGTTAATGTCTACGCTCTAAATGAATAGGGAATTTACTTCCGAAACCAGCGTGACATAGTCACTTGAGTACTCTATATCGCCCAGTCCTAACTGGAACCCCACACAGCCTGTTCCCCACAGTGTGGCACAGTGGGACTGAGCCCCAAAGGGCTGGAAAGTGGCCCAACACTGGGCTCCTCACTGGCTGACTGGAGGAGAGCCCTGACTGAGCCCTGAAATGGCTCTTCCAGCAGCCAGCTGTTGTCTTTTCCTCTGGTCAGTACCCACCTTGAGTGACTGCACAGCCTGTCTCAGATCCTGCAGCTCCTTCTCTCTCTCCTGGATTCTCTGCTGGAATTTACTCTGTATCACCCCCAGCTGCTTCTGTGGATAGATTATTTTTTCATGTCACATTACAATGCATACCTTCTCAACTACATTTTCATATTCCAAATTAAACTAAATATTATGACATGTTTAGCATGCAGCGGGTCAGTGTATAGAACTGCAACGGTCTTATAGGTAAATTTACTAAACCGTGTCACTGAACAAGCAGTTCCAGCCGTGCTGATTCCCATTCAGGGAGTGAATAGGGGGGAGAGGGGTGTGAACAGAGCTGTCACAGAGAGCTGACTTGGGTTCGTCCCTGCTCTTACTGCCTTAAAGCACAACTGGACTTTGGTAGAACTTTGGGTTGTGTAGTTACCTGGCCATGATATGAGTCCAAATAGTGGCAAAATATGTTAATTAGTTGCTCTGTGCTCCCCTGGGGTGATAATCCAGAATAGGGTATTTGTCGCTCTCCATTCACTTCTACGGGGCAGCTAAAACGGTCTCAAAATTACACTTCTAGCACGTATACGACCGCAAAAGAAGTGGATTATGTCAATACAAACAATAACCAGTCCTTGTACGCATACCAAAGTCCAGTTGTGTTTTAACACTGTGGACTCACATACCTTGAAACCGTTGTCAGGACTTTTTCAAAATAATTTTTTCCCCTAAATGTATTTCAAAAATCACATTTCAAAATGTGCTTCATAAATATATTAAACAAATTAAATAGAACACAGATCATAAGACTCCATATTGTAAGCCAAGATGATATCCGTCATCACTATAAAAAAAACCTGTGTTTCAGTCGTTACCTGTTTCTCAGTCCTTTCTGCCGCAGCTGAGACTGTATCATGGCCTCTGTGTTCATCGATCGCACACAGATAACAGATACACTGCTGATCAGTACGACAGTAAACCTCCAGCAGTTTGTCATGATGAGAGCAGATCTTATCCTGCAGGTTTCCAGAGGCATCACTCAGCTTGTGTCTCTTTCTTGAATGGAGTTCATCATGACATTTGAGGTGAGTTTCACAGTAAGAGGCCAGACACACCAGACAGGACTTGGAGGCTTTGCGCTTTCTCTCAGTGCAGACATCACACGGCACATCTCCAGGTCCAGCGTAACAGTGAGCAGGAGGAGCAGCTTGGAGTCCTGCCTTCACTTTCTCCACCACTTGAGCCAGCATGATGTTTCTGCCCAGAACAGGCCTTGGTGTGAAGGTCTGTCTGCACTGGGGACATCTGAAGACACCAGTATGATCATCCTGATCCCAGCAGCCCTTAATACAGCCCATACAGTAACTGTGTCCACAGTGAAGAGTCACCGGATCCTTCAGTAGATCCAGACAGATTGGACAGCGGAACAGAAGACCTGCAGCCTGTGCCATTTTACTGCTCAAACTGACAGTTTTGGTTGTAGTTCAGAATGCTGTGTAGTTTCTCTGAATCTGTGTGTGAAAGAGCAGGAGATAATTCTTGTTTCAGAGCGGAACACGTAGATGCTGACCTTCCAAATATGAGGTTTAGATAAACTAGACTTGTTTGAGGTAAATTGAACCTGTATCTAAATATGCCTCATTAGACTCAATTTGTAAAGCGGAGGTGAGAGGTTCTCGGGTGATCAAAGCTAGAAAAAAAAAACGTGACAAAATTATCATTACCAATCAGCATGGTGGAAATAGTTCGGGAAAAGTGGTCCAAGTCGGGGGAAAAAACAGAATTATCCTTTAATGCAGAGCCAAAAAAGCATTTGATTTTGCATAGAAATATAAAATACAAACCGTTTAAACTCTGAACAACAAACACAGTAGTTTTTCCTTTTTAGAAAATACAAATAACGCGGCATTCCATGCACAAAATCTACTTTCATGTTAATTTTGTTCGGCTAGGCAGCGTGAAAAGCATGCTGTCCACAAATGTTTAACATTACCTAGCCACGCACGCTATGGTTTAGCTAAAACCTCTTTATATAAACTCCTCAAAAAAAGTTTGGAAACGTTATTTCGGTTGATTATTCCTCCCCTTTAATAATACCAATTGGTATTGTATTTTATATCGTTGGAAAGCCTGATTAGTCACCTTTACAACGAGGTACAACTTGTAAGGATCATGCATTCGTGGAATGAGCAACACAGCTAACCGTGTGGGTAGCGGCCCAAAAAAATGTGCCAAAATCCCCTGCAATATTCTTCTGTTGGTATTCACTCTCGTTTTGAGCTTCAAGTGCTGGCAGGTTTATGCCAGTCAGATTGCTGCACAGATCGCATGACACCTTTCAATGGGGGCAGTGTCATGGTGTGGGGCGGTATCTCTCTCACAGGCAAAACAGAACTTGTCATCATTGAAGGCAATCTCAATGCAGTGAGATATCGGAATGAGATTCTGGAGCCAGTGGCGATCCCATATCTCCAGAATCTGGGACCTAACTCCATCCTCCAGGATGACAACGCTCGCCCCCACAGAGCCAGGATCATCACAGAGTACCTACAGAATTTTGGAGTGGAGAGGATGGAATGGCCGGCCGTGAGTCCAGACCTCAACCCAATTGAACACCTGTGGGATCAGCTTGGGCGTGCTGTACGTGCCAGAGTGACCAACGCAACCATGTTGGCTGACTTGCGGCAAATCCTGGTTGAGGAATGGTTCAGTGCCAAGCTGTTGTGACTGCGTATGGATCTTCCACACGCTACTGAGGTCCCTGACAGTGTAAAATGAATAAAATGTAAAAATGGCCAATATGTGTTGTTTTTTCCTTATTACTGTGGGAGAGTGCAATCATCCAATCCACCAAGCAACTCAAAACGAGAGTGAATACCAACAGAAGAATATTGCAGGGGATTTTGGCACATTTTTTTGGGCCGCTACCCACACGGTTAGCTGTGTTGCTCATTCCACGAACGCATGATCCTTACAAGTTGTACCTCGTTGTAAAGGTGACTAATCAGGCTTTCCAGCGATATAAAATACAATACCAATTGGTATTATTAAAGGGGAGGAATAATCGACCGAAATAACGTTTCCGAACTTTTTTTGAGGAGTTTAGTTTTAACCGTGTGCCTTACACTTAATATACAGTAACACTTTGAGATATACTCTCGGTAACGTTAATTCACAACAAAGTCAGTTAATCAGTTTCACCATTTCATGAATTATTTAACTCCATTATAATTAAATGCAATGAAAATGGTCTTACCAAATACAGAAAAAAACGAGGCAGCTATTACTCGTTTTCTAAAATCTGCACGAACTTGTACACGTCTTCCGTTTAACGCTGACCACACGTTCTTCTTCCTTTTTTGGTTTGATTGGCGGTTTTAAAATCAGCTTATGGGTGCATTACCGCCACCTACTAGACTGGAGTGTGGAACAGTAGATTGGCAGACAAAATAAAATAAATAAATAATAATAATAATTCTCTCAACCCTGTTGAGTGAACACGGCACACGTTCTTCCGCTTCTTCTTTGGGTTTCATGGCGGATTCAACAACGGGTTGGAGCATTATCGCCACCAACTGGAAAGGAGTGCGGATGGGAATGTCTATCCTTATCATTCTTCTTCTTTCTTTCCGTTAGACTGGACACCTTCCGGTGTATTGCTGCCCTCCACAGGTCTTTATTTGCATCCCCTGTTATCTCACTCCCCGCCTCACACCCTCAGGTGCAGGCCAGTTAAATAGATATATTTGAGGACACTCCTCCCCACCTCTCCGCAACATGCCTCCGGACCCAACATTGTTCTTATCGAGTAGGTGGTTACCCCAACATCCTGTAATTCCCTGAACAATACCCTCCGTTACTCCCTATATTTCCCACAGTCCATTAACACATGCTGGACGTCCTCCACCACCCCACACTCACCACACAACCCATCCATATGCTTTCCTACCCTCACTAAGCCCCCTGCCAACCCACAATGCCCCATCCTCAACCTGGTCATAATGGCCTCATCCCTCCTCATAGACCAGTGACATCCTGTGCTCCCTCTCACAAACGGTTGGATATTATAATAAAATCTACCCCTCCTTCCCTGGTCCCATTCCCGCTGCCATATCTGGGTAATCCCCTCTCTTATTATACTCCTACATTCTGACACCCCCAGGGAAACCACAACATCTATGCTTTCCCTCCTCAGTGCAGCCTTAGCAGCTGCATCGGCGGCCTCATTCCCACCCACCCCCACATGCTATCCTTATCATAAGGATGGTGAGGGTGGAGGGGCTATCACAAACTTCACTTGGCTTTCTAACGAATTGGACTCACACTTAAAATGGAGACCGAGGGTACATGCTGGTCTCAAAAGGGATTCCCCCAAGTGAAGTTTGCAAGTGAAGTTTACGAGGGTGGAGCAAAAACTGGATTGGGACGCAGCCCAGATCCTATTTATGTAAATGAATACCATTTATCACCAGAATTCCTTTATAAAACTTATTTCAAATCATAACCTAATCCCTGATCTCTCAGATAAAATAAAACAATGTCCTGTCTACATTCAGAGTATTGTGCCTGAGACTTACCAACACTGAACTGGAATCTGAACATAAACTAACTTTGTGACCTTACTTCCTCTACCCACTTCCAAGCCAGTAAAAAGGCTGGCAAGTGGCAACCATCTCACCTGTATACACAAACAGATCATCAATTAATCTTTTCATGTAAACTACTTTAAATTCTGGAACAACAGATGATAATGTACGTGTACACCAACTCTATTATTACAGATTTTTGATGCATCTGTGAATATTTGGACAAATCCATAATACTTATTTTCAAGTTATGAGTTTTGCACTAAAAGATTCAAGTCACTATCTTTTTTTCCTAACTCTCTCTAAAAGTTCAAAATCAGTCATAATCTCAGGGAAAAACCACAGCGGAACTGGCAGGATAGGAACGGTCGGACTTACAATCTTCTCTCTCATTTATATTTCTCGTTTTTTGTTCAATGACCCACCGAAAACTCTTTATCGTTCACACACACACATGCACACACAAATACACACACACACACACACACACACACACGCACAATCAAACACGATCAAAAACAATGTATCTGTTATATGGAGATGTCTGTATGGTTTATTAAAAAGGACCAGATATGACCACACAAATACGCAAAAAAAATAGATGAGAATTGAACCTCTCCACTTTTTCATGGCAACAAGGCGCTCCACGGTTTATTCTCAACCAGAAGCTCCAGTGTCCACAAAAAAATGTTTGTTAAAATGACACAGTTGATAATTTAACCCTCCTTTGTCAGGAAGTAAGCCACTTATAAGCTGGGCTTCAACACTAAAAACATCAACCCCACATGCACATTGTAAAACACCAAACAATTGACAGGAACTGCTTTGAGTGACCACATTATCTTCACATGGGAAGATGAAAAAACACAGAGCCCGTTACATGAAATCATTCATCATTATCCTTTATCTTCCTGCTGGTAGGAGTGATTTTATACACGTGTGTAAAGTAGTAGTAGTAGTTTTAGTGTCATATACATTAAAAGCAGTGCATTTAATGCAATGAAATGCTTGTGCTTTGGCTACCTCCTGGGTAACATGTAACATGAGAAATAACATACAATCAACATGTGACATTTAACCGACCCACAATCAACAAGAAACATTCCATACTAAATATGATGACCAGCAACATATGCACGGCAACAATAAATAGATAAATAAAAATACAGAAATATACAGCCATCTTTTTATAGTAGCATTAGAATGAGGACATTCAGTTTAAAGTGCAGTTTACTCACTCTCAATGAATATCAATTTAAAATGCTAATATAATGTTAATCATTACTAACTATTACACAGTGTAACTGCCTGGGGGTAAAAGCTATCTCTAAAACGAGTCGTATGTGTCTTAATGCTACGATAACATTGCCCTGATGGCAATAATGTACCTGGATAAGGCCATGGGATGCATCTTCATCAGACTTCCCTCTCTTTTATCCCAGATCACAGTTTTATAGAAGATCCAATAGTATGAACCCTAAATCCAGGATAGAGGGGCTGACTGAATGTGGTCTGGAGGGTCATTGTGTGAGAGACGCTGTAGAAGGACAGGGTTCCTGCTCTGTGATCCAGGTACACTCCTATTCTGGAGGAGGGAACAAGGATTTCAGTGCTTCTATTATTGTGCCAGAAACAGTAACTGGAGGGAGAGCAGCACAAAACCCAGGATGGGTTATTCCATCCCAGAGTGCAGTCATTACCCCCTCCTTTCCTGTTGATCTCTTTATATGACACTGCTATAGAAACCCAACCTGCACTCCACTCAGCCTCCCAGTAACAGCGTCCAGACACACCCTCTCTGCACAGCACTTGCTTCCAGTGCTGAAATCTCTCTGGATGAGCAGGATGTGACTGGAGCTCTCTCACATGGGTCACCTCTCTGTTCAGATCTTCTGTCCCTATTATTACAGATTCTCATTTATATTTTACTATAAGGTGCCTGTGGGCATGCATGCATCTCTGTGATGGTGTGGGAATGTGTGTGTGTGTGTGTGTGTGTGTGATGGTGTGGGAATGTGTGGGAATGTGTGCGTGCGTGCGTGCGTGCGTGCGTGCGTGCGTGCGTGCGTGCGTGTGTGTGTGTGTGTGTAAAATTCACTGAAGGGCTAAAGGATCTCTCTTCCTGTTAAGATGTAGTTCTCACGTTGCAAATCCGTCTCCTGCCCATTTCTGTCATATATACAGTGGGAAAAGAAATAAAAAAACTAAATGTAATGTTTATAATTTGTCACAGTGTAAACAACCCCCAACTTGGTCAAACATTCAAATCTACATATACCTATATATACATATAGCCTCATTAAGATCCTGTAAATAAAGTATTAGTGTGTAAAAACAAAAAAAGTATTGGAATGAATATACTGGTTTATAAGGATAATTGCGTTTATACACAATGAGCTTTTGATAGCGTAAGGGAGTGGTGTCACACTAAGTTCACAGGGGACTGCAATGACTGCAGGTTTATTGTCAATCAGCTGTAATGCCTTGAGACCAAGGTGTGTGGATTCTTTAGATAAACCATCATTTATTGAAGCACTGGTGCCAAGAACACCCCAAAAACCCACATCGCATCAGAGCTGGACTGACCCAGGTGGGACTCGAACCCACAATCTCCAGCTCCGGAGGCTGGCGCCTTATCCATTAGGCCACTGGGTCACCGGTATAGCCCATGGGGTAATTGAATAATTGAGCATTCATATATGTTAAATATTCTATTAAAATCTATTTAAGCTTGCATCTGCTGTAGCTTCCATACCTGACCACAGATGGGTGTTTTCAAATGCCGGAGAATTTCAATACGGGAGAGGAATTTATATTCAGTTGAAATTCTGTCTCATATTTCTGCTGCAAATCAGGTCAACTAGCTTAATGAGTAAAGCAGTCGCCGACAAAACAGAATATTCAGGGTTTTATTCCAATCTGAGTGGAGAGACAATACCTTATGGCACCAACGTGCAAATACACTGTCACAATAGATGCATCTCACCCTGCACTGTAGCCTATTGCCTTAGAAGAAAGAAATGTGTGTGTGTGTCTGTGTGCGAGTGTGTGTGTGTGTGTGGGCATTTTGTGGAATTTGTACCATAAAATAAATGAAAACCACCTGCAAAACTTTTTGCATTTAAATTTCTTTTTTCTTTTTTTTTACATATTATCCATTTATACAGCTTGATATATTCTGAAGCAGCATAGGTTAAGTACCTTGTTCAAGGGTACAACGGCAGTGTCCTACCTGGGAATCGAACCTACAACCTTTCGGTTACAAGCTCAATTCCTCAACCATTATACCACACTGCTGCCCATGGTCCATGGCCTTATGTGGGCACATAAAGATGTAATATTTTGCCGTTGCAATATTGAAAGAATCTGAGCACTTTTTTCAGCTGTTGTTTGTGGAAGACCTACATCTGAGAGGTTTACCTTGTGAGTGAAGGAACAGCAGAGGCAATGAATTGGCCAAACAAAGAGAACAAACATCCTTTAATGAAATCCAGGGGAAAGAGGGAATGTATTTGCCATCAGTGTCCTGTCAGTATTAGTCCTGTGACAGACAGGGAGAGAGAGGGACGTTAAGTTAAGTACCATGAATAAGGTGAACTTTTAGGCTCACAGTTTTCCTCTTTCAGTTTGGCTGGCCAGAGAGACAGGCCGCCCTTCCTCCTGTCTTCCTCCTCCTCTCTGGAACCTGGGGTGCTGATGTCACCCACAAATGTGAAAAAACTTCCGCAGTAGGATACATCGATGTATGCTTCGCCGGAGGGGAGGAGAATACCACATACCAAACCGCCGACGGAACAATCTGCAAAAAAATCAATTTTCTCAGCTTTTGCCGTCATGCCGTAGTAGAGGGACAAAATACGTTGTTTTGGAAACAACATGGACCTTTGTTATCCCTCCTTTCTTATTTGGTATGGAAAGGTAAATTAATGAAACAGTGAGTGCCCTCCTTTTCTCATCTATGATTTTACAGTAGCAAGCGCCTTTCCGAAATAATAAAACTATCCTGAAAAATCACCATAGCAACGTTTACATGGTGTTTACCGTCCAGTTCTGTAGATTACTGCTGCGGTCGTCCTCCTGTTCCGCATGTTACCGTCAAAATGGAAATGTGAATATCGGCCGGGCATTCCAGCCATGGAGAGACCTACATTTGTTGTTGGGGATCAAAACCGACTCTGAACTGTTGTTCTTCTTATTGGACAGATAACGTTACTGCAAAGCATATGAAATATATTGTGATGTTCCTGATGCCAACATTAGCTTGGAATGTGTGAGATGTTGCTTAACTACTTGATTGCTATTGCTAAGCTAGCTAAGTTACATCTAGCTGGCTAACATTAGCTAGCTTGCTTGCTAACGTTATCACTAGCAAAATACTGTCTGAGTGGATAACGTTAGCTAGTTTAGTTACATCGATTCAAACCCGATTCCCGGGGCTGATCTGGCAGGTAACGTTAATGTTAGTTGGCTAGCTTGCCGTTTACAAATTACTTTACTAGCTAATGTTCCAGGATAATGACAAAAACGCCATATTTTGTACATTTTACATGCAATAACTCCAGTCTACTCACACCACTCCCATCATCTGTTTATAAATAACCTTAGTTTAGGATTATTCTTATCTCAACCCACTGTGCTATAAAGACCAATAATGCCGATGTATCATACAGAGAGGGGAACACCCGTTGCGCGAGTGTGTAAGGAAGCGTGCTAGCAGCAGGCTGCAGTTCCCTTACGCCACCGGTGTCAGTAATGAGAAGGATTGTCTGACCGTTACATATAGCCCCTTTAACCAATCAGGTTCTCTTTCTACCCAGAAACAAAAACCAGGCCACAGTTCTTAAAGCATTTAAAAATTTTATTGAATCAAAAAAACATAAAATTATAAAGTAATCATCACGCAGTCAATTGTTATATAGTTATTTTCAATAGAAAGTATGATTTGCAGGTATATGATGTGGTGTTTCCAGCATATAAAGATAAAATAAGAAACCTCTCCTAATTACAAAGGTGATTACATGACCCTATTTCCCTGAGATAATACATTATATGATTTCTATGTTTATAAAATAAGCTGTATTACCACTCAATGTATAGGAGAAAATAAATAGATAATCCTAAACAAAGGAGAAACTGACGAAATAAAAAATACAAGGATTAAAACCCTAAATTTGATTAGATTTTTTGATTTGATTAATTAAAATACTTGAACTATGATAGTATAAGCATAATATAATTATAGCTCATTGTTCACTCTGATTTTTCTTGAAGTGAAGAGGTTTCTACACCAAGCAATTATATCTTCCCATTCAGGAGGCTGTGTTGCAGGTTACAGGTAAGATCATCATAAATATTATTTATCACAAGTTTAAGAGCATGTATACATTTCATAAATCATATTATGGAAATCAAGTGTAAATACTTCCGAAAAATACCAGTTACATTTGCAGGGAGGCCAAGTTATTATCAGCTTACTTGTTAATTCTTCGGCAGACATTTTTTGTTCGCTATGCTGGTGATCAGAACTCCAAACCCCAATTGTCTTTTGATATCCTCTTATACCCAGTCATGATAGCATCACCTGTTTACCTGTGGAATGTTCCAAACAGGTGTTTTTTTAACTTCCCAGTTTTTTTTTTGCCCCTGTCCCAATTTTTTTGGAAAGTGTTGCAGGCATGAAATTCAGAATTAGCGTATATTTACAAAAATCAATAAAGTTGATAAGGTAAAACATTAAATTAAATCTTTTCTTTGCACTATTTTCAATTAAATATATGTAAAAGATAATTTACAAATCACTGCTTTCTGCTTTTATGTGCATTTTACATACTGTCCCAACTTTTTTTGGAATTGGGGTTTGTATGATTATGTTAGTGAGTGCTAGCAGAGGTCTGCCTTGTTGAACTCAGATCTGGTTTGTCTTTAGAATCTTTGGCAGAACTCAGGGTCCTTGTTGAATGCACTTCTGGTTTGTCTTTAGAATCTGTGGTATAACTCAGGGTCCTTGTTGAAGACACATCTGAGGTGCGTTCAAATTCAGCGAACAGAGCCGAACGTGCGTGGCAAACATGTTTTCTTTGAACGGTTAAATTTGAACGGCTTTTTAAGAACGTTCCAAATTGTTTGCATTGCCGGTATCTTCAATTGAAATCTCCATGGGAACACATTTCCCTCAGTCCAGCGTCCATTTTTGTTCGCCGCAAACTACCTTTTCAGACCGTTCGCTTATGTTTGCAAACGTTTGCGGCGAACACAAAGCTAACGGAAAAAAGTTTGAAATAGTTTGCAAACGTTCGCAAACATTCGTCTTATTCGCTGAATTTGAACGCACCTCTGGTTTGTCTTTAGAATTTGTGGTATAACTCAGGGGCCTTGTTGAACACACATCGGGTATGTCTTTAGAATCTGTGGTATAACTCAGGGGCCTTGTTGAACACACATCTGGTTTGTCTTTAGAATCTGTGGTATAACTCAGGGTCCTTGCTGAGTGCACATCTGGTTTGTTTTTAAAATCTGTGGTATAACTCTGGGCCTTGTTGAACGCACATCTGGTTTGTCTTTAGAATCTATGGTATAACTCAGGGGCCTTGTTGAACACACATCTGGTTTGTCTGTAGAATCTGTGGTATAACTCAGGGTCCTTGTTGAACACACATCTGGTTTGTCTTTAAAATCTGTGGTATATTGTTGAACCAAGGGGCCAAGACTGGGCTTTCGTTTTGAAGCTCACTTCCTGGTTGGGCTGGGAGCGGAAATTGTGCTGCTGCTCACTTGGCTCCAGTATTGGTCTTTCACCATGTAAGTCAATGGCAGCGATGTGGTCAAAATACTCAGTCAATAAATTTTTCCCACAAAAAATTGAATTGCAATAGGTGCCTTTCCTTCATCTAATCCCTCTGCATGTGCTGATTTTTTAAAAATATTGTGTCGTTTGGACAGGGTATTAACATTTGTTCAGGACCAATCAGAGGGACAGGTTGAGTCCTCTTCGGCTCCACGGAGCAGACGCAGTTTGTACAAACTGGTGGCGAAAAATGCATCCGGAGACTCAATTTGGTTTTTACGAGGCCGTGGGAAGGCAATGGGTGACGTCACAGTGGCTTTGTCCATATTTTTATGTGTTTATGTCCATCTTCAGTCTGAATTCAGCTGAAATCTAATTTCAGCTTTATCTCCCTTTGAATTAATCCCAGATCAAATAATTATACAGAGTTCTCTAGAGGACAGTTTTACAGAAGATCCAACATCACAAACCCTAAACCCAGGATAGAGGGGCTGAGTGAATGTGGTCTGGACTCTGTGCAGGAGGGTCATTGGGTTAGAGATGCTGTAGAATGACAGAGTTCCTGCCCTGTGATCCAGGTGCACTCCTATTCTGGAGGAGGAGGGAACAGGGATTTTACTGCTCTCATTATTGTGCCAGAAAGAGTAACTGGAGGGAGAGCAGCACAAAGCCCAGGACTTGTTATTACGTCCCAGAGCACAGTCATCACCCTCTCCTTTCCTGCTGATCTCTTTATATGACACTGCTATACAAACCTCTCCTTTCCCGCTCCACTCAGCCTCCCAGTAACAGCGTCCAGATAGACCATATCTGCACAGCACTTGCTCCCCGCAGTCAAATCTCTCTGGATGATCAGGATATGACTGGATCTCTCCCACATTCATCACCTCTCTGTTCCCCTCAGACAGACGGAGGCATTGATGCGCTGTGTTGGGGTCCAGTGTGAGCTCACAAGAATCTAATGGGGGAGAAGGTTAAGATTTAATATGCTGACAGGTCCATCTAAGATCTGTCCATAATAATTTATTTTCTTCATACATACGAAACAGCATGATTTCAGTTTTCATCTACTGTACATGTGTATTTTTGATCAGAGGAAACACTCAAAATGATGGAGGAGGAGAAGTTATGGGAATATTTTTCTCATGAAAGATTACATGTTCAGTGACAGAGATTAATGTTCAGTGTTAAATCAACACTTCCAGAGTAAATATGTTCCCTTTTGGACTCGTATAACTCTATAGTAATATTCTATTTCTAATAGAACATTCCATGTATAATAGTTTTAATATTGAGAGAGAACGTGTCTGTGTGTGTGTGTGTGTGTGTGTGTGTGTGTGTGTGTGTGTGTGTGTGTGTGTGTGTGTGTGTGTGTGTGTGTGCGTGTGTGTGCGTGTGTGCGTGTGTGTGTGTGTGTGTGTGTGTGCGTGTGTGCATGTTTGTGTGTGTGTGCGTGTTTGTGTGTGTGTGTGTGTGTGTGTGTGTGTGTGTGTGTGTGTGTGTGTGTGTGTGTGTGTGTGTGTGTGTGCGTGTGCGTGCGCGCGCGCGTGCGTGTGCGTGTGTGTTTGTTAGCTGATAGTTTCAGAACGAGCACTCACACTGTAAGAAATCCTCTCTGGTCCTGGGCTCTACAGTATGGACTTCTTTCACTGCAGGGACAGAGTGAGAGAAAAGGACAGAAATAAAGATAAATATATATACTGTAAATACACAAGAAGAAAGAAACAGAAATTTGATTATGAGGAAAATGGATAACGCGGTGGATTTCAAATATTCATAGTATTTACAGTTTAACTGACAGTTATATTAACTCCATTGGTTTTGGGTGGAATAAAAAGTGGAAAAAAGGATTCTGCTCCTTAAAGTTTTCAACAACCTGATTCAGAAATTTTGAGCAGTTCCCCCCTGCAGACGTCCTCCAGTCGCTCTTTCAGTTCAGAGACAGATTTCCTCACAGCCTCAAAAGAGACATGTGGACTGACAGTGATGCTGGGTAAGTCTCCAGGTCCAGGAGGGGCACAGAGAGACTGACAGCTCTGCATAGAGACAGAAGGACAGAGAACAATCTCAATACAGATTCCTGTACAAATGTCAGGAGCAGATCTTTGTTAATGAGTAACACACATTACCATGTACATGTATGTACAATGTACACAGAGAACCAATAATGTTACCTGGAGGAAATGGATGTGATCCTCTGTGTGTGAAAGCTGCACCAGCTCAGTGTCTCTCCTCCTCAGCTCAGCAATCTCCTGCTCCAGTCGCTCCAGGAGTCCTTCAGCCCAACTCACTTTAGCCTTCTCCTGATCTCTGATCAGCTCTTTCACCTCAGAGCGCCTTCTCTCAATGGAGCGGATCAGCTCAGTAAAGATCCTCTCACTGTCCTCCACTACTGTCTGTGCAGAGCGCTGTAAGGAGACACAGAGAGAGGAGGGCTGTATATTTTAACTAGGCCTTTCACTCAGCTCTTACTGGGACCCCAGACAGCCTGTTCCCCACAGTGTGGCTCAGTGGGATTGAGCCCCACAGGGCTGGAAAGTGGCCCAACACTGGGCTCCTCACTGGCTGACTGGAGGAGAGCCAGCTGTTGTCTTTTCCTCTGGTCAGTACCCACCTTGAGTGAGTGCACAGCCTGTCTCAGATCCTGCAGCTCCTTCTCTCTCTCCTGGATTATCTGCTGGATTTTACCCTGTGTTGCCCCAATCTGCTTCTATGGATAGATTATTTTGCCATATCATATTACAACATCAAACTTTGCAATTACATTTTAGTATTCCAAATTATGTGAAATACCATGACATATGTGGTGTCCAGCAGGTTAGTGTGTAGAAGTGTACTGGCTTTCTAGGTATAGCTTCTAAACTGTGAGTGAACTAGCTGCTCCAGCCATGTCGATTGCCATTCAGGGAGTCAATAGGGGGTTAAAGGGTGTGAACAGAGTTGTCACAGAGAGCTGACTTTGGTTCATACTTTATCACAGTGGGACTTCAGAACCCTTCAAAATCAAATGCTTAAATCTAATTAAACATACCATTTTATAATCAATTTTGCTTTTGCAGAGCTAAGTATAAGAAGTGGCACATACACCCATTTAAAAATCATTCAGATTTAACTCGTTTTTAAATACGGAAATGTTTGAACTTCCTCAGCATGCTGCATGTTAGTGTGAGTTAAATCACCATCAGAGATTTGTTTATTTTTTTAAAAGAGAGCACAAGAATCCCAGTCTCCTTTTGTGTTCTTGATCAGAGATTTTTTAAATTCAAATATTTTATAGCAGTCTTCTTTTCTATTTCTTGCTGATAACAGACAGAGAAGGGACCCCAGCTCAGAAAATGCCCTGGTGGGGATCAGACCCCTGTCCACACAGGGGAATCACATGTGGCCTGATAGTCAGCTGTCCTACAGGCTCCGGCACACGTCTCACCATCATCAGGAGAGTATATCATGGAAAATACATTTCACACTTAATACACACAGATTTTATGTAACATATTTGTTTTTTTCCAAAACATGGCAAGTCCACCGTTCTCAGTTGACATTAACAAATTAAAACTCAAAGGTCCAATTATAACACAGTTACTGTTTGATACTTTTACTGAATTTCCAATTAGGAAAATGTATGATGTACTTGTGTGTTTTGAAAGGTTTCCAATCAGTTCAATTAGAAACTGTTCATACCTCTACTGTATTATATCCAGTGAAGAGCTCCAGTCCTTACCTGTTTCTCGGTCCTTTCTGCTGCAGCTGAGACTGTATCATGGCCTCTGTGTTCATCCATCACACACGGATAACAGATACACTGCTGATCAGTACGACAGTAAACCTCCAGCAGTTTTTTATGTTGAGGGCAAATGTTCTCCTGCAGGTTTCCAGTAGCATTGATGACATGATGTGTGTTTCCTGGGTTTAGTTCATTGTGAAGTTTGAGGTGAGTTTCACAGTAAGAGGCCAGACACACCACACAGGACTTGACAGCTTTGCGCTTTCTCCCAGTGCAGACATCACACACCACATCTCCAGGTCCAGCGTAACAGTGAGCAGGAGGAGCAGCTTGGAGTCCTGTCTTCTTTAGTTTCTCCACCACTTCAGCAAACATGGTGTTTTTTCTTAAAACAGGCCTTGGGGTGAAGGTCTCTCTGCACTGGGGACAGCTGTAGACACCAGCGTGATCATCCTGGTCCCAGCAGCCTTTAATACAGCCCATACAGTAACTGTGTCCACAGGGAATAGTTACTGGATCCTTCAGTAGATCCAGACAGATCGAACAGCTCAACTGGTCCTGATCCAGAAGACCTGCAGCCATTTTACTGTTGAAACTTACAGAGATTAGTTTAGTTCAGAATATAGTGTAGTTTCTCAGAATTTTTTTGAGAAAGAGCAGGAGATATTTCCTGGTTCTGAGCAGACCCACCTAGAGACTGCTCTTAGCTATTTTACTGCTCAAACTGACGGAGACAGAGTTAAGTTTTGTTTCTCTGAAACTGCGTGAAAGAGTGGGAGTGACTTCCTGGTTCTGCCCACAGCTGCAGGAGGAGTGGTGTTGGACTGAGGCCAGGCTGAGCAGAGCAGTGAGTGTAGGGAGAGAGCAGACTTTCAGCAGCTCATAAAACACACACACACACACACACACACACACACACACACACACACACATCATTTAGAAGGTGGATGTGATTTCCTGGTTACTCTGTGTGCTTCTGCTGCTGGAATTAATTCACACAGGAGACATTTTACTGGTTGATGAGATTGCACAGGGTTTTGTGCTGAGGAGTCAAACACCAGACCTTTTACTGGTTTCCTTTCAATCAGCATCCAGTTTAGCCCTTAATGCATGCACCCTATAGCCAATCAATGACTCATCTTATCATTATTGTGTTCAGTTGGTGAATGACCAGGCACTAGACTTCCCCCTCAATCAAAACTCATAGCCCTATAGCCCGACATTTCCCATGTGGTCCATTTAATATCCTATGATTGTGTCACCATTCCATGTTGAGAATAGTGTCACGTGCATTTTAACATTCACTATTTACATGTATAGTGTGTGTCATAAGTACTGGATACCAGCTGAACCAAGTGTGATGTCCGTCCCTGCTATACAGATCACAAGAACTGATTCCTTCTGTATCACACCGAATAGTTAGACATATATCAACAAAAAATATCATAATTTTAGAAGTTAAAGAATAAAAGTTCAACATGTGTTTTTAAAATTTTTTTATCAATATTATCATCACAACCAAGCTATAAAGTTTGAGTTTTAAAACTAACACAACTGTGTCTATGAGTAGTCTTACTGGGAAGCATACTGAGCATGTCTGCTGCCGCTCGAGCCCAATTTTAACATGTTCATAAATTTTCAATGTTCATGTTCATTGAAACGTTGACTTCTGACTTGGAGCGGCCAGCTGTAGTCCCGTAGACGATCTCGATCTCCTGCAGAGCCAGCCGGTCTGTGGAGTACTATACTCGCAGGGGTCTGCCAGAGGCGTTGGCCACATGAGTCACACCTCCACCCATGACAGCTTCGAAGTGACAGCACCTGTATGTGTGTGCATTAAACCCTGAGCCACACTTCATAATGACACATTACTGCCCCCTACTGGCTGTCCAGATTGTTGCAGCTTCCATAGTTCATACTGGTACATACACACATTCTAGCAAGATACTGTGATGCTGAAATATGTATCTCAAAGGGACTGCTAACTCAAATTGATGATTCAGCTTTTCAATGGTTAATTGTTGTCATCCTGGGGTAGAATAAACATAACCCAAATATCAGTACTAAGTATAAGACAGGTAATCCCAAACGCGCTACAGGCCGGCTATATAAAAGAGGACTATTAGGTGCTCAACATACAGGACCAGCGAACTAGAAGAATATTCCTTACCCGCACCACTTCGCTAGGACTAACCCGAAATAAGGAGGGCTGGAGCACACGGAGCAAAAATGCCTTTATAGGACTGTCGTTTCAACGTCTACGGCGTCTTCTTCAGAGTCAAAAGAAAATCAGTACTAAGTGATGTGCCTAAATTAAGATATGCCTTCCTTTTTTTTTTTCAAAATTGCCTGTAATTGATCAGGCAAGGTTTCGAGCGGGCGGGATTAAAACAGGAATCTAGTCCTGTCAGCCAATAGAGAACCGCGGTCATACGTCACTGAAAAGTTTCTGTGAATGCCACGCCCACTCGCTCCCATAGAAATCAAGACAACAAAGATCGGGGAAAATATCCTATAAAATGCATTGTGAACTGCACAGCCAATGCAATTTTAAAAAACAGACTTGTATTTTGCACGTTTGCCATGTCCAATCGGAAATCCCAAAGACGAGCCCTGAGGCTACATGCTCTTACGAGAGAGCAGTTGGAAGGAAACTAACGTTAAACTAAAAGTTTTTATATCAAAATGAGGCCAAGTTACAACAAACAATATTAGCTATCGTAGCTCACACGAATTACACTGGCTCTATTCCAAATCAATGCAACCCAATTTTCCCAAAATTATTCCATATAACTTGGCCCTGTGTTTTTTCATCTTACCATCTTATGTGGTCATTCAAACGTTATGTGGCAAAGTGAGTGCCACCCCTCGGTTCAAGAGGCGAGACACAACAGTTCGTTTGGAGCTCACTCCGTTTATTGTCGTTCGCCTTTCACTGGCGTTTTAAACACACACTTAAACACACACAAAAACACACACAAGTTCGTCTCTCTCCTCGAACTCCCAGCAGTCTCCTTTTATGCCCTCAGGCTCACTGTCGAACAATCAAAGCAATTGGTTAATTACACAATTAATAAACAATCATCAATCACCAATTGCATGATTTCCGGCAGCTGTGCCGGCTCCACGAACCACACGAGTTCACTCTCTCTCTTGCCGGCAGCGCCTAAAACCACGCCCCCATACCACACGTTATGTGCCACTTTTCAGGGTTTCCTACAGAAGTAACCTCTCAGCCCTTAAGAACATTAACTGCTGTACCTTCTGACCTCCTGTAACCAAACATAATGCAGATACACCTTCACACATCCACACAATAAAGGCCCAAACTTGGGTTATTTTTGCAATTTTCTCATTTGTCCAGTCAATTTCATGCTCCAAAAAAAAAGTGTAAAATACTATCAAACAAGATACCCAGTAGCACTACAACGTAACAGAACCGCCACATCCATGAAAAGCACTACAGAGAAGGTACCAGACAACATACACAAGAAACACCACACAAAAAATGTGCACACAATGACACAAAGAATGTAGTCCAAGTAGTTGCCAATTACAAAAAAAAAAGCAGCAAAAGGACTACAGGCCCCATCTTACACCCGGCACTAAGGGGCGGTAACCAAAACGCAAGTGTCTTTGCTAGTTTTAGACCGGCGCAAAGGTCCTTTTGACGTCCAGCGCTCACGTTGTTAAAATCGCAAATGAGCTTGCGCCCATAGCAAGTGAACTTAGCGGGTTGGTCTTAAGATGAGGTGTGGCCAGGATAATTTTTGGCGTATTGCTATCTTGAGCCAGCAGAAAGCGCTTGCGCTAAAACCACCACGAACCTGGTCTAAAGTCAAGTCGCGGTTTTTTCAGCTTACTACCGAAATTACCCTTTTTGCAAAGGAGTAGGCCTAGTTTGTCAGCATTTTGGATAAACACAAAGTGACATATAAAAGACACGAATATGCTCACACAAAGCAAAGTTAAAACTGGCGTGTAACGGGGAACGACGCAGAAATGCAACCAGCAAATGCACCACAAATGCAAATGCTCTGGGAAATCCAGCACAAGTAACTGCAATTTCCAATCAAGACTCAGATGAGCGAAAGGAAACGAGTTAGCATAGGCCTGGGGTGGGCAATTCCAGTCCTGGAGGGCCGGTGTGTATGCAGGTTTTTGTTCCCACCAATTACCCCAGCTAAATGAGCTAATTGGCTGTTTACACCAACACTGGTAGATTAGATCACATTAAAATGTTTCATATAGGGACACAAGAAGTCTTGGGCTGTCATTCATGTGCTTATTAAGAATTGTAGCTAAAATGTCAGATGGCGTAAATATTAGGGCTAATTAGGTAATTAAGGCCAGAAGTTGGCATGAAAACCAGAAATGGATACGGCCCTCGTATGGCATAGGCCTGCGAATCAAATCGGAAGGGCGCACTCATGGGGCAGCACAGGGACGTAACAACGGTTAGCGTGATGAAGGAACACTTGGCCAAATCACAATGCACTTCTTCCTCTGACAGCGAACGAGCACATTGCAAAGCATATCCTTGGATTTACTGCGGGCAGAGACTAATTTGAGATCATAAATGTGCTTGATCAGCTTAACTGTGCAGTCACTAGATGGGAAACTGCAGAGTGATACAAAAAAGTCCTTCACTCACATTAAATTTGTCAGATTCTGAATTTTGTCTGACCAAAAAACTGTGGCACTTGGAGGTACACACTTAGTCTTCTCAGTTTATTGATATTGTAGATTCCTCCGTGTTGTAGTGGAAATGGTTCAGGAATCGAGACGGAAGGAAGGACGTAGCCTAAAACACAAGGCCAGCATAGGGTCAGAATAATTTATTCTTACGCTAAACCAGCATCACAAGGCCCCAGAAGCCTGCCTGTTGGGCTGTGGTTCTCTCTTATAGTCAGTAAGTGTTGAGTTTAATCGATAGTCAGTCCAAAGGTTGTGTAAGTATAATGATCAGCAGTCATGTGTTTGGACTTCAATCTTCTTGACTCGGCTCAGTTGTAACGCTGTGTCTGAGGGGAGTTGTTGTTTAATCTTCTTGACTCGGCTCAGTTGTAACGCTGTGTCTGAGGGGAGTTGTTGTTTAATCTTCTTGACTCGGCTCAGTTGTAACGCTGTGTCTGAGGGGAGTTGTTGTTTAATCTTCTTGACTCGGCTCAGTTGTAACGCTGTGTCTGAGGGGGTCGATGTTTAATCTTCTTGACTCGGCTCAGTTGTAACGCTGTGTCTGGGGGGGTCGTTGTTTAATCTTCTTGACTCGGCTCAGTTGTAACGCTGGGTCTGGGGGGGTTGTTGTTTAATCTTCTTGACTCGGCTCAGTTGTAACGCTGTGTCTGGGGGGGTCGTTGTTTAATCTTCTTGACTCGGCTCAGTTGTAACGCTGTGTCTGGGGGGGTCGTTGTTTAATCTTCTTGACTCGGCTCAGTTGTAACGCTGTGTCTGAGGGGAGTTGTTGTTTAATCTTCTTTACTCGGCTCAGTTGTAACGCTGTGTCTGAGGGGAGTTGTTGTTTAATCTTCTTGACTCGGCTCAGTTGTAACGCTGTGTCTGGGGGGAGTTGTTGTTTAATCTTCTTGACTCGGCTCAGTTGTAACGCTGTGTCTGAGGGGAGTTGTTGTTTAATCTTCTTGACTCGGCTCAGTTGTAACGCTGTGTCTGAGGGGAGTTGTTGTTTAATCTTCTTGACTCGGCTCAGTTGTAACGCTGTGTCTGAGGGGAGTTGTTGTTTAATCTTCTTGACTCGGCTCAGTTGTAACGCTGTGTCTGAGGGGAGTTGTTGTTTAATCTTCTTGACTCGGCTCAGTTGTAACGCTGTGTCTGGGGGGAGTTGTTGTTTAATCTTCTTGACTCGGCTCAGTTGTAACGCTGTGTCTGAGGGGAGTTGTTGTTTAATCTTCTTGACTCGGCTCAGTTGTAACGCTGTGTCTGAGGGGAGTTGTTGTTTAATCTTCTTGACTCGGCTCAGTTGTAACGCTGTGTCTGAGGGGAGTTGTTGTTTAATCTTCTTGACTCGGCTCAGTTGTAACGCTGTGTCTGAGGGGAGTTGTTGTTTAATCATCTTGACTCGGCTCAGTTGTAACGCTGTGTCTGAGGGGAGTTGTTGTTTAATCATCTTGACTCGGCTCAGTTGTAACGCTGTGTCTGGGGGGAGTTGTTGTTTAATCATCTTGACTCGGCTCAGTTGTAACGCTGTGTCTGGGGGGGTCGCTGTTTGTTGTTGTCCAAGGCGATGGATTATTGGCTCTTTTTGATAAGTGATCCTTTTCTGTCACTGATTCATTCTGCTCTGTTGTGTCACATCAGTGTGCAATGGAAAAATGCGTTAGAAACCATTGGATCCCTTTTAAGAGATTTAAATTCCCTTTTTAGGTCTTTATTGAAGCTACAAGTTCATGTTTTGTGACAGAAACAATGAAATTTGTAATTATTTGGCTAGGCCTTGGCCATCCCCCAGGCTCTGGGAGGGTTTAGTCAGTTAGGGGTCAGTTCCTCTGACTCCACTCTGTGACCGAATATGATCCCTTCACCCCTTTGAGGGCGCATGTTTGAGTGAACTTCATCAAAAAGCTTTTGAGTGGCTTTTTGAGACTTTTTCTCACAAATGGGGGCACTTAAAATCCCAGGATGAAACCCTAATTTCCGGGGTTTTGTTGAAGGGATTCAGTCGCCCGCTCAAAATATTTTTGACGAAGTGGACTCAAACATGCGCCCTCAAAAGAGTGTAGAGTCGTATTCGGACACAGCCTCGCCCCCAGTAATCAAATCTCTCTGGATGATCAGGATATGACTGGATCTCGCTCACACAGGTCACCTCTCTGTACCCATCAGACAGACGGAGGTGCTGAGGAAGAAAATATGAACAAGGATCAGCTGGCTATATTTATCAATATTTATCCTGTAGTGCTTCCAATAAATTTAAATGAAAATATCAATATTTTGCTCTCTTCTCTCTCTCTCTCTCTCTCTCTCTGTTTGTTTCTGGTCCTGGGTTCTGTGATATGGACTTCTTTCACTGGAAAAGAGTGACAGAGACAGAGAAAAAGACACTATGAACATGCATTTTTAAAAATGCTGAGTACATATTACATAATTGAAAACTTTTGTAAATGTACTGTAGCTTAAATTTCCATTAGTGAACATGTTGAAAACCTGATTCAGGAATTCTGGCGAGTTCCGCCTTGCAGACGTCCTCCAGTCGCTCTTTCAGTTCAGAGACAGATTTCCTCACAGCCTCAAAAGAGACATGTGGACTGACAGTGATGCAGGGTAAGTCTACAGGTCCATGAGGGACACAGAGAGACTTACAGCTCTATAGAAAGACAGCGGCTGTGTCTGAATCAGCACCCTTCCATACTATTAGGTAGGCTTGTTGAGTAGACTGGACAAAAAAGTCGTTAAGTAGGCAAAATGTTCTCTAAATATAGTATACTTTAATCCCTGTATGATACACTTACTTCTGGGGTTCAGCTGAGTGTAAATTACCCACCACTCTATAAGTGCCATGTCGCGGGTAGGCTACACCTTTATGAGTGCAAAAATACACTACTCACAAAAAGTTAGGGATATTCGGCTTTCGGGTGAAATTTCAGGATGAACTTAAAATGCACTATAACCTTTACAGGTGAAATTAATTTGACCTTCTCTAAACGTTTGAATGCACATGTCCAACTATTCAATGTTTCAGTACTTTTTGCACAACTTGCTGTTCTCTAACAAGGAGCTGAACGGCAAAATTCACAACAGGTGTTTGATCCATGAATCGACCAATAAATTTCCTGGTTCAATTAGAATTGGTATTTAAACAGTCCTCTTCATCATGCTGTTCACATTTTGACATCATGAGACCAAGACGACACCTAACAATTGATCAACAGTACCTCGCCATTGCGAGGCTTCAAACAGGATGTTCTCAGAGGGAAGTGGCCACTGAGCTTAGAGTGTCACAGAGTGTCATCAGCAGGTTGCAACAGAGATACAGAGAGACTGGAAGAGTCACAGAAAGGCATAGAAGTGGACGTCCTTTGGCCACATCCCACACTGATGACCGCTTCATTGTGAACAGTGCCCTGCGGAACCGGATGATGAATGCCATTCAACTCCAGGCACATTTAAGGGAGGTGAGAGGCACCCAAGTGTCACGTCAGACCATTCGAAACCGTTTACATCAGCGTGGTCTGCGTGCTAGACGACCTGCAAGGGTACCTGACCACACCACCAGGCACAGGCGTCATCGTCTTGCATGGGCCAGGGAGCATTTACGCTGGACGAGGGACCAGTGGGCCTCAGTGCTGTTCTCTGATGAAAGTCGATTCACGTTGAGCAGAAATGATGGCCGCCAACGATGTTGGAGACGTCAAGGAGAGCGCTATGCATCAGCCACTGTTGTCACCAGACGACCCTTTGGTGGTGGCTGTGTTACAGTGTGGGCAGGTGTGTCTAGTCAATACAGAACTGCCCTACACTTTGTGAATGGTACAGTGACAAGCCCATACTACCTGAATAACATCATTAATCCAGTCATTGTGCCCCTGCATGAACAACACAGGCCTAATTTCATCTTCATGGACGACAATGCTCCAGCTCATCGAGGTCGCATCATTAGGGAAAGGCTGCTGGAGACTGGGGTACCTCAAATGGAGTGGCCTGCACTTTCTCCAGACCTGAATCCCATATAAAACCTATGGGATCAGCTGACTCACCGTGTAGAGGCTCGTAACTCTGTACCCCAGAACCTCAATGACCTGAGGGCCGCCCTTCAAGAAGAGTGGGATGCCATGCCTCAGCAGACAATAAGTCGACTTGTGAACAGCATGAGACGTCGTTGTCAAGCTGTAATTGATGCTCAAGGGCACATGACAAGTTATTGAGACATTGACATTTTTGTTGTGGTATACCCACCACTGTTGTTGGCTTTTGTTTCAATAAATTGTTTGAGATGAGGAAATCACCATTGCATGCTTCTATTTAAATGCCCTACTTTCATGATACGTATAATATCACTGTAGCGTGAACTTACATTTTCCATAAATTTCACCCGAAAGCCAAATATCCCTAACTTTTTGTGAGTAGTGTATGTATATATATGATATACACTACTCACAAAAAGTTAGGGATATTTGGCTTTCGGGTGAAATTTATGGAAAATGTAAGTTCACGCTACAGTGATATTATACGTATCATGAAAGTAGGGCATTTAAGTAGAAGCATGCAATGGTGATTTCCTCATCTCAAACAATTTATTGAAACAAAAGCCAACAACAGTGGTGGGTATACCACAACAAAAATGTCAATGTCTCAATAACTTGTCATGTGCCCTTGAGCATCAATTACAGCTTGACAACGACGTCTCATGCTGTTCACAAGTCGACTTATTGTCTGCTGAGGCATGGCATCCCACTCTTCTTGAAGGGCGGCCCTCAGGTCATTGAGGTTCTGGGGTACAGAGTTACGAGCCTCTACACGGTGAGTCAGCTGATCCCATAGGTTTTATATGGGATTCAGGTCTGGAGAAAGTGCAGGCCACTCCATTTGAGGTACCCCAGTCTCCAGCAGCCTTTCCCTAATGATGCGACCTCGATGAGCTGGAGCATTGTCGTCCATGAAGATGAAATTAGGCCTGTGTTGTTCATGCAGGGGCACAATGACTGGATTAATGATGTTATTCAGGTAGTATGGGCTTGTCACTGTACCATTCACAAAGTGTAGGGCAGTTCTGTATTGACTAGACACACCTGCCCACACTGTAACACAGCCACCACCAAAGGGTCGTCTGGTGACAACAGTGGCTGATGCATAGCGCTCTCCTTGACGTCTCCAACATCGTTGGCGGCCATCATTTCTGCTCAACGTGAATCGACTTTCATCAGAGAACAGCACTGAGGCCCACTGGTCCCTCGTCCAGCGTAAATGCTCCCTGGCCCATGCAAGACGATGACACCTGTGCCTGGTGGTGTGGTCAGGTACCCTTGCAGGTCGTCTAGCATGCAGACCACGCTGATGTAAACGGTTTCGAATGGTCTGACGTGACACTTGGGTGCCTCACCTCCCTTAAATGTGCCTGGAGTTGAGTGGCATTCATCATCCGGTTCCGCAGGGCACTGTTCACAATGAAGCGGTCATCAGTGTGGGATGTGGCCAAAGGACGTCCACTTCTATGCCTTTCTGTGACTCTTCCAGTCTCTCTGTATCTCTGTTGCAACCTGCTGATGACACTCTGTGACACTCTAAGCTCAGTGGCCACTTCCCTCTGAGAACATCCTGTTTGAAGCCTCGCAATGGCGAGGTACTGTTGATCAATTGTTAGGTGTCGTCTTGGTCTCATGATGTCAAAATGTGAACAGCATGATGAAGAGGACTGTTTAAATACCAATTCTAATTGAACCAGGAAATTTATTGGTCGATTCATGGATCAAACACCTGTTGTGAATTTTGCCGTTCAGCTCCTTGTTAGAGAACAGCAAGTTGTGCAAAAAGTACTGAAACATTGAATAGTTGGACATGTGCATTCAAAAGTTTAGAGAAGGTCAAATTAATTTCACCTGTAAAGGTTATAGTGCATTTTAGGTTCATCCTGAAATTTCACCCGAAAGCCGAATATCCCTAACTTTTTGTGAGTAGTGTATATATATATATATTGTGACTCAGTTGCATTTTTTGTGAATATGTTGTAATTATTTGCGGATCACTTGCAGTAACTTGTGAATCAGCTATATTTATTTATGGAGCAGTTGCATTTATTTGTGAATCAATTGCATTTATTTCTGGGTCAGTTGCATTCATTTGCAAACCAGTCACGTTTATTCTTTGAAAATAATACAGTAGTCTGGTGGTGTCCCATTTACAGGTACATCGATCCCCATATCCACTAGAGGGCACCAGTGAGCTGCGTGCCTTCCATGGAGTGTGATGTCCGAACAAACTGAAAATCCGTGTCCAACACAAATAAGGCAACCATTTTATTTACCTATAATGTCTGCTCATATCAGAGGGGTGACTAAAACACACTGCCAGACACATATGCACTTGCGCAAACACAAAATGCTCAAAACGACAATGCCTACCTCTTTTTACAGTGCAATTCTTTCCAACACAATTGTTCCAGGTAGAGCCATGTTTTTAATATTAAATCTCATGCAGTTCTTGATCTTGATTTTAGCAGCTTGCAGACTGATCTGTTCCAAAGCAGGACTCAGTCTCCAGTACGGGGGAGCCCCAGATTCTGGTTTTAAGGTCCAAACAGAAACCAGTATGCCCTGCGGCCCTATTGTTCTCATTCCATCTTTATCAAACTTCAGTCTAAATTCAGCCGAAATCTCATTCCAGCTTTATCAAGCTTCAGTCTAAATTCAGCCGAAATCTCATTCCAGCTTTATCAGACTTGAGTCAGAATTCAGTCAAAATCTAATTCCAGCTTTATCAAACTTCAGTCTGAATTCAGCTGAAATCTCATTCCATCTTTATCAAACTTGAGTCAGAATTCAGCCGAAATCTCATTCCGGCTTCATCAAACTTGTCTGAATTCAACTGAAGTCCGTCCAGGTTTGTCTTCCTTTGAATTCAGTTTCATAGGATACTGTGTCTGTCCTGGGCCTGGGATCCATTTCATTTCCAACTTTTCTTTTACTACTAAAGTTTATATAATAGGCTTCTCCATCGCACCAGTATTTTTGTAAGTATAACAACATATCTTATCACTCATTTTAACAACCACAAGTGAGACATTCATTTATTAGGTATGGTTGTGAAACCACACCTAGTTATTCACCATACTTATTCCACCACTTTTTGAGAACCTATCTCCTCCTATACCATTCCCACCATCAACACCATTCATACCTCATATTATACCTCTATACACCCTCCAGGTTGCTATTACTAATTTACCTTTTATCGCCAAAAAAATGAATGGGAGTCAATGGGCACATTTTGAAAATGCAATGAATGTGGATGCTGTAACATCTGTTTGTCACTCACTTTTATTCTATCACTGGGGCCAGAATGAAATTCAAGCCAATCAAGAAGCATCTCTATAATCAAAGGCAAACTGACAGAAAAAAGGTTCTTCGTCGTTCAATAACCTATCCCAACTGTGTCAGAGAAAACAATCAAAAGTCTGGGAAGACGGTACGACTCAAAACTGAAGGACACTGATCAGGTACACGAGCTTAGGCAAGAAATCATCAAAGGTCTGGAGAACATCGACCGATCTATGCTGCCCGGCAAACTGAAAATCTGGTGCCTTCAGTTTGGGTTACTACCTCGCCTTATGTGGCCACTAACCATGTATGACATCACCCTCACAAGAGTCGAGAAGATGGAAAGGACGATCAGCTCTCACGTGAGAAGATGGCTAGGTGTTCCTCGATGCCTGAGCAGCATAGGCCTGTATGGTCAGGGGCTACTTCAGCTGCCACTCTCTAGCCTCACAGAGGAGTTCAAATGCACTAAAGTGAGACTAGAGATGACCCTGGCAGAATCAAGGGACACTGCGATCCGAGCTGCTGCCGCAACCCTGGCAACAGGAAAGAAGTGGACGGCGAAGAATGTGGCAAAGCAAGCAAAATCTGCTCTCCACCACGGTGACATCATGGGCCAAGTCCAACACGGAAGAAGTGGTTTGGCAGAAAAATAACTTGCTGGAACAAGGCATCCTCACAAGAGCGGCGGAAGTTGGTCGTGGCCGAAGTTCGCCGGCAGGAGTCGTCGAGCAGGTGCGCCAAGGCTGTGTCGCAAGCTAAACGAGGCCAGTGGATGAGATGGGAGATCGTGAAAAAATGGAAGATCAGCTGGAAGGACATGTGGGAGATGGAGTCAAGCAGGAAAAGTTTCCGCATTCGAGCAACCTACGATGTCCTTCCTACCCCTAAAAATCTCAACCAATGGCTGGGTGAAGATCCATCATGCCCCCTGTGCACAACACCAGCTACAGTTAGACACATCCTCACTGGGTGCAAAGTGAGCCTCTCCCAAGGACGGTACACCTGGAGACACAATCAAGTGCTCAAGTGCCTGGCAGTGACCCTGGAGAGCAGGAGAACAACCAACAATGCCTTACCGCTCGGAACAACCAACCCAGTTATGCCAATTGCCTTTGTTCGGGAAGGGGAACAAAGACAACAAAAGATTCCACTAAGGACCAGGTTTTGACAGCTGGAGGCAGCCAGATGCTGGTGGACGTGGTTCAAGGGCTTACGGTGCTATCAGAGATCGCCATCACCAACTTGAGGCCTGATTTGGTCCTGTGGTCCAACTCTCAACGCATGGTGTACTTTGTGGAGCTCACAGTCCCTTGGGAGGATGCTGTGCAGGAAGCCTTCGAAAGAAACTGCAATATACAGAGCTTGCAGCGGAGATAACTGTGATATAGAGAGCGTGCAGCGGAGATAACTGCGAAATACAGAGCTTGCAGTGGAGATAACTGTGATATACAGAGCTTGCAGTGGAGATAACTGTGATATAGAGCGTGCAGCGGAGATAACTGCGATATACAGAGCTTGCAGTGGAGATAACTGTGATATAGAGCGTGCAGCGGAGATAACTGCGATATACAGAGCTTGCAGTGGAGATAACTGCGATATACAGAGCTTGCAGCGGAGATAACTGTGATATAGAGCGTGCAGCGGAGATAACTGCGATATACAGAGCTTGCAGTGGAGATAACTGCGATATACAGAGCTTGCAGCGGAGATAACTGCGATATACAGAGCTTGCAGTGGAGGCAAAACAGCGGGGCTGGAGAGCAAAGATCTGCCCAGTAGAAGTTGGATGTCGGGGCTTCGTTGCAACATCAACTGTTGATGAAAGTAGGAGCCCACTTAACATCCCCAATGACACGTCTGCCCGGCCTTTCTCAACATGTTCTTAGTTATTATAATACATCCTTTACACATATTGGATTTTCAAAACAAGTTCTCACACATCAAAATAATGGCAAGTGTAAACACAGCAGATTATTATTGATGTAATAATGAGACTTAATATATATTGCAAAATACTTCAAACAATTGAAATGAAAAATGATACATCAGCCAGTGCAAAAAACGACTTTATGCTTAATGTTTATGAAAAATATACAGTATGCTACATGGTAGGAGACAATAATAATAATGCATTTTATTCATGATGTGCTTTTCATACACCCAAAGCACGGGATGCAGACAATTGTTCAAGCATATAGTGTAGTTATTTTAAAATTTGTTTCTGTAACACAGCTGAATTGCAGATTATTTCCACTACGAATGATTGACATTTGACACTTTGATGTAACACAAAGTTGGAATGACCACATACGCTTCAGATGGTAAGATGAAAAAGCACAGTGCCAAGTTACATAATTTTTTTTTAGAAAACATTGAGAATAGGGCTTGTTTAATTTGTGTGAGCCAAGATAGCCAATATATTATTGTTTATTGTAACTTGGCCTAATTTTTGTTATTGATACTTTTAAGGGGAGGCCTAGACTTTGCAAATTTTAATTAATAACCGTCCCTCTCTTTCATCCCAGATCACACAGTTTTAAAGAACTTCCAACAGTACTAACCCCAAACCCAGGATAGAGGGGCTGAGTGAATGTGGTCTGGACTCTGTGCAGGAGGGTCATTGTGTCAGAGACGCTGTAGAAGGACAGAGTTCCTGCCCTGTGATCCAGGTACACTCCTATTCTGAAGGAGCAGGGAACAGGGATTTCAGTGCTCCCGTTATTGTGCCAGAGAGAGTAACTGGAGGGGGTGCAGTCCAAACTCCAGGACTTGTTATTATGTCCCAGAGCACAATCTTTACGCCCTCCTTTCCTGCTGATCTCTTTATATGAGACTGCTAAAGAAACCCCATCACCCCCCATCAACCACTCAGCCTCCCAATAACAGCGTCCAGACAGACCCTCTCTGCACAGCACTTGGGACCAGGATCCAAATTTCTCTGGATGATCAAGATATGACTCGATCTCTCTCATACGGGTCACCTCTCTGTTCCCCTCAGACAGACGCAGGTATTTATTCGCAGTGTTGGGGTCCAGTGTGAGCTGACAGGTATCTGATGGAGGAGAAGGTTAAGATTTAATAAGTTCTGTGTGTAATTATTTTCTCCTTACATCCTATGTAGTGTGAGTTTAAGGTTTTTAATCTCCATGTGTGTGTGGGGCATGTGTGTTTGATTGTTTCAGAGGAAACTGATTTGCAATTTATGGAGTATTTAAAGAATAGGGGGAGATATGGGGAGGAGAGAGAGAGAGAGAGAGAGAGAGAGGGAGGGAGAGATGGGGAGGGAAGGAGGGAGAGAGGGAGGGAGAGATGGGGAGGGAAGGAGGGAGAGAGGGAGGGAGAGATGGGGAGGGAAGGAGGGAGAGAGGGAGGGAGAGATGGGGAGGGAAGGAGGGAGAGAGGGAGGGAGAGATGGGGAGGGAAGGAGGGAGAGAGAGATATGGGGAGGGAGGGAGAGATGGGGAAGGGAGGGAAATATAAAGAAAAGACTAATGTTACATTCATACGTGCGTGTTTCTGTGTGTGTGTGTGTGTGTGTGTGTGTGTGTGTGTGTGTGTGTGTGTGTGTGTGTGTGTGTGTGTGTGTGTGTGTGTGTGCCTCAGCTGAGAGTATCAGAGCGAGCACTCACACTGTAAGAAATCCTCTCTGGTCCTGGGCTCTACAGTATGGACTTCTTTCACTGCAGGGACAGAGTGAGAGAAAAGGACAAACAGAAAGATGTATAGAGGAGGGAGAGAGAGAAAACTGAGGATAAGGATTGGGATGGCAGGCATGTCCCATATCTATACACCACCAACAGCAACATTGATGTGACAAAGTTTGACTGACCACATTCTCTTCAGATGATATGAAAAAACACAGGGCCAGGTTACATGAAACTTAGGAAACATTGGGTAGCAACGCTTTGGAATAGAGCTTGGTTAATCTGTGTGAGCTAAGATAGCCAATATTTGTTTGTTGTAACTTGGCCACATTTTTACGGTCATGTAAAAATAGTAAGTACACCCACAACGGTAGTCAGTTTTTTTTTTGTTTTTTTTTTGACATATCTGGACACAAGTTTTATTTTAATTGAAACCATATTGATTGATTAAGGCAAACTAATTCAACAAATGATGCTAAAAAAACTTTGGAATCACGTAAGCAATTGAAATGAACACAAATGCAAATTCCTCGTGAGGGAAAAGTACACCCCTACCTTTACTGTCAAATATATTGATTAAAATGTATATCTAATGCACAAAACAGGTGTAAATGATTGTCCAATTATTAGATAATAATTTGGAAGTTCTATAAAGTCAATTACAAGAAATGCCTAGAAGAGGTTATTGCTGCCAAAGGGGGCAACAGCAGTTATTGAAGCCAGGGGTGTACTTACTTTTTCCTCACAGGATAAATGCAGTTATGTTGATTTCTGATAAATAAATAATTTAAAAGCATCATTTATTTGTGTCCTTTGTTAAATTAGACAACACTTAACAGTAAAAAGCATTAGAATAAAGATCAAATATCCATGTGTCCAAATATGTCTAAAAAGAGACAACTTATCGGGGGGTGTACTTAATTTTTAACATGACTGTATATATATGGAATAACGGTGGCATGTAGAAACTTAGTTTTTAGACTGATAACAGCTCAACTAGCGCTGATGACTAGCGCTGATGAAGCTGATGTGCACTTTTCCATGATCACATGATTCCTTGCTTTCTGACGTGGTACAGTAGGATGTTTGTGATGTAGACACCGGTATCTAAGCCACTAGGGGCCGCATTTCACAACCGAAGAACTGTTCCATTACAAAGGCTCCTTTAAACGCAGCCTCGAAAAGCAGCCTACTATTGGCTGGTATATCCTTCGCAGCCTCAGATATCCCACAATTCTGTGCGCACAGGTTGCCCGGAAGAAGTAGTTTCTTTCAAACGGTCTGATCACCATTGAGAATTTCACATGCATGTCAAGCGGCAGCTACCTTAAAATAAATCCAGATCACCTTGTGATTGCAGAAGCTGAAATGTATGATAATGCACACTTGTTTTACATCAAATATCTCAGTTACATTACCACTGAGCTAGCCAAGCGGTTTGGTATATATATGCACCATATTGTTGTTTTAACCTTTTTAAATAAGGTTATACGAGTGTCCATGGAATATCTCCATGGGGTTATGTTGGTTCCCATTCACAATGAATTTTCCGTTTTGAAGCAAATGGAGTAACGTTAGATGGCTTGCTAGAGAATATGTTGAGACCATTTTGACGGAAGATCAAATTGAATTTTAATACCAAGTTATGCGAGTGACAGCAAACCTAGCATAACCCAAGCGACCTTCTCATTTTTACATTGCTCGTGTTTTACTTTCCTGTGATAGACTACTCTGGCTTCTTACGTGCTGGTTGTTTTGGTCTGGTGAGGATACGGGCGAATTGTATGGATTGTATGCACGAGTAATGTGCTATTTTTGTACATTGAAAACTTCTACACTTTTACAGTGTAACTCACAAATATATTCACTCCATTGGTTTTGGGTTAAATAAAACTGGAAAAAAGAAAGAATTTTGCACCGTAAAATGTTTAACCTGATTCAAGATTTTTGACCAGTTCCACCTTGCAGACGTCCTCCAGTTGCTTTTTCAGTTCAGAGACAGATTTCCTCACAGCCTCAAAAGAGACCTGTGTACTGACAGTGATGCTGGGTAAGTCTCCAGGTCCAGGAGGGGCACAGAGAGACTGACAGCTCTGCAGACAGATAGACAGACAGAGATCAATCTCAATTCAGATTCCTGTGCAGATGCTAGGAGCAGATCTTTGTAAATGAGGAACACGCCTCACTATATATGTACAATGTACATAGTGCAGACTGTCAGAGAGCCAGTGATGTTACCTGGAGGAACTGGATGTGATCCTCTGTGTGTGAATGTAGGTTCAGCTCAGCGTCTCTCCTCCTCAGCTCAGCAATCTCCTGCTCCAGTCGCTCCAGGAGTCCTTCAGCCCGACTCACTTCAGCCTTCTCCTGATCTCTGATCAGCTCTTTCACCTCAGAGCGCCTTCTCTCAATAGAGCGGATCAGCTCAGTAAAGATACTCTCGCTGTCCTCCACTGCTGCCTGTGCAGAGAGCTGTTAGGACACAGAGAGAGCAGGGCTGTACATTTGATAACATAACAACAAAAACAGGCCATGTAGCCCAGCAATGCGTACAGTGCTCACCGTTTACCTACAAAGTAGAGAGTATATAGCACTGTATCAAGCCTGATTTAGAAAACCCCCAAGGTTTCTGCCTCTACTACATGACGAGGCAAGGTATTCCACTCAGAGACTAGTCTCTGAAGTACTTCCTGATGTCTGTGCGTAATTTACCTTTCGCTAACTTCCATTTATGCCCCCTCATTCTACTGACAGAAGTCAACCTCAAATATCTTGTAGTTCACTTTGTTAATCCATTTTATGAATTTAAAAGCCTCAATCAAATTGTCCCCAAGTCTTCCTTTACTTGGCTTGAAAAGATTAAGGGCTTGATTTACTAAGACCTTTAGCGTGTGCAAAACGCAAAACCAATAACATGACCAATGATTGGTCAAACCATTAGTTTTTCACCAATCATTGGTTATCGCATGATCACGTGCTGTATGACCTTGCTGCTGATTGGCTGTCTTATCAACACTCAATAGATATCAGCAGTGATTTCACACAGCCTCTGACGTTTGGATGTTTACTGCCGTATATCGGGTATACTTAAAGAAAAAAAGAAAAAAGAAAAGATGAAAAGAAAGGTGCCCCACGCAGCGGTGACAGCCGTTATTGCACTCGATAATTACCGATGCTGTATATCACCCAGTCCTAACTGGGACCCCACACAGCCTGTTCCCCACAGTGTGGCTCAGTGGGATTGAGCCCCAAAGGGCTGGAAAGTGGCCCAACACTGGGCTCCTCACTGCTAGACTGGAGGAGAGCCCTGACTGAGCCCTGAAATGGCTCTTCCAGCAGCCAGCTGTTGTCTTCTCCTCTGGTCAGTACCCACCTTGAGTGACTGCACAGCCTGTCTCAGATCCTGCAGCTCCTTCTCTCTCTCCTGGATTCTCTGCTGGAATTTACTCTGTATCGCCCCCAGCTGCTTCTGTGGATAGATTATTTTTTCATGTCACATTACAATGCATACCTTCTCAACTACATTTTCATATTCCAAATTAAACTAAATATTATGACATGTTTAGCATGCAGCAGGTCAGTGTATAGAACTGCAACGGTCTTATAGGTAAATTTACTAAACCGTGTCACTGAACAAGCAGTTCCAGCCGTGCTGATTCCCATTCAGGGAGTGAATAGGGGGGAGAGGGGTGTGAACAGAGCTGTCACAGAGAGCTGACTTGGGTTCGTCTTGCTCTTACTGCCTTAAAGCACAACTGGACTTTGGAAGAACTTTGGGTTGTGTAGTTACCTGGCCATGATATGAGTCCAAATAGTGGCAAAATATGTTCATTAGTTGCTCTGTGCTCCTCTGGGGTGATAATCCAGAATAGGGTATTTGTCGCTCTCCATTCACTTCTACGGGGCAGCCAAAACGGTCTCAAAATTACACTTCTAGCACATATACGACCGCAAAAGAAGTGGATTCTGTCAATACAAACAATAACCAGTCCTCGTACGTATACCAAAGTCCAGTTGTGTTTTAACACTGTGGACTCACATACCTTGAAACATACCTTTTTCAGAATCATTTTTTTCCCCAAATGTATTTCAAAAATCACATTTCAAAATGTGCTTCATAAATATATTAAACAAATTAAATAAAACACAGATCATAAGACTCCATATTGTAAGCCAAGATGATATCTGTCATCACTATTAAAAAAAAGCTGTGTTTCAGTCGTTACCTGTTTCTCAGTCCTTTCTGCTGCAGCTGAGACTGTATCATGGCCTCTGTGTTCATCCATCGCACACAGATAACAGATACACTGCTGATCAGTACGACAGTAAACCTCCAGCAGTTTGTCATGATGAGAGCAGATCTTATCCTGCAGGTTTCCAGAGGCATCACTCAGCTTGTGTCTCTTTCCTGAATGGAGTTCATCATGACATTTGAGGTGAGTTTCACAGTAAGAGGCCAGACACACCAGACAGGACTTGGAGGCTTTGCGCTTTCTCTCAGTGCAGACATCACACGGCACATCTCCAGGTCCAGCGTAACAGTGAGCAGGAGGAGCAGCTTGGAGTACTGCCTTCTTCACTTTCTCCACCACTTGAGCCAGCATGATGTTTCTGCCCAGAACAGGCCTTGGTGTGAAGGTCTGTCTGCACTGGGGACATCTGAAGACACCAGTATGATCATCCTGATCCCAGCAGCCCTTAATACAGCCCATACAGTAACTGTGTCCACAGGGAATAGTCACCGGATCCTTCAGTAGATCCAGACAGATTGGACAGCTGAACTGGTCCTGATCCAGAAGACCTGCAGCCTGTGCCATTTTACTGCTCAAACTGACAGTTTTGGTTGTAGTTCAGAATGCTGTGGTTTCTCTGAATCTGTGTGTGAAAGAGCAGGAGATAATTCTTGTTTCAGAGCTGACCACGTAGATGCTGACCTTCCAAATATGAGGTTTAGATAAACTAGACTTATTTGAGGTAAATTGAACCTGTATCTAAATATGCCCCATTAGACTCAATTTTTAAAGCGGAGGTGAGAGGTTCTCGGGTGATCAAAGCTAGAAAAACAAAACGTGACAAAATTATCATTACCAATCAGCATGGTGGAAATAGTTCGGGAAAATTGGTCCAAGTCGGGGGGAAAAAACAGAATTACCATTTAATGCAGAGCCAAAAAAGCATTTGATTTTGCATAGAAATATAAAATACAAACCGTTTAAACTCTGAACAACAAACACAGCAGTTTTTCCTTCTTAGAAAATACAAATAACGCGGCATTCCATGCACAAAATCTACTTTCATGTTAATTTTGTTCGGCTAGGCTGCGTGAAAAGCATGCTGTCCACACATGTATAACATTACCTAGCTGCGCACGCTATGGTTTAGCTAAAACCTCTTTATATAGTTTTAACCGTGTGCCTTACACTTAATATACAGTAACACTTTGAGATATACTCTCGGTAACGTTAATTCACAACAAAGTCAGTTAATCAGTTTCACCATTTCATGAATTATTTAACTCCATTATAATTAAATGCAATGCAAATGGTCTTACCAAATACAGAAAAAAATGAGGCAGCTATTATTCGTTTTCTAAAATCTGCACGAACTTGTACACGTCTTCCGTTTAACGCTGACCACACGTTCTTCTTCCTTTTTTGGTTTGATTGGCGTTTTAAAATCAGCTTATGGGTGCATTACCGCCACCTACTAGACTGGAGTGTGGAACAGTAGATTGGCAGATAAAATAAAAAATAATAATAATTCTCTCAACCCTGTTGAGTGAACACGGCACACGTTCTTCCGCTTCTTCTTTGGGTTTCATGGCGGATTAAACAACGGTTTGGAGCATTATCGCCACCAACTGGAAAGGAGTGCGAATGGGAATGTCTATCCTTATCATAAAAAACTACATCCTATTTATGTAAATGAATACCATTTATCACCAGAATTCATTTATATAACTTATTTCAAATCATAACCTAATCCCTGATCTCTTAGATGAAATAAAACAATGTCCTGTCTACATTCAGAGTATTGTGCCTGAGACTTACCAACACTGAACTGGAATCTGAACATAAACTAACTGAGTGACCTTACTTCCTCTATTCACTTCCAAGCCAGTAAAAAGGCTGGCAACCATCTCACCTGTATACACAAACAGATCATCAATTAATCTTTTCATGTAAACTACTTTAAATTCTGGAACAACAGATGATAATGTACGTGTACACCAACTCTATTATTACAGATTTTTGATGCATCTGTGAATATTTGGACAAATCCATAATACTTATTTTCAAGTTATGAGTTTTGCACTAAATTTGCACTAAGATTCAAGTCACTATCTTTTTTTTCCTAACTCTCTCTAAAAGTTCAAAATCAGTCATAATCTCAGGGAAAAACCACAGCGGAACTGGTAGGATAGGAACGGTTGGACTCTCATTTATATTTCTCTTGTTTTTTGTTCAATGACCCACCGAAAACTCTTTATCGTTCACACACACACACACACACACACACACACACACACACACACACACACACACACACACACACACACACACACACACAATCAAACACACACACACACCCACACAATCAAACACGATCAAAAACAATGTATCTGTTATATGGAGAAGTCTGTATGGTTTATTAAAAAGGACCAGATATGACCACACAAATACGCAAAAAAAATAGATGAGAATTGAACCTCTCCACTTTTTCATGGCAACAAGGCGCTCCATGGTTTATTCTCAACCAGAAGCTCCAGTGTCCACAAAAAAAATGTTTGTTAAAATGACACAGTTGACAAGTTGAACTGATAATTTAACCCTCCTTTGTCAGGAACTAAGCCACTTATAAGCTGGGCTTCAACACTAAAAACATCAACCCCACATGCACATTGTAAAACACCAAACAATTGACAGGAACTGCTTTGAGTGACCACATTATCTTCACATGAGAAGATTAAAAACCACAGAGCCTGTTACATGAAATCATTCATCATTATCCTTTATCTTCCTGCTGGTAGGAGTGATTTTATACACATGTGTAAAGTAGTAGTAGTAGTTTTAGTGTCATATACATTAAAAGCAGTGCATTTAATGCAATGAAATGCTTGTGCTTTGGCTACCTCCTGGGTAACATGTAACATGAGAAATAACATACAATCAACATGTGACATTTAACCGACCCACAATCAACAAGAAACATTCCATACTAAATATGATGACCAGCAACATATGCACGGCAACAATAAATAGATAAATAAAAATACAGAAATATACAGCAATCTTTTTATAGTAGCATTAGAATGAGGACATTCAGTTTAAAGTGCAGTTTACTCACTCTCAATAAATATCAATTTATAATGCTAATATAATGTTAATCATTACTAACTATTACACGGTGTAACTGCCTGGGGGTAAAAGCTATCTCTAAAACGAGTCGTATGTGTATTATTGCTACGATAACATTGCCCTGATGGCAATAATGTACCTGGATAAGGCCATGGGATGCATCTTCATCAGACGTCCCTCTCTTTTATCCCAGATCACAGTTTTACAGAAGATCCAATAGTATGAACCCTAAATCCAGGATAGAGGGGCTGACTGAATGTGTGCAGGAGGGTCGTTGTGTGAGAGACGCTGTAGAAGGACAGGGTTCCTGCTCTGTGATCCAGGTACACTCCTATTCTGAAGGAGGGAACAAGGATTTCAGTGCTCTTATTATTGTGCCAGAAACAGTAACTGGAGGGAGAGCAGCACAAAACCCAGGACTGGTTATTCCATCCCAGAGTGCAGTCATTACCCCCTCCTTTCCTGTTGATCTCTTTATATGACACTGCTAGAAACCCAACCCGCACTCCACTCAGCCTCCCAGTAACAGCGTCCAGAC
This sequence comes from Synaphobranchus kaupii, assembly GCA_029718625.1. Taxonomy (NCBI): domain Eukaryota; kingdom Metazoa; phylum Chordata; class Actinopteri; order Anguilliformes; family Synaphobranchidae; genus Synaphobranchus; species Synaphobranchus kaupii. Next base: position 127,874,727 of record CM056377.1, read on the forward strand.
AGACCCTCTCTGCACAGCACTTGCTTCCAGTTCTCAAATCTCTCTGGATGAGCAGGATGTGACTGGAGCTCTCTCACATGGGTCACCTCTCTGTTCCCCTCAGACAGACGCAGGCGTTGATTCGCTGTGTTGGGGTCCAGTGTGAGCTGACAGGAATCTGATGGAGGAGAATGTTAAGATTTAGTATGAGGACAGGTCCATCTAACATCTGTGTATAATTACTGTAATTCTTTTCTACAATCATACTATACAGCATAATTTAAGTTTGTTTGAATCTGCAGTGGTTGTTTACAGTTGTCCATAAACCCACCGTTCATTAGGACAATAAGATAATTTATGACTGCCTAGTTTAGAGGAGTTTGGGCAGGGATCAATCGTCTTTTCTCCATATACAATATACAGTATGATTTAAGTTGTTTTAACGTGTGTTTTTCATTGGTTCAGAGGGAAAAAATGATGGAGTAGGAGAGGTTATGAGGATAATTTTGTTTTTATGACAGAGTAGCAATGTTCTAATTTAGCTTTAGGAGTAATTTTTAAAAACAATATTTTTTTTATAGAGAAAAGTGTTTGTGTGTGTGTTTGTGTGTCTGTGTGAGAGACTGTGTGCGTGTGTGTGCACGTGCATGTGTGTGTGTGTGTGTGTGTGTGTGTGTGTGTGTGTGTGTGTGTGTGTGTGTGTGTGTGTGTGTGTGTGTGTGTGTGTGTGTGTGTGTGTGTGTGTGTGTGTGTGTGTGTGTGTGTGTGTTTGTGTGTGTGTCTCAGCTGAGAGTTTCAGAGCGAGCACTCACACTGTAAGAAATCCTCTCTGGTTCTGGGCTCTACAGTATGGACTTCTTTTACTGCAGGGACAGATATATATATAGGGAGAGAGAGAGGATGAGGATGGAGGAATGTCTACACAGATAGATTTCAAATATTCTATTTTATTTACACTGTAACTTACAATTATATTCACTCCACTGTATCTGACCATTGGTTTTGCATAGAATAACACAATTTTGAGCAGTTCCACCTTGCAGACATCCTCCAGTTCCTCTTTTAGTTCAGAGACAGATTTCCTCAGAGCCTCAAAAGAGATGTGTGGACTGACAGTGATGCTGGGTAAGTCTACAGGTCCAGGAGGGGCACAGAGAGACCGGCAGCTCTACAGTCAGACAGACAGACAGAGATCAGTCTCAATACTGATTCCTGTGCAGATGCCAGGAGCAGATCTTTGTAAATGAGGAACAGGCCTCACCATGGATGTAGAATGTACATAGTACAGACTGTCAGAGAGACAGTGATATTACCTGGAGGAAATGGATGTGATCCTCTGTGTGTGAAAGCTGCTCCAGCTCAGCGTCTCTCCTCCTCAGCTCTGCAATCTCCTCCTCCAGTCGCTCCAGGAGTCCTTCAGCCCGACTCACTGCAGCCTTCTCCTGATCTCTGATCAGCTCTTTCACCTCAGAGCGCCTTCTCTCAATGGAGCGGATCAGCTCAGTAAAGATCCTCTCACTGTCCTCCACTGCTGTCTGTGCAGAGCGCTGTTAGGAGACACAGAGAGAGGAGGGCTGTACATTTTAACTAGGCCTTTCACTCAGCTCTTACTGGGACCCCAGGCAGCCTGTTCCCCACAGTGTGGCTCTGGGGACTGGGGACAGCTGTAGACACCAGTATGATCATCCTGATCCCAGCAGCCCTTAATACAGCCCATACAGTAACTGTGTCCACAGGAAATAGCCACGGATCCTTCAGCAGATCCAAACAGATCACACAGCTCAACTGGTTCTGATCCACTGAGATACTGGCCTCAGCCATTTTACTACTCAAACTGACAGATTAGATTTAGTTAAGAATGTTGTGTAGTTTCTCTGAATCTGTGTGAGAAAGAGCATGGGATATTTCCTGGTTCTGAGCAGACACCTAGATACTGACCTCTGCTATCTTACTGCTCACACTGACACAGACAGAGTTAAGTTCCATTTCTTGGAAACTGCGTAACAGAGAGAGTGGGAGTGACTTCCTGGTTCTGCCCACAGCTGCAGGAGGAGTGGTGTTGGACTGAGGCCAGGCTGAGCAGAGCAGTGAGTGTAGAGAGAGAGAGCAGACTTTCAGCAGCTCATAAAACACACAATCTCTCTCACTGCTGTGCTGCTGTTCAGTTTCAGATCTTCTGTCCCTATTATTACAGATTCTCATTTAGATTTTACTATAAGGTGCCTGTGTGCATGCATGCATCTCTGTGATGGTGTGGGAATGTGTGTGTGTGTGTGTGTGTGTGTGTAAAATTCACTGAAGGGTTAAAGGATCTCTCTTCCTGTTAAGATGTAGTTCTCACGTTGCAAATCTGTCTCCTGCCCATTTCTGTCATATATACAGTGGGAAAAGAAATATAAAAACTAAATGTAATGTTTATAATTTGTCACAGTGTAAACAACCCCCAACTTGGTCAAACATTCAAATCTACATATACCTATATATACATATAGCCTCATTAAGATCCTGTAAATAAAGTATTAGTGTGTAAAACAAAAAAAAGTATTGGAATGAATATACTGGTTTATAAGGATAATTGCGTTTATACACAATGAGCTTTTGATAGCGTAAGGGAGTGGTGTCACACTAAGTTCACAGGGGACTGCAATGACTGCAGGTTTATTGTCAATCAGCTGTAATGCCTTGAGACCAAGGTGTGTGGATTCTTTAGATAAACCATCATTTATTGAAGCACTGGTGCCAAGAACACCCCAAAAACCCACATCGCATCGCACCAGGGCTGGACCGACCCAGGTGGGACTCGAACACAAGTTGGGCTTAAAGAATCCCACCTGGGATTCTGGGATTCTTTAAGCCCTAAGGCCACTAAAGCGGGAAACCCCGCAGTTAAGGGAGGAGACAAGACCACACGTACCAAAGCTACAAACCGGCTCACTGTCACACACTAATGAGTAGAAGCGCAAACGCCAAGTTTTCAGCAAGAAAACCAAATAAGGCCAATGGAACAGAGCACAAGGTTTCCATACTTCTACGAGCAAAGTGACAGAAGAGCCAGACACAACAAACGCCCTGTCTCGGTAACGAGACGCATAAGAACAGGCGAGTAGCATAAAAGGTACACATAAAACACACACAACCAACAAACACTGAAAACGAATAGGAATTAGTATACCAAGAGGCGAAAGGAACGGGGATCTAAAGTTCCAAGGCTATTATCGAGGGCTCGCAGTCAAACGCAAACATGTCCATAGCATCGTCCAAGCTCCATATAAGGAGGGACACACCCGGAGAACGAACAGAACTACAGTTCCGAACAAAATCGACCCACAGGTAAAAAGGGCGAACAGGACAGCTGCAACAAAAGACCAATGCAACCTTAATAGAAAATAGCACGCACTGCCTCTCAATAACAGGAAATGTAACAAGGTGGAGGAACAGAGATAACGTTCCATGGTTACTTTCATAAACGCGCAATCAAACACAAACATGTCCATAGCATCGTCCAAGGTCCATATAAGGAGGGACACACAATTTGAGCCCTATGAATCTTGGCATTGTCGTCCTGGAATATGCCCATTGATGTGATAACCTGGTCATTCAGTGCATTCAGGTACTCAGCTGACTTAATTGTATTGCTGCATAACGTTGCTGAGCCTAGACCTGACCAATTGAAGCAACCCCAGATCATAACACTGCCCCAAGAGGTTTGTACAGTGGACACTATGCATGACGGGTGCAACAGCGACTTTTTTTTTTTGGCCAGGCAGTGTATATTGCCGCTGTTGTTCTGCGTTTGTTGATCTGGTGTTCAGCACACTGCACACTCCGGTGCGATAGGGGTCAGTCAGTGTACTCTCAGTCACATGACATATGACTCATTTTACAATCCGCCCCGAAGAAGAGGGAGGTTTTTACTGGTGAGGTCATTGTTTTTCCTTCCCCGCTTCAGGGCTTCTGACGCCTTCATAAAGCATATTTAAGGCCAGGAAGGCACAGACGCGCCAGCAGATTTCCTCACCTCAACGGTCTCGTCCTAATATCGCATGTCCTCTATCCAGAACCTCAAATCTTTCGGTAAGTAAAGGCTAGTTTAACCTTATTTAACCTTATTTATTCAGCCGTTAGCCGCTCTGTTATCTAACTAATGTTACCAAGGTAACCTACATTTAGGTAACTTGTGTTACTAACGTTATATTGTTATCTCGTTGGATGCTAAGTAAGTCATAACTAACTCGCTAGTTTATAGCCAGTTAGCTAGCCCTGCGCTGCTTTGTCCCATCTGAAAATGGCGACTGGTGTTATTATGAGGATTAGCCAGCTTGCTAACGGGTTCCGCGCTTCTAACGTTACCCGACGTTGGCTGGATGAGCTTAGTACATTTTTTTGAGCAGATGAAAGTAACGTTAAGACCGACTTGTTGCTGCGTCGGTTAACAAACTGGTTAGTTATAAGTGAATAGTTAACATATCCGTCTAAACGTTTTGGTAGCTACTAGCTAGCATAGCAAAGGTTTAGGGATCCAGCGCTACTGGGTTGTTAAGGTGGTGTTATAATGTGAATTTGCTAGTAATGTAAACCCCTGGATGGTAGATATGTAATCCATATTGCCAATAAATGGCTAATTAACCATTCTGTCAACATAACCCAATTGGCTAATGAGTGATGTACTGTAGCTAGCTTAGCTTTGCTACGTTATGAACAACTTTAGCTAAACAAAGAAGTGGGGGTTGCGTTTCCGCTGAAGACATTTTGAAATCACGTTTAGCTCCAAAAAAAACCTAAAGCGAAATGGTAATGTTAGCGTCATTCCACTTTTAAATATATAAATATGGGTTCAGGGCGTAAAACAGTAATGTTCAAGTTCTGCTTTGCTTTGCTTGTTATTTTTTTTCGTTAACGCCAAAGCAAGCTTTCCAAAGTCCCCTTCCATGTAGGGAAGGTAACGTTACACAAGTGCAGCGTTTCTCATACAGCCAAGATTTGAAGCAGACGATTTGTTAGGAACGAAGATCTGCGACTGTAACTAAAGCCGGAGATTAACCGACTGTTTGAAATACTCGAGCAGTCGATTTTAAAACGCAAATAGTCAGTAAATGTGGCCTGTGATTGTTTTGACTGTTTAAACTGCTCGGATTAGTCTTTGCTGTGAGCGTTGGCGCATATGAAGCAACAAAAGGAAGCAGTCTACGTACTTTGTAGTGCTGATATTGCCTACAGTGTGTACATAAATTATTCCGAGGATTGTTTTTTTATTTTTTATTAAACGTCTAGATTAGTTTAGCGAGCCCATATGCCCGAGTATGAACGTTTTTGTTTATTATTACCGTATTGATGCTTGTAATTATAATCATGTTCGGGGTCAATTCTATGTGATTCTGGACAAGAATTGAAATCTAATTCATCAAAAAAAGCATCCATAATTTATATGGGGATTTTGTCAATACGTTCATGGAAATGAAGTTAATTTCCTGAATTGAAGGAAATTGACACCTTCCTGACAGTGAGATTTGATTTATTGTATCTTGAGGTCGGCTGTGTTTCCCTAGAGACTAATAAGGAGGAGAATACACAACATGCCTTCTGAAGTCTTAGGCTGTGTGTGTCCAAATCGTTGGCCTTCCATACTATTGAGTGTGCTAGTTGAGTACACTTGATGAGAAAGCTAGGTACGCAAAATGTTCTCTAAATGTAGTGCACTTTAAGTTCCTGGATAATATACTTATTTCAGGGTTTTCGCTAGTAATAGTGTTGAGGATATTTTTCACATACTGCATGTCAATAAAGAGTATGCAGTAAGCAGTACATTGTATGCTAGTACACAGGACGCAGTAGAAAGGGCTCTGATTCGGACACAGCCTTACTGTCATGAAAGTCCTTCAATCATGTGATTGCTTACGGAAATCATTGAGTCTGACTCGAGTGGGGGAAGTTACATGATCCCTGCTATTTCTTACTTACCTGAAATTTGTTGGCGCATCTTGGAGTACTCCTGGAGAAAGTTGGAATCATCATCCTGCTGTCATTTGACCTCTGACTGCTGACCTCTGACCGTACAAACAAGAACACCCCAGTCCAAGCCAACCCGCAATGTCAGCGTGAAATCACGTAACACATTTGTGGCCTACGCAAGTAATTGTTGTCAAGATCCAAGCCTGTTTTCTTAGGGCTTGGCTCTGATGATGTAAGTGTAATTGGGATGGCGTAATCGTGGAGGAATGTGGTTGTGCAATACTGCGTTTAGCCTGGAGCTGTTGCTGCTGGTGATGATGACGATGGCGATGGCGTAATCGTTCAGTACTGGGTTTAGCCTGGAGCTGTTGGTGATGATGATGGTGGTGTATGTCGGATGGCGTAATCGTGCAGTACTGCGTTAAGCCTCTAGCTGATGATGATGATGATGATGGCGTAATGGTGCAGTACTGCGTTTAGCCTGGAGCTGATGATGATGATGATGATGGTGGTGTATGTCCGATGGCATAATGGTGCAGTACTGCATTTAGCCTCTAGCTGATGATGATGATGATGATGATGATGATGTGTGCGGGATGGCGTAATGGTGCAGTACTGCATTTAGCCTCTAGCTGATGATGATGATGATGATGTGTGCGGGATGGCGTAATGGTGCAGTACTGTGTGTCTCCCGGGCGCTCCTGACGCTCCTCATTCCCACAGATCCCTTTGCTGATGCCACTAAGGGGGACGACTCCCTCCCGGGCGGGACAGAGGATTCCATACACATAAGGATCCAGCAGCGGAACGGCAGGAAGACGCTCACCACCGTGCAGGGCATTTCTGCCGATTATGACAAGAAGAAGCTGGTGAAGGCCTTCAAAAAGGTGAGACGCCAATCGCAGCCAACGTTGGTGACTGTCGATGGCACAAGGCCAACGGTGACATTGATGACCTGCTTGATGTATTTCCGGGCACGGCTGTCTTAGTTGTTTGACCTGTTTTACTGTCTCTCCTGTAGAGTAGCAGGGCGGGGATTCGGTCGCGGGTTAGACTTGCTCCGCGTCTAGCTGTGCAGCTGGTTGGCGGGGTGTCTGATAACTGCTAGCATGCTAGCTACACAAGCAGCGCAGTCCAGATTCCATCAGGCTGGCAGCGTAGTGTAATGATGAGGAAAGCTGGCTTGTAACCGTCAACCGTTCAACATTTTACCAGCCACATTACCTTTTACAGTATAACACAACCTGATTCATTACCAGCCACATTACCGTTTACAGTATAACACAACCTGATTCATTACCAGCCACATTACCGTTTACAATATAACACAACCTGATTCATTACCAGCCACATTACCTTTTACAATATAACACAACCTGATTCATTACCAGCCACATTACCTTTTACAATATAACACAACCTGATTCATTACCAGCCACATTACCTTTTACAGTATAACACAACCTGATTCATTACCAGCCACATTACCTTTTACAATATAACACAACCTGATTCATTACCAGCCACATTACCTTTTACAGTATAACACAACCTGATTCATTACCAGCCACATTACCTTTTACAATATAACACAACCTGATTCATTACCAGCCACATTACCTTTTTACAATATAACACAACCTGATTCATTACCAGCCACATTACCTTTTACAGTATAACACAACCTGATTCATTACCAGCCACATTACCTTTTACAGTATAACACAACCTGATTCATTACCAGCCACATTACCTTTTACAATATAACACAACCTGATTCATTACCAGCCACATTACCTTTTATAATATAACGCAACCTGATTCATTACCAGCCACATTACCTTTTACAATATAACATACCTGATTCATTACCAGCCACATTACCTTTTATAATATAACACAACCTGATTCATTACCAGCCACATTACCTTTTACAGTATAACACAACCTGATTAATTACCAGCCACATTACCTTTTACAATATAACACACCTGATTCATTACCAGCCACATTACCTTTTATAATATAACACAACCTGATTCATTACCAGCCACATTACCTTTTACAATATAACACAACCCGATTCATTACCAGCCACATTACCTTTTACAATATAACACAACCTGATTCATTACCAGCCACATTACCTTTTACAATATAACACACCTGATTCATTACCAGCCACATTACCTTTTATAATATAACACAACCTGATTCATTACCAGCCACATTACCTTTTACAGTATAACACAACCTGATTAATTACCAGCCACATTACCTTTTACAATATAACACACCTGATTCATTACCAGCCACATTACCTTTTATAATATAACAACCTGATTCATTACCAGCCACATTACCTTTTACAGTATAACACAACATGATTCATTACCAGCCACATTACCTTTTACAATATAACACACCTGATTCATTACCAGCCACATTACCTTTTATAATATAACACAACCTGATTCATTACCAGCCACATTACCTTTTACAATATAACACAACCCGATTCATTACCAGCCACATTACCTTTTACAATATAACACAACCTGATTCATTACCAGCCACATTACCTTTTACAATATAACACACCTGATTCATTACCAGCCACATTACCTTTTATAATATAACACAACCTGATTCATTACCAGCCACATTACATTTTACAATATAACACAACCTGATTCATTACCAGCCACATTACCTTTTACAGTATAACACAACCTGAGTCATTACCAGCCACATTACCTTTTACAATATAACACACCTGATTCATTACCAGCCACATTACCTTTTATAATATAACACAACTTGATTCATTACCAGCCACATTACCTTTTACAATATAACACAACCTGATTCATTACCAGCCACATTACCTTTTACAATATAACACAACCTGACTCATTACCAGCCACATTACCTTTTACAATATAACAACCTGATTCATTACCAGCCACATTACATTTTACAATATAACACAACCTGATTCATTACCAGCCACATTACCTTTTACAATATAACACAACCTGATTCATTACCAGCCACATTACCTTTTACAATATAACACAACCTGATTCATTACCAGCCACATTACCTTTTACAATATAACACAACCTGGTCAGTTACCTGCCACATTACCTTTTACAATATAACACAACCTGGTCGGTTATCTGCCAAAGTGGCTGCTAGAGTCGAAAAAGCATTTGGCCGGTCGGTGGTGGATGTTAATTTAAGTCTAATTAAGTTTAATGAAGTCCTCTGCTCCCCCGTCCAGCCATTGTCATCTGGTGGGTTGTATTACAGTGATGTCACACATGGTGGACAGCAAAGAGCCAATGGGTGGGGGTTTGGGGGTTGGGGGTGGGGCTTAAGGAGGGGAGGATCTGGTCAAGCCAGTTTTCCCGCATGGCTTCTCTCCGATCTCTCTCCACCCCGGTTACCATGCCAACAGGTCTGTGTTCAGAACGTACGGTCTGAAAAGCGATGCGCCTGATCACGTGGCCAGTTGGGCGTCAGATTGGGGGCGTGAAGTCGCGGCGGTATCCGTGATACTTTTCGGCCCCTTTTAATAAATCCAGCTCCTGGTTCTTCAACATGTTTTTCTTTTTTTGAACATAAATCGGTGCCGTAGAGACGCGTAGGAACATCACCTGACGTATGAGTCACTGGCTTCACTGCCAAAACATCCGACGGCAGTGTTTGCTCAGCGCATGGATCCTGTAATTACTTGTTTTTGCTTGAGCCCCCTTGCTTCAGGTTTATAGGCTTCACACACAGAGGCATATGATGAGCAGAGCTCTGATTGGCTGATCAGATTTCCCCTCGTCCCCGGTAGTGGGCAGCTAACCGCTCTGCCGCCAATCCCACCTGTAATTTCACAAGGACGTGGACGGCTAATGCTAACGCTAACACTTTGATGTTGTGGGGCTTGGGGCCTGATTGCGTCTGTGTTTGTGCCCGACAGAAATTCGCCTGTAACGGCACGGTGATCGACCACCCAGAGTACGGGGAGGTGATCCAGCTGCAGGGAGATCAGAGGAAGAACATCTGTCAGTTCCTTCTGGAGGTGAGTCTGTCCCCCTGTCTCACTCTTATCTAATAATTACCCCCCAAAACTGTTGATTGATCATGTCTCTGTCAGTCTTTGTCACTCATTCTGTCTCTGAGAATCTCTCCCCATATCTCCGACTGTGTGTGAGTTTGTCTCTGAGAATCTCAGACTGTGTGTGAGTTTGTCTCTGAGAATCTCTCCACATATCTCAGACTGTGTGTGAGTTTGTCTCTGAGAATCTCTCCCCATATCTCAGACTGTGTGTGAGTTTGTCTCTGAGAATCTCTCCCCATATCTCCGACTGTGTGTGAGTTTGTCTCTGAGAATCTCTCCCCATATCTCAGACTGTGTGTGAGTTTGTCTCTGAGAATCTCTCCCCATATCTCAGACTGTGTGTGAGTTTGTCTCAGAATCTCTCCGCATATCTCCGACTGTGTGTGAGTTTGTCTCTGAGAATCTCTCCCCATATCTCAGACTGTGTGTGAGTTTGTCTCTCAGAATCTCTCCCCATATCTCAGACTGTGTGTGAGTTTGTCTCTCAGAATCTCTCCCCATATCTCAGACTGTGTGTGAGTTTGTCTCTCAGAATCTCTCCCCATATCTCAGACTGTGTGTGAGTTTGTCTCTCAGAATCTCTCCCCATATCTCAGACTGTGTGTGAGTTTGTCTCTCAGAATCTCTCCCCGTATCTCAGACTGTGTGTGAGTTTGTCTCTCAGAATCTCTCCCCGTATCTCAGACTGTGTGTGAGTTTGTCTCTCAGAATCTCTCCCCGTATCTCAGACTGTGTGTGAGTTTGTCTCTGTCTCTCTTGTTCCATCTGCCTTTGTATGTCCAGTGTCAGGCAGTAGACAGAAAAGTCTATTTAAATTTTTAAATTGAAATACAGTACTGCGCCATACACTGGATAAACCTGTGCCAACCAAGCCACAAAGAGAACCAAACCACCAAAGTAGTTTATATTGGTTTAAATGTAGTTTGGGCTTTTTATTTCTCCAGGATTATAAGTTTTTATAAGAGTCCTGGGCCGTGACCGAATATGTCCCCTTTCCACTCAGACCTGCGCCCCCTCCCCTCACTTTGAAGGTGTGCGAAATAAATTCTACAAAACTCTTTCCAAACTAGTGAGGAAGAAGGTCGTAATATACATTTATTTTATTTTATTGAGTATCAGTTTACATGTGACAGTGGTTACAAAGTGTAGATTATGAATGACGATAGAATTAACAAAAATTAAGAGTAGCTCGTAATATGTCCCGCTCTTGTACTACTAATTTTTACTTCTGGGTTACTTTGTGAAATTGTCGGGTGAGCGCACAGTTCTGCAGATGAGTGTGCTCCTGAATCCCCTCAACACAACCCCGGAAATAAGGGTTTCACCCTGGGATTTTAACTGCCCCCATTTGTGAGGAAAAAGTCGCCCTCTCAAAAATCTTTTGACAAAGTTCACTCAAATACGCGCCCTCCCCAAATGCGTGAAGGGATCATATTCGGTCACGGCCCTGTACGGATGTTTCTCTGCATTTCCTTGTGTCAGTACGTGTCTTATCAGACAGGGGGCGCTAGATGTGAAAAGTAACATTTCCTGCCTCATGTCCTCCCTTCTTGTTTGTTTGTTTTTGGTACAGATCGGCATCGTTAAGGAGGAGCAGCTGAAGGTCCACGGCTTTTAAAAGCCATGCCCTTGTCATGCACGAGGTCCCCAGCGCAGCAGCCTCCCTTCTCCCACAGAGTGTACCCAGCAGTGATCTTTAGCAACACAACTCATGTAATTCTACTGGAGAGGCAATAAAATTAAAAAAAACATACACACAATGCCACGTTTTCTAGGCAAACTGTCCCTGCCCTCTTTCTCTGAGTTTCTGCTTGTGTCTTCGTTTTACTCTCACTGTATTTGACTGTCAGTTTATGAACCACAGCGGGCGGGCTGCTTTTGGGGCAGGGATCTGGGGCCTTATGTATAAACGGTGCAAACGTACAAAAAAGATGCGTATGCCAGTTTCCCCGCCATCGGAGTCGCCAATTCCCGCAGTGTCAAAACCGTGCGTACGCATCATTCATACTCTGCGTAAATGTGCGCATGTTTTCATGTCAAGTTTGTTTTTATAAATCCCAAATCCACGTGGAAAGTGGCGTACGCATCTTTTTTGTGCGTGTGTGCCATTTATACATGAGGCGCCTGGTCCTGGAGAACCGCAGGGTCTGCTGGATTCATGGGACCCGGCCAGGGTCCAAAATTAAGTTTTGGCTTATCTGCCAAGGTGGAGGAGGGAGGGGGTTACCGACCATATGTATTTTTTTTATTTTTTTTTTACTGGCTGAAATAATTAAATCTGACTATCACCTTTGGTGGTTGCCGATGCAATTTTCAATCAATTCACTAAACCTAATAACCATTCCCCACCATTTTAACAGAGGGACATTCAAGATGGGCTACAATTTTAGATTGAGAGGATCCAAGACGTTTCCAACTAACATTTTAACAGTGTCCATCAGTTAGGGTGCTTGCTTTGTCATTAATGTCATGGCAGGCTGAGTTGGCTAGCTAACTAATGTCATGTAAGGTAACGTTAGAATTATATCAATGTTTTTCTGTCCACATTATCATCGTTCAGTGATGGTCTCTTCTTTTTCTGTGGTGGTTCGACACCAGGGAAATGCGATGGCTAAATCTTTAGCTGGCAAGTTTTGGCTGCTAATGAAATGAGGTGGTGGTCAGAATGCTGGCTAATTCCATTTTCCACGCACAACTTGTATGAACTTGAACTGAAATGACGAACAAGCTACGGTGTCCCTAGAGGACGACGACCCAAAATAAGTGCGTTTTTACCTAAAAATAAAAATGTTGATTCCATTTTTACTGGGGTGGTGCCGGTTAGTGCTTTTTGCTGATACTGAGACTGCATTCAGATGTAATAATCTGGCCTTTAATGTATAAAAATGTGTTTGTAACGTAATTTACATATAGGTATAGCATAGGTGGTAAATATGGGTCCTGGACAGACATGAGGTTGAATAACTTTTTGTGTGTAATGTAATTACTTTTTTGGGTATAATGTAATATGTTATTTTTATTACTATATAGGCAGATTGTAACATTGAGGTTTTATTACATGAGTTGCTACAGAACGTCACGTTGGGTTGGATACATTCGCGTGATAATTCGCATCTCTGAAATTGGCCACACAGTAGGCTTATCACCGCTCTGCGCAGGTGCGAGTTTTTAAATCACAGGTACGTGGCGATTTAATGGCCATGCTCGTATGCTTTGCATTGCGGAAAGGTAGCTGGGGCAAATGTGCGCATCGAATTTTCTGAAAAGACCTTGGCCGTGTCCGAATCAGCACCCTTTCACACTGGTGAGTAGATAGGGCGAGAAAGCCTTAGAGTACGCACATTTTTTTCAAATTGCAGTATACTTCAAACACCCGGATGACACACTTACGGGGTTTCGCTGAGTATATTCGAGAGCACACTAAGAAGTACGCGAACATTTTGGTCACATGAAAATGACGTTTTAAAAAGAGGCGCAGCTTCGCTGACGTTTCCCTTCAAGTACAACAAAAACATGTGACATGGCAGCGCAAGAGTGGGGAGCAGGGTTGCCAGATCTTGTAAGACTTTCCAGCCAAATGGAGACTAAAAACTAGCCCAATTTATAGGCTATTTTAACCGAAACCAATGTATTTTAAATAGAAATGTATTTAAAATAGTATTTTAAATGTTTTTACTTTTTAAAATAAGTGCGTGCTTTGCGACTTTTCATTTTTACCCGTGACTGCATTTTGAAAGTATCACAATTTAGCTGTAAAACCGCGGACATTGCAACACTGGTGGGACGCACTTCCATACGGTTTGGAAATAGTATAGCGGATATTTTTCGCGTCCTGTTAAACAATGCATATTAAACAGCACACTTCTGCCAGTGCACTCTTCGCAGGAGACAAGGCGCAGTAGATAGAGCCCTGATTCGGACACAGCCCTTGTTATAATGGTAAGGGTAAAACACTAATGCCCTTTTAGCTATGGAAGAACTTATGTTAAAAACTTGCGCGAAATATCCAGGTGATTCGCCAACGTACGAATTGCAAGGCATTAAAGAATTCCGTCTCAACACCTCCCGGGGGAAACGGAGAAGATGAAAACCAGGTGCCCGTGACAACCAGGCGTGCAGGTATACTGACCGTCACGAGAACAATCAAGGAAAAGTAGCGCGGTCAGTCGGAATCTGGGAAAAGTGAAACTTGCACCTGAAGTCAGCAGTTACGTGCGCCGTCGCCCGTGTGGCTTTGGGAACAGACGGTGCAGTCGCTTTAGGCCATCTCTAGTTCTGTTCGCGCCACTCAATTAATTTTTGCAAGAAGTCTGGAAAAATAACAACAATGAACGTTTCTGATGACGGGCTATTCCCCACGCAGATCACTGTTTTGCTTTGTGTTTGAATATTGAACAGATCACCAGTACGCTATTAAATAACGGCTATTTGGTTAAAAGACGTGTGAGAGTATGTTCGTAATATATAACGGATATCTCTATGAACAATTATGTGATCCAATCCCAGATAGCAAGCCGGTTTATTTAGGCTACCCCTCAAAGAAGGAAGGCCTACAATTGACCTCAATGACTCAAAAAGACAATCTACAGCCTATATGAATACATAAAAAACTACACAGCGACTAGTCACGCACTCTATATTAAATAAAAGTGACGTTCACATCTCGAGAACTTCGCCTCAAAAATTTTTAAGATAACCTCGTGCACTTGAATCGTTGTCTCTCGACGGGTCCACGGCATATAGTTATTTCCCCCAATGGTCGCCCGCGGGTAGACAGCTGTTCTACTCGATTTCATTTCTCCACCTTGCCAATCCTATCGCAGCATTTCCACCTCTTCTCTGTCTGACTTTTTTATGTCATGGCTTTTCTTATCACCCATTTTCTCTTCAGTTATTACGATTATCTTAAACGATGGGCGTACCCGCCGTATGCGCAGGAACTGAAATTACTATTTCCCCCGAATTGGGTTTACCATTGGGCTGAAATTAACCAAAGCGCAAGTCGGTTATTAGCTGCATTCATTTGAGCGAATAGACGGAGATTATAGCACTTATAACACGCGTGTAGGTTTCTTTTAACAAGCAAAAGTAATGCATAAAGTAAAAACAAATCGCCGAACTCGAAATCGGAGCTCACTGCTAATAGTCACATCGCATGTGTCCACTAGAGGGCGCGGTCAGCCCGACAACACGCTCAGGCTCAGTGAAGCGGCGTTCCGCGTGGGCCTCCACTTGAAAGAGAGATACAGGTGAATGGTGTCTGATGGAGAGTTGTGACGCTGTCCCACTGTACTGTAGGATTGGGGATATACTCTATGAAATTATTTAGTATGAGTGGCAGAGGAACAATATTGAGCAGAGGTTTTCAACCTTCTCTGATCCAGGCACCCCCCACCCAGGCTCAAATGCATCCAGGGGACCCCCATAATAAGTTAAAAAGGGTTATATTATGTTCATATCACGTCTGACCAGGGACCCCTTTCAGTATGTTCATGGACCCCCTGTTGAAAAGCCAGGATGTAGAGAGATATAGTGGTATTTTTAAAACACACCTGCAAATCCTGTGATTTGTCAATAAAGTATATTTGTGTTACAGACAAAAATGTACCTATGGAAGGCTCCTAAAGCCAGAGGTGTAGTTGAGGGAATGTTCCTCACCAGGGGCCTGTTCCAGAAAGCAGGATTACTGAGTTAGCTGGATAAACTGACCCTCCCAAATCTGGAACATGGAATCCTGGGGGGTATACTACGAAGCAGGATTACTCAGTTAGCCGGATAACTGCACTGAGCATTACCCAGAACCCTCCCAAATCTGGAACGTGGACTGAAGTAAAAAGAGCTGTTCCGGGGTTTACTCAGTGCTGTTATCCAGCTAACTCAGTAATCCTGCTTCCTGCTTCCCCCTGCATTCTGGAACAGGCCCTAGAACAGCAGGTTTCATTTTTGAACCCTCTTTTGGGTAAAACCATCAATTGATTGCTGACAGTTTCTTCACAGGGACATTTAACTTTGCATATAATAATAATAATTATTATTATTATTATAACATGGGAAAATAATACAGAATTGTTAAAGAAACCCACAAGAAAGAGTGTGAGCTTTTCTCGATGATTTCTGCTGTGCGTTGTGTATATGTACCACAAAAATGGAATGACGATATTAAAGATGAAAGTTGGAAAAATAATGAGATTGGCGCATCTCGGTGCGTGTGAGCGCGTTCCTCTCTCCACTCGGTAGCGAAACCGGCCGCGAGCTAGCGCCCACCCGCTGAGCTGCCGTACTGTAGTGACAGGTGCGGGGAGAGAGACTTAACGTCATATATCATCTCCGCACGCAGACGCTGTCAATCACGTGTAGCGGGACCCATCTGAGCCTTGCAATACTGCACAGATGTCCCTTCAAATGGTGGAAAAGAACGATTGTCAACAAATTATCTATTGCTATTTTTTTTAAGTTTAACTTTTAGTCAATTGCTTACTCTGAGAAGAAAACCTATTATTATTTACGGTTTACTGAATAAACACTCCCATGCTGTACGAATGAAAACAGCTCTGACCATGGCGCTAAAATATGGATTGGACAGAGAGTACATTGGTAATAAACAACAGAACAGCACCAATTAATATTAATATTTAATATTTTCAGGGGGGTATACTACGAAGCAGGATTACTCAGTTAGCTGGATAACTGAACTGACTAAAACCGGGAACAGCTCGTTTTTACTTCAGTCCATGTTCCAGATTTGGGAGGGTTCCGGGTTTTACTTTGTGCAGTTATCCAGCTAAGTAATCCGGCTTCGTAGTATACCCCCCAGGTTCCCAGACGGTATCCGGACTTTATAGCCACAGGGTGTCCACCACTCAGTGTTGGCGTTGTTCTGGCATCTTATATTTAAGATTCATCTTAAGAGTGTTTTGTGTTTGTGCTTTATTAATTTTTATCAGTAAAAATGATTAAAATTGACTGACATTACATAAAAAAAGATCGCAAAAATAGAGGGAGAAAGACAAGAAAACAAACAAACAATGAAAGTAGTATAAAAACAAAATGGCCGCAGATGATCTTTATCTAAGATCCTTTTTGGGAAACGGGGCCCTGTTCGTTGTTACCAACATATTCCACGATACGTCGGGGTAACAGTACAACTGACTGCCCAGAGCTCCAAGGGGTGGGTTGGGACTAAAACGTTTGCTTTAGGAAGGGGGCCCACAGAGACTGCATTCACACAAGGCCCAGAATTTGGTGGTACACCCCTGTCTAGTCATGATCTTCGGCCAGTCGCATCCCAGTAACCCCTCAGGAGATCACACAGTAGACTAGCTGAGGCGTCTCATCGACATGCAGTCCACTAGCTGCGCAGTTTCTTCCCCGTAGCTGGTGCAGGGAGATTGCAGACGCCCAATCAGAGGAGGAGCTATCGAACTATGCTGACTGGAATCCAGACGCCCAATCAGAGGAGGAGCTATCGAACTATGCTGACTGGAATCCAGCCGCCCAATCAGAGGAGGAGCTATCGAACTATGCTGACTGGAATCCAGACGCCCAATCAGAGGAGGAGCTATCGAACTATGCTGACTGGAATCCAGACGCCCAATCAGAGGAGGAGCTATCGAACTATGCTGACCGGAATCCAGACGCCCAATCAGAGGAGGAGCTATCGAACTATGCTGACTGGAATCCTTGACCCCCCTCCCCAAGCAATGCTATGCCACTTCCTCCCGGGCGACATTTTGACCGTTAACACAGGAAACGATTGTGACACCAATGAAAATCTCCATTTGGTGAAGCGCCATCATTACATTTTTTTGTTTTAGTAACAGACAAAAGAAAATATGTGTGGAATGTGTTTTTTTCTTTTTTTTGGCAACAGAAGCTAGAGAAAAAGCTTGAAGACTTGTGTACCTCATTTTGTTTCCGTACACGGTACATTTAAAATACAAGCTGAGAGATTGATCGCTATGATATGCCACAGTCATTTGAAGCAGTATATAAAACCTAATTAATTTCACTTGTAATTATAGAGGATCAGAAATATTTGAATGGACACACCAGACACACAGTCCAGACACATCTGTGAACACAGATGTGTCTATTAAACCTTTTCTTGTAAAAAAAAAAAAATGGAAAAGGGTGAGATTTAAACTTCAAACCATGTATAATTAACTCAGAGTACAGATGAAATCACAGCCTGCCAAATAGTGTTGATTTAAGTTCCATTTATATATTTCTCTTGCCTAAAGTAACACTCATTTTCTGCCTGGTTGAGATTAGACATCACTCTGTCATTCAGACAACACCTTCTGTAAACACACAAAATGACTTAAGCACTCATCAAAATTGTCGTATGCCACAATATATCACACTTCTGTTTTTTAGCACCTCTTTCCCCGCAGCACTTTTAAGAGCGGATGTGGTGCATTTGAGAGACACAATTTTGCACGTGAGCGTCCGCTAAGGAACGTGTCACTTCCCTTGGAGAAGCAATGAGAGCGGTATTGGTTCACTTAGCTGGAGACCTTGGTCTTTAGCTCGGTTGCCTGGCGGTATCTGCTGTTGTGCTGCTGCGCGGCAGCGGTTGGAAAACCAGCAGCTGATCTACCCTGGTTACACAAAGCTGGGTGACAGGGGCCCAAATTCAGAGTCAGGCCTAGTCTTATGTCTTATGACAGTTAAGACATATGACAGATAAGTCATGTGATCATAGTCCCAGTGTATTTGGCAAAATGGATCCTTCCGTCTCCACCTCAGCTGGCACATGAATGTTCGGGGGCAAAATGGCTGCCGTGAGTCGCCCAGGTTACGAGTTGCACAGCAGTTCTACAGCATTAGGTGCACAAAAGTCCTGAAAATAAGTGCTTAAGTCTAACTCATTCATTCATTCATTCATTCACTCATTCATAATAAATAATGTAATTCTTCAGCCTGTCACTGGCTTTTTTAAAAATATCTCATCCCTCGTTCCAAACTCCATCTCTCCTGCTTCCCGCATTCTGCCAAACTTTTAAGAAGTGGACGAAAAAAGTGATTTTAAATAGCGTGGGGGCATGACTAATGACGGAAACATGTTAAAATCATTGCAGAAATGTCCTTGGAAGACAAATGAATTTTCAGCAGAATAATTAACTTAATTAACAAATTTGCATGCATATTCATCAGGCAACTGAAGTCTTTCCAACCCGGCTTGACAAACAGCGGTATAATAGCCATCTCATTTACATTCTGCCTTCTACAGCCATTTGTGGATGAGGATAAAAAAATAAAAAAGCATGCTCTCTCTCTCACACACACACACACACACACACACACACACACACACACACACACACACACACAGAAACATACACAAACACACACACACACACAATCTTTACTATAGACTCCAATTCAACAAACAGAACACACACATTTATTCTGTATTACAGACTCCAGTTAAACAAGCCCAACAAAAACCCTTTTTATCTGCCCAAGGTCAATGTCAGAACACCAGTACACTCACACAGAGTGTAATTACTCAGAGTTAAACAGAGAACCATGAAGCAAAGCCTTCTTCAGACTGAGCTGCCTAGTACAGCTGAAATTACATCTACATGCATGCACACACACACTCACATGCACACACTACCACACACACACACACTCACAAGCACACACTAACACATGCACACGCATGCTCACACACATGCATGCAGGCACAGACACACACGTATATGCACACACAAACATACACACACTAACACACTCGCACACACAAATGCATGCACACCCCATCTCCCGCCAAACCCTGCTCTCTCTCCTGGGTGTAAAAACTTGGCTGAGGTTCTTACTGGGCTCTCCTGGGCCGACAGACTGCAGTGTGTAAAAATTACCCCCCCACCCCATCTCTACAGGGCAATCTTTAAAGGCAGCAAGGTGTGACGGAGAAGACTGGCAGCTTGGCACCGCCCCCACACACACACACACACACACACACCATCGCCATTCCCGCTCACAATCACTCATCCGCATCACGCTTGTGTGAAAATGTGCACCATCGCTCACATCCATTATGCATGTTTCTGCACCTATGTGCTTTAATATCCGTATGTGTGTGAGTGAATGAGCATGGCTATGTGCTTTTCTATCCGTAATGTGTGTGAGTGAATGAGCATGGCTATGTGCTTTAATATCCGTAATGTGTGTGAGTGAATGAGCATGGCTATGTGCTTTAATATCCGTAATGTGTGTGAGTGAATGAGCATGGCTATGTGCTTTAATATCCGTAATGTGTGTGAGTGAATGAGCATGGCTATGTGCTTTAATATCCGTAATGTGTGTGAGTGAATGAGCATGGCTATGTGCTTTAATATCCGTATGTGTGTGAGTGAATGAGCATGGCTATGTGCTTTAATATCCGTAATGTGTGTGAGTGAATGAGCATGGCTATGTGCTTTAATATCCGTAATGTGTGTGAGTGAATGAGCATGGCTATGTGCTTTTCTATCCGTAATGTGTGTGAGTGAATGAGCATGGCTATGTGCTTTAATATCCGTAATGTGTGTGAGTGAATGAGCATGGCTATGTGCTTTAATATCCGTAATGTGTGTGAGTGAATGAGCATGGCTATGTGCTTTAATATCCGTAATGTGTGTGAGTGAATGAGCATGGCTATGTGCTTTAATATCCATATGTGTGTGAGTGAATGAGCATGGCTATGTGCTTTAATATCCATATGTGTGTGAGTGAATGAGCATGGCTATGTGCTTTTCTATCCGTAATGTGTGTGAGTGAATGAGCATGGCTATGTGCTTTAATATCCGTAATGTGTGTGAGTGAATGAGCATGGCTATGTGCTTTAATATCCGTAATGTGTGTGAGTGAATGAGCATGGCTATGTGCTTTAATATCCGTAATGTGTGTGAGTGAATGAGCATGGCTATGTGCTTTAATATCCGTAATGTGTGTGAGTGAATGAGCATGGCTATGTGCTTTAATATCCGTATGTGTGTGAGTGAATGAGCATGGCTATGTGCTTTAATATCCGTATGTGTGTGAGTGAATGAGCATGGCTATGTGCTTTAATATCCGTATGTGTGTGAGTGAATGAGCATGGCTATGTGCTTTAATATCCATATGTGTGTGAGTGAATGAGCATGGCTATGTGCTTTTCTATCCGTAATGTGTGTGAGTGAATGAGCATGGCTATGTGCTTTAATATCCGTAATGTGTGTGAGTGAATGAGCATGGCTATGTGCTTTAATATCCGTAATGTGTGTGAGTGAATGAGCATGGCTATGTGCTTTAATATCCGTAATGTGTGTGAGTGAATGAGCATGGCTATGTGCTTTAATATCCATATGTGTGTGAGTGAATGAGCATGGCTATGTGCTTTAATATCCGTATGTGTGTGAGTGAATGAGCATGGCTATGTGCTTTAATATCCGTATGTGTGTGAGTGAATGAGCATGGCTATGTGCTTTAATATCCGTATGTGTGTGAGTGAATGAGCATGGCTATGTGCTTTAATATCCGTATGTGTGTGAGTGAATGAGCATGGCTATGTGCTTTAATATCCGTAATGTGTGTGAGTGAATGAGCATGGCTATGTGCTTTAATATCCGTATGTGTGTGAGTGAATGAGCATGGCTATGTGCTTTAATATCCGTAATGTGTGTGAGTGAATGAGCATGGCTATGTGCTTTAATATCCGTATGTGTGTGAGTGAATGAGCATGGCTATGTGCTTTAATATCCGTATGTGTGTGAGTGAATGAGCATGGCTATGTGCTTTAATATCCGTAATGTGTGTGAGTGAATGAGCATGGCTATGTGCTTTAATATCCGTATGTGTGTGAGTGAATGAGCATGGCTATGTGCTTTAATATCCGTATGTGTGTGAGTGAATGAGCATGGCTATGTGCTTTAATATCCGTATGTGTGTGAGTGAATGAGCATGGCTATGTGCTTTAATATCCGTAATGTGTGTGAGTGAATGAGCATGGCTATGTGCTTTAATATCCGTATGTGTGTGAGTGAATGAGCATGGCTATGTGCTTTAATATCCGTATGTGTGTGAGTGAATGAGCATGGCTATGTGCTTTAATATCCGTATGTGTGTGAGTGAATGAGCATGGCTATGTGCTTTAATATCCGTATGTGTGTGAGTGAATGAGCATGGCTATGTGCTTTTCTATCCGTAATGTGTGTGAGTGAATGAGCATGGCTATGTGCTTTTCTATCCGTAATGTGTGTGAGTGAATGAGCATGGCTATGTGCTTTAATATCCGTAATGTGTGTGAGTGAATGAGCATGGCTATGTGCTTTTCTATCCGTAATGTGTGTGAGTGAATGAGCATGGCTATGTGCTTTAATATCCGTAATGTGTGTGAGTGAATGAGCATGGCTATGTGCTTTTCTATCCGTAATGTGTGTGAGTGAATGAGCATGGCTATGTGCTTTAATATCCGTAATGTGTGTGAGTGAATGAGCATGGCTATGTGCTTTAATATCCGTAATGTGTGTGAGTGAATGAGCATGGCTATGTGCTTTAATATCCGTAATGTGTGTGAGTGAATGAGCATGGCTATGTGCTTTAATATCCGTATGTGTGTGAGTGAATGAGCATGGCTATGTGCTTTAATATCCGTAATGTGTGTGAGTGAATGAGCATGGCTATGTGCTTTTCTATCCGTAATGTGTGTGAGTGAATGAGCATGGCTATGTGCTTTAATATCCGTATGTGTGTGAGTGAATGAGCATGGCTATGTGCTTTAATATCCGTATGTGTGTGAGTGAATGAGCATGGCTATGTGCTTTAATATCCGTAATGTGTGTGAGTGAATGAGCATGGCTATGTGCTTTAATATCCGTATGTGTGTGAGTGAATGAGCATGGCTATGTTCTTTAATATCCGTAATGTGTGTGAGTGAATGAGCATGGCTATGTGCTTTTCTATCCGTAATGTGTGTGAGTGAATGAGCACGGCTATGTGCTTTTCTATCCGTAATGTGTGTGAGTGAATGAGCATGGCTATGTGTTTAGCATGTATATTATATACGTCACACCAAAACATGTGCATTGGGACAGCAGGTAAATCTTGGCGGGGCATGCCCCATACCTATACAGCACAGAGAGTTTGGCACTTTTTAGGGTTTCCTACAGAAGTAACCACAATGACCACAGACTCTCAGCCCTTAAAAACATTAACTTCTGTATGTTCTGACCTCGTGTAACCACACAGCATTCAGATACAACTTCACACATCCACACAGTAAAGCCCTGAACCTGAGTTATTTTTGCAAACTCTCGGTGCAGTGTAGGTATGGGCCATGCCCCCATGCCGTATCTTTGGCGGATGGTATACCTGCCATCCCAGTGACAGGGCGGACATATCTCATGGTATTTTCTCCGGATACTGGCCCATAATTATTTGACAGTATGTCTGGGAGCTCAGCTAATATACAGTTCTACAACTTAAGTGTCTACTGTTTATGATAAGACATAAAAGGAATGGGAAATTAAGACCAACATTTGTGAGTATTGTGAGGGTCAAAAGGCACTCTACGATGATATTGACCCATATTTTAATGTTTTTAATAACCAAACACTTCTTTTGCACCATTACTAAATAATACTCACGGAAATAATACCAGGCATTTTGTTTTGCAAACTAATTTTTATTCATCACTAGGCATACACTGCAAAAACCAAAAAAAAAGTCAATCTTAACAAGCATTTTAGTCTTATATTTAGACTTTAATTTCTTTATTCCTATTTTGTTTGCTAAATAAGACAAAAAGACTGCCAATCAGGTGATTTTTACTCATTTCAAGATTTGCCAAATGGGTAAGATAATTTCACTAATTTCATAATTTCAGTAACTTAAAAAAAGCTAATATTTTCTACTTGACAGAAAGAAATAAGATTTTAAGTCTCATTACAAGACTAAAATGCTTGTTAAGACGGGCATTTTTTGCAGTGATAGCCAATGGGCTACATTTAATCTCCAAAAACAGCCATCTTAACTGTTTCTGTTAACATTCATGTGATCAAGTATCCCCCGTACAATGGTTTCGTCACATTTAAGGCATTATTAAAAATATAACTACGCGCAGCAGACCGCATACCGTTTACCGTGGTTACTCTTATAATAAACAGTTAAGCCAAATTACATTATCGTGAAAGCCCTAGTTTATAGAAGATCTAGCTACCCTGACATTATAAGCTTAGGCTACTTGCAGGTTCAACAGAGTGCTAAATTGGTGGACTAAAGATAGGCTAGAAAACAGTGCCAGTTTGGAGTACACTACAGGCTAGAAACTATAACGTGGCAGAGCTCACTGGGTGCCCCAGATGTCCTGGAGGGACTCAGGCCACCATCCCACAATACCCCCCCCCCCCCCCAGTATTGCTTGATGTTTACAATGTATGTTTAATTCACTTAGCAAAAATACAACACAAAAAAAACAAAAACAAAACAAAACAACAACCAAAAAAAAACCTTTGACGGTCAGTTCCGTGCTTCCATCCTTGATTCTGTGGAAGCGCCCCCACTGGTGCCCATGCAGGCCACTGTTAGGAGACAGACAGAGAGAGAGGAGGGCTGTAACTAGGCCTTTCACTCACTCATTTTAACTAGGCCTTTCACTCAGCTCTTACTGGGACCCCAGACAGCCTGTTCCCCACAGTGTGGCTCAATGGGATTGAGCCCCACGGGGCTGGAAAGTGGCCCAACACTGGACTCCTCACTGGCTGACTGGAGGAGAGCCCTGACTGAGCCCTGAAATGGCTCTTCCAGCAGCGAGCTGTTGTCTTCTCCTCTGGTCAATACCCACCTTGAGTAACTGCACCTGGAGTAACTGGATCTGTATCAGATCCTGCAGCTCCTTCTCTCTCTCCTGGATTCCCTGAGGGAATTTATTCTCTGTTGCCTGCAGCTGTTTCTGTGGATAGATTGTTTTCCCAGTTATATTATAGTAAATTACCTTCACATTTGTTAAATAATATCATGGTTAACACTAAGCACAATGAATAAGTACTAAATTGTATGACATGCAGGTAAGGTTGTAGTAATTTATCACTGTTAAACTATCCTTCAATTGAGTAAAAAACCCTTAGTGAAATAATGATTAATAACAAAAAAAAACTATGTTTTAAGTGAGAAGTTTGGCTTGGCCAAAAGCCGTGAAAGAAATTAAAACGAGCACAACCAAGCCAAACTTCAGCTCTCTACACTATCAGGGATTTCCTGTCCTCCGTTTTTTAAATCTGACTGCTATACAGTTCTATAGCTATGTTGGTCTACTGTATTTCAAACAACGCGTAGCCTACTTATCACTGAGCAGATTGGTTCAAACCTTCTCTCAAAGAGCCTAATTCTAGTGAGGTCGAACGTTCTGCCCGCAATGTAATCACAATGGGCATTCCACACACAAAACAAAAAACAAAATTGACGTCTGGGCTCATTTCTACATATCATTTAACAAGGAAATCTACTAAACGAGAGTAGATGAAGCTATTCATTTGTTTCAGAAGTGTACTTACACTTCAACAATGTTATTTTTTTTACTTTAGAAGCCAGACATTATTATGCTAATTTGACTGTTTACGAGCATTTGTGCCTATACTTAACGCTGTACCGAAATCAATGGGGTCATTATAAAACATCCAACCACATTGAAGTCGTTAATACACATTTTATTACAAGAAAAACTCACTATGAAATGTTTTAGGTGTTAATCGATCGGTATGTATCGATACTTTCGTCTATTTAGGTGTCCTGAAAACGTTACATGTGCCGCGCGTCCTGCGGGACTTAGAATTCTACAGCCACTTCAGAAGCAAAATGGCACCAAAAAAATAAGGCGCTCGCCACCTTATTCGAAATAACACCAGAAGGGATTTTGTAATAGTGAAATGAAATGTTATTCAAATTGTGGGCAACCCCTGTCTTGACATCATGCCGATTGTTCAAATCCGATTGGTCCAAGATATGCTGGCAGAGGCGCTTTGAAATATTTTCTGACGTGGCTAGGTCAGTAAACTCCAGATGAACAACGACATTTTTACATGTAGATCTTCATCAAAATCTCGTCTACAGTATGGTACAAAGCATTTTAATATTGCGAATGGGTGTTTTTTTAAATTAACATGAAAATGGAACATGCACCTTATAGATTCCGAATCCAAAAACTGAGAATTCTGATAACCAGTGCCAGCTAAAGTCGCTAGCTGCTATGTTTTTCTCTGGACCATATCGCCGGTAAACTCTATATGAACAACGACATTTTTACATGTAGATCTTCATCAAAATCTCGTCTACAGTATGGTATAAAGCATTTTAATATTGCGAATGGGTGTTTTTTTTTAATTAACATGAAAAGGGAACATGGGTCAGACCCAGACGCATTAAGTAGGCTAATCAATGTTACTGTTGCGAATACAGAAACTGAGACCTTTGGCAAGTATGGCGTTTTGGGAGTACATATTAATTAAATACAACACGCCATAACAATATATGTGAGTCAATGTGTAGAGTATATTAGTTTTCCTGTACGAATACCACAAAATATCGGTTCTTGTTGTTGAAAAAATAAG
Source organism: Synaphobranchus kaupii (assembly GCA_029718625.1). Classification (NCBI taxonomy): domain Eukaryota; kingdom Metazoa; phylum Chordata; class Actinopteri; order Anguilliformes; family Synaphobranchidae; genus Synaphobranchus; species Synaphobranchus kaupii. The sequence goes on from CM056377.1 coordinate 127,901,343, forward strand.
GATAACGGTATCCTAAAAGCAGTACAGATGATGTGTTTCCGTCCAACGAGAGTGATTACACGGAAGTGAAACGGGCTAATTAAAAAAATAATTTTAAAGCGAACAAACGTCCTTTTTCAGACAAGCTAGCGATTTATATATTGTTATTTGATTATATTGTAGCATTTATGACAATATACATGAAAAATAAGCTGGCAAAATATGTTTTATGAAAAATCACGAAAACGGGTTTGACCTCCCTACTAATTCATACTCTTCAAAATAGTAAGTGACCTGACTGCTGCAGTGCATTAGCCTATCAAAGTCCCACTAGAGTAGGTTTAGATAGAGCTACAGTAGGCTATAGTATAGATCTACAATGCGCAGTCATTAAGGGCAGCACAATATTATATATTTCTGTTCATGATGCTGAAAGGACTAACGTTAGCTAACATAAGTTTATTTTTATCTAGCTAGTGAAGTTAGATAGTAGGTGTAACATTATTCTTGCTAGCTTTGTCACTACCTAACGGTAGCTAAGTTAGCAGTTAGGTGCCTTTTCAGTCAGTTGCGTGGAACTGCTGATCACTGACCTGGCAAAATATACACCTTGCTCTTCTCTCGATTTGATTTGCCCACACTTCTAGTGATTCAGAGAATTTTAAAACCATACCGTAAAATTCAAAACTCGCTTTGGTATTTTATGTTAAAAACAGGTAGTACGGCCGGTTTCTGTGCTGTGGCAGTTTAATGAGAGAGCCAGAGCGAATAAAATTCGATGGGACTCGGGAGAAATCTCTATTGCATGAGACTGTTCTTCAACTGTAGTTTTGAATGTTAAATTAGCATTTTGCGGCTACCATTTTCATTACCCCATGTTAAGTCAATGGCAAATTAATTTCCCGTATTGTAGATTTATAAAGGTTTCAAAATTATACCATGAACAGAAATGTGACCCATCAAAAGAATTAATCCATTTCATGCCCAATATATCGCTATGTCTGTTTAGCAATTAGAGTTGGAGATTTTGAGCTAGGCAAAAAAAGTCTAAATTTCAATGCAAATTTTGTAATGTACTTAACTATATGAAAAACGGCTGAACAAATCTTTCCCATATTTGTTTTATGGTGATATATTGATTAGATGAGTTGATCTGCCAAGTGGCTTGGTAATTGATGCTAAAACGGCTGAGATATTGATATAGACAGCTGAAATTTGAGTTTTAACATAACACAACGTAAGTTGCGACCAAAACCAACTTGTAATGTAATTTTGAATCAAACACACATTACATAACCAATGTAATTTCACCTGCAGTTCAGCATGTAGAAGTGTACAGACTTTATAGGTAAAGCTTCTAAACTGTGAACTAGCTGCTCCAGCCGTGTTGATTCCCATTCAGGGAGTGAATAGGGGAGAGGGGTGTGAACAGAGCTGTCACAGAGAGCTGACCTTGGTTCACTTCCTGCTCTTACTGCTTTATCACTGTGGACTTCAAAGCTGGAAATACTGCCTTTTTCAAACGTATTAGGCTTTTCAAAAATGTACTTCATGAATATATAAGACACATTCAATAAACCACAGGTTATAAGCCTACATATTGTAGCTATAAGCCAAAATGATATCTGCCATCATTGTAAAAAAAAGTATGTTATGTGTAAGTGTTTCAGTCGTTACCTGTTTCTTATTCCTTACTCCTGCAGGTGAGACTGTTTTATGGCCTCTGTGTTCATCCATCACACACATCACATGCATAAACTGCTGATCAGTACAGAGGCATATCTCCAGCAGATGACAGCAGACCGGCTCCTGCAGGTTTCCAGTGGCTTTGACCAGTTTGTGCTTCCTAAGAGGAGCAGATTTATAATGAGGCTGGAGGTGAGTTTTACAGTAAGAGGCCAGACACACCAGGCAGGACTTGACGGCTTTGCGCTTTCTCCCAGTGCATACATCACACAACACATCTATTGGCCTAGTGTTACAGTGAGCAGGAGGAGCAGCTTGGGGTTTTTCTTCAGTTTCTTCATGAGTCTTCTTCAGTTTCTCCACCACTTCAGCCAGCATGATGTTTCTGCCCAGAACAGGCCTTGGGGTGACGGTCTGTCTGCACTGGGGACAGCTGTAGACACCAGTATGATCATCCTGATCCCAGTAGCCCTTAATACATCCCATACAGTAACTGTGTCCACATGGAATAGTCACCGGATCCTTCAGTAAATCCAGACAGATCGCACAGCTGAACTGGTCCTGATCCAGAAGACCTGTAGCCTGTGCCATCTTACTGCTACAAGTGACAGGATTAGTTTAATTTGGAAAGTAGTGTAGTTTCTCTGAATCTGTGTGAGAAAGAGCAGGAGATATTAACTGGTTCTGAGCAGACCCACCTAGATACTGGCCTCTGCCATTTTACTGCTCACACAGACAGAGACGGAGTTAGGTTTTGTTTCTCTGAAACTGCGTAACAGAGAGAGTGGGAGTGACTTCCTGGTTCTGTCCACAGCTGCAGGAGGAGTGGTGTTGGACTGTGACCAGGCTGAGCAGAGCAGTGAGTGTCGAGAGAGAAAGATGTGATCTGTTTGCTCGTACCTGTTTCTGACAGGAGGTTTGCCCAGACTCTGAACAGAAGATCAGAAAGTGCACTTTATTAATACCCCCCATTATATATCATTCAGCAAAGTCTATCACATGTATTTCCTCAAAAGAATCTGACTGTCATGCTTCTGCAGCATGAAACTCTTCTAATCCTAAAATCATCTTCACCAGGAAGATGCTTAATTGTCACTCTGGAAAAAGTTACCCAACAACTCACATGAAATACTTTAGTAGCGTTACATAAGTATCCTGCTGGCTCTTTGCTGTATACGTTTAAAATACTGCTCTCTAATATCTTAGTGCTCACACTGACAGAGACAGAGTTAAGTTTTGTTTCTCTGTAACTACGTGACAGAGAGAGAGGGAGTGACGTCCTGGTTGTGCCCACAGCTGCAGGTGGTATGATGTTGGACTGAGGCCAGGCTGAGCAGAGCATGAATTGTAGGGAGAAAAATGTGATCTGTCTGGTCGTACCTGTTTCATACCTGAGGTTTGGTGACGGATTAAAGCCAGAGGACAAAGAGAGAGGGAACTGTACCAGACAAAGAGAGGGAACTGTACCAATGTGTAGCCACTCACAACCTGCTATATACATTTAATTGTTGCTGTCATTTTCAATAATATGGAATATTTCATCGTCTAATTCCTGCTGTAGGAGAAATGCATCAAAGTGTGTCTTATCATGCACAACAAATTACCAGTCTTTCATTTCCTGTTTTCCTGTTTGCCCCGAATTTTCCCAGTGTCTTTCCCAATATTACTTGTCAAGTTCGTGAGGAAAAAAAATATCTGCATACAAGGCATTATACAAGGAACATCACGTGGCGCTGTAATGGCGACCAGCTGTCTCCCGTGTTCGTGTTTGTTAATTTGAATGTATTTTGTTGTATCGGGCTTTTGTCTTTTGTTTATTTCATGCGCTGTGTGTCTGTTGTGGGACGGGGAAGCGGGCTGAAGATTGTTCAGGGCACTCATGCTGCTCGTTTTGATAATATTGACGGATTATGTATTTGTTTGTATTCGTCACCATGGAGACGCATTCACAACATATGCTCGTGTAGTAGGAACACTTGTTTCAATATCAATGCAGTGTTCCCTCTTAGCTCTTGACACATCCCACAGCATTAGATTGACTCCTCCCTGTTCCAGCCCTCCAATTAGCTTGTTAGGGTATTTAAGGCAGCTGTGGCAGCATGGCTGCTTTTCCTTTCTCTGCCTGTTTGTTGCCATATGGGCCCCTCTTTGTGACTCTGAGTGTTGTTTTTTTTACTGTGGTGTCCTGAATGTTATATGTTTATTTTAAAAACTAAAGGGAAGGGAAAATAAAAATTCCCCCCGATAAAATATGTTTTAAAAAATGTGAAATGAAGTGATGTTGATTATCGTAACTAAACAAAATGTTTTTATTGGATAATGAAATTTAAAAACCAATAAAGACAAATCTTTGTGACTGAGGTAGGTGATGCAGTCATGCGATTAGTTTAAGGTTATTTTTATGTACCCAATGACTGAGTTTTATAGTTTCCTGTCTACCTGGTTGTACTGGTGTCTGCTTGCTGAGATTTGTGACTTAAGGTATGTTTTATAATTGTTTGTGCATCAAGCACATGTTGAAGTGGTACTGCAACTGATCAATCTTATCTGCTGTAGTCCCTGTCTGCCGTTGGGTGCTGTGGATTCTTAGCACCCTGAGTCTGCTGAGCTAATGCACATTTTGCCAAGGTACAGGTCACTGTATTTAGGGGTAAGTAGGGTATGATAAATACCTGAGGTAATTGTAAGACCTGTTACTAATGTGTCTCTCTTATTGTAGGTCTCTATCAGCTGCTGTTTTGCCTCTATAGATTTTATACTTACTGTGTACATGTGTTTTATTGTGGTGGACTGGTAGACTGGTTTTATCTTGTCTGTTGTCTGGTGCGTTGTCTGGTCCGTTGTCTGGTACAACTTGTCCGTTGTCTGGTACTTTTAGTGTGAGCCAACTGGTTTACTCAATTATGACCTTTTTTCATATGCTACTCCAGTGATATTTATTTTATTTCCCTGTAGTGGAGCAGAGTGCTGGCTGGTTGGGGAGGCTAGACAACCCTGGTGCGGTTCCCTTCACAAGTTTGTAGTGGTAAAAGAGCACTGGGACACCTGTTTTTCACCTGTTTGCAGTGAATACACGGGTGGTAGGTAAGTGGTTGCACCCCTGGACACGCCCTCCATTAGTCTGCCTCTCCATTGCTGGCCTCAGCCCACTTTCCCCCTTAGGTTCTTTAGTTTAAGTTTCCCCTTTTATAAGTACTGGAAGTGTTTTAGGAAGAGAATTGTATTTGTTAAATTGATTCAACTTGCAATGTTTTTGTTACTTCCCTTTACATAGGTTTGATTCCTTTTCCATTCCTTAACCAATTCTCTCCACAGGCCCTTCCAGTGATTAATTATTCAATAAATTTGCATTTCCTTTGGAACCAGGTCTGTCTTCCTTCAGTTGGCGAACTTGTGTAGCCTGGGTATCATCAAGGTATTAGCCCAGGTTCCTCAATAATACTTCCTGGGGTGAAATTCCCTAGGTGGCGCTGTCGGGTTAGTTGGATTCTGATTGCTTATACCTACACCTCGCCACACTTGGGAATGTTTGTTGGGTCTGCAGCTACAAAGTTTACCGTCGTTCTTCCCCGGAGTTGAAGATGTCGGGACTCGGGACTGAACTAGGACTGCAGGCAATCTTCGAAAGGCCACCAGGGAAGAGAAAGGAGAAGATAATGCAGGGGAGGTGTGAGGCGATGACTGGGAAGGCTGACGCAGTTCGGTGCTCCGTTTCGACAGTGTAGAGACCGCAACACTGCGTGTATGGAGGAATGTCCTGGAGGCGGAGTTTGTGTGTTGGACTACTTAATCACACTGGACATCTCGGGACAGCGGGGGCTATTTTTAATCATGGCTGCATTCCACTTTAGTTCACTTAATTAGTTTGATTAATGCAATGATTATATTGAATGTCTTTGTTTGATGTGGTTGTGTGTTGTGGGTCTGCCCCACTGTCTTTTTTGTTGTTGCTGGGGCTACAACTGAAGTTCCCTAGCGGGAAAATTTTTATTACACTAAAGTATACTACTTTTTCACCTGGGAAGGCCCTGTCTGTGCTCTCACCAGCGGAATAGAGCGTGGGCATCCGCACGGCCAGGAATTCATTTTTTTTAATGAATAATAATTGCGATAATTGTGATTGTTTTCTTCTGCCAGGCCCCCTGACAGCTTGGACCCTTGGGCTTAAGCCCTGCTAAACCCTGTGCAGTAAAGCACAACTGAACTTTGCTACAACTTTAGGTTGTGTAGTTACCTGGCCATCATCTCAAAATGACACTTCTAGCACGTATACGAACGCGAACGAAGCGGATTCTGTCAATACGAACAATAACCAGTCCTCGTACATATTTTATTCTTTGTGCAATTAAAATTATTTATAAAAGTACTATTTTCTTCAATGTTGTTAGCAAGCTACCAGAAAAGAGTAGGAAAATGTCGGCAGGTCGATTTGTTTACCATAGATATATACTACTACCAGGAATGCTTGCTTCTGTGGACATTTGGACCAATGAGTGGTTTCTGACGCATCGGCGCATTAACTCATCGCATCGGCGCAAGAGTTACCTACCGGATCTATGTACCAAATAAAATACGAGAAAGCCAGTTAAGCCAGGGCTATTTAATTTAAAAAATAAAATGCGTACCAGGACTGGTTATTGTTTGTATTGACAGAATCCGCTTCGTTTGCGTTCGTATACTTGCTAGAAATGAGCGTCGTGAACAAAGTGTGCAGAGCAAGTTCTGACTAATTACTCTTGCTGTGCCTGACCAATGGTCAGCCTCAGCAAACGCATGTTCTCATACTCAACCAATCACGTGCACACATCACTAATGGAGCGCCCCTTTTAAAAGCGAGACTCAGATCTCTCCCCTAATACTTCGGCTGCGCTCACCCTCCACCACCCCAGCCTCCACCTGTCGTTTGGATCTGATTCTATGTACTTGGGGGTTTTTGGTGTATATCTCCTGTTTAGTAGGGGAGATGTGTCGTGCTCCCTGTTTGATAGGTAGAAGTACATAGATCCATTCAGTGCCAAACCAAAATATTATATATTCATTCATATATTAAATACGTGAGTTATCTTGACAGAAGTGTCATTTTGAGGCCGTTTTAGCTGCCCTATAGAAGTGAATGGAGAGCGACAAATACCCTGTTCTGGAATATCACCCCAGGGGAGCACAGAGCAACTAACAAACATATTTCACTACCATTTGGACTCATGTCATAGCCAGGTAACTACACAATCCAAAGTTCTACCAAAGTTCAGTTGTTCTTTAATTAGCAAATCCAGGTTATTGGAACTAAATACTGGGGGAGAACCCAGATTTTACACCTCTGGTTAAGTAGCTCTTAAGAGGTGACTGTGTTCACGTTTAAGAACTGTTTTGGGAAACGTGTGTTACAAATTAAAGAGCCTTCGTAGAATCACTTGTAGAAATCACACTTAACCCTCAATTTGACCCGATTAAATGTTTGACATCTCTTAAAAATCGGTTAACCTTATTTTTTTATCTTGACACTATGTTTTTTTTCCCTAATTTGTTAGGATTAAATAATAAACAAACATTTTTGTTTGCAGCTACCTTTGTGTACAAAAGTAGCTGCATAAAATGTAAGAAAATATACAACCTTTTTTAGTTTTCATATATTTTTTGTGGGTAATTCTGGTGGCACTTTCCCATATAGGTTTTAAATGTCACACAATTTCACTTACCTCAGGCTCAAAAATGAGAAGTGTCATGAGAGATTTTTAATATTTAGGGACAAAAGGCCAGTCAATTGGGAGACACACCATACTGTTATCTAGTATAATCTCTGAAATTAAATGTATTGTTGACAAATATGCTTGTGTAAAAAAAAAATACAACCAAAAGTTTGATTAAGGAGGATGAAGAGGAAGTTTGTAGTGTCCTGTTTCCTGTTGGAGGTGCAAGATGTCTGTGTGCCAACACCTTTAAAACATGACAACACTCATATAAAAAAATTCATTTAAAAAAGACTATGTTTGTTTTCTTTTCAACAGTTTTAAGCCCTTGAATGGTGTTTCCACTTCACACATACTATTTCCACTTTAACGCAAAAATAACGTGTGCCAAACCACAAGATTATCTGTTAAAAACAGACGCAATCATTTATTTACGCCTTTGGCGTCATCATTGTTATACAGCATGCATTTTGTAATTTTTATTAATTTATTGCTACTGAAATGGTGTGAAGTATAATTATCACATTTCAATGTGAGTCCCAAATTAAAATGTGGATGTTTCAGAAATGCCTCATACTAGTATTTTTTCAGTTTATATCAGTGTGATTTATTAAATATCAGTGTCACTCGAGCTTCACCGTTCGATGACAGCCTCATTATTTTCACTCCCTGGCAATGTGATGCAGTACGAATAACTAAATATATAAATATATGCAATATGCTGCAAAATATATTTCATGGCTTCATCGTGTGCGATTTAAATTAGAGCGAGCGGTTTTCAGTGTTTGTGCCACTCCCCCAACATCTGATGTTAAATCCTATTGGCCGGCGCATAATCGGGCGGTAGCTGTCATGCAAGGCGGGAGGGTTACAGTTGGCAGAACGATCCTTGGCTGTGTACGAATCAGAGCCCGATCTACTGTGTCCTGTTTACTGTGTACTAGCATACTGTTTCGTGACATGCAGTATGCGAAAAATATCCTCCATACTGTTATCAGCGAATAAGTATATCATCCGGGGATATATGTACATAATATATACAGATATATTCAGTATACTCATCTGGCATACTCAATAGTGCGCTGATTCGGACACGGCCCATGATACAGCTCTGGTTGAAAGGCTGCTTACATTGCTTTTGTATACACAGCTTAGGTGATGACTATATTGTATTGATAGAGAAGTTTTGCAGCAAGGAGACACGAGGAGGTAAAATGCCTAGAAAGGTGCTATTAGAAAAGAACAAAAAGGCCTTGGAGCCATTTAAAGTTTTAAAATGTCCAATACTTATATAATCCATTTATTTCAACAGAAACGGCAGAGCGCTCTTGTGTGTGTGTGTGTGTGTGTGTGTGTGTGTGTGTGTGTGTGTGTGTGTGTGTGTGTGTGTGTGTGTGTGTGTGTGTGTGTGTGTGTGTGTGTGTGTGTGTGTGTCCTGCTGAGTTCTGAAATAAAAGTAATTTGAAGGTTGCTGATTTTGAGGTAAATCCGGTAAACGCAGCACAGAACTTTTCCGACAGATTATTTTTGTTAAACCACACAGTTTTATGTAGGACTGGGCCACGTTGATAGAGAGCAGTGGTGCTGGAGTTCCAAAAGAAAAAGTCACAAATTCACGGAGGAATTTGTTTACCTCTATCCATTATCCGCGCGAGTGAGTGAAGGAAACGCTGACCATCTGTCATCTCTTTCATTTGCGTGATCAACACCTGCCTACCTGTTTACGCCTCTCTTTACCACGATTTTTAGCGTTTTAAAAAATCTACTTTAATGCAACAGATTTTTTTTTTATTACGCTAAAAACGCAAATGAATCTCATATCCCGAAGGACTCGATGCTGATTTTATTTGCACGGCGCGTTAAACACTCCCGTCTCTGGCGATATCAGCAGAGAACGGTCTGATTTAATTACCACAGCAGGTAGCGCGTACGGCTTTTATGACGTTACATCGCAAACCCACATATCTGCGCTGTTTTTTTTCACGGCACAGAAGTTTTAAATAAATAAATAATGTGAACTTAAATTAGTGGGTTCAGGAAGGGGCGAGCTCGCTTTCTGCTCATAGCTCCCGCTCGTTCGCACGTGGGGAACTCCAGCTCTGGCTGACACGCGGCGGTTTGCTGACTGATGGCCCTCCGGAGCTGACACACTTCGACGCCTCCCCCTGTCTGTGTGCCGTACCTCTCCTCGACGTGTCCCCCTGTCTGTGTGCCGTACCTCTCCTCGACGTGTCCCCAGGTGGTGGGGGATGCCTAGCAGGCAGTGCCTGTAGCCCACCACTTACTTGGATCAGGATCAAGAACCACCCTTCCCATAATCCTCTCTTCTCCTTTCATTTGCTCCCAGGACAACTGACTCACACACACACACACACACACACACACACACACACACACACACACACACACACACACACACACACACACACACACACACACACACACACACACACACACACACACACACACCGTCAGAAAAGGGGTTTACAGAAAATTGTGCAGTCTTTCAGTCCCCATGGCAGGAGATACAGCTACGATGCCTTTGTATAGTCTCATTAAAAGGGATTGCATAGCTGGGTAGCTATGAGACTGGGAATAGAGATTGATTGAACTATCGATTCACCGATTGCTTGCATTTGGTAATCTGCATGCAGAAGCATTTGGGGATGCAGGGTCTGAGATTTGGGGATTTTTGTGCAGATTGCTAAGGTGGGGGCTCAGAGACATTTTATTATTGTGTTCACAAACTCACTGGACTTTATTGCTAGACTGAGAATTGTATTTGTTCTATGTTTTAGATTCAGACAGCATTAATATAAAGTGATAGCAAAACAAAAGTGTGTGTGTGTGTGGGCCATGTTTGGAATGCAATGTTCACGCAAATTGGAAATTAAAATTCAGTGCTACATCGTTCCTACCATAGCTGCTGCCACCACAACCACCCACCCACCCACACACACACACACACACACGTACATACGCGCACACAGAAACACACACACACACACACACACACAGACACACGCACGCAGTCACACACACACACGCACACACACCCATCTGCCTTCAAGTATTGTACTGCGAATAAAGACCATAACCTCAATCCAAGCATTTGCCTATTTCTGAATAGCCTACTTTGTCCCTAATTCTTCATAATAATAATAACAATAATAATAATAATAATAATACACAGCTAGACCAGCTGTTGCTTCATATGCCACACACTATTACACACACACACACACACACACACACACACACACACACACACACACACACACACACACATACACACACACACACACACACACACACACACACACACACACACACACACACACACACACACATGCACACAGACAGATGCTACCCCTCCATTAAAACACATAGACACACATTCACATATACATGCACATCTTTTAATGGAGGAGAAATTAATATTCTGATCATAAAATAAATTCCTTTTTTTTTTTTGCAACTGGGGAAATTGCCAGACTTTTAGTGCCACAAATGTTTATTTTCCTCAGTAAACATAATAAATATTATAAACATATTTCACAAATTTTTCCTTGGGCCATTAGGTTTAATTGGCACTATGAGGAATCTCAATTAGCCATCAATTTCACAAATGTCTGTTGTCTGGTTTAATTTAAACAACTTTCTCAAAAAAGTTTGTCCTCCAAATTCAAATTTGGAATATAATAATTTCGTAAGGGGATGATGACTTTTTGTGTGAAGATTATTTTGATTATAGGCAAACATAATCATTTATAGGGGCAGTAATATATACTTAATTTTTGTTCAGTTTCAAATGCTTTCTTTAATGATGCTTTTCTTTAAGGAAGATACGGTAAAGTTGTCCTATATTATTGAATTCACGTATTGCTTGAGTCTGCATTCTAAACGCACTGGTTGTTCTTTTATTTACACAAACATGACATTGACATAAAACAGGAAGAACAAAATGGTGAAAGATAAGAGGATGAAATGACAGAAAATGGCGGTTGCAGGCAATCACTGTGCTTTCGTGCTGCTTGGCGTTGTAAACTGGCAGTTAACCTACAGCTTGTTAGAGACGCCTGGGGTGGAAATCTCAAGCCGCCATTCCAGAAATGTTGAAAACATTTGTTTGATGAGCATGCATGCGCTGTTAAAAACTGACGAGTTAGTCGCTCTGGAGTAGAATGTTGGCTAAATTAACGTGATGTAATATGTGTAGTGAGACTCTTCCACATTATTGAGTAGCCTTGGTGAGTAGATAGGACGAGAAAGTCGTTGAGTAGGCGAAAACTTTTCAAATTGCAGTATACTTGAAACACCCAGATGACACACTTACTTCCGGGGTTTAGCTGAGTAGCCTACTTTCGGGAGAAGTAGTACACAAACATTTTGGTCACATAAATATGACGTGAAGCTTCGTTTTAAAAAAAAAAATACGCGCAGCTTCGCTGACGTTTTCCTTCAAATACAACACCTGACTTGGCAGCGCATGTCATGGTTTTTAACCCTTTTCCCTATGCGGTCGTTTTCCTTGGTGGCCACGCGAGGGCGCTGCTCTTTTGTTGGATGCTTGCTCCGTCCTGCTTGGATTTCGGAGCTTCTGTTATCGCCCACACCCGTGCGTAGTCACCTGGAGAGATATACACTACTCACAAAAAGTTAGGGATATTTGGCTTTCGGGTGAAATTTATGGAAAATGTAAGTTCACGCTACAGTGATATTATACGTATCATGAAAGTAGGGCATTTAAGTAGAAGCATGCAATGGTGATTTCCTCATCTCAAACAATTTATTGAAACAAAAGCCAACAACAGTGGTGGGTATACCACAACAAAAATGTCAATGTCTCAATAACTTGTCATGTGCCCTTGAGCATCAATTACAGCTTGACAACGACGTCTCATGCTGTTCACAAGTCGACTTATTGTCTGCTGAGGCATGGCATCCCACTCTTCTTGAAGGGCGGCCCTCAGGTCATTGAGGTTCTGGGGTACAGAGTTACGAGCCTCTACACGGTGAGTCAGCTGATCCCATAGGTTTTCTATGGGATTCAGGTCTGGAGAAAGTGCAGGCCACTCCATTTGAGGTACCCCAGTCTCCAGCAGCCTTTCCTTAATGATGCGACCTCGATGAGCTGGAGCATTGTCGTCCATGAAGATGAAATTAGGCCTGTGTTGTTCATGCAGGGGCACAATGACTGGATTAATGATGTTATTCAGGTAGTATGGGCTTGTCACTGTACCATTCACAAAGTGTAGGGCAGTTCTGTATTGACTAGACACACCTGCCCACACTGTAACACCGCCACCACCAAAGGGTCGTCTGGTGACAACAGTGGCTGATGCATAGCGCTCTCCTTGACGTCTCCAACATCGTTGGCGGCCATCATTTCTGCTCAACGTGAATCGACTTTCATCAGAGAACAGCACTGAGGCCCACTGGTCCCTCGTCCAGCGTAAATGCTCCCTGGCCCATGCAAGACGATGACGCCTGTGCCTGGTGGTGTGGTCAGGCACCCTTGCAGGTCGTCTAGCACGCAGACCACGCTGATGTAAACGGTTTCGAATGGTCTGACGTGACACTTGGGTGCCTCTCACCTCCCTTAAATGTGCCTGGAGTTGAGTGGCATTCATCATCCGGTTCCGCAGGGCACTATTCACAATGAAGCGGTCATCAGTGTGGGATGTGGCCAAAGGACGTCCACTTCTATGCCTTTCTGTGACTCTTCCAGTCTCTCTGTATCTCTGTTGCAACCTGCTGATGACACTCTGTGACACTCTAAGCTCAGTGGCCACTTCCCTCTGAGAACATCCTGTTTGAAGCCTCGCAATGGCGAGGTACTGTTGATCAATTGTTAGGTGTCGTCTTGGTCTCATGATGTCAAAATGTGAACAGCATGATGAAGAGGACTGTTTAAATACCAATTCTAATTGAACCAGGAAATTTATTGGTCGATTCATGGATCAAACACCTGTTGTGAATTTTGCCGTTCAGCTCCTTGTTAGAGAACAGCAAGTTGTGCAAAAAGTACTGAAACATTGAATAGTTGGACATGTGCATTCAAAAGTTTAGAGAAGGTCAAATTAATTTCACCTGTAAAGGTTATAGTGCATTTTAGGTTCATCCTGAAATTTCACCCGAAAGCCGAATATCCCTAACTTTTTGTGAGTAGTGTATATAAGCCTACCGTTTCCTTCGTTCGGGGCTTCGACATGAATTGTTCATTGTTTGTTCATTGTTTTGTACTGTGGTGTTTTTGTTGGCTGTGAGTTACTCGTACCATTTGGGCTACTCGCCTATTTTAACGTCTCTTTGTTGAGGCAGGGCTTATTTCTTGCTGGCTTGGTAGTTGATTATCTCGTAGAAGTACGGGACCGCGGATCTCTGCTCTATTTCGCCTTTTTGTGCTTTTTCTCCGTGTATGGAGATTTGGGCGATTCTGTTCGGAACTGTAGTTCTGTTCGCCCTTCGGTGCATGTCGTCTCATAGGGAGATCGGGCGTTTCGCTTCTACTTAGTTCTTAGCTCGTATAAGTATAGAGTAGCTGTTCTTTGTTCCATTCCAGAGAGTCCTGGCGTTTGCTTCTACTCATTTCCGTGTACGGTGAGCCAGTGAGTAGCTTTGGTGCGTTTGTTCCCTGTTTTGTCTCCTTCTAGTGGACTACGTTCCCCTTTGTTGTGAGTCAGGGTTTTTGTTTATATTGAGAGGCTGTCGTGCTATTTTTGCGTTGGTCTTTTGTTGCAGCTGTCCCCCGGGTATGTTTCTCCTTGTGTGGAGTTTGGGCGAGGTTTGTGGACATGTTTGTGTGTGACTGCGTGTTTCCGAAAATAGCCTCGGAACGTTAGCTCTCTGTTCCTTCGCCTCGTTACATATTATTTTACTGAGAGGCTAGGGCGTGTGTTTTCAATTTAAGCTTGCGTTAGTCTATAGTAAAGTTATGGGATGACGGTGCTCCGTCGGCTCACCTGTAAAATGTTTCTCTCCTGGGAGATCGGGTGTTTACCCCTTTGTTTTCTGCATTTGACTGCGAGCCTATTAAACTAGCCATGGAACGTTAATTCCCTGTTCGCCTCGTTATATTACTCATTTGGCGTGGGACAGTTAGCCGGTTGGTAGCGTCTGTAGGCGTGTTCGTTGTCTTGTGTCCTCCCTTATCTGCGGGTTTCCCGCCTTAGTGGCCTTAGGGCTTAAAGAATCCCCTTGCTGCGTTTGGCTCCTCCTACCTCACACGTCACGCCCCATTACAGCGCAAGGGTGGGATGCAGGGTTGCCAGATCTTGCAAGACTTTCCAGCCAAATGGAGACTCAAAACTAGCCCATATATATTTTAACCGAAACCAAAATATTTTAAATAGAAATCATATTTTTACTTTTTAAAATAAGTGCGTGCTTTGTGACTTTTCATTTTTACCTGTGACTGCACGTTGAAAGTATTCCAATTTAGCTGTAAAACCGCGGACATGGCAACACAGGTGGGACGTCTTATGACCCGCTTACGACACTTCCACAGTACAGTTGGAAAATAGTATGGCGGATATTTTTTGCGTCCTGCTAAACAGTGCACATTAAACTTCTGCCAGTGCACTCTGCAGGAGACAGGGCGCAGTAGATGGAGCTCTGATTCGGACACAGCCCTGGCCTCTCATTGCATTCCATACGTATGTAAGAAATGACATCCTGAGAGGCTGTCAGTAAATTTCTCTCAACGCAAGTGCAGGCTGGGCCCTATAGAGTAGCTCAGTCAGTAAAGGCTCTCAGTATGAGTGCAGGCTGGGTCCTATAGAGTAGCTCAGTCAGTAAAGGCTCTCAGTACGAGCGCAGGCTGGGCCCTATAGAGTAGCTCAGTCAGTAAAGGCTCTCAGTATGAGTGCAGGCTGGGTCCTATAGAGTAGCTCAGTCAGTAAAGGCTCTCAGTACGAGCGCAGGCTGGGCCCTATAGAGTAGCTCAGTCAGTAAAGACTCTCAGTACGAGCGCAGGCTGGGCCCTATAGAGTAGCTCAGTCAGTAAAGGCTCTCAGTATGAGTGCAGGCTGGGTCCTATAGAGTAGCTCAGTCAGTAAAGGCTCTCAGTACGAGCGCAGGCTGGGCCCTATAGAGTAGCTCAGTCAGTAAAGGCTCTCAGTATGAGCGCAGGCTGGGCGATATAGAGTAGCTCAGTCAGTAAAGGCTCTCAGTATGAGCGCAGGCTGGGCGATATAGAGTAGCTCAGTCAGTAAAGGCTCTCAGTACGAGCGCAGGCTGGGCCCTATAGAGTAGCTCAGTCAGTAAAGGCTCTCAGTATGAGTGCAGGCTGGGCCCTATAGAGTAGCTCAGTCAATAAAGGCTCTCAGTACGAGCGCAGGCTGGGCCCTATAGAGTAGCTCAGTCAGTAAAGGCTCTCAGTACGAGCGCAGGCTGGGCCCTATAGAGTAGCTCAGTCAATAAAGGCTCTCAGTACGAGCGCAGGCTGGGCCCTATAGAGTAGCTCAGTCAGTAAAGGCTCTCAGTACGAGCGCAGGCTGGGCCCTATAGAGTAGCTCAGTCAGTAAAGGCTCTCAGTACGAGCGCAGGCTGGGCCCTATAGAGTAGCTCAGTCCAGTAAAGGCTCTCAGTATGACCCCAGGCTGGGCCCTATAGAGTGGCTCAGTCTGTAAAACCTCTCAGTACAAGTGCAGGCTGGGCCCTATAGAGTAGCTCAGTCAGTAAAGGCTCTCAGTACGAGCGCAGGCTGGGCCCTATAGAGTAGCTCAGTCAGTAAAGGCTGTCAGTACGAGCGCAGGCTGGGCCCTATAGAGTAGCTCAGTCAGTAAAGGCTCTCAGTATGACCCCAGGCTGGGCCCTATAGAGTGGCTCAGTCTGTAAAACCTCTCAGTACAAGTGCAGGCTGGGCCCTATAGAGTAGCTCAGTCAGTAAAGGCTCTCAGTACGAGCGCAGGCTGGGCCCTATAGAGTAGCTCAGTCAGTAAAGGCTCTCAGTACGAGCGCAGGCTGGGCCCTATAGAGTAGCTCAGTCAGTAAAGGCTCTCAGTATGACCCCAGGCTGGGCCCTATAGAGTGGCTCAGTCTGTAAAACCTCTCAGTACAAGTGCAGGCTGGGCCCTATAGAGTAGCTCAGTCAGTAAAGGCTCTCAGTACGAGCGCAGGCTGGGCCCTATAGAGTAGCTCAGTCAGTAAAGGCTCTCAGTATGAGTGCAGGCTGGGCCCTATAGAGTAGCTCAGTCAGTAAAGGCTCTCAGTACGAGCGCAGGCTGGGGCCCTATAGAGTAGCTCAGTCAGTAAAGGCTCTCAGTACGAGCGCAGGCTGGGCCCTATAGAGTAGCTCAGTCAGTAAAGGCTCTCAGTACAAGTGCAGGCTGGGTGGCTAAGTCATACACACACACTCACGCACAAAACCATGCTGATAGGGATAAAATTAGAAAGTAATACTGAGAGCCTCTCAGTTTTTAAGGATGAAATATTACAGGGCTGTCGCGTGGTACAACGGTAAGAGCGCCGACTTTCAGTCGGTGCAGTTGTGCTCCGAGGATCGGGGTTCGCGCCCCGGTCCTGCCAGATCCGAGCATGGCCGGTGCCCTGTGGGAGCAGCAATTGGCGGCTTCCGGGTGGGGGGAGGGGCTCGGAGAGAATCGTTGCACGCATAGCGGCCCTGGGCAAGCTGGATTCACGGTCAGGAGCTCGAGGAGTCGCGCCCTGTAGAGGACGTGGCGCCCTCCTTCCTACTACCGGCTGACAGGGTTGTGTAGCGGTGGTTCTCTAGCGGTTGCTACACGGGGGGAAATTGAATTAGAATAGGGGTTCAATTGGTTACTAAATTGGGAGAAAAATGGGGAAAAATCAGAAACAAATAAAAAATTTAAAAAAAGGATGAAATATTACCCCCATCCCCTATAAACATTATACTCTGGGTTGGGATGTAATTCCTGGGAAGAGAGGAGTTCCTGATGATCGGGACGGATGCCAAACTGACACCAATCTAACATGCAAATGACTTCCTACCTCCCAATGTGGGCTGGTGTGGATCACCTGCACCCATCTCCCCCCAGAGGAACCTTTCAAACGGGCTTTAGCTCCTTAAACCTTCTAATTAAACTGAGAAATCCCCACTGCCTGTGTACCCCCCCCACCCCCCACTCTCTCACTCACTACACTGCCAGAAAAATGATTATTAGAAATTTAATGGGGAAAAATTCACATCCCTGGCCATCTGCGACCCGGGACTAGAGGAGATTTTGGGAAGAATGACAGGGTGAGAGAGAGAGAGGGGAGAGAGAGAGGGAGGGGGAGAGAGAGAGAGAGAGAGAGAGAGTGGCTCTCCTCCTTGTTTGCGTGGTGGGCAGGGATGAGTCGTGATCCATCAGCATTTGCAATTGCGCAGCGTTTTTCACTTTTAATTACTGGAACATTCTTATTAATCGCCTATTAATTCCTGGGGACTGCTCGGGGGTCCTCAGGTGGTCATTAGCCCAGGCTACCCGGTATGTTCGGTATCACTGGCAGAACAATAACGCCCGGGGAGAGTGCCATTATTAGGATAGAGCACTATTTGTATAGCGGCCGCCTTCATCCAAGGTGACACAATTATTCAACAAACAGCGCAATGGCGTTGTGCGCTCATCTGGGACGCAGACCAGCAGCGCAGACCAGCGCAGACCAGCGGCGCAGACCAGCAGCGCAGACCGGCGCAGACCAGCCCAGACCAGCCCAGACCAGCGCAGACCAGCCCAGACCAGCGGCGCAGACCAGCGCAGACCAGCGCAGACCAGCGGTGTTCCATTCCAAAACGTGCATTTTTGTCTTTGCGTTGCAGGCGGGACGCAGGGAGACCGCAGGTCTCTTCGCTCTAAGAAAGCGCTTTGAGTGCCCCAACGGCAGACCCAGCACCATATGCCGTTCCACACCTTTCCCAGAGTTCCAATTAGGAGCTCTTTAACAGTCCCACTCCCCGGTTCCTTCTTAATAAAATGTGCTAATTAATTAAAAGACAGTGACAGAGATTTTTCTCCGTTTTTTTTTTATTTTTATTTTTTTACCAAAGGTGAGCGTGTGAAAAAATGGCTGGAATTCAGAAAACTCTTCTCTTTTTTGCCCGGGCAAAAATGTGCTGTTTGTTGTGGTCATGGTTTTAAAAGTTACGTATGAATGTGTTCTTGACTAAGTAAATAAAGTGAAGAAAAATAAGATGGTAATAAAGCAAACAAGCATTTAAGCACAAAGTTAAGTATGTAAATAAGTAAGTAAGTAAATAAGTAAATAAATAAGTAAGTAAGTAAATAAGTAAGTAAGTAATCAAATAAGTAAGTACGTAAGTAAGTAAGTAAATAAGTAAGTAAGCAAGTAAATAAGTAAGTAAATAAATAGATGGTCGTAGAAGCTATGTTCAGGGAATAGGATAAAACAAGATTGAGAAAACACAGGGGTGAACTAAAGCTGCTATGGCAATAGTACCATTTAGGTGATGATTGCAGCAGTTCAATAAAGTTGAATTTATATGTCATAATAATAGTGTTTAATAATAGAAATTTGTTGTAATTTACAAGCATTTTTCATGTTTCTGAAAAGATAATTATTATATGAATTATAATTTAATATTAAGACTTTGTTATTTATACAGCATTCACAACAGCACTGAGCTTCCTCATAAATACGGTGCTGATTTTTCTTGTACATATGTTTGGTGGATATGATTTTAGGCAGGAGCTCTGCGTTTCCAGGTTTAGAAACTATTCCCAAGTTTACAACACAAGGACAACAACGCGTGTTCTGTGCTCTTTATACCCGCTGATCTCCACAGCTCATCTTTAATAATACAATTATTCAAAGTGTATTAATATTGAATAAACACTATGACAATACAGTTCTGACCAAGGTATGAATATGTGTATATATTTTATGTATTGTGCATGTAGTCTATGCCTGCATGAGTGCATACATGTACGCGTGTGCACACATACACACACACACACATACACGCACACACAGCAAAAATTCCAGTGTAAATCTAACACTGCTGGTGTACATTTACCACCCTACGGTGTTTATATGAGGCGACAGTCTCATATAAACACCCTACGGTGTTAAATGTACACCGCCATTTTTACTGTGCACATGATCTGTATGTATATATTTTTCTATGTATATGTTTAGTTCTACAGCAGAGCAACTGTCTATAAATATCCCTGAGTGCCAACAAATGCAAATTCAAATGCAAATGCAGCTCAGCACATAAAGCAAGGTGTTGAACGGGTGGTGGAATAGCACCAACATGCTGTCTGTCTGATTTAATATAGTCAGGTGTGTAACTGTGAGAGTGCAAACGTGTGCTTCAGGTGTGAGACAAGTGTGTAAACGTGTGAGTGTAAATGTGCACGTGTCAGGTTTCAACACTCCCCAGCCACGACATATGTTCAGACTTTCACCGTTATCATACATCAAACACACACACACACACCTTGCTGGTAAAACACAAGACTCCACCCCCTCACAAACCTTTTATTTATTTTTTAAATACTCTGAAAAAGATAAATGCAACAAATTTTGAAAATGTGAATATCTGAGATCACTTCAAATATATATTCTCATCAAAAATAATGCATCTATGCAAAATAAATGTTAATGCGTGTCTTCATATCTGTGTTTCTGTGTGTACATGTGCATCTGTTTGTGTGCACGTGTGTCTATGCACGTGCATACTTGCATGTCTGTGTAGCTATTTACTGCATGCATTTCTGTGTGTATGCCTTTGTGCATAAAGGCATGTCTTTATGTGTTGTGGTGGTGGTGGTGTGTGTGAATGTCTGTATGTGTGTGTGTGAGCGTCTGTATGTGTATGTGTGTGCTGGTGGTGGTGGTGTGTGTGTGAGCGTGTGTGTGTGTGTGTGTGTGTGTGTGTGTGTGCGCGCGCGTCTGTATGTGTATGTGCATCTGTGTGTGCTGGTGGTGGTGTGTATGTGTGTGTGCGTGTCTGTGCTGCTGGTGTGTGTGTGTGTGTGTGCTTGTGTAGACAGTAATACAGCAAGCAACTCATGCTTACACTTACATTTCTATGCACTGCTGTTCACCTGAATACTCATGGTAACCAGCCATGAATTGCTCTCTAAACCAGTCCTTCCAGCAGAAATTGTCGTCACCATTAACACACTTTTTATTTAGTTTTTCCCGCCTTGTGTTTTGCAGGGGTTCAACCACAAGCTTACTGTACCGACTTATCCCTCACAGTCGCAGTACAACCCTGAAGCTTATTATAGCACAGCCAATAGCACGCGCTGACACTGGACGCAGACGCACACAGCGTCTTTTACGGACCGGCGCGAGCCAATCGAGGCCCCTCGCTTTCTGCCTGGCGTGTATTAGGCTACGATAAATCAGTCCATATACGTGTTTTGGCTGTACCTTTTCGTGTAGTCTATTTTGTAGTGCTTTTATTGCGTTACCTTCGCCGCACGGCACTTAGCGCGGCAAATCTTTTGCATTCATAATATTTTCGCGCATTTTTCGTTAATTTCAGCGACGCTCAATGATATGGGTACAGGCAGCGAAGAAAAAATATAAAGCACATGTTTGTGTCTAGACTAAATTGGAACCACGTTCACGTGTAAGTAGCCTATATGATATGTAACACTCCCTCCCAAATGTAGGCTATATGCATTCACTGATTAACGGTGCCTACTACCACTACCAGCTCCCAATGCTACCAGTCATATCCAATTATATAACGAGGTTCACGATATTTAATTCGTCCAACTTGGACGGTCCAAGGAAAGTGTAGGCTACATCAGGACACAGATGGTTAAATGCGTTAGCAATCATCAGATAAAATTCATACTAAAAATAATATTAAGCCTATAGGTAACGGTAGACATTAAGATGTATCCAGGTAGCCTACACTTTCCAAACTGCATATGTACTTTTTAAATTAGGCCACACCACAATCGTTCGGCGCCAAGTTAATGAGCAATTAGGCCTACATGTTCTGTGACCCGCTCGTTATAAAAAAGGCTAAATAATGTGTACAAATACGGAACTATTCAATTGAGAAAATTAATAATAAAAAGCTGTATTGACAGTGAATAACCACACAATAAAATGTCCAGTGTTAAATAAACTCTTAGAAAGTTCGTATGAGTCCACTATGGCCAGAGTGGACTCATATAAATTCTGTTAGAGTTGAATTAACACTGGACATTTTACTGTGTAGTATAGCCTATAATGTTATTTTGATTGGCGTGGATGCCAGTGGAAATTGTAGGCTAATACAGAGTGCTTGTTCTTTGATTTTTCCTATCCTGCGACCCACGAGATGTTTCCGGCCGACCAACCGCTGTCACAGGCTGCACGTGACAGCACGTCCCTATTTTGTTCATCCTGAGTACATATTTTTCGGAACAATTGTTGGATATATGAAAAAAAATCAATGAACACAATTTTTTTTTTCAGATTTCAAGAAGCTAAAGAAAAACTTCAAGGCGAAACCAAAAACAAAATCAGATTAGTGTATTGAGGCCATTCATAAACATGTACATATATTGAATTAAAGTAAAAAAGAGAATATATTTAGATGTATTTTTATTTGTTAATTTTGTGTACAAAACAAGGTAACTGTCAAATAGATATGTGCAATGCAGTGCGTAACGGACGAAAAAAAATAAAAAATTCGGCCGAAGATCAACAAGAAAAAAATAAATAAATTGTACAAAATCACGACCGGTAAAATCATGCCATTGCATAACTGATACGTGCCAAATATTTCATTTAAATTAAGGCCAGAAAATGTCCCCGATATGAAATTATAGGACCCACCTAACTACAGCTTTATTCCCATCGAGAATTTCCAAAGGCTTAATATGTAAAATGTATATGTAGGCTCGTAAAAGCAGACTAAGCACAATATACTTCAAATTAAAATATACCAAAGTACCAGCAGCCAATACATTCGCAAGTGGAAAAAAAAATCCATATGACAGTTGGTAAACACGCTAAAGTTACAGACCGACATTTCATCAGAGCGCATTTAGTTAAGAATAATATTTACATGTAAACAACAACCGTCGAATTAAACACGTCAAAAAAGAAAACAATCTTTTCCACACATTCCTGACAGGTCCTTCATTTAGATAGAACGTTCGACATGACGTAATCGCATTTGCAGACGTTGCATGCTTTTGCTCTGCACGCCTTCACCCGGCCCGGCATTGTCCTGTGATTGGCCACTGACAGTGTATGCATTCGCACTCCAAACAATTCTGAAGCCAGGAGAACCCACCAACAGATGATAATGTTTCCTTTGGTATATGAATACAAATAATTTTAATTCCCCACGAATCAATGTTTGTGTATTTATGGACTTTTTAAATGTAGCTATACTATTATCCTATAGCTACAGATATTCATTTATTTAATGCCTTCAACAATCCATACTACAATTCACTGGGAAATAATGTTTTTTTGTTTTTGTTTGTAAAAATACAATATAATCTAATCACGATAGGCTAATCATGTTTGGTAAATGGACATTATGAAATTATAACTATTATGTGACGGGTAAATATAATTTGTGGTAAAAATGTCCACTCTTCCATAAAAAGTCTTGTTTCCAAAAATCATCCATTTATACCGACTGATGGACGCAAATGAAAAGGATTTCCGATAGGTTGAATTTAAATTGTGCAACTTGCTGTATTTAATTAAGAGTGAATTGTTGAGAAATTATTGGGCAAGAGAGGGAGAGAGAGCTTTATTGCATAGTTCGCTCTGCCTTTATTGCTTTCCGAGTTACGGCTTTTAATTACTCATATAAATCTGGAAATTAACACTAAATTATATGTTATCTACCAATGAATTGTTGTAAACGGGTGAAAAGTAACAGCCAACAAATAACTGCATACCAGCGCATCACACTGTATATTTTCTGTATTCTCAACTGAACTCAAGCGATGACACCCTAATACAAAACGAAGGCTTGAATAAGATACATTTTGCATATTGTAGCTAAGCACACAGAATTTATTTCCAGTATTTTTTTTCCTTGAAGTATCTCAACGTGTAAATGTAGGCCTATTAAATAAAAAATATATCGACAATATTTTTTAACATAAAATACCGCAAGTTTCAATTAATTATCGCCTGTGTCTTGCCTGTTTTCAGTGATTATTTGATTGAGGAGAAATGACTTACATTATCTAATTAATTATGGAAAGCGGCGTTATATTCGTCCTGCGCTGTGTAGGACTGGCTGCGCAAATGAATATCATATGGAAAATGGATTTCGGAGGAACCCCTGAACATCGAATTGTGGCCGAGGGAACCGCGTCCTGGCACGGCCCCATACCTCGTGCCGTAGTGACACGCCTTACCATACTCGGATGGGTCCTCGTGTTTGAGGGAAAATATCCCATTAAAGTTAATTGGAGGACTGAGGGGACCCTCGAACTGGGGGCTCGCGGACTCCGGAGAAGCGCTCTCGTAGAAAGACTCATAAACACCGCAGCTATAACTGAGCGGTTTTGAATGGCTTGGCGCTCTCCGCGGTTCCGCCACCGTGCCCCGTGGGCGTTCCCGTCTCCGGGCTGTGGTAAGGTGGGGGGTACACCGCATCATAAAGAGACCTGCCAGAGAAAGGCGCTTCCCCGTTGTGATCTGTGATAAAATTTCTGGCGTTCAGTTGCAGGCACCCCGCCACTAAATTGGTGGTGGGCTGCGACAATCCTTTGCACAGTGTCTGCACGAAGGTCAACAGATCGGGTCGCTTGCCCGTGCTGAGGATTTCAGACAGGGGCCCATATGTAGTTCTTCGCCAGTCGCAGAGTCTCGATTTTGGATAACTTCTGCGTTTTGGAGTAGCAGGGCACCACCTTGCGCAGGCTGTCAAGCGCGCTGTTGAGACCATGCATTCTGCTCCGCTCCCTGGCGTTGGCCTCGAGACGCGAGTTTAACCCGGTCAATCCGCGCCTTTTGTCATCTTCTTTCTCCGCGGGCCTCTCCTTCTGGGATATCCGCTCTCGTCTTGGCCATCCTCCGGCTCCTCCTCGTCCCTCTCCGACTCTTCCCCCCGGTTGTTTTTGTTCTCTGCGCCAGACACTGTTTCGATTTTAAGGAAAGGGTCTTGTTTTCGGACCTTCAACTCGTCAACGCAATCTTGTGGGAAATCTGCACTGAACTGTGTCTCCGCCATCATTGCGTGGTCTTCGAGGGGGTAACGTCAGCATTGTCCTTTCGGCATACAAAAAGTAATAATGCAATATCAGTAGCTACAATTGTCACACGCGTGGTCGATCCATCTACAACATGTTTACCATATAGACAGCCTAGCTCATCACCGTTTATTCGCCCATACATTTAGCAAGACATCCCACAAACAACCACGAGTCTATACCACAATCAAAGGGAATAGGTGTTTCCGGAGCCCAAAACACGAACAATGGTATTCATATTATTTTGAATCTAAGTTTACGTTTGTGGGTTGTAAGACTTTCCAAAGAATTTTTGAAAACGGCTATCATTAGGCGCGATGAGAGGATATGAAACAGTCACAGGTTTACATAATTACTTTTCTCAAAATGAGCACCTCAATGTTATTGACATAACGAAAAGCAGTTGTTTAATCGCACTCAGCAATATTTATTCAAAGTCATAACGGATAATGAAGGTGAACTAAGTAATGCATTAGGCTAATTCACGGATTTTTTTTCTTACCTGGATTGGTTGTCAGCATTCAAAGTTCATTTTCCACGTCCTTTGAATTTCAGCGCCAGTACCTTCTCCTTCACCGAAGAAATGTCAGTGTGCTTCTCTAATCTTCTCCCTTTTCTCCGTCGCTTTCTTTCCCTCTTTGAGAAATGACACTGATGCCAACTGCCAGAGCTGGTACCCATGCCATCTGCTGCCGACAGTCACGTGGTCGCGTCTCGAGGGACATCCATTCCAGAGCGATCGTCTGGCATCCGCGTTACTGGGAGCCACCGAGCTCTCATTTACCGTCAACGAATCAAACCAAAGAAATATTTATACTAACATCAGCATGCGACTTGGGTTTTCAGAAATGGCTACATTTTGAATGGTCAAACTTTGTACTATTTGTCTCGTGTGCGACATAGGAATAACATTACAGTCAATGCCCAAGTAACTGTACATTATAAATAGCAAACGTTTATAAAGTAAGAAAACGTGTAGTAACATATTATTTCATTCAAAGTGGTTCAAATATCTTTGAGAAGAGACAAACCATACCATAATGACAATGGTTACCTGTGGGCTCCTGGTACGTCATTGGTGGTGTTAACCAGTGGAGCCATGGCTGATTTAAACGCTGTTAAATCCCTGAGAGGTCATACATGTATTTATTTACTTGCTACGTATATGGCAACTAAAAGAGACTTCTTTTTTGATTTGCGGTGATGACCTGGGGATCAAAATGTTGCAGGACTGTAAGGGATTGTGTGGCCAATCAGATGTAGGTGATGAGTCAGTGGGCAGATGTAGAGACAAACATATCAAACTGACACTGGGCCCGATCCAGTCGAATGTACTGCAACTGCTGGCCCTGATCCGTAAAATGGAAAATTTGCACAGTGGCCCAAAACTGGTGTGGATCTGCAAAAAAAAAAAAAAGGCCAGAACTGGCCCGGATCTGCTATGAATGGTCCTGCCTGCGAAGTTCATTTTAACATCTGGCCCAAACCAGATAAACTGAAAAGGGCACATTCATATCGTGGACATGGCCCAGGTCCAATCCGGAGACACATGACTGGCATGATCTTCCCAGCTTTCAGCTGGATCTGGGGGCAGAAGTGGGCGGAGTTTGCTGCTATGGACACTGGTGGGTATACTACGAAGCAGCATTACTTAGTTAGCTGGATAACTGCACTGAGTAAAACCCGGAACAGCTCTTTTTACTTCAGTCCGTGTTCCAGATTTGGGATGGTTCCAGATTTTAATCGGTGTAATTATCCAGCTAACTAAGTAATCCTGCTTTGTAGTATAACCCCCTGCTCTTTCAAAAAAAAAAATAAACACACAATCTCGGTTTAACATCTCATGTGAAAGACAGCCCCTCCTACAGCACAGTGTCCTCATCACTGTCCTGGGATGCAGGGTTTCTGTCTGGTCCAGAGGGATGACTGTCCCCTACTGGGTACACAGAACACCTACGCCAGTAGCATCTTAGTTTCCCAGGTGTGGTCTCCAACCCGCGTACTGACCAAGCCCACATCTGCTTCAGCTTCAGAAGTTCTAATGTTATTAGTTATGATAATGTTTGTTAAAGCAATGCTACAGAGTGCTGGCATTATTTGAAGGTACTCGGCGGGCTCAATTGGATTTTGGGTTCTGCACCACGGATAGCCACGCCCATTTTCATTTGAGTTCAGCTCACAGCATCATAGATATGTGTGGGGGCGTGGCCACCTTTTGACTGAGTGACAGGTGTCCTGTTCAAGAGAATCAACGTCCTTGGGCTGCTTTACACACCAGGTATATGGGCAAAATCTAACCCAATTACACACAAGATAACCCAATTGCACACAATCTAACCCAATTACACATAATCCAACCCAATTAAACACAATCCAACACAATTAGACACAATCTAACCCAATTAGACACAATCCAACCCAATTAAACACAATCCAACACAATTAGACACAATCTAACCCAATTAGACACAATCCAACCCAATTAAACACAATCCAACACAATTAGACACAATCTAACCCAATTACACACAATCTAACCCAATTAGGCACAATCTAAACCAATTACACACAATCCAACACAATTAGCACTGGGAGATGCTACGGCCAATCATGTGCCTCTCTGTATACTGTAACAAAAAAAACAAAGGATGTTGAGAATGCACACAAACTTACCTCACTCAATTTTTTGAAATTCAAGCTTATTTTAGATTTTCAAGTCAAGTTTTGCCACCTAACATTTATTAATTAGTCACATTTTCTTGTTAGAGAAACTTGAGTGCTAAGTTTTTCTAACAATTAAAATTTTAGTTTTCTGAACAAATGCATGTTAGTTGGCATAACTTTAAAGAGGACATGAAGCACTCGGTAAAGTGGGTCTGGTTTGTTAGCTTTTAACCTTAAATTAGATATGGGCGTGCGTCAAATCTCAAATCGACCCATATTCGCTGGAAAAAGAAGTCAAAGTTTGCTGTTTTTCCACTAGGGCGCAGCCATTTGGACGAACTGCGGTTGTGACGTCACTAGGTTGGTTGGTCTCGGCTGCTCAATGTATTCCTATGGGAAAATAGCTGCCCTTCAATGAGCTCAACGATATATTGTGAGGAAAAAATAAAACAAAAAATGCACAGACGGTCTTTTTGTATTGTCCTGAGATGCTCAAATGTGTATTACTGAACAAAACTTAATTTAGAACTTAATTTTCACAAACTGCTTCTGACATAGGCTGCTCAAGCCCTGAAAAGTAAAGGGAGAAGGTGATAGTTTTTTTTTATTTTTTATATTAGAGACATGAAATGAGGTGTAGTTGTTTTCAGACATTTGCTGAAAAACAGACACTGAATCTGCCTTCCTGACTGATTGGGGATGAGGATGGAGAAGAACCAGGGCTGCAAGGAGATTTTTGTTTTTAATGGTTACATTTTATCCTATGCTAATCTTGATAAATACACAAAATAAACACACACAATTAGCTCAAAGCTCACAGGCAGAAAAGATAAATATACAAACACATTGCATACTGTAGCAATTGAAAGATGTTGGGTGAATAAATCTTTTTGCAGTTAATGGTTGCATGCAGAATGTAGCCAGATCTTTTTTATAAGTGTGTCTTCCAAACAAACACCTATGCTGGTTGGAAATAATTAAGCCTTACCTAAAAAACATTACTATAATGTAACTTAAAACCCTGTCACATAAAGTGTCAATATTAAATTGTATTTGTCCACTATCAAATAAATATTATTCATAATTAATAGCACTTAAACAGGCACACACATGCAGGCAGGCGCACACAAAATCCCGCACATGCATGCACACACACACACACACACACACATATTCGTACGGACGCACACCCGCATACACAAAATCCCACCGCAGGTCTCAGCTGGTGACCAACGTTCCGGTCCATCACCCACACCCAACATCTGATGAGTCAAACGTCCCATTTCAGACTCTAATCAGTTGACTGCACTAATTGCAAATGCAAATATGCAAATTTGTATTAATTAATTACTCTGTTAATTAGTTCTCTGCTCTTTTTGGGTGATAAATCATTGTGCGAGAAAGGAGAGAAGGAGAGAGAGAGAGAGAGAGAGAACCATGTCTCATTTTGCCTCAGATGAAAATTTTATGTTTTGAAAATATCGACTTAAAAATAACTACCACCTGGTTTTGGAAAGCACCTCAACCAATGGCTGAGACCCCCCCCCCCCCCCCCCCCCCCCCGCCCCCCATCACCACTGCTGTTGGCGAAACTTCTGCTGCAGAAATATAGAAGAAGGGAAAATAGAAAGAAAGGTCTTTGTCACGTCTGACGTGCCTCAGACGAGCTCTGTGCCAGCGATTTAATTATCACATTATCAAGTTTTAAAGAGCGAGAGATGCGAGACTGCAAATGAAGGTTGCACACGCACTCAATGAGTTCCCTTGTGGCGTTAAAAGGCGCCGTTTTGTGAAGACGCAGTTCCAGCAGTGACGTAAAACTAAAGGATTTGCTAAATTAAAAAAATATAAATAAGCGGGGGAGCTTTTACAGAAGATTTTTATAAAAATGTTCATTGAATTGCATTTCAGAAGACCCCTCCTAAAATAAATGCTCCTTTAATTAAAGTTAATACCTCAGAATAGTACCTCGAGTAAATTCTCAAAATCACATCCACTATGAACTGAGTTGGTAATCTTATCATTTGTCATGGCACTGTGTTTGTACTGAACCAATTTGGGCGGAAGTGTAGTATACTAGGCAGGGAAATGTAGTATACTAGGTAGGGAATTGTGTTGCAGGTTCGACACTGCCGTTGTACCCTTGAGCAAGGTACTTAACCTGAATTGCTTCAGTATATATCCAGCTGTATAAATGGATACTACGTAAAGATGCAAAAAAGCTGTTAGTTGCTCTGGATGAGAGTGTCTGGGGGTGCGTCCCAATAGTCGAAAAATGTCACCTTTCCTCCTCCACTACCACTCCTCTACTCCGTGCCCCGGAAACAGATCTTTGTGTTTTAATCTAATGTTGCTGATTACATCTTAATTGCGTATTAATGGTTACATATTAATTAATGTCTCGACGCAAACCGCAATGTCAGGTACATTGTATATTGTACATGTAAATACTTGTACTCAAAACGTTAAGGCAGTTTTGCATATTTCCAGGTAGGAGAGGAGTGGTAGTGGGGGAGTGGAGGAAAGGAGGAGAGGAGTGGTAGTGGGGGAGTGGAGGTGGGGAGTGAAGAATATTGGGACGCACCCAAAGTAATGCAATGTAATCCCACCCATGGCAAAGCACGCTCTTCATCGGGCCATGTCTTACCTCAGTAACCTTTCGAACTCGGTACATTCCTGCTGTGAGGCGACAGTGCTAACCGCTATATAGAATACTGCGGGCCCCCTGGTGGTGGGGTTTCCCACTGCAGTCAGAACAGTAAGGATCCCTGTCCATCTTCTGACACGGACTGAAGGCTCTTCAGACTGCACCGTGGGCTCGGCTTGCCTGTTACGCTTGCTTTTTATTTTTTGTTTTCTTTACTTGGACTTCTCTTTGGATAATGTAAGTATAGGTGTGTAAGTTTCCTAGGAAATAACGTAGACAGAAGAAGAAGAAGAAATGTTAATGATGAGAACACTCTGCCTATCTGCACTTGTGATTTCTCCTGAAGTCTAGATAAAATTACATACTGCACTAGCCCATTTAGCAAAATGAGGTTTGTGCATCTCTGTATATCAGACTGAATACAATGGGCAAGAAACAGGACGGAAAACTGATGCACTTTAAGGGTTGTTTCTCCTGACTTTTTTCCCCATAGAGTTCTATAGGAAAATGAGTCCGGAGAAATAACCCTTGCAGTGATCAATCCACATCTACTCCATATCTGGCAACAGAGTGATGGTTTGGGGCTCGTTTGATAGCTCAGACCCTTGATAACTTACAGCCATTTAGCCAGCCATGTGTTCCATACTGTACCAGTGTAATTTACAGCTGAATCTAGTCTCACCCCCCAATTTCCATAGAGATCCATTCAAATGCAGAAAGGTTATAGTATCGCTTGTAACAGTACCTGAAAATAAGATATCAACAGTTTTTTGATGTTGATGGTCACAGACTTCAGGAAGTAACAGCATGTAAAGGATATGCGACCAAATATGAAATATGATACTTTAAAAATACGTTAAAGCAAAGGGTATGAATACTTATGTAAATGATAAATTTTATTTTTTGATTTTTAATAAATTTGCAAAAATCTCAAAAAAACTTTTTTCACATTGTCATTATGGGGTGTTGTGTGTAGAATTTTGAGGGAAAAAATGAATTTAATCAATTTTGGAATAAGACTGTAACAGAACAAAATGTGGAAAAAGTGAAGCGCTGTGAATACTTTCCGGATGCACTGTATGTTTTCTGCATAGCAACACTGTGATATATGAGCCAATTTTGCCTGTATGCCTAGCTCTTCCCCCAGATAAACTCTTCTCTGAAGATTTTTTTTAACAAAAAGAATGTTAGAAAAAGACACAACACTAAATTTTTTTAAACTAAATTTGAGAGTTTAGAATTATATGGTTATGAATTATATATCTGCATGAAGTATAGTTTTGAGTAATCAAAGATTTAGCAATAGCTTACCTTAGCAATAGCATTGTTTTGCCTCTTTTATTTTTAACATATATTTCAGCCATCTTATCCGTTGTGACGCAAAAATGACACAGTACAACATTCCCATGGTGACTGTGACTGTTGACGTGAAATGTCAAATAGGACCTGATAATTCTAAGGCCTTGGCATCACAACTTTTTACTGGACTCTCTGGAACAAAATGGAGGCAACTGGTGGATTACATTAAGTCAGCCTCCAGCATTGGCATGGTATAAAAGCAGGAGCACTGCACGCTTGCAACAGCAGGGCTTGCAACAGCAGGGCTTCCAACAGCAGGGCTTCCGAGCCTGTGGAGGACCCAGTTGCTGTGTGAAAGTATCCCACACACGTGCTCAAATTTGAAAAAATAAATACATATACAGTACTGTGCAAATGTCTTAGGCACCCTAGATTTTTTCTTAGATGTTTATTTTTTTGTCTTCTGCATTAGTGTGTCAGTAGAAAAGAGCAAATTGTAGATTTCCAAACATTGATTTTCCAAAAACTTAATTGAACTTTCGTCAGAGAAAAGAAGAACAAGGAGTTCTGCAACAGATGGTATGGTCTCCACAGAGGCCTGTTCTCAACATCACCGAGGCTGTCTGGGATTACCTGGACAGACACAAGCAAGCGAGACAGCCAAAGTCTGCAGAAGAACAGTGGCAAGTTCTCCAAAATGCTTGGAACAATCTACCAGCTGATTTTCTTATAAAACTAAACAACAGTGTACCAAAGAGAGTTGATGCTGTTTTAAAGGGAAAGGGTGGTCACACCAAATATTGATTTGATTGTTTTTTATTGTTTACTGTTCTTTGTAGTGAATTGTTTGATATTTAGAAACTTTTATTTAAATAATTTTTGAAAGGATATTCGCCTTAAGGATTTTCTTTACATGTGCCTAAGACTTTTGCACAGTACTGAATATATACGTATATATATATATATATATATATAACTTTTGAATATAAATCACCATAATTTCATACGCTTGCACATACTAGCCAATGTCATGTTTAGCTTCACAGGTGGAGATGTCTGTGGTCAGAGGAGGAAATCCAGGGGACATAAAGTGAAAGCCCTACCATGTGTTTCTTCCATCCATAGACTCAGCCAGCTGATTTCACTAACTAGTCCCACCTCCTCGCTGAAGAATTATGTAAATTAGCAAATCCAGGTGATTGGAGCAAAATACTGGGGAGGACTTTTACTTTATGTCCCCTGGATTTCTAC
Source organism: Synaphobranchus kaupii (assembly GCA_029718625.1). Lineage (NCBI taxonomy): Eukaryota > Metazoa > Chordata > Actinopteri > Anguilliformes > Synaphobranchidae > Synaphobranchus > Synaphobranchus kaupii. Next base: position 127,933,721 of record CM056377.1, read on the forward strand.
CTCTGTCTGTGGTGAGGGGTAAAATCCAGTATGTATTTTCCAAAATGCCCATATTGTAACTCACCACTGAGTGCCCTCTCAAGATTTGGGAACGACCATGCTAAAGTATAGAATCTGCACCGGTGAAGACACCAGAAGGTACCATAGAAATTAGAAAAAAAGGAAGCACCAAAGCGCAAATACTGTTTATTGAATATAGAAATTGTGTCCTAGGTGGGCATGTTGTGGTTTATGGCAGGTGCAGTTGGAATCCTGCACAACAGGGGTCACTGTTGTCCACGACAGTCCATCAACACGGGAAACAGAGGTCTGGGTGTTGTTAATTTCACCTGTGTGCCAGAACCTATACCTTGCTTTTCTTTTTTTAATGGCTTTTCATCTTTAATGGACAGCACAACACAGTGTGGAGAGACAGGAAGAATGGGGAGCGAGAGGGAGAGGGAAAGCCATGCGACAAAGGTCGTGCGGCCGGGTTCGAACCGCCGACGTCCCAGCTTGCAGTGAGCTTGTGGCTTGAGGCTACGGCACCGGCACACAAAAGGCCTTGCTTTTCATCACCGAGTCAGATTGATGGTTTTCTGTATCGTGACTGTAGCCCGTTTGTTGACAGATGCGCATTAATGCTTTATTTTCCGTTTGAAATTTTGATTGGGGTGTTAGGCACAGTGGTAGGAACGGTGACCGTGCGTAACGGGACTCAGTTTACTGAACGGCGCCAGTACTTTCCCTCTGGATGCTGTTAATTTCCCCACTGGGCAGGAAAATGGGAATTTCACAGTCTGAAATGAATTTCTCCTTCTCCAAAACTTTTTCTGGAATTGGGTTTCTCCTTCTGTCCCTGTCTGGCAGTTGTGACAGTTAAGACTCTTATTCCAATCCCTACTTCCTGCCCATGGGAAGCTGTTGATTGGCCAGCACAGAGGCTCCTCCCTCATTGTACGTGCCTAGTCAAGATGAGGGAAATCTAACCTCATATCCAGTTGGTCTGCTTCCTGGCCACCAGAGGGAGCTTATCCACTGGAAGGCACTTCTCTGTGAGGAACTGGGAGAATTGGCAGGTACATCAAGTTTGCTTTCAACTCTAATGAGCAGCTTTGAGAGTTAATGAGTTGAGGTCTTTATTTCTCTCTATCTCTCTCTCTCTCTCTCTCTCTCTCTCTCTCTCTCTCTTTCTCTTGCTCTCTCTCAAAAAAAACAAAAAACAAATGGGTAAAATGAATTTAAAACAATGCAATACAGAATATTATACAAACAAATAAAATAATGAAACATATATTTATATTTTGTTATCTCTTATCCAGAGCAACTTACATTATTTTACTTACAATCCATTTATACAGCTGGATATTTACTGAAGTAATTCAGGTTCTAAAGTTCTTCACTCAGAGAATCAAACCTCAGAATGACTGGCCCGGGTCCCTAAACATTCTGCTGCACTGCCACCCAGGAAAATCGGTTCTAGAGAAGGTTTGTTTTTGTGAAACGTTGGCAGCTTGCTGTTTGCTGTTTGTCGTTTGGCCTGCTGTTAATGTGTGGAAAGGCTCTTAAGCACATTGGTGTGGTAAAAAAAATCATTGTGTGCTTCTTTAGCAAATGATTTTTAAAAAATAATAAATCTTGGAAACTACATGTTTACTGTGGGTCTTAAAATCACCACTCAGTCTCATAACACCATCCGTACAACACAACAATGTTGCCAAGGTGACCAGTCTGTTGTCGTGAATTTAAGTGATGCTCAAAGATGTCAAGTGCAATCTGTGCTCCCTAAATATTGCGCTCATGACCTTAATGTCCAAATAATTACTGCCGAATATAATTTAGCTTATTATTACTGAGAACTGCAGGGGTGCAGGAAATTCAAGTCAAATACATAACATCAAATCATAATTTTAAAAAAAGAAAAAAAAGAAATGAATTAATAAATAAAAGAATTGGGTGAAACGCCATCTTAGCATTCAGATGAAAAGTCGGCTACATTTGGTTGAAAAGTGAAAGTTTTCTAGCCGACTAGGACATAGCAAGACTATATCCGGACAAAACCTAAGCTATATTGGGGTTAACCTAGTCCGTTTATGTCCAACACGTCTCTCAGCCTAGATTTCCGCACCTCTAAACATCTAGATTCCAGCTTTTTGCTCAATGGGGGGGTTTTGCTCACAGATCTTGCGAGTATTTCCTTTTTTTTCCCCTTCAGAAGTATCTTGAGAAAAGTATCTTTGCCTGAAAGACGCATTGGCATTTGCAAAAACATTGTGGGGGGGGGGGGGGGGGGGGTTGTAGCTTAGCTGTGAGAGTGCTGTGCTTCAGCTGGGCCCCAGGCTGGTCACAGTCAACGTTATTTCAGCGTTTTGCCATTGAATGCTCTTCCAAAAATGAAAACCGTCATAATGATCTAAAACGGAATGGGACCAGTCGCATTGCGTATCGCTTCCTTGTCTGCTTGTTAAATCGGTTGGCAGCTTCCTTTATTCTTGCATAGCTGCGCGTGTGACGCATTATCCACTATCCACAAATGGGTTTTTGGTTAAAAAAAAGAAGAAGCTGTCCTATACTCCCGGGGGCACACTTGCAGAAGCCTCAAGCCCAGTTTTCTAACTGCTCACACAACGATGCTGTCACCATTGCCACCGCCAAGAAGAAATATTTCTTTGGAAGCCGCCCTGCCTTCGTAACGATGCAAGAAAGCCATCTTGGGCACATCCCTCCCTTTAAGAACAAAGAAAAAAGAAAAGACATAACACTCAAAAAATGAGAGGGGAAAAAAAAAAAAAAAAAAAAAATTAAATGGCAGTGTCAGGGGGAAAACCCAGAGGGTTCCAGAAGGCCAATTCCGTCGCCACGCCAACTACCTCCACTAGCTCCTCCCCTCATGGGGATGACTGTGGCTCATTGGAGTCAAGTGAAAGGAAGAAGCCATTGATCTAATGAAAGTCTCCCGGTCTAATAGCGGCGGGCTAATGACCCGTTCAGTCGAATGCCATGTGACCCAGCATGCAGCCATGTTAATGGCAGCCCCCAAACCGCACGCTGTTTAACTCACATCTAACCTCCGTGTTAACCATAGACCATATAACAGGTCTTAACACGCTATGGCACCATGGCATGACAGACTGAGTTTGGATCCTGTATGGCCACACTTAGACACACACACACACACACACACAGACACTAACTCTTTCTCAATGCACCGAGCTGGTTAACTTGCGACTAAATAAATAGCATATGCGCACATATTCACATAGACAGCTGCTTCCAAATTAATACAAACAACACACTCCTCACAACAATCCTTCCAATTGCCCCGCCCAATGACCCATCACACTGACATGTTTCAGTGTGTGTGTTTGTAGTATGTGTGTATTTCTGTGTGTACATGTAGTCCTTGTCACACTGGTCACAGTTAAAGTAGATGGGGGGGGGGGGGGGGCATGGGCTCCTTCCACACACTCACCTCACCCTCCTCCTATGTCACAAAAACACAGGCAGCAGGAAAGTTATTGATGCGAGGTTACCAGGCAACGGTTGTCATTCCAAGCATGTTGCTTCTAGGCTGTGATGTGCCAGTGTTGTTGCTTTATTATTTGTTGAAGATGCATAATCTCACCCACTTCAGCCAAATATCTAACTGTAAAAGCAGATTATTTGTCAGACACAGAAGAAAATAATTGCGCTTTTGCACATTGTATTACAGTGCTGTGCACTTTTTGAAAAAGTTGAAAGTTTGAAAAGTTTTCAACTCCGTTCTCTGATTGTAGTATTTGTATGTCGTTTCGTTTATTACCTGTGGGTACCTGTAGCCTGATAAGCCCAGTCCAGGTAGGGCTTGGTCACACCTGCCAAAGGGCATTGATCTCAGTGTGAAATTCTAGTAAAATAAAGGTCACGTAAAAATAATCGCTGCGATGGAGATGGAGATTGTAACCGATGGGGGTGTCGGAGGAGAGAACAAACAAAGCTCTGCCTGGCCTCTGTCCACCAAGCCAGGAGTCATTTTTTTCTCCTCCTTTTCTCTCTCTCTCTATCTCTGTCTTTTTTGCCACCAATCTGATGGGTCCATCTGGCCAGCGCGGTCAGGGCTGGCATTAGTCATCGGCTGGGCCCGCTAATCGGCGGAGCAGAATCTGTGGGTCTGTGCGTCCTGCCCACAGACACGCTGCTCCGAAGAACTGCGCTGCCAAACACCAACAGAACGCTTCTGTTCAGCCTAAAAAAATCACTTAAATATCTTTTTTTTAATTTTTTACTGCAGCGCAGGCCTGCTACAACAACAACATACACTAATATATCTTCTTTTTCAACTTACTTTTTTAACTTTATTAAAATTTACTCAGGTAGTGTCCCACAGGGCACAGTCCTCTAATCTTTTCTCTGTAGCCTACGCAAAAAAATCACATGTTCCAGCTATCCCTGCTCATATCATGGCTATGCCGATGACACGCAACTCTTTTTCTCATTTTCTCTCTCTCTCTCTCTGATGTCCAAGTTCAGGCACGTATCTCTGCATGCCTCGCCGACACTTCAGCCCCTGGATCACACATCCCACCCACCATCGGAAGCTCCTTCTGGGGGAAACAGAACTCTACAGATCGATGCTTTAATTAAAAAAAGAAAAACTGGTGTAAACTGTGATGGTGAGAACCTGGTCGTGGTGACCAAATTAATTTTGGGTGTTAAACGTGTTGCACTTTTTCTGCCATGCTTATCGCTGTGAAACAAAACGCTGCTTCCAAGAGAACATCTCGCACACGTTTTTGTATACGACCGATCCCACCTGCTGACAGTGAATTTATTATTATTATTTTTAAATCACGTTCCTCAGGTCCGGAATGCTGCCGCGGAAGCGTAGGCCTATACCGCCGTGAATTTCCAGGGAACGCGCCTGGAAAACCAGTTTACCATTCGGTTTGAAGCCGTATGCTCTGCAAACATTCTCCTTCTTTTATTCGTGGAAATTAAACCATTTAGTCTCTGTTAACATAACTATTCTTAACCGGATCACTTTCATTTTCTGAAAATAAGGAGTAAATGGTTCAGCTCAACCGACGCTTCAGTGACTTATAACGATAACACAGAAAACTTAGTTTCACAGCGCATGATTTATGGCACAGGAACAGTTATAGCCGCTATAACCACACGTTAAAGAAATACAAATAATAAGTGAAAAAATTAAGTCGTAGTGCGTGTCTGCCACCTTCAGGTACCACTCTGCATTGACCCATGCAAAGCGAGTGAATACATTTAGTACTTGTTAAGATTAAAGTGTGCCATATGAATTAGTTCAACATATCAACGAGATAAGAATGGGTTATTTTTTTAACGGGGCACGTTACCTGTCCACAAAAGAGATGTGTTATGTAACGCGTATCACCTTTCTGCTCTAGGCACGTAGGCTATTCAATTACTTTTTTTATTGCAGTGTCGAATATAGGGTTTTATCATGCCTTGTGCAAACGGAGAGCTTTGCTAGGAACCGTGACTTAGAGTGCATATTTGCATATTTTGCTGTCTGTGTGCGTGAAACCAAATTAGCTAGCATTGTTCCGTATTTAGACCAATATAAAAGGCGAACTTGAAAAGATGAGGAAAACGAAATAGCCCGTGATCAGTTACTGGCTGTAGCCTATGGAAACTTGGAAAGGTTGTAGTCTACCTATAGAACAGGCAACCACTGCTCGCGCTGAGGTTGGAAATTGCGTCAGCAATTTATTTGGATATTAATTCACCTGAACTAAATGGTGAGTAATCAGAAATTTGTGAATGAATTTGAAAGTTTGTGTTAGTAAGAAGAGACCAGCGGTCTACCTGGACTCGTTTTTGGTTCCCTGTTCAAAAATGCTCTGTAGAAGTTGTTGCAAATTGCTGACTACACAGAGCTGTCGAGACTACCCTACCTGAAGTACTGTTTGACTAGCTGTGAATCCTACAGCACAGTTCTGTAATTATCACAACAGAATAGCCTACATTATGAGCGCGGTTTTATACTTGCGATTACTGCGTTTCTCTTCAGTCTGTATGTGACCTGTACAGGCTCCTTGTAAAACTTGTACACGGCCTATCCAACCCAGTGCACAATGGCGACTTATGTCACGACAGTATACAGGTTTCCCAAAGTTTCCAAAGCAGATTGCGATAAGATTTGCTAAATGAGAAGGTTAGTGTTTCTTCTGTTGCTAGGTTCTCTTCTCCAGTAATGAACAAGTAATCTTCAAACTTTGTAGATCACCATAGCAATAAACCCTAGGCACGGGGATTGATTTGCCGATAACTGCTTTAGGTTGGTGTAAATCTTAACACTGTTGATGTACATTTAACACCCTAGGGTGTTTATATGAGATAATGTTGGTGTAAACCTAACACTGTTGGTGTACATTTAACACCCTAGGGTGTTATTTGATGCAAACGTGTGGGTTTAGGTGCACAAAATGGCAGAATTATTTCTATTAGCCTGCAGGTAAACAAACAGAACTATGCAGGAATAATACCAACAAGCCCAGAGTGCAGTGAAAGTGTATAAGTTTTTTTTTATTTTTAAAAAAGAACAATAAAACAGTTTATAAAGTACTCAAGTGTTCATGCTTCATGATCCATTTCCCACAATGCAATGTGGGCTAATGTACAATACTGAACAGTGAAACACACACAGTGCTTTAATGTGACTATCTACATTGATGCAGTATGTTGCCTGTAGTGGTTTCTGACAACGGGGGCTTGAGTGTCCTTTGACTGGAATAATGTGTTCATTTCCACCTTAATTTCCACCCAAATTTGGCTTTTAATTTTCACTATAATTTGGCACACCTATAATTTGTGCTTTGTTAGGGTTGGGGTGGAAACCTACAGGACGGTAGATCTCCAGGAACAGGGTTGGGGACCAGTGCCCTAAGAGATCAAGGTGGTTTTGGTGATGGCAATGGTTAGAGTATTGTTTGTACATATCTTAAACTAGTCTGATGATTCATGTAAGCTGAGCTTAAACTAGTCTGATGATTCATGTAAGCTGAGCTTAAACTAGTCTGATGATTCATGTAAGGTGAGCTTAAACTAGTCTGATGATTCATGTAAGCTGAGCTTAATTCATAAGCCTGGATAGAGGCCTTGCGTTTGTTCCTCAACTCTCTCTGTATGGCATGATTTATTTTCAGATAATTGTTAACATTGGTTGATGGTTAAGGATATTGTAAAATAATGCCAAACACAACCATAACATGTAAATTAAGGAGGAGACGTCTCTCTCTCTCTCGCTCTCTCTCTCTCTCTCTCTCTCTCTCTCTCTCTCTCTCTCTCTCTCTCTCTCTCTCTCTCTCTCTCTCTCTCACTCACTCTCTCTCTCATTATTTCATGGCATGTCCTTTTAAGCCTCCTGACTCCAAAAATAAATGCCAAAATGTTAACAAGAGCGTGGCTTAGAAACAAAGATAAAAATATATGTCCCAACAGATGATTTATAATAACATTGTGGACTAATGGAACCAGGGCTGGCACTCACGCCTGGTGCGGTCTGCAGGGATCTGTCCAGGCCTGTGTCTCTGTTTTAAGTCCTGTGTCATGCCTGCTTCCATAGACGGGCAGGAACGGATGGCCAATCCGTTACGTAACGTGCAAAATTGTTTACAACTTTCACGCCATGACATCTTAGCGGTTCAACTTCCCCGGGCAACCGACAAGGTCTTAAAGTGTATGTTTTTAAAAAATTGCCTATGTGATTTTAATCGTATTTCAGTGACAATGGTCTCCAACCTTCCAGGACTTAAATGTACTATTAAGCCTGTGACATTGGCAGAATTCAGATATCGCACCACTGAACTATAGTTAAACAAACAGCTTAAGAGGTATGTGTGATTAGATCTCTCCTAGATTGCTTGCTAATGTTACACTGAAACATTGAAGCCACTTTTTTTGTATAAGCATGTAAGTGGTAGGAAAAGGTCAGGAAGTTTTTTTTACTCCTCAAACTTCAAATGTTAGGCTTACAGTATCTGTCTATGTCAGCTGGCCTGGCGTAAAGTTCACTGTCAGAGCGTGCTCCCAAAATAAGCTTCCTGTTGGGCTCTGGCTGCAACTGGTAGATACGCTCTGCTGCAGGAAACCGACCTATAACCTCTGGAGAGGACAGGAAGTGATACCACTCACTCCAGAACGTCACACGTTTGCTTTTTTTCCCTCAGGGCTCAACGATCCCGGCAGAGGAGAGCAGTTTTGGTTGCCGGGAGACAACAGGAGTCCTGTTTGGTTGCCAGGGGGTCACAGTGTGATTGACAGGAGATTCCGCCCCGCCCTCTCGGAAGGTGGATGTGTGAGGAAGGTGCAGAGATGCCGGCTGAGGCGGTCAACCGCTGTAACACCGACAAGAGAGCATCGCTGGTGGCGTCTAAGGTGAAATGGAGTCGGGTGGATGAGGAGCCGAGGCCCATTTTGAACGCTGATGGCAAGGCCGGTAAGGGTAATCCAGGATAATAGTGAAACCCAGGCACTTTCGCCAATTTCTACACTGTCATGTATGCGACACGTCGCTGCGGTACGCCAAAAAGACAATGGTAATGTATGCGATATCATAGCCTGTAGCTGAGTCTGGTTTTAAACATTTTTAGTTTTAATACTTTCATTTTAATTTTGGGGCCAGTTTGTGCCCCCTAAAGTGTGTAATGGGAACTGTAAGTTATTGTGGCTAATGGTGGCTAGCTTCACAGTGCTCTTACGTGTCTGTATGCTTGCGTGTGTGTGTGTGTGTGTGTGTGTATGTCTGTGCAAGAGTGCCTGCTGTGTCTGCCTGCTTTACTGGTGTAGGGGGCAGCAGTGTGAGGCACTATTATGGGAGGTTAGTGTGTGTGTGTGTGTGTGTGTGTGTGTGTGTGTGTGTGTGTGTGTGTGTGCGTGTGCGTGCGCGTGCGTGTGCGTGTGCGTGTGCGTGCGCGCGCACACATTGTTGGGATGGAGCAGGAAACGGTCAGCACTAAGGGCTGGTTGGGCCAAGGGTGGCTGTGGGTTCAAATATGGGGTGTGGGAGTTGCTAGTTAACTCAGTTAAATACTTAACTGTTGTACCACGCCGCTGCTCCCGCTGGCTTTGAAAATGATACAGTAACGTCTGTACATGTTTGTGTGTTCTTTATGTATGTAATCATCTATATACATCTTTTATGCCTTGTGCTGTTTTGCCTTTTGTTTTGTTTAAAATGTACCCACAATGTGCATTGCTAATTCAACTCTAAGACTTGCGTGAGATGGGCCGGAGATTCGGAGCAGGCGGTATGGCGCTGGCTTTACCGCACCGTTGTGATGAAGCGAGAGCTGAGCCAGAAGGCAAAGCTCTCGATCTACCGGTCAATCTTCTTACTCTCACCTATGGTCATGGAGGGTGGGTCACGAAAAGAACGAGATCGCGGATACAAGCGGCCGAAATGGGTTTTCTCCGGAGTGTGGCTGGCATCTCCCTTAGGGATAAGGTGAGAAGCTCAGTCATCCGTGAGGGACTCGGAGTAGAGCCGCTGCTCCTTTGCGTAGAAAGGAGCCAGTTGAGGTGGTTCGGGCATCTTGTAAGGATGCCACCTGGTCGCCTCCCTAGGGAGGTGTTCCAGGCACGTCCAGCTGGGAGGAGGCCACGGGGCAGACTAAGGACCAGGTGGAGGGACTATATCTCCACGCTGGCCTGGGAACGCCTTGGGATCCCCCAGTCAGAGCTGGTCAATGTGGCCAGGGAAAGGGAAGTTTGGGGCCCCCTGCTGGAACTGCTACCTCCGCGACCCGACTTTGGATAAGCGGTTGAAGATGGATGGATGGATGGACTTGCGTAAGTCCGAAAGGACTGTTTAGAACACCATCCGCCTCTATCTAAGGAAAACTGCACTCCATTGGATCTAATGTAACGTGAAACATCTTGCCGTGTAGAATCTTCCAGAGACTCACATTAGCAGCAAGGCCTGATGGGATAGGTAATGGGCCAGAATCTTTATTTGTGTGTAGTTCTGATGGTCAGCTCTCTTTCCTCTCGAACAGGAAACTATAAACAAGACAGCGTTCAACAGTGGCTCATTACCAGTTGTCAGTAAGTATGTTTCTTTTGGTTGTGGGACTGCTAAGGGAATTCATTTCTGGCTTTATTGCGCTTTATTTTGAAAGAGCCGAAGGCTATAACACCTTACAGCCAATTTATTTTGTTTGTTTGTTTTTTGTTTTGTTGTGTTAATGTCATTCTTGTACTTTTATAACGTGTCATTTTTCCTTGCTGTGTTGCACCACATGACAAATTGTCTCTTTCTTATTGGCCGACAAGTAATTTCTAATCCACTTTAATCCAATCAAAACAATGTTAGCGTTTAGTTATGCTAAGGCTGTACCGTTCATCGGCCAATCAACAAGAAGGGCCGAAGGAGTCCATTCTACAATACCGGTTTTAGAACCAATAAAATGATCGCTGGAAGACAATGATAGGAAGGATCACTGACAGAGAATTTGACGAATCAGAAAGGGCTGTCTTCTCTAAGCAAATCAGATCCTCTCTATTGATTGGCTTGTGCAATGAAGATATTTAAAAGGAAATGTTATTCAAGTCATTTGTTATAAAATCATGTATTTTACTGAAAAACATCAGAATATGTAAGGCTATAATATACTTCTGTTATGTAACCATTTTTCTAGCCCCTAAACATAACTAATACTGCCTGAACCATTACACTTATTCCTAACCGTATTTCTACGCCTAAACCATACTTCTATCCATGGGAGTCATCTTAAATATGTGATTTATCTATTAAGGTGGATGCAATCAACTAAAATCTCAATTCAACAAAAGAAAAAAGGCAATGTATTTGAAATTATTTACTATGAAAAATGTACTTCACTGTAAAAAAAATATCTAAATAAACAAGGCTATGATCCCCCAATAGTGGAAAAATTTGCACCATTCTAAATTAAATACTAACATTTGCTTAATCATTTTATCTAGCTCCTAAATATAACCCTAATATTGCCTCATGCAATCCTAAAATTGACCATATTCCTAACTCTAACCTTAGTGGTAATCATACATAAGAATTACATTAATTACTTGCAGAAAAATGCCCATTATTGAAATGTAATATTCTGAAAATATGTATTGGAATATGTTATGAAATGGATTATGAAAATATTGCACCACTTAAAAATATGTACGCAAATCATCATCGCTTCATGAACGTCTAACACACAGCAAATCGGTCCCAAAATTTTAACAATTAAAAAGTTTTAAAACTTCAGAGAAAGCAGAACAAAGCAAAGGGGCCACAAAGGGTCCCATCACCCAGAGAGAGAGGCTCCCAGGGGTACTGTTTCTTAATAATTTGTCTCTGACTGTGATTGGCTGTTCCTTACAGGGAGCCGGTGAAGTCAGACTCTGACCTGGAGGCTACAGGTAGGGCCTGTTCTCTCTCATTAATATAATCAATTATATCAGGATTATTACATAGTCATATGGCCTTCTCTTCCTCCTCCAACATCTTTTTCCTCTTATCTCTCATCCTCATCATCATCATCATCATCATCATCCTTGACATATTTATCTTCCTGTTAATTTATCCTTTTAGCAATAATTTCTGTAGAAGAGGCTGCACTCTATTAAAGACTGTTAATAATGTGTGGTAAAAAAGTCTTAGTGTTTATGAAAGTCTGATAATAATAACGTCTGATGGAAAAAGACCAGATACAGCTTCAGTTCTATCCTGGTAGTGTAGCTGGATTTGGGACAAAACAAAAACAAAGAATCTCTATGACTAGGTATAAATGTACCGGTGTATAATACTACCCGAACTCTAAAATCAGAAACGCCATGGAAACCGTTTGAATCCGTGATAACAAGCATAAGAGGCACGCTAAAATCAAAAGAGGGCGAGTCATAGATTACTCATAACCGCTCGAAGAAGTAGAGGAAATCACCTGCTACTGTAGCGCTGCTTTAACTGAATGATCCAGTTTACACACAGGGTTGTGTTACCTGAGTGCTAATATTTCCTGGAGAATAAGGCCATGATGAGCAGGCTGCCATCGCGGGGATCGTTTGGCCTCACCGAATGGCAAACGCCACCGCTTACACGGACTTTTGCGAATCACAGGGGTTCTACAATGAGAGTGTTACCCACCTTCTCAGGACTCAATATACAAAACACGTGTTCCCTTGGCGATGGCGTAGGGTGGTGTGTGTGTGTGTGTGTGTGTGTGTGTGTGTGTGTGTGTGTGTGTGTGTGTGTGTGTGTGTGTCGCCCTCGGCAGTCTTGGCGCCGGGGTGGGGACTGTAGGCAAGGTCGGTGCATTCAAATGCCATGCAAAGCAGGCCTGTGACAGACTCTGGAGGTAACAACTGGGGCAGGCGATGCGACGGGCTTGAGAAAACGTCTCGGAACGTCCTCACATAATCACACATTTTTATTTTGTTTTAAAACAACGTGTGGCCGCTGCGGTCTAATGGTTCGGTCCACTGCTACGATGGCGTAAGGTAAGTGTGCGGGAGAGTCACGTGAGGTTGTGTGTCCTGGGATTTCTCAAATCAGAGAGTGCGTGTATTGAGTGTAGCCTACGGTTCCTGTGTGACACTCAGCTGAAAGTATAGTCGTGTTTCAATGCGCGACCACATTGAGAATATTGACCCTTGAGCCCTGAAAAGGCTTTATTTTTTATCTGAGTCTTTTCTTCTTTCAAACACCATCCTGCAGAGCCACTGAAGAGGCAGCCCAGTAGTGAAGATGACTTAGTGCTGGGCGTGGAAGGTACATACTCATACCATCTTTCTAATGTTTGTGTATGTTGTTGTTTTAATTATTTATGTTTTTAAGAGATGCACCTGGACGTGTGTTAACCTGCTCTGACAGCCTGGCTAAATGGGTTTTTGTGACATTAAGCATCACTAAGATTTAAAGCAGAGACCCAAGTGAAAAGCTCCAGCTAATAAACAGAGCTTGTGTTTGGGTTAGAAGAGGGATACTCAAATCTGTCCCTCTGGGCCAGTAGTGCTGCTCTGTCCCTCTACTCAAGGGCTGATTTGCACCTGGGACACCAGGTGAGTGGAATCTCTAGCCAATCAGTGACACTAATCAATAAATCCACTATCAGGTATGAAAGAAGACCAGCAGCACTACTACTGGCCCGAAGGGCTGGGTTTCAGTATTCGTGGGCTGTGTCCGAACCAGAGCCCTATCTACTGTGTCCTGTCTCTTGTGTACTGTGTACTGGCAGCTGTGTACTTTGTAATGTGTTTAGTACACGACATGCAGTATGCAAAAAAAATACCCTCCATACTATTTTCCAACCGTACTGTAGAAGTGTCGTAAGACGTCCCACCCTTGTGCGGCCAAGACACTTGTTGTTTTTGTTGTTATTGAAGGAAAATGCCTCATTTTTTAAAATTAAGCTGCGTGTCATATTTATGCGACCAAAATGTTTGTGCACTTCTTTACTGAGAGAGAGAGACTTTACTGCCGTTCCAGGCCCAGGCCACCAGAAGAAAGTTAAAGGTGACATTAGCAAGCTAAAGCTGACATAAACAAGCTAAGAGATTATCAAGCTAAAGGTGACATTAGCAAGCTAAGAGTGACAGAAGCAAGCTAAGAGTGACATTAACAAGCTAAGAGTGACATTAGCAAGCTAAAGGTGACAGAAGCAAGCTAAGAGTGACATTTGCAAGCTAAAGGTGACAGAAGCAAGCGAAGAGTGGCATTAGCAAGCTAAGGGTGGCATTAGCAAGCTAAAGGTGACATTAACAAGCTAAGAGTGGCATTAGCAAGCTAAAGGTGACAGAAGCAAGCTAAGTGTGACATTAGCAAGCTAAGAGTGACACTTGTTGTTTTTGTTGTTATTGAAGGAAAATGCCTCATTTTTTAAAATTAAGCTGTGTGTCATATTTATGCGACCAAAATGTTTGTGTACTTCTTTACTGAGAGAGAGAGACTTTACTGCCGTTCCAGGCCCAGGCCACCAGAAGAAAGTTAAAGGTGACATTAGCAAGCTAAAGGTGACATAAACAAGCGAAGAGTGGCATTAGCAAGCTAAGGGTGACATTAGCAAGCTAAAGGTGACATTAACAAGCTAAGAGTGACATTAGCAAGCTAAGTGTACATTAGCAAGCTAAGAGTGACATTAGCAAGGGAAAAACTCCCTGAACGAAAGCTTGGGTGCATCCTGGCTCAAGAGGGTGGTCACCACTCCTGACAGACACTGGGCAGAATAAGAGTGTTGGGTTAAAGCAGCAGGCGTATGACTGCATAGTTTATGGAGAGAGCCATGGGACTCAGGGTAGAGGTGTCTGGTACAGAGAGCTGGTTCTCTCTCTCTTTCTCTCTCTCTCTCTATCCCTCGATGTCTCTCTTTCTCAGTCTCTCTCTGTCTCTCTTTCTTGTATAAATAAGGCTGCGGGTGTGTGATAGATTCCAGTCCTTGCTTCTGTCACCTGCTTCAGCAAAACCTGCAAAGCGTGTGTGTGTGTGTGTGTGTGTGTGTCAGTGTAGGCATGTGTGTGTGTGTGTGTGTGTGTGTGTGTGTGTGTGTGTGTGTGTGTGTGTGTATGTGTAGATATGTGTGTGAGTGTGCATACACACTGTTATGTACACAGAAAAATCACCTCTGCACTGATTACTGTCCTTAAAAAGAAGCGGAGAGAGGAGAAGGAGGGAGAGAGTGAGAACAGGGAGTACAGGAGAGAGTAAACAGGAGAGTTCCTCAGGCAGGGTGCCCAAGGACACTTGGCACACCTCTCTCTGCTCCCAAAGCAGCCCCGTCACATCACTGAGAATACTGAACCCAGGAACAGCCAGTCACATCACCTCTCTCTGCTCCAAAAACAGCCAGTCACATCACTGAGAATACTGAACCAGGAACAGCCAGTCACATCACTGAGAATACTGATCCCAGGAAAAGCCAATCACATCCCTGAGAATATTGGACCAGGAACAGCCAGTCACATCACTGAGAATACTGAACCCAGGAAAAGCCAGTCACATCACTGTTAATGCTGAACCAGGAAACACCAGTCACAACACTGAGAATGCTGAACCAGGAACAGCCAGTCACATCACTGAGAATACTGATCCCAGGAAAAGCCAATCACATCCCTGAGAATATTGGACCAGCAACAGCCAGTCACATCACTGAGAATACTGAACCCAGGAAAAGCCAGTCACATCACTGTTAATGCTGAACCAGGAACAGCCAGTCACATCACTGAGAATACTGATCCCAGGAAAAGCCAATCACATCCCTGAGAATACTGGACCAGCAACGGATAGTCACATCACTGAGCATATTAAACCAGGATCAGCCATTCACATCCCAGAGGATAGTGAACCAAAAACAGTCTGTCACATCACTGAGAATATTAAACTAGAAAAAGCCAATTGGGAATACCAGGAAGTGCCAATCACAGAACTGGGGATACTGAACTAGGAACAGCTAGCCACATGCCTGAGAATACTGAACCAGGAATAGTCAACCACATCCCTGGGATTACTGATTCGGGAACAGCCAGACACTTTCCCTGGGAATGCTGAACCGGGAACAGCCAGTCACGCCGCCGAGGATACAGCTATAGGATCAGCCATTCACAAGAGGAGGTACAGCTTTTGGAACAGCCAGTCAGCTCTGAGAATATTCTTATGAAAATGACCATGCACACTAAGGATGCTGGACTGCGAACAGCCAATTATACTTCAGCCAATTGCAGCATGGACACCGCATTTGGAGAAGCCAGTCATAACCTGAAAACTTCACTGTAAACACCCAATTACTAACCTACTGCTAGGCCAGGCTGTTTGACTCATCCGGATCTGTTCTCCCTCATAGAAGGGTCTGTCCTACTGGGACACCACCCGTCAACCCTCTCTCTCTTTCCCTCTCTCTCCCTCCACTATTCTCTGTCAGTCTCTACCTCTCTTTTCTGTCTGTCTGTCTCTATCTGTGGATCAGAACCTGGTGTAAGTGGAGGGAATTCTGCGTCCTGTACAGGAATGCGGGGGGTGTGGGGGTGGGGGGGAGGGCACTGGGCTCCCAGCGAATAAGGCTCTCTCCAAACGGAGACGATCCTCTGACTAGTGTAGAGAGGAGCTGGAGAGAAGAAAGATGCTCTCAGCCGGATTCTAAAACTGCCAAGAAAAAAGGGAAGAACCGGGGGGGAAATAAGACGTCAGAAAAGAAGAGCCGAGCGTGGTACCGGCTCGTTTGTTTTCCGAAGGACGGAAAGCACAGGAGAAGTGAAAAGCTCCACGTGAGACGCGGGGAGTCGGCCGTTTCAGCGAAGTGCGCTGACCTGGAGCGTCAGGAGAAATGGAACGGTGTGCAGGCACGGCCGAACGCTAACTCCGCCGTTTCGCTCCACCTCAGACAGAACAAACCCCAAACATCGGGGGGTAACCACCCCCCCCCCCCCCACCCCAAAAAAAAAAAAAAAAAAAACCCTGGAATTGACCTCCATCATTTTGAATTCCGGGTCAATCTGTTCTTTTCCTCTCTCACAGCCTCTTTATATGGTAAAAACCCAGCGGTCAACACCGTTCAAGAATTCCTGAGGTAAGAACACTTTTATGTTTGTTTGTGTGTTTGTTTGTTTGTTGTAACTGTTCAAGACAAGCGCTTCTGCTAACTGCGTTCACCGGTCAAATTAACTTATCGCTCCTGCAGCTGTACGCTATGAATATGACCATTGTACGTGTGTGCATTGTAAAACGTGTGCGCAATACGAAAGGATTTTTGAAGATTGATTTGCGGCTCGCGTTAAGCCATTGAGTAAGGCTGTATTTAATGGGAAAGGCAGGGCCTGAATTTTCAGAAGGATGATATGTAATAAATGAGTTGAGCCCTGCTATGGGAGTGTCATATGTCAGATGAGACGTGGAGCAGGCTAGTGGTACAAGGACACTGACACTGTCATGTCCACCATATGAGGCTCGTATTTACCTTGCAAATGGAGGTAATGTACACTTCCCCTGTGTGACAGCGCTGACTGGTCCTTCTGCACTGACCATTTATATTTATACATTTATACAGTAGATCTACACAGTAGAGTGTGTAGATGTTAAATACACTCATTTATATTTATACAGTACATGAGTGTGTGTAGATGTTAAATACACTCATTTATATTTATACAGTACATGAGTGTGTGTAGATATTAAATACACTCATTTATATTTATACAGTACATGAGTGTGTGTAGATGTTAAATACACTCATTTACATTTACAGTACATGAGTGTGTGTAGATGTTAATACACTCATTTATATTTACAGTACATGAGTGTGTGTAGATGTTAATACACTCATTTATATTTACAGTACATGAGTGTGTGTAGATGTTAATACACTCATTTACATTTACAGTACATGAGTGTGTGTAGATGTTAATACACTCATTTATATTTACAGTACATGAGTGTGTGTAGATGTTAATACACTCATTTATATTTACAGTACGGGAGTGTGTGTAGATGTTAATACACTCATTTATATTTACAGTACGTGAGTGTGTGTAGATGTTAATACACTCATTTATATTTACAGTACGTGAGTGTGTGTAGATGTTAATACACTCATTTATATTTACAGTACATGAGTGTGTGTCAATGTTAATACACTAATTTATATTTACAGTACATGAGTGTGTGTAGATGTTAATACACTCATTTATATTTACAGTACATGAGTGTGTGTAGATGTTAATACACTCATTTATATTTATACAGTACATGAGTGTGTGTAGATGTTAATACACTCATTTATATTTGCAGTACATGAGTGTGTGTAGATATTAATACACTCATTTATATTTACAGTACATGAGTGTGTGTAGATGTTAATACACTCATTTATATTTACAGTACATGAGTGTGTATAGATGTTAATACGTACAATACTTTGAAAGAGGAAGTCCCCCCCACCCCCCCAGCTAGTTTCTTGTTTTGGCACATTTAGAATAAAAAGGATATTTAAATTTCATGTAAGATATCAAGTATAGATTTAAAAAAGTCACAGGAAATGTACAACATTGACAGCTTTTACATTGACAACAACCACCACCACAAAACAACAAAATAATCTGACATTTAATATCCCTGCTGGTAAAAGTGCTTTGGTGATATTTTTCAAAATATCTACGGATTTGAAGTACTTTTAACTCTTTAGATGCTGGTAAAGCTTGAAAACACTCGAGCAGGCCCCTGATAATTTTGAATGAAATGGAAAAAAAAAACAGCAAAATAGATACATTCATTATTACATATCGATGAAATGCTGAGATGCTGCATTAATTGTTCTGGTGTTTCTGAAGTGTGAAATACAACAATTATTTGACCCAGTTCTGCCCTAAAATGTTTTGTTTGATCCCCCTGACGTCCGTTATTTATCCTGAATCAGGAGTCAGCAGCTGAGAGCCTCTCTGGTTCGCTGGAACAGTCTGACATCAGCCATTTCAGCACATTCTGGAACTTTGAGGTATGACCCCTTACCCTTTCAACTCTGACCTCTGAACTCTGACCGCAGGAACCTTAAACGTGGAAGTTCTTTATCAGCTTCTGCTTCCACCATTTTGCTTCACCTCCATCGATGCATATGCTCTGAGAGAGATGATTCTATGGAGCATTAATATATAACACAAGAGATATATAAAAGCATTACTGCAACATAATGCAATGAAATGTAAACATTGCAGAGTGTAACATAATGCGCTGTAACAATAGATGTTCTGTAATGCAGTGAAATGTAATTATCTGTAACATGTTACAATGTGATAGATGTAATGTCAGTTCACTGCAATGTAATGTTCTGTAACATGTTACAGTGTGATGGGTGCAATGCGTTAGTGTGATGGATGTAATGTAATGCAGTGTGACGTCATGTAATGCTCTGTGATGCATTAGAGTGTGATGGAGTGTAATGCTCTGTAATGCAGTGTGACGTCATGTAATGCTCTGTGATGCATTAAAGTGTGATGGAGTGTAATGCATTAAAGTGTCATGGAGTGTAATGTAATGCGTTACAGTGTGATGTCATGTAATGCTCTGTAACGCATTACAGTGTAATGGACGTGCTGAACCTGTGGCACGATGACCCAGAGGAGCTGCTGCTGGAGCTGGGGTTCGGCTGTGAGGAGCCTGACATCTCCGTCAGGATCCCGGCCCGGTTCATCAACCACCAGTCCCAGGCCCGCGGGATCAACCTCCAAGTGTTCTTGGATGCCCAGAAGAACCGCATGGATCTGGAGAACCCGGACGTCAGCAGTAAATGGCTTTAAACTCTTTATGCCTATATGCAGAAGTATATACATACATACATACATACATACTGTACATACATATATGCATACATACATGCACATACTGCACATACATACATACATACATACAAACAAACTACATACACACATGCATGCATACATACATACACATACTGTACATACATGCATACATACATACATACACATACATGCATACATACATACATACTGACACTGTACATACACGCACACATGTATACTAACATGCGTACACATACATGTACACCTGCATGTACATCATGCGCACACGGACGTACAGCTGCTTGTGCAAGTCTACGTAGCACAGCTATGTGTGCTGTTATAAACACCCTAACTCTGTGTGGAAACGCATCCCCTCATGGTGAGTGTGTGTGAGCAGTGAGACACACTGTAAAAACGTGACAGGAAGATGGTTGGGACTGGCTGATAAGGCTTTGCAGCAAGCTGCCCTCCACTAATCGCTCTTAATTCCGGAAACATCTCTCTCTCTAATATTAGCAGACAATTCTAAACGTCTAGAGGGGTGGAAATGTAGGTTCAGAGACATTTTGATAAGTTTTGAGAATCAATTTAGCTCAATTTCGCCCTAATTTAGCTAAGGTTTTACCCGGATAGGCCTATAGCCGGACTACATAAAAAAGCCAGTTAAAAATATTTTACTTTTCAACCATATTTAGCCGGTTTTCACCCGAACGCGAGACGGCATTTCACAGACTTTTCAACACAAATGTTCACTGGGTTTATACCAAAGCATTTTTGCGGCTCCCGCCCCACAAGCTGGACCACTGTATGACATAACAAACCAAGCCAGCTGGTCTTTACTCTCACTCGCTGTCAGGTTCCAGGGGGCTAGTGGTGATTGGACAAGGCTCTGTGTCCAATTACATCATCCAGTTCCCTTGAAGAGGAAAGCATAACCATTCTTGGAATCAGTAATTAATATAATTCACTGAGTCAACAGAGGAACCGTGATGTCATGTTTGCTGATTACGGAGTAGAGACTCTCTCTCCCCCCTCTCCTCTCCTCTCTTCTCCTCTCCTCTCTCTCTCTCTCTCTCTCTCTCTCTCTCTCTTTTTTTCCCTTTCTCTCTCCCTCTCTCTCTCTTTCTGTATCTCTCTCTCAAGTTCAAGTTCAAATGGCTTTATTGGCATGAATCAATCATTGTTGCCAAAGCAGTACAGTATACACCACATATTTATAGAAAATAATAATAATAAATATTAATATCATTAATATATACATATGGTACAGTAAGTGATGATAGGTGGTTCTTATATTAATTACATGTTATATAAGTGGATAAAGATAATAAATAAATAAAAAATAAAAAAAATAATAATAACAAATCTATAAATAATAATAATAATCAAAAATTAAAAGAAGTAGAATTAAAATAAAATAGACAAAAATATTATAATTACACAAAAATAAATAAATAAAATAATACAAATAAATAAATTGTATTATTATAATTTTATAATAATAAAATACAATTTGCTAGAACTGATCAGATTGGGACTATGTTACATTGTTAATTTATTTATTTATTTTCCCTCTAATCCCTCTCTCTCTCTCCCTCTCTCTCAGATCGCTTCAGGCAGCTGGAGGTTCTGCAGCAGGTGACCTCGGCCTTCTCCGCCCTGGTCCCCATGCCCCCTCCTCCGCCGGCCCCAGCGGGGGCCAAACTCTCAGCCGCGGCCCGGGAGAGGAGGAAGAAACTGAGCATGCTCTTCCGCCGGGCGTCCAAAAAGACCCTGAGCATGAACCAGAGCCAGCAGTCCCTGCCCGGCGACCCGTCGGCCAATCAGGAGCACGACCCGTCTGACAGACGCGCCGCTCGCAAGCACAGCCGGCCGGGGCCCCCCCGAAAACGCTGGCCTCGCCCCTCTGGTGGAGGAGCAGAGTCCCTCCGATGTCCCCGCGGTAACCCCCACTCCTCCGGGGGAGAGCCCCAGGCCCTGTTTGGGGAGGGACCCCCCCAGATCCCCCCTCCGGAAGAAAAGCCCTGGGGACATGAAGGCCCCCGAATCCTTTGAGATAGAGGAGGTAAGCACTGGGACGGCCCCTACTCTTAAAACAATGGTCCCCAACACTGTTACTGGAGATCTACTATCCTGTAGGTTTCACTCCAACCCTAACAAAGCACACCTCATTCAAACAGCTAGAGATCTACCGTCCTGTAGGTTTTCACTCCAACCCTAACAAAGCACACCTCATTCAACAGCTAGAGATCTACCGTCCTGTAGGTTTCACTCCAACCCTAACAAAGCACACCTCATTCAACAGCTAGAGATCTACCGTCCTGTAGTTTTTCACTCCAACCCTAACAAAGCACACCTCATTCAACAGCTAGAGATCTACCGTCCTGTAGGTCTTCACTCCAACCCTAACAAAGCACACCTCATTCAACAGCTAGAGATCTACCGTCCTGTAGGGTTTCACTCCAACCCTAACAAAGCACACCTCATTCAACAGCTAGAGATCTACCGTCCTGTAGGGTTTCACTCCAACCCTAACAAAGCACACCTCATTCAACAGCTAGAGATCTACCGTCCTGTAGGTTTTCACTCCAACCCTAACAAAGCACACCCCATTCAAGAGCTAGAGATCTACCGTCCTGTAGGGTTTTACTCCAACCCTAACAAAGCACACCCCATTCAAGAGCTAGAGATCTACCGTCCTGTAGGGTTTTCACTCCAACCCTAACAAAGCACACCTCATTCAACAGCTAGAGATCTACCGTCCTGTAGGGTTTCACTCCAACCCTAACAAAGCACACCTCATTCAACAGCTAGAGATCTACCGTCCTGTAGGTTTTCACTCCAACCCTAACAAAGCACACCTCATTCAACAGCTAGAGATCTACCGTCCTGTAGGGTTTTACTCCAACCCTAACAAAGCACACCCCATTCAAGAGCTAGAGATCTACCGTCCTGTAGGGTTTTCACTCCAACCCTAACAAAGCACACCTCATTCAACAGCTAGAGATCTACCGTCCTGTAGGGTTTCACTCCAACCCTAACAAAGCACACCTCATTCAACAGCTAGAGATCTACCGTCCTGTAGGGTTTCACTCCAAACCTAACTAAGCACACCTCATTCAACAGCTAGAGATCTACCGTCCTGTAGGGTTTTACTCCAACCCTAACAAAGCACACCCCATTCAAGAGCTAGAGATCTACCGTCCTGTAGGTTTTCACTCCAACCCTGATAATGCACACCTCATTCAACAGCTAGAGATCTACCGTCCTGTAGGGTTTCACTCCAACCCTAACTAAGCACACCTCATTCAACAGCTAGAGATCTACCGTCCTGTAGGGTTTCACTCCAACCCTAACAAAGCACACCTCATTCAACAGCTAGAGATCTACCGTCCTGTAGGGTTTCACTCCAACCCTAACAAAGCACACCTCATTCAACAGCTAGAGATCTACCGTCCTGTAGGTTTTCACTCCAACCCTAACAAACCACACCTCATTCAACAGCTAGAGATCTACCGTCCTGTAGGTTTTTACTCCAACCCTAACAAAGCACACCTCATTCAACAGCTAGAGATCTACCGTCCTGTAGGGTTTCACTCCAACCCTAACAAAGCACACCTCATTCAACAGTTACAGATCTACCGTCCTGTAGGTTTTCACTCCAACCCTAACAAAGCACACCTCATTCAACAGCTAGAGATCTACCGTCCTGTAGGTTTTCACTCCAACCCTTACAAAGCACACCTCATTCAACAGCTACAGATCTACCGTCCTGTAGGGTTTCACTCCAACCCTAACAAAGCACACCTCATTCAACAGCTAGAGATCTACCGTCCTGTAGGTTTTCACTCCAACCCTAACAAAGCACACCTCATTCAACAGCTACATATCTACCGTCCTGTAGGTTTTCACTCCAACCCTAACAAAGCACAGCTCATTCAACAGCAAGAGGTCTCGTTGAGCAGGTGTGGTGTTACTGGTGTACCAAATTGGGGTTGAAATGAAATCCTACGGTAGATCTCCAGGAACAGGGATGGGGACCATTGTCTCAATGCTGATATTTATCTATTTAAAACCTTGTTTGGGCTGAGCTTTCCTGCTGTTCCTCTGGCCTTTCAGAAAGTTTATCAGTGAACCCATGAATCTACCAATCAACTGATAAATATGGGCTCATAAATCACACAAGCTATCAATCAGCCAACTAGACAATAAAGCAATTAGTCAGTCAACAGATCAATCAATGTACCAGTAAATGAACAATTCAATGTATCCAATCAATCAGCCAATAAATCCAGTCAACAATTAATCAATCATTCAACAAACCAATCTTTATGTTGTATAGTGCCATTGATTATAGTGCCATATTATTACATATTGGTTCACAGTGGCCTCAAGGTAAAACTAGCAACACAAAATAAAGAAAAAACAACATCTCGACCAATAACGAAAGTGTGAGACTATTGCCCTGTCTGTTTAAGTTGGAGCACTAAAGTACGCAAATCATTTATGGCGTGCAAAGACACTATAAAAGATATTGGGTTGGGGGCGGGACATGACGTGTGGAAAAGAGATTAAATTAAAATGTACTTTTGCTTGAATTTGACTCCCACAGATCCACAGCTTTGATGAAGGCAGTGCTGGTCGGACTGCTGCGGAGACAGGAGAGGTGGCAGGTAAGAACCAGGGCTTTATTACGCTCTTTAATCAATGCTTGCTTTGGGTGTCGGAGAGAGGCTCTGCTGAGTAGACTACTGATGGCATGCAGTGACACAGGCTGAATGACACGGGCGGCAGTGTAGTATAATGGTTAAGGAACTGGCCTTGTAACCGAAAGGTTGCAGTTTCGATTCCCAGGTAGGACACTGCCGTTGTACCCTTGAGCAAGGTACTTAACCTGAATCGCTTCAGTATATATCAGTATATATCCAGCGACTTACACAACTTTTTAGCATATTATCCATTTATACAATGGATAATATGCTAAAATTGTGTAAGTCGCTCTGGATAAGAGCATCTGCTAAATGCCTGTAATGTAATGAATCCCATTCTCTGACTCATGGACTCAAAGGCGCGTTCTCGTTAAGTCCGTGAGTGCTTAGGGCTGACCCATTGTAAAAACAGCGTTTTTGGCAACTTATGCGGACTTTTCGCACCCTCTACCCGCACTTTTTGCAAGTCCGCATCAATGCAGACTTACCTGCCCTCTGAAATACGCCATTAAAGTCTGCAAGTCCACAGTCCACGAGGGCCCAGATCGGGATTCTGCCTTTATAACCTGCAGTTACGTGTTCGATCATTGATCCCCCAACCCTGTTCCTGGAGATCTACCGTCCTGTAGGTCAGGGGTGGGCAACTCCAGGCCTCGCGGGCCGGTGTGTATGCAGGTTTTTGCTGCCACCAGTTAGCAATTATTTAATTAGCCCAATCGTTTACATTATCTGATATTTTAATCTACATATCCGCGATATGAACAGCAGCTGATGAATGTTCTTGTGCCGGTATGCGTGTATTGTAGCGTTTTATCGTTCTGTAATTTACGAGTGAATCGTGATTGTGTGTATGACTAATTAGCTGATTGAGCCGTGGTAACTAGTGGCAGTAAAAACATGCATACACACCGGCCCGCGAGGCCTGGAGTTGCCCACCCCTGCTGTAGGTTTTCACTCCAACCCTAACAAAGCACAGCTCATTCAACAGCTAGAGATCTGATTGAGCTGCTAAGGTATGGTGTGCCAAATTAGGGTGGTTGACATGAAAACCTACCGGATTGTAGATCTCCAGGAACAGGGTTGGGGACCACTGCTTTAGAATAACAGACCATTAAACATGGGGTGTTTTTGTGAATGTTTTTGTGAAATGCAAAATAAAGCCAGTAGCATAAATTTACCAGAAGTATCCACTGTAGTATCAGTGATGGGCTGAGTCCGTGTTGCTTTTGTGATGCCCCTGGGAGTTTTGCATTCGACCCAGCAAAAATGGTGGTGAACATTTAACATCCTAGGGTGTTCAATGCACACCAGCAGTGTAAAATCTTTTGCTGTGGACTTTGCACCCTTTCCAAGTGTAAATATTGGATGAAAATAATCACAGTGTGATATCCACACAGTTTGTAGAATCTTCAGTACAAAGCAGCATAACCACGATATCTATCAATTCATTTATTCATTCACACATTCTTTAATACCCAGCTTTTGTGTGTTTTAAGACGCAGCTGGCGTTAAACGTCAGGTCTCATATTTCAGTTGCGGAATTCCTACTCTGTCAATCATTATCTGTCCTTTGTCATAACTCTACTTGGTTACTCGATAATGATAATGGTTTGTGTGCGATTTTATAAATAGATTCATAATATCCTGAGGAAAAATATAAGGAAGATCCACTGGTCCGTGGACCAGTCCTTGTTTCAATTCTTGCGACACAGCTCCCTCTGCTGGTGGCTTTAGAGTAGCACATTCCATTCAACCCGACCAACCTATTAGCCTTTTCGAAGCTACATACATCGCATGACACATGCGTAAAAATCTTTTCCTGCATTCTTTAATTGCCAACGTGGATCAATTTTCCTGTTGCTCCTTCCAGGGGTTACCAGAGGTGAAATTTAAATTGACAAGTGTAGTAAACTTACATTAAATTTCACAATTCCTGCCCACGTGGAGAATTACTCATGTCTGTTGTAGCTTCCGAGGATTGGTAGTAGAGGCAGACCCAAGGGGAGTTTCAGGGTTCATCACAGTGCCGGATACTGTCTAGACTGAAGGAAAGATATTGCGTGTAGAAGTCAGGGTGTGAAATTAACAGCAGCCACCAGCAGGTAAAATTTTGATTGTGGCTGGTAAATTTTTTACTCTAGCAGCCACTTTGGCCAGTAACCAATCAGGTTGTGTTATATTGTAAAAAGGTAAAGTGGCTGGTAAAATGTTGAAAATGGCTGGTGATTTTTTTTTGAACATACAAGCCAGTCTGAGAGTGGGTGAGCTAGTACATTTTATACCAGAAGGGCCCAATGTTGTTGGATTTAGACCCGTGCACGGCCGAGCCTTTGAAGAGCCCTAAGCAGGATTTCATTTGGACCTACCGAAACCCAATATGTATTTTAGAATAATTAGGAGGCCCTGTGGCAGTCGGAGAGCCTTTAGCAGACGCTTATGTTGTATATTGGGTCGGGCCGGCTGTGCGTTAATCTTCCCCTTTTTCATTTGACTCAGCACAGTTTGAAATGTATGTTGATGAAAAACTGGACGGGAGGCTTGTAAAAGCGCATTTGAATGCCGTATTCATGCATGGGAACTGCGGTCACCCCCCCCCCCCCCCCCCCCACCACCCCCACCCCATCCTTCTTCAGTGTCATATTTCATATCTGTCCGTCAGGATGAAAGCCGAACGAACGCATGCAAAACTGTAAGTCACCCTGGATAAGAGTATTTGATTAATGAATACGATGACTTAGAGCCATTTAGCCAACCGTGTGTTTCCATACTGTTCCAGTGTCATTTACAGCTAAATCTAGTCCCACCCCCCAATTCCCAGAGAGATCCATTCAAATGCAGAGACGTTACAGTATCGCTTGTAAGAGTACCAGAAAATAAGATATCAGGAGTCTTTTGATGTTGTTGGGTCACATACATCAGGAAGTCATGGCATGCAAAGGATATGTGACCAAATATAAAAAAATTATTACTTTATTCTATATATAAATGCAGGGGTGCCAATAATTGTGGCACACGTGGTTTTGTTAAAAATAATTATCAATTAAAGGTTGGATTTTTCTTATTTTTTCAGTGTGAGATTGAGCTAATTCACCAAATGGTAAATGTTTTATAACCCTCATCTTTACCAGGGGTGTCAATAATAGTGGAGGACACTGTATGTTAATGTAATATCATAAAAAGTGCAAGTTACCCTGGATAGAAGAAACTAATATATATGTTATTGTAATATTATAATGTGCTTCAGTAGCCCAGGTGAAGGTATGGTAACTGAAACGTATGCCTCTCTCCTCTAGACGCCAAGTTCATGAGGACTAACAGCTGCCAGTCAGACAGTAGCGGCTTTCTGGAGGAGCCTGTGATTCCATGTCTCTCCCTACAGGCCTCACCTGTACCTGAGCTCATTAAGGTAGAGTGTTACACAGAGTCCTGACATCACCTGTCCTATATCTCACCAGTATAACTCACCTGTACCTGAGCTGATGAAGGTAGAGTGTTAAACAGAGTCCTGACATCACCTGTCCTATAACTCACCTGTATTGAGCTCAAAATATTGCACTTCTAACAGGGTCATCACAAGATCAGGTGAGTGAATGTACCACTAATGATATCATTTCCATAATTTCTGTCACTGTTCACAAATTCCACAATGAAGTAAACTACACTTTTAGATACTCAAATTAGTCAAATGAAATATGTGAATTTGCACACCTTGTGCTTAGCGCTTGAGGCATGTGGACCATAAAGCGCTAAATTAATAGATGACAGTTTGGATTCGAACGATATTTGTCCTTGACCTTGAGTCACAGTTAAATGCAAGCAGGAGTGTATGTTCTTCACAAACACAATTTGGTGAATTAGTCCTGGCTTAAACTGAACTCGCAGATGTAACACTTGCATTTAATCATGAATCAAATTTAAGCATGAATGTCGATCCAGTCCAGACTTGTGTGGAGACCTAAGATGGAGCTTTTCTGTTGAACCCCAGATTTACGTACATCTACTGATTGTAGTTTGTGCTGAAGCAGTTGTAGCCAAGTCTAAGTTAGTCTGTAAGGAGATGTATTTTATGTATGAGCGTGGGTGTACCTGCGTAAAGTAATGCTTTGTTTCCTTTCTCCCAGGCTTTACACACTCTTTCAGGAGACAGCACGGATAACCAGGTCACAGTTAAAGACATTACTGATATCCCCTACAGCACGGATAGCCAGATCACAGTTAAAGACATTACCGATATCCCCTACAGCACGGATAGCCAGATCACAGTTAAAGACATTACTGATATCCCCTACAGCACGGATAGCCAGATCACAGTTAAAGACATTACTGATATCCCCTACAGCACGGATAGCCAGATCACAGTTAAAGACATTACTGATATCTCCTACAGCACGGATAGCCAGATCACAGTTAAAGACATTACTGATATCCCCTACAGCACGGATAGCCAGATCACAGTTAAAGACATTAGTGATATCCCCTACAGCACGGATAGCCAGATCACAGTTAAAGACATTACTGATATCCCCTACAGCACGGATAGCCAGATCACAGTTAAAGACATTACTGATATCCCCTACAGCACGGATAGCCAGATCACAGTTAAAGACATTACTGATATCCCCTACAGCACGGATAGCCAGATCACAGTTAAAGACATTACTGATATCCCCTACAGCACGGATAGCCAGATCACAGTTAAAGACATTACTGATATCCCCTACAGCACGGATAGCCAGATCACAGTTAAAGACATTACTGATATCCCCTACAGCATGGATGACCATATCACTGGAAAAGAAAGTGCTGATATACCCTATAGCAATGACAGCCTGATCACTGTAAAAGAAAGTGCTGATATACCCTATAGCACTGACAGCCTGGTCACTGTAAAAGACAGCGCTGCTATACCGTATAGCACAGACAGCCTGGTCACTGTAAAAGAAGGTGCTGATAGCCCCTATAGCTCATACAGCCTGTTCACTGTAAAAGACCGTGCTGATATACCCTATAGCACAGACAGCCTGGTCATTGTAAAAGAAGGTGCTGATAGCCCCTATAGCACAGACAGCCTGGTCACTGTAAAAGACAGTGCTGATATACCCTATAGCACAGACAGCCTGGTCACTGTAAAAGACAGCGCTGATATACCCTATAGCACTGACAGCCTGGTCACTGTAAAAGAAAGTGCCTATATACCCTATAGCAATGCCAGTCTGGTCACTGTAAAAGACAGCGTTGATATACCCTATAGCACTGACAGCCTGGTCACTGTAAAAGACAGTGCTGATATACCCTATAGCACAGACAGCCTGGTCACTGTAAAAGACAGCGCTGCTATACCCTATAGCACAGACAGCCTGGTCACTGTAAAAGACAGTGCTGATATACCCTATAGCACAGACAGCCTGGTCACTGTAAAAGACAGCGCTGATATACCCTATAGCACTGACAGCCTGGTCACTGTAAAAGACAGTGCTGATATACCCTATAGCACAGACAGCCTGGTCACTGTAAAAGACAGCGCTGCTATACCCTATAGCACAGACAGCCTGGTCACTGTAAAAGACAGCGCTGATATACCCTATAGCACAGACAGCCTGGTCACTGTAAAAGAAGGTGCTGATAGCCCCTATAGTGTGGAGAATCAGATCCATGTGAATGAAAAGTCAGACCTCCCCAATAATACAGACAGTCAGAGGGTAGAGAAGGAAAACTTGGATCTCTGCGATAGAACAGGGTCTGGGCTCACTCTCAAGGAAAACTCAGAATTCCCCAATATAATGGACAGTCGGAGCTCACTAAAGGAATGCTCAGATATCCCCTACGGAACAGTTAGAGACATCATGTGGAATGAAAGCTCCAAGCTTCCCTGCTCCTCCTCCCAAGGCCACCAGGGGGCAGCAGAGTCAGCACAGACCGCAGGACCAGAGCCTGACGGGACCACAGACAGAGACGGACGGGATATTTTTCAATATAATGCGGTTGAAATGGGAACTAGGTTCGTCCCAAATCAAATGTGTGATGACGGTGAGGACCCTGGGGCTGGAATGAGCAGTTTTGGAGAAACGGAAATAGATCGAGCAGTACGATCTGCCAGCCCAGGAGAGCCAGTAACATTGCTCTGTCACAAATGCAAAAACAGCCTCCCGCCACACGGGGGCACTGTGGCACATAGAGGAGGATCTGAGACGGGATGGAGGGAGGAGTCTCTGGATTCAGACTTCCCACACCAAGAAGAAAGTGAAGCAGAAGGTAAGCAGCACACCTGCGTTTTACCTGTCACACCTGAGTTTTATTCTGTCACACCTGAGTTTTATGCTGTCACACCTGAGTTTTACTCTATCACTTTTTACTCTGTCACACCTGAGTTTTACTCTTTCACTTTTTACTCTGTCACACCTGAGTTTTACTCTATCACTTTTTACTCTGTCACACCTGAGTTTTACTCTATCACTTTTTACTCTGTCACACCTGAGTTTTACTCTTTCACTTTTTACTCTGTCACACCTGAGTTTTACTCTATCACTTTTTACTCTGTCACACCTGAGTTTTACTCTATCACTTTTTACTCTGTCACACCTGAGTTTTACTCTGTCACACCTGAGTTTTACTCTGTCACACCTGAGTTTTATTCTATCACACCTGAGTTTTACTCTGTCACACCTGAGTTTTACTCTGTCACACCTGAGTTTTACTCTATCACTTTTTACTCTGTCACACCTGGGTTTTTCTGTCTTCCTTTCTATTTCATTGTATTGAGTACTGAGTACTTTGCTCTTCTTATTGATGATCATATGATTGCATTGTCATTTTCTGTTAAGCTCTTTCGGCTTCAAGTCTTCATCTTCGTATTTTCATTTTTACTGTGTAATATGTTGAAGCAAGAAACACACAAAATGTGGATAACAGGAATTTCCGAACTTGCATGACGTTCATATGCTTGACATATTATTAGTATTATTATTATTATTACGCAGTTGGTTCGGAGTCTCCCAGACGGGACTGGGCCAGTTTTGGATCCTCTAAGTCGGTCTCGGTGCAGATGTCCTCCAC